>JARVJO010000001.1:15988364-16018874 GCA_031762555.1 Cynodonichthys magdalenae
AAGCAAGGCAATATATCGCGATAATGTAAGCAAGGCAATATATCGCGATAATGTAAGCAAGGCAATATATCGCGATACTGTAAGCAAGGCAATATATTGAGATAATGTAAACAAGGCAATATATTGCAATAATGTAAGCAAGGCAATATATTGAGATAATGTAAACAAGGCAATATATTGCAATAATGTAAGCAAGGCGATATATTGAGATAATGTAAACAAGGCAATATATCGCGATACTGTAAGCAAGGCAATATATTGAGATAATGTAAGCAAGGCAATATATTGCGACAATGTAAGCAAGGCCATATATATTGAGATAATGTAAACAAGGCGATATATTGAGATAATGTAAACAAGGCGATATATTGAGATAATGTAAACAAGGCGATATATATTGAGATAATGTAAACAAGGCCATATATTACGACAATGTAAGCAAGGCCATATATATATTGCGATAATGTAAACAAGGCCATATATATTGAGATAATGTAAACAAGGCGATATATTGCGACAATGTAAGCAAGGCTATATATATTGAGATAATGTAAACAAGGCGATATTACGATACTGTAAGCAAGGCGATATATTGAGATACTGTAAGCAAGGCAATTTATAGTGATACTGTAATCAAAGTTATATTGCCATTTTCCCCTCTAATGATTTTAATTTAAAAAAAAAACTCAGAAGAGGAGCACATCATGCATTACAGGCATAAAATCTGATAAAATCTCTTCTTACACAATCCTTCCATTAAGCTTTAAATAAAAACCGATAGTGCCTTTGATAATCAATACAGTACCATGAAATGAAATATCACAATATTTCAGTGCATTGATACTTTCTTACCTTGTTATTGCGAGTTTCAACAAAATCTTTTCAACTTTGTAGAAGTTAACTACATGCTAATTAGCGTATGACATTAATTGCTTCAATTAGGGACAAATTAATCAGTCTTGTCATAGACATTCTGATAAAATCCTTGTAATGGTGTATGAGTAACACAGTTAGAACACCCTTCACCCTTACTGAGAACACGCAAAACCAAGGAGCATGATAAGTGGTAGCAGCAAAGGGTGAAATAGGATTTGTCCAAGCTAAATTCATCACATCCAGCTGGTGAACTCGGTGACAAGAAAACATTTTAATTCTGCACCATGCCTCCATTTGCCCTTTTTCCTTCTGTGAGCAAACACCAATGTGGCTCGCACATTTTATGCCTCTTTATTTTCTTCTTCTACATCCTTCTTTCCTGCACTCATCTTATTCAATATCTGTCTGGGTTTTCTATCTACACTATCTTTAAGTGTTTGTGTTTTTAAGAAAGACAAATATAATTGAAAATTGCCACAGTTATTTTTGACATTGCATGTAGAATACCGTTACACATACACATAAATGTTGCAGGAAACCAAGGAGACAAGAAGCAACAATAGATGTGAAGGGTTGCATCTGTCTGGTGGAGTGAAAGTGTGTGTGTGTGTGTGTGTGTGCACAGCCATGTGTGACTGTCAGTGTGTATGTATGATGTGTCGCTCCTGTTTTGGCTTTCATTACAATCTGATACCTCCACCCATCTGCTCACAAAGGAGAGTGGGACAGAAGAAGGGAGGAGAGGTGGAAGAGTTGGCTGTCACTCTTCATACATGCTCCTCCTCTTCCTCTTTATCTGCTCTCTTTCTTTGTCTCCTCCTCTTCCCTCCTCCTTTCATCTTTAGATACAGGCAGAATAGAGCTCGGCTTCCTCTTAAAACCCAGCAGGTGTGTGGTGTGTCTAATTGTACATAAGTGTGTTTGAGTGTGAAAATTTGTGCTTTAAAGTCTGGTATTGTGCGTGTGTGTGTGTGTGTAGCTTGTGTGTGTGAGTAAACTGGAGATATCTTGTTTCCTCAGGGGAGTCGAGGCCCATTTCCACTGCCTGCTGTAGCCAACCAACCCAGCAGTGCATCGATAATCTATTAGAGTTGAAACACACACACCCTCACACACACAAATCAGCGTGTTCCTCTTACCTGCCACTAGTGAACACACACCAAGTGTGAACGGGGTGTAAGTGGGTGGGCCGACGCCTGAAAATCAAGCAGAACAAAGATATTAGAAGTGACGTGAAATTTACTGACACGATTAGCCAAGACAAAACAATTCTTAAGCACAGCTTCACACACTAAGTCATAAAAATATATAAACATAAAACACATTATTCATTACACTTGGGAAAGTCTTTTTATTTTTTCAAACTCGTGTAAGAATTTATTCCTGCTATATTTTTTCAAGTCAAGAATTGAGCTCAACTTCTTGTATTTGTGGAGTGATTGATTATATTAATGTACTAAAATAAGTGCAATAAGTCACTTTTAAGACCATTTAAATGAAGAAGAGCCAAAACCAGTTGCTATGAACAAATAACCAAACAATAGAACCCACGTTGTGTAAAGTGATGCAAACACACAATCACATTCGACACGCTCAACAGATACGACAACAAGACAGAACGGCTGAAAATCTGCAGTGACTTAAAAATGATAGCTGGTCTGATGTAATCCGTCCTCTATATGTGAAAACAGAGATATTTAGACCAACAGAACTGGATGTACTGACCAGTCACACAGAGCAGCAGTGATTACATTCGCCAGACAAACACCCACGTCGAGGATATTCTCAGACATCCGTACACAGGAAAAAATAAGGCTGGCAAAATTGTGATGGACAAACACACAAACACACACATTACCACACAAGAAAAAAACAACACATAAACAAGATAGATGATGTAAGAAAGCGCAATATCAGACATCACATAATTAAAACTAAAGCCTGTTTATCGACTGGTTAAGTAGGACAGCAGCTAAACCCCGAAGACGCAGCTTGTTTACAAAAACACAGCCAGAAACAGAAAGCGTGACGGCGCTTTAAACACTACGCTGCAGCCACTCAGAACTATATTTACTCCAAGCATGCACAGAACTTCATCTTATATAGGAGGAGGAGGCCAAGTTAATGACTATTATTCCTCAAGAAAACACAAATTAAAGGTTTACTGTGGGATTCATCCAGTTTCACTTTGATTTCAGGTCGTTTTCATTAATAACCACTCAGCTGCTTTTCACTCCAGATGTTAAAAACAGACCGGAACTGAAGGCCTGTCATTCCTTGAAGGAACGCATATCAACCACTGCATGCAACGCCATACCAGGAGGATGTTGTGCTGAGAAGTTGTTCTGGTCAAACCTTGTAAATAATGTTGTTCACGATCAGGTCTTAATTAATGGTGTCCCGATACCAGCGCTTTTAAACGTACTCATTCAAAATGCCTCGATGCACAGAATCGATACCAATGTTTTGCATGGACATTCACATTTTAAATGCGACCTCCATTACACTCAAGTGTGAATGCTTTATGCCGTCAATTCTGAAGTTAATAAGTAAATAATTATCTGGCTGGCTTGATTAGTTCACTGTTTACATGTGAACCTGCCTCTGGTCAGATTACAGAGCCTGCAAGGGGACATGGAGTCATTTTTTTCCTTTTGTGTTCACACAATACTTTTGCATTACCTCGCAAATGTTTGCATTCCCTCACGATATTGTTTTCTGTTCCAACGCAAAAGTTTGTTTTGTATGAACTGGATTAAATCAGGTTACCGAAAAAGGATGTGTCGCCACGAGTTTGGGAAATTGACATTGATGTTGCGTGGCTGCACTGAGTTAAAATATCGGCATATTACATACTTCCATGCGTGTCTGTGTGATATATATTCATTCCAAAGCTGAATTAAAGTAGTAGGCTAACTCGCTAATTGTGAGCATGTGAACCTGTTATTAAACCAGCAACGGAGCGATGTGCTAAAAAGTTAACTAAAGTATCGATCCAGTAAATTCAGTGTCAACATCGTCCGACACCAACGTTATCATCATATGTTTCTGTGAATTCTCAGTCATCCAGGACATAGATAATTAAAAGAAAATCTATAAAGCAACTGGAGTTCTGTTCTGTAGCTGAAGACGTGGAGTTAGAAGATTTAAATAGCATGACTTGAGGATTGTATCCTTATTATTACTAGGATCAAAAACTTGGATTGGAAAAAATGGATATGTATTTGATTTAGCACCAGGTTCTAAATAAAAGAAATGTGTATTTATAATCATAGTGTAATGTTTAATTTCTAACTCAGTAAGTACTCGTATTAGTACTTGGTTTGAGAAAAACTGGTATCGGGACACCCCTAGTTTTAATGCTCAATTCCAATTTTTGGCTCAAATCCGATTTTTTTTCCATCAGATTACCTCAATTCTCGAAGCTCGTTATCCTGGAAGTTTTAGATGTTTTCCAGCTCTTCAGCAGGTTTTTGGGTTCTGCAGAAGCTAGTTAATTATGCATGTTTTCAAATCAGGTGGGTCAAAACAGAGAAACATCTAAAACATGCAGGATGGTGGGACTCGAGGACCAGGACTGGGCACCACTGGTTGAGCTGCTTATCGCATTGTTTACGAGTTGAAATCAATCAAGTTGCTGCTAGAAATTTTTATTTCAAAGCAGCTGCTTCAGGTGACGTCTTCTAAATTCCATTTACCATTTTTCCCCCTCCCTTCTTCTTGGATAATCCTTGGATTCCAGCCGTTTGGCATTCCTTTAGAGATTATCCCGTGGCTTAAACTAGGAGGACGACTAAGAAAGGAGGAGGAAAGGCTGGCAGTTTCACCCCCACTCCTCATGCAGACATGATTCGCACATGTCAAGAAGTTCACTAGATCCTTTCTGCTGTAAACCCCCCCCCCAATCCATATCTTTATTCCTTCCTTTCTGTTCCTGCACAGAACAGAGGGTAGGTAGACACCGGCAGCCGGACTAACCCACAACAGCTCCTGTGATCTACGTGACAACATACCCCGAGGGCCAACAAACTGCCACAGGAGCAGGTATGTAGTTACAGCAGAAAAACGGAGGAGAGAAAAATAAAACCCTGAACCTGGAACAGTGCCTTGAGGCGCTCCAAGATGGTGACACAGCAGTGGCAGCTTCCCTCCAGGCCTCTCAGCTGCTGAGTTAAAAAAAACAAAAAAACAAGCAGCAGTCAGGAGCTGCTTTGCTCCGGTTTACTGTCTTTGTTTGGCTGAAAACCACCACCAACCCCCTTCTTATTTCACTCACTTCTCTGAGTGGAATTTACTCGAGGATAAGCAGTGTGTAATGTTGAAAGTTCGGCTGCTATTTTTAGATAACGTGTCGTTTAAACCTGTGTTTTTGCTCTCAAGTGAAGGAATAACACACGGCGCATACGTGGAAGTACTGTGATAATCTGCACTTTTAGGAGTTACTGTTTACAGCACCGTCTTACACGGAAAATAAATGCTTAAGTTCTAATCAAACATCTTGCAAGATCTGTTAACGCTTAGATTAAGTGTTGAGGATGACTATCAGCTAATCAATGAGCTGTAGATCCAATTAGTATTTACTGAAAGTATCATTAAAATCCATCCAGTGGTTCATGACATATTTTGGTAAAAGACAGATAAACGCACACACACAGGTAAAAATAATCTGAAATGTGTACAAAGAAAAAAATGCATAATGAGAAAGACAAATAGGAGAATATACTGGGAGAACAGTTGATGGTTTCAGACGTGTGTACAAACAGCCACGCACTCAGTTCCTCGTCAAACCACCTCCCACTCAATCCTGTTGTCACCTTCCTTAACCTGCGATACTCTGAAACAGCTGGCAGAGATGAGAGAGGAAGATGCACAGAGAGAAATTATGCAAGATCAGCATCTTTTATCAGGCTTCGAACAAAACCGAGTTAAAGAACAGGAAGAAAGAGGAGGGAAATGGACAACATATGGACACCAAGGGGACCGAGATTCCTTTGCCTTCCTATATCTACCCCAATCCCCTTCATCTCACACATATGGGACGCCGAGTCGACACTTAAAGTCGACTTTTTATAATTAGTTTCCTTTTCTCCGTCTTCCTGCTTCACTCACATCTTCCTGCCCATTAGATCTGCTCCATTTCTTATCTCTTATTTCAAAATAGAAATACATTCCTCTCAGACTTTTGTGTTTCTAAAACTTATCTGAACATTACTGCTTCCAGCAAGAAACCAACGGCCACCTTGGTACTTAAAACAGAAAGAGGGACAGATGATATGAAAGGTATTCTGAGCAAATCAAGGGTAATAACAGAATCTCAATAAAAAGTTTAATAAAAAGTTGACCCCGCTCAGCACAGACAGGTAAATATCAAATTTAATGGATGAAGCCTGGTTGGGTTCCTTGACATTTTTCATCTAACCTCTATTAAACTTGCAAGAAAGAGAGAAATCTTTTGCTTTTAAAGCAGGATTTTCTGTGCTACTTACTTCACCTTACAATAAATTACATCTCCAGTCACCAAAACAAGTTCACTATAATCAGACAAGTTAGATGCAAATTACAAAAAAACAAAACACTCATATGTATGAAGCAACATGGCGTGGATTCAATAGAACGACAGCGAAACAAGAGTGTGAATCACAGCTACTGCAGCTCGTCTTTGATGTGCACAGCCCTGACCTCAAAGAACGACAAACCGTAAAATGTCTGAGAGTGTCAGACAGGCACACAGACAAGGCACAAAGGAATTTATGGCTTATTTAAATCACTGCGACCTCAACCCCAAAGCCCACAACAAAGTTGTCCACTTTCAATGAAATACATGTGGTGACTTTTTTAAAATGAGAAACGTACGTTTATGAACACCATGTGTGAGTTCCCAAAGCATCGAACAAAAAAAAGTAGATATGTCCAAATACTTTGAGATAAAACATCACATTTTCACATAATCCAATGAGAACAGACGTGTGAAACATGAACAAAGCATAAGTAGATTACTTCACGTCTTTGCTGATGTTAAGTAATTTTGACACATGAAGAGATGAATAGATGTAGCTTGTGCCGCTGTGATTTATGCTTCCTAATAAGCCCTCAGCTCTCTTGGGTTCATGACAGCCATTAATGTGAGCTATGCTGATTTTAATGAGAGCGGTGGCAGAGTCTACAACTCATGATCCGGGCTTATGTTGCCGACATGAAGCAGTCAAACACAAACAGACCAACAACAGGTGGCGAGGACTTTTTTAAATGTTTCTGTATTCGTTACATTGACTCGATGCAGTTTAAAAAGTGGAAAAATGAGCACTGAAATAAAAACATTTTCATGAAGGCACACCAGTCTTCTTAAAACTGGCTCTCAGATTGCAGCTGAGTCAGTATTTTCTTAGTTAGGAAATGGTTGCACGTCATGTGATCGTGTTGTGGCTGGTGCTGTTCTGCAAACGAGCATTTTGGTTTTACTAATTAAGAGAATGGAATGTAAAAAAAAAAAAAAAGATACAGCAGGCTGGAGAAAACTAAATGACACAAAAATACCAAAACAAATGGAGAAAAATGACCCTACAAGTGTGAGGCCTATCATGATAATAAAAGTTTGCTGGACGATAAATTGTCTCAGAAATTATCGCGATAAACAATCATTTTAATCTAATACAATTAGGTATGCACTGATATGAAAATTTCAGTCGATACTGATATCCAATATTAATATTGCCGTTCTGGTCATTAATCAATATTTACCGATATTACACAACACACAAGTTATTTACATATGTATAGTTATATATACGCTTGTCTATTTTTGATACCTTAAAACACGACCAGACGGCTGACATGGCTCTCTACTTCAGTTATTTTTGGCGACGTAGCATCACTATCTTGATCATCATCAAACAGATACCACTCGACCATTTCCACTCCCAAAACAGAAACACAATCGGCAACAAGTGGGAAATCAATATCAGACATTAATATGGGCCCAGTTTTACTCATCAGAACAATATTGATATGCTAATTTTGGCCGATACCAATGTTAATGCTGATATATCGTGCATCCCTAAATTTAATGATAGCCCACCACCTGCTTGTGAAACTTACAGAAGTTTATGAAATGTATGTGTCTTTCTCTGGCTTCATAAAATGCTGCTTACCAAGTTTACAAAATTTACATAGTGGCAAAAAAAAAAGAAAGAAAATTATCAATTTATTGCTTATAGCAACTGGCCTAGTGAGTTATGTGTTAAACTGTAGAGTTTATCTACACGTTTCTTTATGCTTTATTTCCTCCATCATCTAGCTTGACCCTCCTCTGCCTGGTTGCTAGGACACTTGCTTTGTTCATGAGAGGCCCGAGTCTAGTTTGACCTTTAACCCCATAGAACTCTAACCCTAATGACCCCAGCAGACGCTGACTGACCACTTCCACTGCATTACATGTGTGTAGTTTCTTTGTGTAAACCTTTTGTGATTTGTACTTTTTTAGTGTGAATTAGTGTTAAGGACAAATAAAAAAACAGTTTTATTCATATGTGATTAAATACATGAGCCATTTTCAAAACATAACATTGGAATATTAATGAATTTATTGATTTATTTAAGAGACAGTCAATTATTGGTAGTTTTTGCTTTGATCTTACTCAAAATTATTCAAGTGGACAATACAGCTGGACCCAACCCTTAGATTTTGAGAGTCCCCTTGGACTTAAGGTTTGAAGTCAAGATGTACCAGGATTAAAATATTTCCCTATAAAATGAGACGCCACTTCAAGAAACCAACACGATTAGTAGCCACTTTTTCATTTAGCATAAAAAAAAAAACGTGTAAAGTTATCTTGCAGCAAATCACTCTTTAACAAGGGTAAAGTCATTAAACAACCAGTGCAAAAAAAAGAGAAGTAAATTTATGTGTGAGAGGAATGTTTTTATTTTGCACATAATTATTATTCATTTATGGAGCCGTGAGAGTAGCTGACTGTTGCCTGATTTGTTGCATCCTTTAAAAACACACAGTTCTAGGAATGTGCACAGACACAAACAAGCTTTAATATTGGGTCAGAGTGTTACAGAAAACCAACATTATTCCACTCTGCAAACATGGCCTTGCAAACAGAGAGGAGATAGTGTTGTGTGTGAGTGATTGTGTGTGTGTTGTCATTTCGTCTTGCCAGAAGCAGACACAGGCTCACTGGGAAGGCGTCAGGGTTTTATTTATTCATCAACCTTCCAGGAACGGGCAATGAGAGACAAGGTCAATACATATTGTACACATGTGCGTACACACACACAAAATCAGTCCACCTATAGACCTGTATACAGCAAATACTTTTCTAGCATACCTCTGCCAACACTTATACTTTAATAGGTCATTAAAGTGGTTCCTCACCACACTGTGTTCAGAAACTTGTTGGTGGAAGAAGGCCTGTGACGATAACAAATTTTGACAATAAATTGCCTCAGAAAGTCTTATGATAAATTCTAATATTGTTTGGAGACCATTTTAAACCCACGGATTGCTAGAATGCTCAACAGTTGTGGATGCAAGTTTCATTTCAATTTGTCCAGTGGTTCATGATAGGGGTGCACCAAAAATATAGATTCACATCAGAATCGTGATTCTCATTTACAACGATTCGGAATCAATTTAACATGTCGCAAAAGTGATTTTAAAACATAAAGCAAATCCACTGGCTGTCAGTCTCTATTTTGTAACTACATGGGACGTCCTGATGTCACCACGCAGCTGGTTCTGGAACACATGCATCAGAAGGCACCAAAACAAAGAGTAAATTAAAAAATGGAGGAAAGAGAAATTTAACCTGCCCTGTCTTTGTTGAAAGCAAAGACTTGAAAGTAGGGTTCTCTGCAGGACATAGTGCGATTGGTGGACATCTTGGTGTGGGCGGAGTTTGTCCTAACCGTTATCAGTGGAGTTTGGAGTTTTGTGGTAATAGAAAAATTACTGTGAACATGTAGCCTAAATATAATTTATTGACCTTCTATTTTTAGTTTAAAACACAACAATGTCTCAAATAAAAATTACTGTGAACATATATACATAATTTATTGACTTCCTGCACCTTCTTCCTACCTAATTTCATGTATATTATTAAAAAATTGTGATCTTTTTCCAGTACGGTTACGGACATTTTCACCAAACCAGATGGTTACACATCCCTTCATATGTGTGGTGTTCAAATTTCAATCAGCTAACACCTTCCTGTCTCGAGTTATAACTAAAATTTATATATAAAACTATAGGAGCTTCCTGGCCCCAAGCTGCTCCCTGCTTCTTCAAACCCCACCCAAAATAGTCATTTGGTTGGAATCACATCTTTAACCAAATACACCCACAAAAGTCAAACAGACCAATCATGTTCTGGACTCCTCCCACAAAACTCCCTTGGGAACACGACAAATGGGCAGGCTCACATTATCAGTTTTGAATGAAAAATCAATTTTGAATTGAATTGTGAGATAGTAAAACATTCCCACCCCTAGTTCAGAACCACGCATAAATGACAACATACAAAAGCTAAGAAAACAAACACGTCTAAATACAGAACATGCATTTCTTTACATCTGGCTCCTTTTAGACCAAGACACAAAAAGAGTAGTATTGTTTGGTGAATGTGTCATGATTTGGTCAGCGCTTTGATACCTGGGTGATGAAGAGGAGGGCTCGGCACGAGTCTACATGAGCTGTAAGATAACCACATGCAGCTGCATGGCATCTTCAAATCAGGCACGTGAAAGACGCACAAACCATAACACTGTGGCTATAAAGGTAATCCTTTGTTATTTTGGCAAAGTGCAGGTTTAGGGGAGGGGTTTATCAGCTCTAAATGTGAATCAGAGGAGCTTCTCGGGGTGTGGGACTTCAGTTGAAAGTTTGACTGCAGAGTGATGATGAAACAATTGGCTTCACGTTGACTCACATTTTTGTCTCGACTCATCGCACAAATATTACTTGCCTGAGATCTCTGTGGTGTTTAAACATCTGCAAGTCTTATCTGAACCCTCTGCAATTTATCAGCAGGACACTCCTGTGCTAGTCCCCCCCTCACCTCAGATTACAGGGTGAAGAGGAGGAGGAGGATGGTGATGATAGGAGGAGGGGCTCGCTGAGACGAAGGGAGGGTTTGTGACCTAACTGTGATGTTGAAGGTTGGAGGCGATCAAGGAGAAACTATAAATGCTTCGAAGAATTAAAAAGATTAGCTTCTCTGAACATGCACACACGGAGCTGCTATCTGTCCACAACGGGTCAGTGTGCCCTGGAGTAAATACAAAGAGAGAGACTAAATAAAACCATATTATCTGCCCCACAGATGTGAATAAACTAAGGTCAAATTACAAGGATTAATTCTGTTTTTGAAAGTAATTAATCAAAATATTTATTTGATATAACCTCATATTTAGGCTCACTGAAGTGCTGACTTGTCAAAAATAAACGATGGTAAAATTGTGTGAATAAATTCATGAAAAGTGGACAATTTGCTTTGACATTTCTCTTTAAACAAAACCCGCCTGTTTTAGAGTTAATTGGGAACTCCAGTATGAGGGTTAGAGGAGGTCAATGAGGTTGAAAGGGGAGGCTGGGGAAGCGAGTCTGAAAAGCCACATTAGTTCACAGTGTGGAAAGTGGATTTAGCAACAGTTCGCTTCTCTGTGTGACACAAAACTGGCGTTTAAATCACTCTGTGTGACAAATTGGAGGCTCAATATTAAAAAGAACGAGCCAAAGTCTCAAAGCGGTAATAAGAAAGAAAAGGAGCCAACATAACGAATAATAAACTAATTCATCCTTCTTTAATGCAGCTAATCTAACCAGTTCGAGACAACAATGTGGGTGGTTGAGGAGGATAAAGTGCTCGCTCACACACCTCGCCACTGAGCGACACATGCTAGCTGCTCAGAACTCAGTGGCTAGTGCTAACCTTTATTGGTTACGCAGCTGGTTTGATGTGGAGCCCACACAGGGCGACGAGATGACAAACTATCACCCACACCACAGAGAGGAGGAGGAGGAGGTGTGGTGTGGGAAGAGTTCTGACTATATGATTGTTTATTTGAGTGTAAGAGGGCCTCATGAGAACTGTATGTGTGTATGTGTGTGCTACGGGACAAGAAGTTGAGGAGAAGGAGGATACCTACACACTTTGAGTGGTACTGGACGTGTGCATGTAGGGGTTATAACATGCAGATTAGTCCAAACGTGTGCAGGTATAACAACAATGATGTGTTAGAGGTTATTAGCAACTGTAGAGTGAGGTAAACAAAGAAAGAAGGGTAGGATGTAAAAAGGTGTGTTCAGGTAAAAGATGTCGGGTTGGGTTTAACAACGACGGAGGAGCCAGCATGGAGGCGGAGAAGAACGACAGGGAGATATGTGGAGAGTTTGGCTGCAGCCCAGCTTTGTCTTTAGTCTCAGGGGAGGAAGCCTGGCACAGGCAAGGCAGGCAGGCTGCTTTGGACCCGGTCCAGGCCACACACTGTGCCACGCTGCCCAGGAAAAGCCCCAGCCAGAGAAGACGGGGAGGGCTGATGGCGTTGGTGGAGAGATCCCAAGCCCGGCCCTCCCAAGACACTTCAACGTGCCCCGGGGGGCCCATTGTGCCCAGAGCTCAACCACTTGACACATCTGGTCCCTTCAGTCTGGTGAGGACTCATTCACCCTGAAACTGTAGCTGTGGGGCTACAAACAAAGCTGTCTGTGCCTGAACCTGAGCCTGGAACTCATTATACCAACATAAATGTTATATACAAGTAAAACTGAAAATATTTACAAGAAAATGGTTTAAATGTGATCTCAGAGTTCTGGCCTGGGTTTTGCTTTTGTTTTACTACTTTTCTACCAGCGGTCCTGTCAATCACAGTCAGTGGAGTACTGGGAACGTGTATTCATCGCCTGCACTCAAGGACCTATTCAAGGTTCACCACAGAAGACTGGTTCATTCACCAAAACCTACGGCTAATAAAAAAGCCAATCGTTCCTCACTTTCTTTTCTGTCATCATCATTGTCTAAACCAGGTGTGGGCATCAAGGCAGGTGAGAGTCCACTGTAAAGATCGACTGATATAGGGTTTTTAAGGCCCATGTGATACCAATTATTTTGACATTGGTCTAATCGATACCCAATATGCTGCCAATATTTTGGGGCCAATTCTTGAAGCCAATGTTGCTATTTTCCCTTCGTTTACATGATAAAAATGATACAATGATAAATGTTACACAAGTCTCAATTTAAACAAAAAACAATGTAGAACATTTAATTTGAATAAAAACAGGATCTCAAGGTGCAGTCGTGGAGAGGAGGGTGTCTGGTTTGGAAACCACAGGGTCCCATCTCTGCTGTATGCAGATGACGTGGTTCTGTTGGTGCTTCGGACCAAGACCTTCAGCATGCACTGGGGCGGTTTGCAGCCAAGTTGTGAAGCAGCTGGGATGAGTGTCAGTTCCTCTAAGTCTGAGGCCATGGTTCTAGACTGGAAATGGTGGTATGCCCCCACCATTGGGGGGAAGAGTCTCTGCCTCAAGTGGAGGAATTTAAGTATCTGGGTGTCTTGTTCACGAGTGATGGTAGGATGGCGCGGGAGATGGACCGACGGATTGGGGTCTCATCCTCAATAATGAGGGTGTTGCTTCTGTCAGTCGTGGTGAAGAAAGAGCTGAGTCAAAAGGCAAAGCTCTGGATTTACTGGTCTGTCTTCGTTCCAACCCTCACCTGTGGTCATTAGGCGTGGATCATGACGGACGAAACGAGATCCCGGAACAAGCGGCCAAAATGAGCTTCCTTTGTAGGGTGGCCGGGCCTAGAGTTCAAGATAGGGTGAGGATCTCCGTCATCAGGTGGGAGGTCAGAGTAGAGCTGCTGCTCCTCCACATCAAAGGAGTCAGTTGAGGTGGTTCATGTATCTGATTTGGATGCCTGCCTTTAGAGGTGTTCTGGGCACTTGCTGGAAGGGTTATGTATCCCCTTAAACCTGGGAACACTTCGGGGTCCCCCAGGACGAGCTGGAAAATGTCGCTGGGTCGAGGGATGTCTGGGTTTCTCTCCTGGACCTGTTGCCTCCGCGACCCGACTACGAATAAGTGGAAGAAAATGGAGATGGAGAACAATAAAAACAAACAATCTTTAGATGAGTTTTAAGTAATAAGTATTGTTTATTTTGTATTGGCTGATGCCAAAGAAAAAAAAAAACACATATATCGGCCAATGTATCAGTGTACCTCTAGTCCACTGGATTGACCACAGTTGACTTGTGCCAAATTTCCTACAAAACATCAGATATTTGTTGATGAACAATAAAAATATAAAACAAAAGTACTCAATCAAAAGCAGCCACAGAGGCAACACAAACAAAATACATTTGTAAAACTGAAATTATACATTGCTAAATGTTCCTTTTTGTATTTTTTCCTGGCTAATATTGTACTTTTACTTTTTCATATTACTTTATCAGTCTTCAGCTCATCTGTCCATGTTGATTACATGAACTCTGTGTGAGAGAATATCCCAGCTCAAGGGCAACTCAACCTGACAAAAGCGCATTTTCCAGTTTCCTGGATAAACCAATCAGATCTTTCCTCTGTTAGAGGAACAAACACCACAGCAACATTGCACTGCAATTACATCACAAACAACGAGAATAAAAGATGCTTTTTAAAACTATGTGTTTGTTAGAAACATGTTCTTTCTCACAGTGGAGTTTTAGTGAGTGTGTGTGTGTGTAAATTCATATCAAGTGTCTGTAAAAATGACCTCTGTGTTGAATGTACAATCACTGAAGCTCGAGTTACGACCGACCCTTCTCCTTTCAGTCTATCTCTGCTGAGATATTAGATTACCACTGGCTCCAGACAGTGAGGAAAACGCTCCACCTCCTCCCTTCACCTCTGTCTCACCTGACCAGCGGAAGGCACTGAAGATGGGATGAAACTGTAAGGATAAGAAGGCAGCGACCGGAAGGAAGGAGGAGGAGAACGAAGAAGCTGAATGGAAAGGAGGGTTGAGATTTATACAGTCAGAGAGAGATGAGAATCAGTGATTGTCTTGTCCACCTGGACGACTCCCTGTAGGAAAACAGACACTGACACACACACACACAGAGCAGCAGCATTCAATAGACAGAAACCTAAGATGGCGGAAGACGAGGGGCCCGAATGACCTCTTAATCGAACTTTGCCAGGGGCCCCAAAAGGATCAAGCTCACACAAACACAGACCAAAGCACACACACAAACACACACCCTTCCCCCAAATGAGCCCCACATTGATGAGGTCACAAACCAGGAGGTCAAATCTCAGTGACGGAAAACAGAAATGGACAGATTGGGAGAAGACCACTGGAGATGAGGCGGAATGACGAGCAGTTTTTATAAAAAAATGTTGAGTTAAAAAAAGGTTCTTTCCATCAGCCTTGTGGCTTACTACAACTAAAACACAATAATGTTGAAGTGGAATGTTTAGAGAATTGAATGCTCCTTCCTGTTGTACATCTCTTTTATCACACTTTAACACCCACTTCCTTTAACAAGAATACACTATTTATGTGTACAGATATGTGTGTATAAATATGTGCCTAATCACGTGTGATTACAAGAAACAAAAGGAACTGAGATTCGAGGAGACGCTCGCTGCCTCTTCCTGCTTCCTTTATTGTTATGAGAAACATTGTGTTGTTGTCTTGTATCGGAGACACAAAGTGACACAACACATGGTACAGCACAGATAAACAGGCTCATATCATAAGAGGCAGCCCGATTACTGCAGAGCTGAGCCTAAGAAAATGGAGAAGTTTAAAAATAAGAACCTGCAGATTAAAGCTGTGTTTCAATAAATCCAACACAACTGAACACAATGTCATTATTTTATGCCTGAATTTCAACGCCGTGTAAATTTAGTTGGGGTTTTTCATTGTGTTGTGCTTGATAACGAGGAGATGAGCATTTGCACTTGTGTCTGCATTCGAACCCACACATTTTGTCTGTTTTCATAACTGCATCAAAGCGTAAAGAACTTAGTACGTTCAACATCATGTCCTCCAGTGGGACACGTTTGTACAACACTATTGGACCAAAATTGTTGACAACTTTCTCAGTGCCAATCCAACTCATCTATACATTTATCACTTCCAGGGTGGACTACTGTAAATATTTAATACCCTGACATTCAATAAACTTTAAAATGAGTTAAGTTGATCCAAAACTGCTGCTGTTTTACTGTACTTTCCATGTTTGTTCGTGCAATTAATGCTTTCAATAATCAGTGTTTCTCTTTCCGTAAAAACAACACCTGGACTAACCCTTCTGTATTTGTTTTGTCTCTTTCCTGTCCTCTCAACTCCCACCCGATTGAGGCAGTTCCTGCCCATCCTGAGCCTGGTTCTGATGGTTCTGTTAAAAGGGAGTCATTTCTTTCCACTGTCACCAAGCTGCTGCTCAGGATGGAGGATTGTAGTGAAGTGAACATTTGATACAATCTGTTGGCTTTAGACTGAATTGGATTTTAAGCTGGATATGAACTGGATTAACAAGTAGGATGTATATTTTCTGAGGTGATTTTTGTTGTGCATTGGGTCTATATAAACTGAACTGAAGCACCACAAGATGTATTCTTTTGTATCAAGTGTATTTTTGAAATTCTATTCCTGTACTTTGGTTTCTACTTGAAGTGTTCATTGTCTCGTCTTTCTCAAAACCTTTTATATGTAACTGGTTGCCTTGCCAACTCTTGTGCATCCAAGGTTGAAGTTAACAGTCTTTGTTAATTTTTTCTGCTTTGTATTTTGTGCAGCACATGGTAAGCAACGAGCTTTGTGACTAAATGACACTCATGTTTTCCATGTGTACACCTGTGTAAACCCACATTAGTTAAGTTTGTAGGTTGATGTCAGTTGTCATAAAGGTCCTGGATGATTTGTTAGTCTAACTTTATTTGCAGACTACAGATTTTTATTTTCCTCTTTGTTGCCAAAGTGAAAATGTGAGATTTGAGTATTTTCAACTGTGTTCAACGTCACAAAGAGTGCCCTCTTTTCATTTCTGAACTGGCAGGAATATTTTGCGTCACCCTCCTAAGCGGATAGAAGCAGAAACAAAGCATCTGCTCTGTCTTTACATTTTTCTGTCTCCCCCCTCCTCTCATTTCCTCCTTCTACACTTCCTGTTTCCTGACTCCCATCCCCTTTGTTCGTCCTCGAGCTCATTTTTTCACCCTCCCCTGTCATTTGTCGCCTCTTTTTCGTCCTCGATTCCTGTGTGCATTTTTCCACGTGTGTGTAATGGTTTTATTGTGGCTGTGAGGGGAATATTGGGTGCTTATAAATCAAACTGTGCTGATAGAGCACAACTGCTGCTACACTTGTCGTTCAGTCATAATATCCCCAACAGTCGGGTATTCAGAATAAGATTGCGAAAGTTTAGAGGAATGAGTCAAGAAGTGGGAGCAGTCTGCGGTCAATCTGTGAGAAAACAAAGCACTACCAGGCCTTATTAGTTCTGTCAGTAGTGTGTGCATTTTTGAGCATCTGTGTGTAAAAAGATTAGATGAAAAGCAGGAGTCCCATCTGGCTCTGAGCGCTCCCTCTAGCTTCATTTCAGTCGTCATCCTGGTCCTGTTGGTTTGTTTATAATCTACTGTATGTTTGTTTTCTCTGCGACAGTAAGGTTCATTAAAACTGAGACAAATATACAACAAAAACCAAGAAAAATAGACTGAGAACACTTAGGGGTGCTTTGTGTCACACTCATAATATATGTATTTTTTGTTCTTTCCACCTCTGGAACAATGGAAAACATTACACCCGTGCTAAAAAGAGTTTCCTCTCGTTCAGTCTGGGGGACTTACTGAAAGAGAAGCAAGCAGCGTGCCGCCTTGTTGGGAGTTTAAAAATAGCAGGAACGCACGTGTTTACTCACCCACTCAGCATGCAGCTCAGAAATAGATGAAGTAAAAGCATCTTAGTGACCGAGCCGAGTTTCTTCGCTCTTCAACTCAGACAAAGAGAGCGGCAGCAGTGCAGAAAAGTAAAGAGGGGAACGAGAGCAATAAAGACTAGGAGGTATTCAAGTGGGTCTGCAGGAATCAAAGCAGCTTTCAATCAGCGCTCGACCACAAGCATAGGTATTTATCAGCCGCAGGCGAAGGCGAGAGGTGAGAATGTTTTTGCCTGCATCCATGTTAGTCTGTAGACACAGCAGGACATCTCACAACTGGACAGTTTTTGGAAAAACTCTCCAAGTAATCAATGATTGCATCAAAAACTTAACATTGAGTCAATTCAAAGTCATCAATGCAGCTAACGAATATTATAAAACACAAAAATGACTATAACTAAGTCAAATTTACAAATGAGCTCATGAAGACTGATAGAAAAGTTAAATGTCTGCACATATTGATTGTTAAGATGTACTTAAATTATACATTTTGTATGCAAAAATGGTGACTTGCTGCCCAATACTACACATTTGTTTACCTATGAAAACAAAGTCACAGACAATAGGTCAACAATAATAACTACCTCATCACACCATGAAGTAAAATATTTATCAGTGCATTACCCAATAACTGTGCCAAAAAATACGTTATATATCACAGGATATAAACTGCCTGGCCAAAAGATAAGTCGCCACCATAAAAAAAAGGTCACACTGGTATTTTTTTGGACCTCTTTTAGCTTAGATTACAGCATTTTATTTCCATCCATTGTTGTATTAATGTTTCACCAAGATCTTGCATTGATGATTGTAGAGTCTGACCTTCTCCAGCACATCCCAAAGATTCTCAATGGACTCTGTGGAGCCAATCCATGTGTGAAAATGATGTGTCATGCTCCCTGAACCACTCTTTCACAATAAGAGCCCGATGAATCCTGGCATTGTTATCTTGGAATATGACCGTGCCACAATTCGCACCATTGAGCCCTAATTTTGTTTTGTTTTGTACTTGAAATTTAACACACTCTTTTCATTGCACACAAAATACATGGAAACAGTAATACTAAGTGTACAATTTCATTTTAGTTCTATCTTTGCATTGCGTACTATAATACTTCTATATGTAACGATAAATGCAATAGACCAGTTTCTCCTTTTCCAATCATTTTTTAAAACCCTTTCAAAATTCTTTTTATGTTTCATTTATGTTGCACATTATATACCAGTGTGTTTTGCATTATTTCTTATCATTTTGCTTGTTCTGCATTTCAATTATTGTGTTGTTTTGTTTGCATTTAAACTTAAACTTTTGTCTTTCTTTAGCCCCTGTGTTTGCAGATCTGTCACAAATAGCATTTCACTGCAAGTTGTACTGTGTATTTCTGTGTATTACTGTGTATTTCTGTGTATTACTGTGTATTACTGTGTATTTCTGTGTATTACTGTGTATTACTGTGTATTACTGTGTATTTCTGTGTTTTTCTGTGTTTTTCTGTGTATTTGACAAATAAATTTGATTTGATTTTGATCAAGGCCACGTTCACAATAACAAATTTTGATGGACGATAAATAACAAATAATATTGTTTGGAGACCATTTTAAGCTAATATGGCTTACTAAGCTTACGGAAGTTTATGAAATTTACGTAGGTAAAAAAAAAACGTTAAGAACTGATTGAGACCGGAAATTGGGAAAACAATACACAATAGCAGCTGCTGAAGCTGTAAAGATTCCCAACTACTTAGAGATTTTGCAGTTGTTCAATAATTACTTATCTACGCAGCACTAACAACCAGTCTAATTTAGTTCAATCATATGACTCAAGCTTCTACAAGGTTTGCTGCTGATTCATCTGTGTGCTTTATTTACATTGAGCGCATACCAACATTTCAACATATCAATACATCTGGAAAACTCCTGCACTGGACCATATGCTATAGTTCAGGGTTACTTCTTTTTATGTTTAATTTAATTGTTTGCAGTGAATTGTATAAACAGTAAAATAAAATAAATATCCTGCAAATATTTGTTTACATAACACTTCCCGTTAAGGCTGTTTGTCTTCCACGCAGCACAGAAACAGATTAATATTCATCTGATTGCTGCTAAGAGGAAGTCTGAGAAGCAGCTGGCTCAGGGATGGAGAAGAAGATATTTGCTGCCTTAAAGGATGACTAGAAGACAAAAGGAGGAGAAAGATGAAAGCAAAGCTGAGAGAACAGAGCGGAGTATTGAGTTCAGAACCATGTTGGCTTTGAAGATAGAAAGATGGGAAGAATAAGGAAGGAAGAAAAAAAACTAAACTGACACAGTTTATTTTCTGTTTTCGTCAAACCAACTGATTTTTTTTCTTCTCCTTTCTGCCTTCTTGTCTCTTCGTTATGGAGCTATTTTTTGTCTGTCTCTTGACTACCAACCTGAATTTTACAATAGTATTGTAGTTGACATGTTTTTGCCTTTTCCTAAATTAGACTCACTACGAAGGGGGGGGGAACCTTTAAAGTCAAGTCCAAACAAAAGCAGGAAGACAACTGGTGCTCCTCTCTTTGATGTGCTTTTGAAACTGTGATGAATAAAAGCTGAGCTGTGCACGGCTGGAACAACAAAAGCAAATAACTGGAGGTGAAAGCTTTTCTGCGGCGTCTGAGGTGTGATATTTTGAGTTTGGAAAGAATGAAGGGCAGCAGTTCACACTGAAACCTGCGTCTGAATAAACACAGATGTGTCATTTCACCAAAAAAAAAAAAAAGTAAATAAAAACTGAACTCAGACAGAATCTGAAGTAGGTGTCACCAAACCTCTTGTGGTTGTAGAAATTATTTTTGAACAGTCATTTATTTATCAAAGCCTGAAAAAAAAGTATAACTGCCTGTTTGTCTGTCAGCAAAATATCTCATGAACCAGTTAACAGATAGATTTTTTTTGCCACTTCAGTAGAAAACATAACTAAATATTAGTTTCTTCATCATCAGTGACTTTTTTCCCAAAGAGAAGAAAAAGGAGAAAAGTGAAAAAAAAGAGAGACAAGAAGATATGTGAGATATACATTAAGAAAACACATTTGATATTTGCGTCTACACCTGCATAAGGGGATAAAACAAAAAACACAGCAACAAAATACGTGCTTATAATAATAGTAATTATAACCTCGCTAACCAGTTAACAGATTTTAATGAAATGTTCAGAAAATAAATAAAAATCTGGCATTCATTGAAGCATTTCACCCGCCATCTTTTCTTTTTCATGTTAAAGGCCCTGTCACACTATAACAGTTTAAACAACAAAAACGTCTACGTTAATCTGCTGCATCAGACACAGATCAGTTCAGTTAAAGGATGAAGGGTTGTTTTAGAACTGACTTTAAAAGAGTTAAACCTCAGAAACATGATGTAATCTTTGTGTCAATAAATCATAACCTGAAAAAAAAACAAAAAAAAAAAAACGTCTACGTTAAAGACGGAATTTAAACCATTAACTGGAAGCCTCTTTTAGGCGTGTACATACTGTAATGCTAACAAATTGATCAGATACAACCTCTATTAGTAATTTAGACAAAAATAAATTTCACAACTTGGCATAAGTTTTCTAAAGGTTATAGTGTGACAGGGCCTTTAGATGTAGCAGCCAAGTTTGACTTAAAAATCAGTTGAAGGTAGGCCTGTCGCGATAATTAATAAATCAATTAGTTGCAAAATAAATTAAAATTACGTCAGAATTTTTTTAATCCATTCATCAAAATCTGTCCAGTTCATCAGATGTTTTGCACGTGCACATAGAAACACGTAAAACCAATATCGCCCTTCCACCTCCATGGGCGGGCAACAAATTCAACCATTTTATAACAATTAAATGCACTAGCAGTTCTAAACATCTTTGCAAACTTGAAAAACATCAAGTTAAAACTGAAGTGAGCTCAAGGATTTTCATCATTGAAACAATCCCTAAAAAGAGCCAGAAACAAAAACACCAAAAAATAAAAAATGAACAGACATAAACAATCTTCCTGACATCTCTGCTTCCCGAGCAGCGTTTCTATGGATAAGGTCTTAGCTCCTAACAACAAACAGTATGAAATTTTTAGTGATTCTCCTCCCAAAACGTGTGTTTTATTCCCCCCTTTTGCACATGTAGAAGTGCAGAAAGAAATATTGGGAGAGATGCAAGAAGAAGACGGGGGGAGAAAGAGTCAATGAGGGCAAAGGTAGAGCGAGCAGCAGGAGAGGAGGAGAGAGAGAGAGAAAACCAAGCTGACTCTGATCCAGGCTACTCCCCTTAGTAACAACTCCGGCTCAGCCTGTGCCTCATTGGCCATCCGACGGCTCGCATCACAATCCCATGCATGCGCCTTCAGCCAATCAGAGGATTCCAAGCAACTCTGCATTTTGGATTTCATGTTCACCATGGCAACACAAGCCTGATCTCTGCTCTGGATGTAGCCTGTGTAGAGCGCCTCATACACGCTATACAGTACATACAGCACAGAGCTAACAGACCGCTGAAGAGATCAGGCAACGAGAAGCTCCAGAGAATAAAAAAATAAAAAAATCACATGGAGGATGAGCTCTGCTGTATCTCCTCTGCATGTAGAACTATTCAGGCCAAAGGGTTCAAACTGTAAAGCTCAAAGGATTTAACTTAGGAAACACATCCAGTTTCTGTTTCAACCTTCAAAATAAATTCAGTCCTCCTTCAGTATTCAGTACATTTAAAGCAGTCAAAAGGATTAACGACCTTTAAAGAAAAATGCAGCCAAGTATGACACTAACCCACACCATTAGCAGTGAAAAAGTGGGTGTTAGAATAAGTTAAATTATATACTTAACACAAGAAGTAAGGAAATGTATGTTTGGTAGATTATTTGTTGTAACAATAAATCTTATAGCAGCACCTGAAGGTACCAGAAGCTCAAAACACTTGTCAATAACAGCAAAATAAGCTGTTTGTCAGAGAAGAATTGGCTAATTTTTCATATGTGCAACCAACTTACTCAGCTCTACAGCTCATCCCATATTTGCATGTTCCTTACAAATGTGGCATCATTTAAAAGGGAAATTAATAAGCTTCCCAACGGTATAAGATTTATTGCCAAGAGGCGTTACAACAAAGAAAAAATCTACTAAATGCAGATTCCCTTACTTTCTGCGCTAAGCTTAGTCTTCTTTCCACAGAGTTTAGTTACAAACCCTGACGACAAGCTAAAACATTATTGCTCTTTTATCTTTGGAAGTGGACGATAATCAATTTTCTTTAAACGAGTCTAGTCAGTTTTGAAAACACTTAAAGACTTTTACATTCTGAATCGTCCTGTCTTTGTGCAATATAAACAAGCATCAAAGCAGCAGTGAGGGCTGAAGTCAACCCACTGCTGTTCTGCCTCTGATCCACCAAAGCTAGATAGTCACTGAGCTGAAATGGTCGACAGCTTGGGGGTGAAATGTAATAATTTTATTTGTAATGCTTCACTCACTGAGTTACATTTGAGACTTCTATAGTTCCACAATGTCAGTTATTAATTTATGCTTGTATCGTCTTGGGACATGCCCGACTAGATCAAGTAGGGGTCTCTGCAGTACACAGGGGGAGTTTCTTGGCTGTGTGGGCGGAGTTTGTCCTAACTATGATTGGTGGAGTTCTTTGGTGTAGGCGGAGTTTGGTAATAAGGGTGAGTTTCCCGGCTGTGTGGGTAGAGTTCATCTTAACTGGGATTGGAGGAGTTAGGAACATAGGCAGAGGTTCTTTGGTGTGGGCAGAGTTTGACAAAACCGTGGTTGGTTGAATTGACATTGATTGTCCTGTGGGACAAGTTAAAAGATGAAGTAATGGTAGTAGCACAATTACATAATTTACTGATTTCAATAAAAATAGTGATCTCTGTCCAGACGGGGTAGGGCTGTTTTAACAGAGCCGAATTGTTACTTGTTCCTCCACATTTATGGTGTTCAAATTTTGTGTCATCAGCACCTTCCTGTCACAAGTTATGACTAATATTCATATTTAAAGTTTTAGGCGCTTTCTGGTGGTTCTGACCAACGTACACATCCCCCCGGCTGCCCAGCGTTCATCCAACCAAATTGTTAAGGCCTCTTCAAACCCCACCCAGAATAGTCAATCCGATCAATCATGTGTTTGACAAACTCCTCCCACACTTAGTGACTGCAGAGACCCCCTTCTTGACTAGATTGGTGTATTTATGAACGTTGCCTTGAGGCAAGGGGCTTGATTTTGTGGCCATGACAAGGGACGGTTCAGCGAAAAGGTCTACTGTCTGGTTGCTGTGCTCACACTTCCAAATAAAGAAACTCAAAGAGAAAATTAGCATCTTCACCCTGGTATTATCTTTTCATCACTGCGAGAGAAGCTGGAGCTGAAAAATACCAGAGACGATGCCAGATTCATTTGACTCGAGACTGAATGTTGACTATAAACTTTTCCAAAGCCTTTGGGTGTTAACCGGGTTTACACTCTGAAGACTTCTTGGTTTGAAATCATCACCTTCTGACCTAAAATATGTTTGGCGTTTGAGCTACTATGTCAGCAACAAAACAACTAAAAACTATTTTTGAGTCCTTACACGGTAGATTCACACAGATCTGAAAGAAGCATGCACACCGTCTACAACTGCTTTCTTCCTCTTTGTTCTGTCGGTGAGGTGAGGCATGTAGAGGCTCTGAGCGATAGAAGGGGAAGTATCAAAGATATAAAAACAGGAAGAAGAGACGTGGAGGTGTGTGGGGGGGTGTAGAGCAGAAAGACAAAGAGAGAAGTGGTGAGAAAGGTGGAGAGCTGAGACAGACCAGCTCCTGGAGAATAAGCAGGAGAGACAATGAATAGCAGCTCCTCTGAACACAGACACATGATGAATGGGTCTGCTGCCTAAAAAGCCTGTGCACTGAGGACAACAAGGGAAGTGTGTCTGCTCATCTGTGTGTGTGTGTGTGTGTAGAAAGGCAACAACAAAACCATCCATCTGGGCTTTGACCACACTGGAAGGGAGGTTAAGATTCAGAGTACCTTCAACCCCCCCAAACACAACTAAACTTACCCATCAGCACCAAAACCAGCACCTGGGTCATATGTCAAACCTAACAGCAGGTAATTAAAAGAAATTGCAGAGCTTCCCCTTGAGTTTGAGCTTATACAATATATGTATCCAACCAGCAGCAATTAGTGAGCCAATTACCCCAGGGCTTAATTACATTGGGCGTACATGGAAAGGCTGTAGGAGGGGCAATAATGGGTTTTATGGTGGTTTGTGTTTATCTAAGTGATCAATGATTAGTGTGATCTCTATGAAAGGTCAACACCTCGCATGAAAAGCTCATTTAACAACCGAGATTTCTGTTGGTATTTTGTTAATTGGAACATAGCAATCAGCGTGCGCATTATTATGCCATCTTGGGAGGCCACACCGGGTGCAAAGGATTTAAAGGGCAACATGTTACACATTCCTGAAGACATGTTTTTTATTACCATTTTGGCTTTAAATGTTTTGATGCGTCTGAATGGACCCTGGTACTAAGTTTAGATTCAGGTCAAACAAATGATAAATGTCTATTTAACTTTCCACATCAGTTAATTAATTAACAAGCAAACATGTGTCTCTGGCTCCAAACATTACTTTACAAAAAGCATAGAAAAGACGAATATGTGCTTTTTAACACATTTAGCATGGAAAAGCAGCCCTTTTATTCATGGTTCTTTTATTTTTAGAGCAATATTGGTGTTTGTGGGGCTAAAAGTAGAACCGTAGTAATACGGTTTGTTTATATTGTTATGATGTCTGTTTTACTTAAACCAGTAATATCTGAGGTCACAAGTTTCTGAAACTGTTATTTTGTGGGTCGGAAGCTAAAAGGTTTGAAAGCCATTGATCTAGAATGTATAAAATATTAAATTAGCAGCCAAAATCAGTACTAAAGTGTAATGGATTTTATCATTATTTAAAAGAATCACAATAAATACAGGAAAATACTGTGATAAAAATGTAAATCTATATCAAGAATAGCTACACTTTTCTAGAGTCTGGGCTTGAATTCATCGTAAAAAAAAAGCTTTGTTTTGTTTTGTCATTTTGTTTTTTTGTGGAGGCACCATGTACTTGTGGTGTTTGGTCCAAATGGTCCCATTATTACCTAAATGTGACCCATCACATACAAGTTTAGACAAAACGACTGAAGCACATTTTCAGATTCCTGCTTTTTAAGCTACATTTTAAGACCTTGATCAACCTCATATCATGAGTGGTTTAAGAAAAATAGTTTGATTTGTCTTCCTTATCAGGATAACACTGATATTTGGTCTGAATCCTGTTTTAGTTTATTCTAAAGAGGAATTTTTTACGTCATTTTAAAGAGGAAACCTCAAACAATATTTGGATATTAAGATATACCAGTTGGAAATGAAAACAGCTTTGCTCGCTCGCAGGAAAAATGACAAAAGTTTAAGGCTTTTCTGCTCAAAACCATGTTTTTTTGTAGCTACTGCACAGGAAAAAGCACTTCAAATAATAATTAATATATTTAATTAAAACAACCCATAGATGAGAGGCTTATTCATTTTATTTTGATAGGTCACAAATAAACATCTCAGCTGGAACTTTATTGGAACAAGTGCAAATGTTCTAACGATTAGAAATTCTGTGTATGTTGTTTTAGCTGATTGAATTAAATCTAGAACAGGCTTTTTGCGTTATGTGTGTGTGCGTGTGTGTGTTCATACAGCAGCTCAGAGCAGAGGCCACGGCAGCCGAAGCTCCTCTAATCGAGTTAACTGTGATAACAGCAGTCACTACAAGCTTTACAGGAATATACCACCCCACTGCACACTCTTAGTGATTTCACATCTACACACACACACACACAAGAACAAACAGGAAACACACCAAGCGTGACCCACCTTTCTATTGCTTGGGTTTTAAAAAATGCATGTGCGGTGCTGTGGCTCTTTGAACAAAGAAATGCATAATGCATGTACACACACTGTGACAACCTTATTAACGCTTTCATCTCGACGCTCACACACTTTTTCCCAACACTTTCAGTTCCACGTGTGCGCTTACATGTTGCTCCATCTCACGGCGTGGGACGGCAGCTCTGTGAGACGTTCAGGTAGGTCGGCAGGTGAGTGATGTCTTCGGCGTCTGGACATCTCGTTGGGCTAACAGAGGGACAATAAAGCCCTTTTAGCGCCATAATGGCCCACTTCCACAGTCTAAACCCAATGACCCGCATCACCTGTCAGGTCATCAGCTCTGAATGTGTTTGTAAAGGAACCGCGTGACTTTAGTCACAGATCTCGGACTCTAACCTGCTCTACTTTTTAAATATGCATCAGGAGACAGAGACATGAGTGCTTCATATCATAAATGTGATCAGCTTACAGCACTTTAACAAGACTTTTAGGAAAATAAACACGTCCATTCATTTTCCACTAAAACAGAAGGACTTGTTCACTAAAGCTGTGCAGGAAACTGTATGCTCACTAACAATATTAGCACTGCTCTATAATGCCTTATATTGAGTCTTTCGTGGAAATTATTTGTACAGTTTTAATATAAAGAGATCAATAGAGCATTCCTCAGAGTCTATTAATTATAATTGCAGTTCACCTTTATGTGGCTGACTACAAACACTTATGATTTAAACAGAAATAAAGAGTGCTGTGTCTTTAAGGCTGACCCTTTACTGTTGAGGATATTATCTTGTCACATAAAACCCTTTAAGGCATTAAAATTATCAAAAAATCTATTAAAAATCCACGGTTTTGCGTCGGTATTTGATTCAAGTGGAGCTTAAAACTCTATTTAGATTCTTATTTTATTACCTTTTTTCTTCCTCTACATGAAGTCATAGTCAGAAGTGTTTGAATATGTTAAAGATGTTTTAAGACAGTTTTCAAAGCTTTGTGAAGATATTTAAAAAGAGTTTGTTGGAGGTCATTTTTAACCAATTTAATTTAAAAAATACAATGAAATAGAAGCCACTTCTTGAAGTAATGCATATTACCTGCTGCTGAGATCATGTAATGTAAGGCCCCGTCACACTTTAATGTTTTAGACATCTACGTTGATGATGGAATAAAAAAAAAATCAACTGGAAGCTTCTTTTAGGCGTGTTCATACTGTAATGCTAACAAAATGATCAAATATCTAACTTTTATTAGTAACTTAGTCGAAACAGTTTGGTAAGTTTTCTAAAATGTTACAGTGTGACAAGAGCTGTAGAGAAATATCTTTTTATTGAAAATCACATTTACTCACAATTTTGTGACATCGCGAGATGTCAGGCTCAGAGATTGTGTTAAGAAGATTTTAAAAGGTTCTTATGATAAATTGTAGCTCAACATCTGTATAAGGAAATGTAGTGACTAATGAGATGTTTTGCAAACAGATTCAAAACATTAAAATCTGCCGTTGTCTTTTGGTGATTAACTGTTGAATTATTCAAAAAGAATAAAGATGAAGCCCTCTTATCTTAACATTCAACAGAATAAAAAACATTTTCTGTCTCAAAAATATTTTCCACCAATAAAAATCTATAGTTAAAAGGTTAATTTATTTTTTTATTTTCTGTTAAATGTTCTGTTTCTCTGTGTGTTACTGTTAGATTTATATAACAGAAAGAGAAAAACAGAAGATTCCTCTTTGGTTTGAGGTGAAGGTAAGTCTCTCAGAGTCAAATCAGAGCATGTCGACATAAAAAGCTTGCTGCTTCAGTTTAATGTGTCCCGTCTCCCCCTTGCATCACCCTTCGCTGGCCTCACGCACACAAAGGCAGCGAGGGGGGGAGGCAGAGGTGGTGGTGGGGGTGAAAGCACAAAAGAACAGGGAGCTGTGGGCTTGCCCTGGGGAGGGAGGAAGGGAGGGAGAGGTTTGCTAGATGTGGGGTAATAGAGGGTCAAAGGGGGGCCATGAGGGTTTAGGGGGCTGGGAGAAACCGGAGAGGCAGAAAGCCAGAACAGGAGCTGGAGGAGAAAGACGGGATGTGATGGAGAGGAGGAGGTGGGGTGGCGACGGTGGATTTGTTCAAGAAAGGGATTGGGTTTGGGAGAAGCTGGGATTTGATGAGATCTGCACTTTTCTTTTAAACAGAGATGCACATCCTCCGTATCCTTAAGCCTTTGTAAGCCTTTCATCGTTTTTTTTTTTTTTTTAAAGCAGAAAGTGTTCAAGTCTTCAGTCTCTTCTCTGATCCCCGTTCTTACAAAAGAAACAAAAGCTGCAGCTATTTTTATCGATATTAAAGTAAAACAAATGTCTTTGAGAAACCAGGCGGAAGGTTTTGAATTTTGCACCAACACGACAACCTCTACATGTATCGACCTCCATCTACTGTAGAAGGAACAAGCATCACAAAAATGACACA
Organism: Cynodonichthys magdalenae; assembly: GCA_031762555.1. NCBI lineage: Eukaryota > Metazoa > Chordata > Actinopteri > Cyprinodontiformes > Rivulidae > Cynodonichthys > Cynodonichthys magdalenae. Next base: position 16,017,539 of record JARVJO010000001.1, read on the forward strand.
AAACATACCAGTTTCCATGGCAGCTGCTCTGTAGAAGCGCAGAGCATCAACGTTAACGCAGGTACATGTTTATTCTAAAGCTGACTCACTGTGTGACTGTGCTGCGATTAGCCGACATTATCAATGACATCGATTAGAAAAATTAGTCAACCACATAAAAGCTCGTTTGTATCTGCAGAATCGCCTCTACTGTCTAGGGTTGTTTTGTTTACTAAAGAAGAAGAACGCACCAACCTGCAAAACCCAAAAGAAGCTGCAGTGGGCACATCAAAGACATAATAAAGGTGGAACAGAAAGACGATTGTGTCAAAAAAAAGCAAAAAAACAAGACTTAAACTTTCCAAAGTTGGCTACATTCTACCAAAACTAAACTAAGGAAAGTAAAAAGCAGACTTGGTCCTTCCATGGCAGCACAGCAGCAGTAAAAACATGTTTAATGTTAACACGCTGGGGCCGGTAAGTCCTCTGCAGACGGGCAACAGGCTCAACACACAGGGAGCGACAAACGAGTGCAATTAATGGTCGTCATCGCAACTTTGGTGAAACCCAACACACGGGACAAGATAGTGACTTTATGAGGGGAAAAATTACCAGACAACTTCCCCCTGGCACCAACCAATTCCCATACAGTGGCCTTTTTATGTGCATCTTTGTAATCTTTTTGTGAAGTGTCATAAATTTGGAAAGTTTGACAGAGCTAAAATAATGTTGAAAGTGTTAGCTTACTGCAGTGCGTAGCATACGCTCCTTTCATTGGTCAGTCAATGAAACCATCGCTGATTGGTTGTAGCGCCATGTGACAAAAGTTGAACATTTTTCAAGTTTCATATGCCGTGTCGCAAGCTCGTATGTGCACGTCTAAATTTCACATGAACAAGTTTTGCCATCTGCTTGGCTGGAGGAGCCATTGTCGCCTCATCGCATAAGTTCCATAGGAAATGAAAGGAGAGAGACGTCGTCTCCCGTGTGTCAAGCCCATAAGTTTCAGTAAGTCTGCTTGTTTTTCAAGTTGATGCCTCAAGTCGTAGATCTTATTTTCAGTGACTGACCACTTCGTGCTGTAGCCAAATGTCTATAAGTTTTGTTAGTTTACCATCAGAAACATCAATTGTGCTAACATTAGCTAAAGCTTTATGGAGTTTCTGATGGAGGACGATTGAAAAATGATGTGAACGGCAAACCCACCCACACAGACCAGTATTTGCGTTTTGACTCCCATCACCCACTAGAACACAAGTTAGGCGTCATCAGGACTCTGGACCACAGAGCAGAAAGGGTCCCCTCAAACCCAGGAGCCAGGGAGAAGGAGAAGTCACACACAAGACAGGCCCTGGAG
>JARVJO010000001.1:16018974-16033282 GCA_031762555.1 Cynodonichthys magdalenae
TCAATGCAAGGTCCCCATAAAGATAGCTGTACTAGACCGTGTGTGTGTGTGTGTGTGTGTGTGTGTGTGTGTGTGTGTGTGTGTGTATACGAGGAACTGTTTGGCTCATTTCATAGGATTTTATGTCAAAATCTTGAAAAATAATCTAAATGCAACGCAGTATAAGATTTAAGTCGACATTACTAATATATTAGGAGTCCCTCAAAATGGTTTCATTTGTTTATTTGATGTTTTTAAAGACATCTTTTTAGGGAAACAATAAAAATATTTTCCCAGAACAAGTTTACAAACCTTTTTCTTTTATGTTCACTGATTTTATTTTGTTTTATTTTTAAAACGGGGAAAGAGTAAAAGAAATTGGTTATTAATAGATCAGTCTTATTGCCTTTTAGAAATTAGTTTTTTAATCATGAGAATGTTAAACATGTACTAATTAAACAAATTATTAAAGTTTGCAAAAAACATTTTTTACAGTGCATTTTGAGACATTTTCAGTGTTAAATCTTTAAAACAAATCCATATTTACAAAGAAATTTGTCCAACATTTTTTTTTTATTTTAGCTTTTTTTTTTACCTCTGGGGAAAAACATGGGTGTTCTGCAGGGAGATATTTAAAAGAATACATGCATTTATATAAAATATATTTAGATATTATAGATATAGACAGATTCTGAGGCTCTTCCTGCAGATAAACGTGTTTATTTGCAGATATCCATCCACACTCTGTCCTGGGAGTTTATAGTGTTACTGATGACGCCGCCGCTCTCCACACCCCACCCAATGTGACTTTTTTTACACTTGTTCTCGTTACCATGGCGATTTCCATCAACCTGCCATCAAACCACCTTTCCTCATTTCGCTGCTTCAAGTCCATTACCTGACAGTTTATCTTTTTACTGCATCATCCTGCCTGCTTCCTGCTTTTCTGTTTGATCTCTTTAAAACTACACCTGATCGACGTCACGTTTTTGTTTTCTTTTTCTTATACTCATCTTTGTTGTTTTCCTCTTATCTTCGACCCTCCATCTTTTCTTGCCTGTAATCTTCACAACAGTTCTTTAACCATCGTCTGCTGCTAAAAGCAAAGGTCTTGTTAGTAAAATATCACAAACCAACAGATTTGAACCTCCTTGTTTCCTGTTCCTCCAGGATGGGGTTTTTATGAAAGGTTTGTACCTGGAGGGGGCAGGCTGGGACAATCTTTACTCCTGCCTCCTGTCACTCTGTCCTGTATCTGTGTACACTGTACCTGTGTACCTGTGTACCTGTGTACCTGTGTACCTGTGTCCATACTATTATTTCCCAGTGCGGGCTGGACGGGCCGGGCAGCTATCTCTAATTATCGCTGTTGAACTCGAGTCTGGAGCTGCGAGTCCGGCTCACTGGATAAAAAGAGGAACGGCTCTGCTCATGAGACTCGACAAGTGATACTTTTTAATGAAGAGAGGTTTTTATTCATTCAGTTTATTCAGATCAGATACTTTTTCACCTTCTGCTATTTGTTCATCAATAAATCCATTCATTTTGCATCAGGTGAGTAGTAGTTGTTTTTATTTATAGATTACTTCCTGAGAGGTCCAGTCAGATGAACACAACCGCGTCCATCACTGTGAACAGAAATAAGAGGAGAAACTTGGACTCGTTCAAACAAATGAATTTTAATGATGCTTAGCGAACAAGACGTTTTGGAGTCGCTCAGTCGGCACTGCGTGAGAGAAAGAAGGCCCCGGACTTCCCCGCTGGAAGGGACTCAACCCAAAACCCCTTTGAAAAGGGGAGGGAGAGGAAAAATAATACAAAAAAAAAAAAAACAAAGCAAGAGAAGAACCCCGGAGAAAGAAGGATCCAGTAATGAGAGAGAGGGGAACCAGTAAAAAAGGGGGTAAGTGCAGTTCAAGGTTGTATTCAGGAATAAGGATTGTCCTCCCTCTGAAAGACCAAACACAGACTTCCTCAGGGTTTAAGAGCCTCTTTATCAGACCCAGGTCTCTGAGTGTGTGAGTGTGCACACTGGTGGTCTCCAGTTGGTGGGAGGTGGAAAGGGGGCAACGTGCTGAATTCAAATTCAAATGGGCTTATTCTCTGGTCGGCTTGTGAAAATATAAGACTTTCAGCTGACCTGGAACGTAAATGTGGAGAAAAGGAATTTTACTTGTAAAAAGATAGGATCTGGAGCTCTTTATTCCAGCGTGATACAATAAGTTTACTAAAAAAAACATCTCCTGTTTGATGTTGTACTTACATTAAACATTCTGCTTTTGAAGTATGGCAAGCTATTGCAACACTTAATCAAACCACACTAGGATAGTCTATTTAAAAGTAATGTTATGCCATATAGTTATGAATATGGTTTGATATTGTTGGCTAGCCATTAGCCTAGCCTAGCCTGGACAATGACTTTTACCCTTTTCTTTGTGCCCTTGTCACAACTCATGAGGTTCTCTCTACTAAATAAAATATGTTACAGAATATTTCTCACTGAGCAGTAGGGGTCTGTGTATCAGATCAATACCAAAATTCCCAGTGTTGTCCTCCCCTCCTGCCCAAACTAGACACTGACAGATTACATTTTAAACAACAAAAGTTGCTGCAGGTGCTTCGTCCATGTTTTTCTTTTTTTTTTATGCAAATATTTGAGGATTTCAATAAATGTATAACAAATTTGTTTGCCATACTAGTAGAAATCTTGTCTCCACTACTACTGAGAGCCAGCTTGGAGATAGTTTGTGGATATTTGAATAAAAATGTATATAATGGCTAGCAAAACTGGCTAGCTATTAGCTTATTATTTGACAAACTGGCTTGCCATACATAAAAAGTTCCTGTCTAAAGCAAACCTGGGTACCAACTTATAAGTAGCTTGGTGGCAAGTGATTGTCAATGCAAATGACTAACCAAACCAGGTAGCCATGAACTATTATTGGACAAAATAGCTTGCCATACTTGAATAGTTCCTCTCATAAGAGTGAATCAATGGGCCTCATGCAAGAACATTTTCGTATTCTTATCCTAAATTTCTCTCACTTTTGTTCGTAGGAAGGGCTCATACGAACATGTTACGTCAGATTCAACAAACGCTTCAAGCTGCAGGAAAAGTGTGTAAATGAGCAGCGTAAACTGATGAATGCCACCTGTTTGTATTCAGGTGCTCGTGCACGAGGAGAGGAGATTAGCATAATTACCACCCAAAAACACCATATAAGGCTACACTTCCTGCCCCACATACCAGGAAATGACAGCGAAAAGTAAAATGAAGAACTTCACGAGTTCGGAGACTGAAGTCCTGCTCTCAGAGATCCAGAAAAGAAAATCTGTCATTTTTAGCAGCATCGGCTGTTGAACTAAAGGAGCGGCTAAAGCAGAGGGATGAAATGGCGACTGTTAATGTCATGTCTCCTGTGGGTCGTATACAGTCACACAAATAAAAATATAAATCATATTCCTCTCTCTCTGCTCCGGTTTTCCTTTGATCAAATATTTTTAATTCAAGTGTAACCAACTGTGTTAAATAATTTTCATTTATTCAGAAGAGCCACACCGATGTGCCAGTCGCGCACCGTCCCCCCTCCCCACCGACGCACCCCCACCTTCGCAAGTGGTGTCAGATGCGGTTCTGAAGAAAGCATTTTAAACTGTCTCCAAGATACTGTATGTCTGGCACTTTGGAGAAAATAGCATAACTGAATAAATGTCAACAAAATAAAATTTGCTAAAAAAAAAGAACAATCTATAAAGTTCATTATATATCGAGACAAATTAAACTTCAATTAATGCATAATTTAAGTTGGTTTGTAGTTTGAGATTTTCATATTAATATTGTAGTGTGATACAACAGCATTAATAGTAGATTTATTTTAATTTAAACAATTTATATCGTTAGTCTAAATTATTACATTTAAATTCTAATTCAAACACAATAACCTATTGTACCTATTGTAACCTATTGTGATTTATTTTCAACTCGAAATATCTTCAAACTAACGAAATATAATATTATTAGTGAGAAGAAAATCCATCTGGATAACAGCAGACTGACTACAGGTAAAATATACGACAGGTCTGGACCACACGTGAATTTTGTTCGTATCTGAAAAAAATCTTAGAATACGAGAAACTTGGTGAATGAAACAAGTTCTCCTAAATCACTCGTACGCACAACTTGAGAACAAATCTGTTCATACAAACGGTTCTTGCATGAGGCCCAATGTTCTTTTAATGCTAATGACTATCAAAGTGAGTAGCCATGAACTATTATTTGACAAATTAGCTTGCCATACTAGAAGAGTTCTTGTTTCAAGTATGGTAATTTTTGAAGTGAAGTTCTGTCAATGCTAATAGTTACCAAAATCAGGTAGCTGTTCATGTATTATTTGACCAACTGGCTTGCCATACTCAAGCAGTTCCTGTCTCAAGCGTGGTGATTTTTGAAGTGAGGTTCTGTCATTGCTTATGGCTGGCAAAACTGGACAGCCATTAATTTATTATTTGACAAACCAAATTGCCATACTAGAAGAGTTACTGTCTCAAGCACTCCTGGGAGCAAACTTAGGAATTGCCTGGTGATTTTTTTTTTTTTTTTGAGTGGTGGTCTTTTCATGCTATTGGCTTGCAAACTAGGTACTATTAACCTATTATTTGACAGACTGGCTTGCCATACTGAAAGAGTTTATGTCTAAAGAACTCTTACACTCTTAAAGAACTTAGAGATGGATGGCTTGATGGTTTTTGTTTTTAAAGGATGATCTGTCAGTGCTAATGGCTAGCAAAACCAGCCAGCCAGTAGCCTAATATTTGACAAACTGGCTTTCCATACAAAGTTATTTTCTTAAGCACTCGTGGAAGCAAACTCCATCCAATCTGACCTTTTTGTGCCCCAGTTTTCAGTTTGTTCTAAAGTTTGAAACACCTGGCACACATGAAGCTCAACTTTGGATGCTGCTGGCTAAAAGAGGGCATGACTGCTGAACCAGAGAGAAGAAGATAAACCACGAGGCTCTCCATTAAACAGCAGTTTATGATTCTTTTTTTTTCTTTCTTTTTTAGGAGTGGGGGCAGAGTTGTACAGTGCCAGTGACTATGGAGGCGGGGCAGTTTGTGTCCGAGAATCCTCCACTGAAAATAAACCTGCATGAGAGAGGAGGGAGGGAGGGAGAGAGAAGGAGGAAGGGAAAGAGTCTCCGTTTCAATGGAATAAAAACTGCGCAATTTCTTTAAGGACTCCCTGCTCGGATCGCACAAAACCAACGCTTATTTTTTTTGGATGGTACAGGAGGAGTGGTCGGTATCCGCGCTGTCCTTGCTGTGCTTTCTATTTTATTATTTATTATTTATTTATGTTCAGTGCCAGCTCAGAGGAGGAAAAGAGCTGTGCAATCATTTCGAGAGGCGATGATATGACTGTGCAGAGATGCAACATCACTGTTCCTCGTGTCGTTTGGACACTTTTTTTTAATTCCACCCTTGGAAGTGTGCACCTAAACGCATTTTGGATGATAAATGCAGAAAGGAGGAGGGGGTCTTATTTTTTATTTATTTAATTTTTGGGGATGGGAGGGAGAGAAGGGATATTAGGGGGGCTGCGTCATCCGTGACTGGAGAAGATGGACCGCCGTGTGCAGGTTTTTCCACTATTACGATGTTTGTTTTTAACTCTGAAAGTCTCCTGGGGATTGCATAACGAAAGGTAAGAACCATGCTGAATTTCCTTAATGTAACCCCAACTCTGATATCCTGGGTTTGTCTGAGATCCTGCAAAAATCAAGTAGGAACTATGAAAATGGGGAGATTACACTTCAGATTCTGTCCTAACCCCCCCCCCCCCTTTTTTTTTTTTTCCTCTAGATTTGAAGGTAGATTTCCCAGTGATTCAACTTCACATGGATACGTGTTTAACTTTCAGTTCTACTGAGGGTTTATTGATGTTTTCGTGGGATTTTCACCCCAAAGTCGTAACGAAACTGGAGTTGGTGATGTCATGTTTTCTACAGAGGAATAGTTTACGGGAAAGAAGGACTCGGTGATGTCGCAATCTGCCTTGTGTCGAGCTCACATCCTTTAAAAACAAAAATAAACCATAAAAACCTGCGATAAAGGGCGTTTATAGGCAGCGCGGGCGATTCGCAACGATTATTGAATTAATTTGTGTGTAAAACAGGACTCTGTGGGGTGAGTAAGAGTAGTGTCGCATTTTCTTTCTGAAATGTCATGTGGTGAAGTTGTGGCGGGTTCTTTACTGTTTCCAGGAAGAGTGTTTGAATTTTCTTCCTTGGATTTTCTCTCCCTTTTTTTGTCCTGTCTCCACCCCTCTTCGTGCTGTTCCTGGTGTAATTCGCGTCATCGCCACAAGATGGCGGTGCAGGACAGCGGTATGTGGGCAGCGAGAAAGTCCGCTTCATTTTTACGCTTGCGCACAACGACGATTAACGAATGGCTAATATGGTTAGCTAACGGGTGTATTTGAAAGTTGAGCAACTGTATAGCCTTAACTACATCAAGGAAGTCAAGTAAGTAAAATAAAGTAAAATACTCCTCCCTCGTCACTTTTAGCCAACTTCTGCACCGGCGACAGGGGAAGGAGCGGACATACTGGGTTGTTTTTAGATAATTATCTGTTGACTCTCTTTCAGAAAGCTCGTTTTATTACATAAATATATAATTGTATTTATACATTATTTAATTATTTTTTATGTGTATAATTTTCAGACGTTTATAACAGACCAGGTTGGTTTTCTGACTTAAACCCCGCACGGGGTTGCTGATGAACGTCACTTCCGGTACTATTTTGCCCAGATTATCTGATTTTTTTTTTATGTTACAGTAATCTTTTTTGTTTTCAATTAATATTTCACATTTTTTTTGTATCATACAATGGCTGCATGGATTTGTTTACTGCAAAAACTTGTAAGTAACGACGTAAACTGATTAGATGGGGGGGTATTTAAACAGGAAGTAGTTTTAAATTAGTTATGCTGACAGACGTTTCTAAATAAATCTGTTAAAACAAAATATTTCAGTTATGAGAGCTGTGTTAGAGGTAAATTATATCAAAATTAGATATATAAGTAAAACTACAGGGAAGTTAGATTTAGATTTTCCATTAAACAATATGAGGAAAAACTGAGTCGCAATGGGAATCTGCATTGACAATAAAGAAGTTACCCAGAATTCCATTAGTCATCTATCTTATTACTTCCTGTTTAAGAGAGTGGTGCCATCACTTCAAGCTTTACCTCCTACAAAAGCGGCTGGATTTTTCTGAAGGTGCAAAACATTTCATGTTTTGATTCCAGCTGCAATGAAGCCTTCATGCCTCAGGGGGGCGCCACACACTCACTCCCCAACCCTAGTTTGTGTTTTATCTTTTTAAAAACAGAAGCTTTGCTGAACCCAGTGAACTCTGACCACATGCTGTCAGGATTTTAACCACGGGGCTCCTTCTGCAGGATGAAAACAGTTTAAATGTATGAATTTTTAAATACAGTTCAGTTCTGGATATGTATGGAAGATTTATATTTTTGAAAAATACAAGCCTGGAAATGCAAAACTGAAATTGCCTATACTAGTTGAGGGATTTTTCATAATAATTACATATAAAAGACAAATATAGTCACTTCTGTGGGAGTATAAATCCGTGTAAATGTGACATTTTGCTCCTTTGTGGAATTTTAAGTTGGTTATGTAAAACTTATTGGTTTTAAATAACCAAGATTTTATATTCACAGTAGAGCTTTTTAGATTTTAAAATGGGCCATGTGTAGGAAACTTCAAATAAACCTCTAAAATTATTTCCATTTCCCAACTTTTATCTTGTAAATGAGCCTGTAGAAGCACATATCGATACTTTTAAATCCTACACTGCCCTGTTGTTTTATTGTTTCTGCATCGTTAAGCATGTTGATTAATTTGTGTGTTTGCAGAAAAGCAGTAAGAAACATGGCCCGACATCCCTGTGCTGTGTTTGAGGAGCCTCCAGAACCGGACTGAAGAGGAAGACTTCTTATTGTTGGCAAGAAAGCGCAAAATTAAATAAATAAATAAAACAGTGAAGTCTGAGATCTGTGGAGTGCAAATGGAAAGCACTGATGTCATCGTTTAAAGATGGTGAGATGGACTCTTTTTACTTCATTATGTCATTTGTTTTCAACTTCATTTGCTAAAACTTGTTTTTAAAGTGAAATTGAAACATTATTTACGTCATTAAGATTTAGATAATTTAGACAATCTTTCCATAGATATCAGTCCTTAAATATCAGCAAACAAAACAGACTTGGTCATATTTGTTTTGGTTTTTCTTTCCTGCAGGACGACCTGGACACACCTGCTCAGGTAAGACCTCCTGACCTGTTATCTTGTCTCCGTCCTGCCTGTGATAAATGAGACATGCATGACTTCACGGTTCGGCTCCGTTGGGACGTGTGCACAACGGATCTTTTGTCTTGAGCTTCTGAGAGCGGTCAAATGTGAGATTTTTACGAAGCGTGTCAAAACGCTCAACTGTAAGGTGTCATAAAGTCATGGGAAAGAAAAAAAAAACTCAGTTAAATCGTTTTGACGTATCAGGAAGTAATGAAAAGATTCTTGTTTTTATTAAGTTCTAAAATGATTCAAACTTTTAGTATTTTGTATCCCAACCTTACAAGTTGTTTCTCATCTGTAGCAGGGCTGTGTTTTTTCAACAGTTTGGTTGATTCATATCACGACACTGGAGTCATATGTATGTGATATATAGCGATTTATCACGATTAACAATACATCAAATAATCGAACGATAAATTAAAATGAGCCGTCGGGAGGAGTGAGCTCTAACTTCAGGTATTTGTCAGGTTTCTAACCTAACTCTTAGATGACTTCTTTCAGCTGGTGACGCCTTGGAAACTTGGGTTCGCAGTTATTTCTTTTCTTACACTACGGAAGTTTCATGCACAATTTTCTAAGCAGCGCAGATTTGACAGCAGTTATGTTATGAACAGGGTTCCCTCGGATCCTTAAAAAGTCTTAAAAGGCTTTGAATTCATCAATCCACAAATCAGGCCTTAATTAGCATTAAAATGTCTTAAATCAATCTTTCAGAGGTCTTAGTAGGATGATTGTAATTTGTCTCAAATATTAAAATAATTGATAACATTTAATTTTTTTAATAATTTGCTGGATGCTTCTTGCAGCTAGTTGTTTTGTGTTAAACGTTTTTTTTTTTTTACTTTTGTGTTTTATTGTGAAGTTGGTCTTGAATTTCATTTCAAGTGGCCTTAAAGAGGTCTTTAAATGTCTTAAATTTAACTTTCTGTAGGAACCCTGATGAAGCCAGAAGAAGACATAAATAATAATTTGCGTCGGCTGAATGGAGGGATAACGATGTTACAGTGTCCGAAACTTCACTCAAACTTCGCAGTTAAGGAGTGGAGGGTGGAGGTATCGTTATAATAGTTTATAATACTCTTCAAACAACATTATCGCTTATCGCGATAATTTCTGAGATAATTTATCGTCCAGACGAATTTGTTTTTGACAGGCGGTGCTGTAAATGAGGCGATGTTTCACCGTTTTTTTTCTCCAAAAAGTTCTCATTTTAAAAACTCAGTATAAAGAACAAGACATGCAGCATATAGGCATAAAATCTGATTAAATTCAGTTTAATTTAGAGGTGCACCAATATATCGGCACTGATTTCCTTAATTATCGAAGATCGGCTGACGATTAGTTTGTTAAAAGTTTATTTAAAAAATCTGTATTGGCCAGAATCGGCGGGTCAGACTTTTTAAAGATCTGTCATCGTCCAGAAAACTGTGTTTACTTTATACAATCTTAAGAACACTGAACTCATTTTATTTCACATTTCTTCTTACATCTTTCTGCCAAATAGCGGTCCGAGGCTAAAACTGATGGATGGCATGAAAACTTATATTTTAAGCTTTAATTATAAAAAACAATACATTATTAGGAAATGAAATATTGTATTGATATTGTCTCACAACCCTAATCTGCAGTTATTTTTCCAAAACACAAGAAGTCATTTATGTAGATGAAAAGTTGGAAACTCTAAATGTTTATTAAGCTGCATTTTCAACCTGATTCTATTTGTTTTTCTCAAATTTTGGAATTTACCGTTGATTGTTGACCCACTCAGCCCAGACCAGGTTGTGTTTTTGTCCCCTCTACAGATGTGAACACACCTAACTTACCTCCAGCTCTGTTTCATTTACACACACTCTCTCTAACACACACACACACGCTCACTCTTCTCAGTGTTTTGATCCGCCGCTCGGGGGACAAAAGACGCTCGTTTTCTGTAAACCTGCCGTCTCAGAGGACCGAGCTAAGTCTTCCACACCTGGGGTTTTTATAGCTGCTGCAGCTTCGTTACATACGTTTACAGCTGCTCGTGAATTAGATCAATTACACGCATGAACACGTGTGGAAACAGGCTCACAGCCGCCCAGGATGGAAACGATAGCCGCGGTTATGTTCCGAGATGTAAACGTGTCGTAAGATCACACGTTTGCTCACTTGATACTTTTTTTAAAGAAATACGTGTCGTATTTTATGTTTTTTACCAATCATGTTAATTATGTTGCAACAAGAAATATCCTGACAAAGTCGATTTGGTTCTCTGGAAACAAAATGTTTATCTGATGTCACCGCTGATGTGCAGAACTTTACTTCCTGCTCTGGTTTTTTTGCCAAAGTTGTAAAGTTTTGGAGGATTTTTGAAGCAGTTTTGCAACAACGCTGTGGACGAACCGCTTCACAGTAACGTTTGTAGTGCTCCCTTCATCTGTTTGTAATCGTGTTCACACGCAGCTGAACTTAATTGCTGCTCATTTTGTAATCTCACCGTCACTCCTTTTTGTTCAGGTTTATCCACTCGTTGCTTAAAACCAGACATGATGGTTTTCTTATTGCTTCATGAAAGTTTGTGTTGTTTGGATGTGAAGAACCGTTTCAGGTCTAAACACCGATGGTGTAAAAACTTCGCCTCGTGTGGTGAACCCTCCATATTTGCTCTCGGGAAGCTTTTCTTTGTGTTCGTCTTGGATAATGATGAGCTGACCTCCTGGAGAGTTGTCTTCTATTGGTTGGGTGATGTGAAAAGGTTTTTTTCTTTATGGACACAGATCCTGCCCTCATCCGTCACCGCTGTCTTCAAAGGCTTTTCTTATCTTCCAGTGAAGTTTTTTTCTTTTTGTCCCCCTTAGAACGAGCTAAACTCCTGGTTCGACCACCTTTCATGTTTCTGATGGATTCATTTAGTTTTTGCACCTTGAAAATAGCCGTCCTGTGTTCTTAGCTTGACTTTCTGAGGGAAATAGTTGAAGTCTTCTCCAGTCAGCTGGAGTGATGAGCTGTCAGGAGGACTGATGAATTGGTTCCATTGTGTCTCTTTTCATGTGTTGGTTGGAGCTCCTGTCCGTTTTGAAACCTCTCTGTGGGACGGTTTGATCCTCAAACAGGTCGTGAGCAGTTCCCACCGTTACAAACCTGAGCTCGGCTCTCCTGGGTGAAGTGTCTGTCTGAGCCGGGCGATATGGCTGAAAAACGCATCACGATTCAAGTGTTTCATATCAGCCGATATCGATAATGTGAAAGCTTCTAAAGCATTCACACTGTTGATTATTTTTTCTGATCTTGTTCTGAAATTCTTGTTCTGTTTCGACAATTTTTGTATCAAAACGTTCAGCTCCTTCAGGACATTTCAGCTGTGACTTTTGGTATTTCAGCAATTCATACTAGTTGAGATATTTAGGTTTTTCAGCCATTTTTTTCCACACTGAAAATGAATGTAGCTGTTTTCATCAACCTTAAAACCCTTCAAAATGTTCATAAATATTTACTGAACTTTTTAACTTTTGTTCTGAATCTGCTCTTTTGTGCTTCTTTCAGCTATTTTCTGCTGATATCAGCTGTTTTGTGGTTTTAGTTACTTTTGAGCCAATTTAGCGTTTTTACAACTAAATTCACCTTTTTTTTTATAATTTCAATTATTTGCTTCTTATATCAGCAAACATGCTCTTTCTGTCTCCTTGTGCTTATTTTAGCTGTTTCAGCTACTTTTTAGCTACTTTTCTGCTAATTTAAGCAGCTTTATAACAAATTGCAACCAATCTTGCTTCACTGGGTCGTGATTGGTCGAGCAGTTAAAACCTTTCCTCTGCCTTCATCCCCCAGAATGCTGTGCGGTTCTGGATTTCACTGAATGCATCAACATTCAATCGGATGTATTTTCTATTGATATTGATCAGGTGTCTATAACGATATATATCGTTACTGTTTTATCTCTCATCACTCAGTAAATGACTGGAGACTGTTGGAGTCATTTAAAAACTAAAGACCTTTTGTGGATTTTTATTTTATTGAACATAAAACCTAAAAGTGTCTCGAATGGAAGAAAATACAATTAATGAACCTTTGGAGTGATTCAAGATGGCCGTTGTAGCGAACATTTAAACACGTTTTGGAAACTTGGTGAATTCCATCTGTAACTTGGTTAAAACAGAGCAGTGAGATACAGACTTTAGGTCTGATGTTTCTATTCGTACCACGAACCCTTAAATCCATCCCGTACCATCATGGTCTCACATCTGACCGCAGCCTTTCTTACGTGACTTTCTCTTGTTACGTTTAATAAAGAGAGAAAATCGCTACAGTAACGTCTGTACGCTTGGCTTTCAGGGACTTTCAGAACGTTTTACAGTAAAGTTTTGATGTTGGCTCGTTTTCAGTGAAACGGCTCCATGTGAAGCACCTGGTTCCAGTTTTGTCAGACAGTATAGATCTGGTTTAAGACGTGGTAGAAGAGTGACACGTGTTTGTGCTTTGCTACTATTTAGAACGCGCAGCAAAAGTCACTTTCTTACTAACGTTATTGGGTGGAAGGAACAACATTATGTGGGCTGTAGTTTGTTAAATTTAAGTGATCTGTGAGTTCAGTTGATCAGTCTTTGGGAAATTGTTGTTTTTTAAACCTCCTGTGAAGTCTTATTATAAGGTTTTGGATGAAGCTTTAATATTCTGCTTTTTCTTTTAAACTCTAAAAGCCACGTGCCAACCACATGTGCCACACCAGAGGAGGCTCACAGGAGGGTTTTCGCTTTCATACTATAATATGTTAAAAGTATTTTTCCATCGGAGCTTCGCTCTGTTTGTAATTATGTTTTTCATTTTGCGTAATTTCCTTCTCCCTTTGTTCCCTCGCTTTCCTCCTTTCTGCTGACGTTGCATTTCTAAAAAGACGTGAAACCGTCTCAGGCTCTGCGAGTGAAGGCTGCCGGATACGAAAGATGAATAACGAAGCCTTCGGTTTCGTTCAGAGCAGATTTGAAGGAGAGATTCAGGAAGAGAGGTGGCGAGAGCTGAGTCAGGGTGCCCGAGGGGAGGACGGCAGGAAGCTGTGGGTGAGGAGGACAGGAAGGAAAGGGACAGGGCGGGAGGGGGTGGGGAGTGAGCTGCTCTTCATCACCCTCTTCCTCCTGCTCGCCCTCATCAGCGGAGTCATTAAGGGAGGAGTGGCGTGGGGAGGAAAGAAGGCAGAGGAGGAGCTGACATCATCCACATCCTGGAGGCCCATCGTTGTAGCGCTCCATCGCTGCCGCCGTCCTGCTTCCAGAGCGCTTTAATGCTTTTAAACCAGGAGAAACGCTGAGTCTGTGGGAACGCTGCTTCTTATTAAAGCATTAAATGGAAGGAAGGCAGAGGTGGAAACTTATAAAGGCATTATAAAACAAAAAGGGATTTTAGAAGAACACTGCAGATTCTCTCAAAGGGGACGTCTTCTAATCTAGGACTTCACTTAATGATTATTTTGAGTCAACTAATCTGTTGAATTTTTTTTTTGATTAGTTGATTAGTCACGGTTCCTGCTCACATCGGTGAATGTCCCCGTCTTTCTACTTTAACATAAGTTCCTATAGCAGAATAAAAGAATGACCTGTAAAACTAAATAATAAATAAATAATACAAACTAAATTGCAAGTACTCTTTTAATCAAACAGCTCATGTACAAATAACTCAAATTAGCAGCCTCCCCAACTTTTGGGCCGCCAGATCCAGTAAGTCACTTCAACCAAAGTTATTGTTTAGTTTGTTTTGGACTTGCAGCAGGGCAGGTTAACAACCCCGTAATGTCCTGATGCATCTCAATAATACAGGTAAAAATCAAAAAGAAAAAAATAAGTAGGTCCTCTGGACAGGTTCTTCTTTAATGAAACATTTCATCTCTCCTCCAAGAGACTTTTTCTGTCTGAGGAGTTTTAGGTGAACTCAGCCTTATAAGCACTGCCTCCACATGGTGGACAAACAGGTTGGTCACATGCAA
>JARVJO010000001.1:16068928-16090793 GCA_031762555.1 Cynodonichthys magdalenae
TTCACATAGACTTTGCATGTAAACCTGACGCTCCTGACGCCCAAATCGCGTTCAGTGTGAACGCAGCATTACAATAAAGAGGAATTCCAACAAAAGCACTGCAGTTCCACTTTATATAGACCCCAACTGAATGATTTAAATGAGAAAAGAAGGATTTAAAAGCAGGATATTTCTTATTTAACATGTGTTTTCTTGAAAAAAATAAAGTTACAGAAAGGAAAAAAGTCCTTACGAATTCAACTTAAGTCATTTGATACACAATTTTGAGACTATATAGGAGAACATTTTCAAAAATATTTAAAAAAATATTAAAAATTCTTGCAAGCTTTTATAAACTTTATACCAGAGCTATGAGTTTGTCTAATCTGCTCATAATGTCTATAAGTTTGCAGCATTTAGGACAGAATAGAATAATAGTTACTGTTATTGCATAAGCCTGTACAACGATATATATATATATATAATATATATATACAGTGACACGCCAGTGATTTTATTAGCATTTAGCTAAGTCTGTTCTAAAATCTGGTACTTTGAGAGCTTTGTGTTTTGTGAGGTGGTCCTCATTAGATTAAGTTTGAGTTACACTAAAATGACACTAACGGACTAAATACTTTTTTTACAGCTTGTTTTATTTTTCAGGTAGGTTTGACAAATCAACGTCTGACTCGTCCTCCTTGCTCCTAACATCTAAATAAAACACCTCATGAAGGTTGTTTTTCCTAAACCTGCTGTTCGTCTCTAAACTTCCATGTCAGAGTAAATCTGACTCGAAAGGCTGCCTTTGAAAGGTGACACAACCCACCGAAGAGCAAATGAAGCGCTCCTTGTGCTGAGCAGAGACAGTAGAGCTGAAAAAAAAGACATTTTAACAATGACTGAGTACGATTCCGTCTTCTGCGTCTGAGCTTGATTGTCATTATCCATTAATCTAATTGGACTTTACTCTGACAGAGTATGAAAGGTCCTTTCTGCTCCAGTTAAGCCCATATTTGTAGTTTACAGCAGATTACTGAGGAGTAAAATAAAGAAAAAAATAATCAGCCATGCATAAATTCCATTTGGTTATCGCTGCCGTAACTCCAACAGCTTCGCTGCATCATTTAGTAGATTTGCTCATCTACAGCTGACAGCAGAGCACGGCTTGGTAAACGTGCCAAAAATGGAAAAAAATGAGCCTCTGATTCAAACAAAACCAAGAAAAATATCAAGATCAATAAACTCAGAATCAATAAGAACTTTAAATGATTATTAAACTGTTTGTAATCTCTTATAAAACACGTAAACATGTACCGTTACTTTATTTTTAATGAAATATTTATAGTTTGTTGCCGATTTTAATGTATTAGTTTGTATTTTTTGTCATTTGGCGGCCAAATGCCAATTATTAAGACCCCCGCACACGTATACTGTTTATCTTTTTTTTTTGTTCAAGATATTTGGTCAACTGTGGCACGGAAACAGCTGCACCAATCAACATTAAATTTGGTAGGAATGTAGATGTATCCAATATACATTGCACCAGCCATCGCTTTTACAACAGACCCCATATTAGAGGAGGGGGCACCATCTGAAAAGGGGGTGTCTGGACATACAAAAGTGTTAATAGCGCAAAAACTTTTCAACATAAGAGCTTCAGATATTTTTGGTTGTATAGCTCTAATGAAGGAATATCCATTGATCAATGAGCCCAAAAACAAAACAAAACAAAAAGACAACAACGGCAATAATACTGTTTTGGTGACTTCTATGTTCTGGTGCATTGGTGCGTTGCATGTGTGGGGGTCATATATGCTACCGCTCTAAAAACACTCTCCAAAACACCAAGCACACTTGTGCAGCAATAATACATTTAAGTCCAACATGGTAAAAGTTAAGAAAATAAACATTTATCTTTCTGTGTTTTGTACCCAGACTGCAACTTTTCAATCCAAGACAAAGAAGAAAAACAAAAAGGAGACATGGACGGATGAAAATGAATCAAAGGAAAAACAATAAAGAATCGACTTCCCCAAACAAACAAAATGCTTGATGTATAACAGTGACATTTCCCTTGTCGCAGGGAGGCGTGTCAGAAAAGCAACAAACCATAGAAAGTGACAGTCGGGCCTCCACTGGCAGAATAAATAGCTTCAAATCATCCTGATGAGCATGAGAGCACAGAGAAACTGTGGGTCAATACAGAGAGGCAGAGATTCCTCTGAATAAACCAAATCAATCAAATATTCATAAAGGAATCTGCTGTGAACAAAATGTCACTTAAGACTAAGAATACAGTTAGAATCAGCGTCTTGTGTTTGTGTGATTTCATATTTCAGTCAAGCTGCAGCTAACCTCCAGCTTTACGTTCTGCACCTGATTTATGATCCTAAATATAGTTTAGAAACTTAATTTTCTGATTATTTTAGCAGCGAGTTTGACCTTTGACCTCTCTGATATAAAACCAGTGATCTGGAATTCATGAGTCTAAACAAAGTTTAAAAATTGACGTTCCAATACTGAAAACAAGTCAAAAAAAGAATTTGGGTAGCAGTGTACTCAATTTAAAGATGAGAAAAAGAACATATAAGCTTTAAGAAAAAGCATAGTTTAATCACATGTTTAATGTCACAATGAAAAGAGCTGAAGTTTTGATAATTTAGCCACGAACAGCAGGGCTTCGCTGGGTTTCTCACCAGGAGGCGGGAAATAAATCAAAGTTCTGCAGCTTTTAGGGAGAAGAGAGTCAGACTAAAACTAGGAAAATCAAACAGTGACTGTGTGACATTTTAAAATATATACGTAATACCCAAAAGCTTCTCATAAAATGTATTATTTTTTAGTAGTAGGATTGTTTCAAGTAGCTATAAATAGTCAATATCCTACTTGCAGTAGACAGCGTAGCAGAGTGAGCTCACTTCCGTAGAGTCGGGGAAATTTTTTTTAGATAATTCAAGCTAACGGCCATTTTAAAGAAAAAAAAGAGATAAAATACAGTTAGCATAAATGCTAATACTGAAGAATGATGGAAACAGAAACTAAGATAGACACAGAGGCAACATGTTGGTAAAACAAAATTCACAGCTGCAAATGATAAAACAAAACATGTACTGATCCCAACCCAATAAAAGATAACTCTTAAATATAGACAGAAAATGGTTAACTAATTATAAAATGAAATGTGTTAATTCATCCCATTAGCAGACCATTTAAGGTGGAGCTAAATAGTTTTTAAGAAATTAGCTAGACTAGCTTTATTAATAAAAAATGCAGTATTCAGTTGGTTAAAGAAATGCAAAAGTAGTTAGCTAGCATTTATTTATTTATTTACAAGCAGCTGCCTGTTATTAAAAAGTTATTTAACTAGCTCCACCTTAAATAGTCAAAGTAAGACCGCTTTAAACTTTCAGTTTGACAAAAATAAAGAAACTCTCTAAGGGCCAGTTGTAATTAAAAATATATTTTGCGTTTAACTTTGATGAAACACAAAATTCCTCGTTGCTCTGGCTGAGCACAGCTAACAAACAATAACTGAGCTCTACCTGGAATTTCCTGCACAGAAACAGCGTTTTAACACATCCTCTTATAAAAACTGAAAAGTACTACGTGTACGACTGACTAAATGTGAAATAAATACAGAAATACTATTATATGTAAGAGATTCACTCACTGTTGAGCTGTCGTAAGTCTTGAATTCTGAACTCTCCCACAGGGATTTCCCATACATAATCAACATGCATTATGGGAGATGTAGTTTATGGTTGATACTGGCTTTAAAGCAGCTTATTTTGAGACATTAATACAGGGATATTTAACTAAATTGCTCAGGGGGCCACAGTTACTCCAAGTATTAATAATTTTCATCTTTTATAGTTGGTTATTTTGTTGCATTGAATTATAAACTTAAAGTTTACCATTGATATAAAAAGTATTTTGATATTAAATTATTGTATTTATTCATGTATACTAGAAATTTAACCCTAAAAACCATCCATAATGTGTGTGTGTGTGTGTGTGTGGGGTAGTAGTAAACATGGGTTATTGATGATTAGATTTTTTTATGCTTTCTAAGCTCAAAAAATAATAGTATTATACTCAAGATCATATTATACATGAATAAATACGGTAAGTAAAATAAAAACCTCAAGGCCTTGAGTTTGACACAGGTGACAAAATGTGATTCAAGTCATCTGTTGAAAATGACTGTATTTTTCACAATGTCAGTTTTATTCAATATCGTGCTGCCCCAGTTTCATCATAATTCATCCAGTTGATTGTGAGATAGGATTATTGTTCTCTTTTCACATGAAAAAAAACAACTGACTTCCAGCATTATGGCATTTCCTCAGTCTCCAAATAGTTTTTTTTTATTCCCCTCCAGAAGAGTCAATCAAAGCGGGGCTACTGAGGAGAGCATGTGGGTGGGAGGGCTGAGCCAGACAGCCAGAAGAAGAGACAGAGTGGGGGGGGAAGAAAAGGCAGCCAAATGGATGGATGGAGTAGAACAACAAGACGGAAGCAGCTACAGGGACTGATGGGATAACAGCTGACACTCACAGCTTGTGGAGAAGTGGAGAGCAGGCAGTTCCACAAAGCAGGAGTTGAGCCTGATAAAAGTGAAGGGTGGTGACGCAGAAGGAGATACAGTTCTGATGCAGGCAGAAAACCATCATCTCCAGACGCTTATTACGACGCCGACTTTGACGTGTTAGAAAGTTTTCAAACGGGAGGAAGGAATGGATGAGGACAGCCACAATATGAGGCGTGTAAAAGCAAAGAAGAATAAAGAAAGAAGGTTTTTTATGTTTTCATTAGGAATGAGGTAAAACTTTTGTTAAAGTTGAGTTCCAAATCATGACATCCTTAAAGATTAGACAAACACAGACTCTGCTGAAAAGGGAAGGGAGAGAAATTTTTTGGCAGCAGCAAAATCCTCCTGTGATCACATAAATATTGAGCTCAACTTTGCCAAATTTAATTCACACTGAAAGGAAAAAAAGCAATGAAAGCTGAGTGACAGCTATCCACAAACCCACACACTCGCTCTTCACTGAAGCAGCCGCAAATAGATCCCTTCAGTTGTCAGGAGAAAGAAAAAAAAAAGCAAAGAAGACACGAATTCCTCATCACAAGAGTATATTACATATATATACACACACACGCAGCAGGGAACTCCTTTTAATAATCAAACAGGAAGCGTGCGGTTGCTCTTAGTGTTGTATTAAAAGCAAAACCTCTGTAGCAGGAAAGGCGTAATGATGACACTAACAAACCACACACTGCTTTCCTCAAACATCCACCCTCACACCTGTCTTCACTTCCAGCTTTTTTCTTACAAAAAGATGCAAGAACATTCACAAAGCTGTGAAAAAAAAAGACAATAAAAGAAACCGGTGAAGAAGCAAAGGTTTTATTTAGAAGTTACCACAAGATTAAAGCCAACGGAAATGTGACAGATGCTGCTTATACAGCTCTGGAATAAAGTCCCAGTTGTTTAACCGACTGACCAAGGAAGGGTTTTTTATGCAGCACAGACAGGAAAAAACAATAACAAGGCAAAAAGATGAAGAAGAATTTTTCCTCCCTCAGTTTAGTCACTAGTGAACAAGTCAAGAATAACAGCAAATATTGTTGGATTGTTGCCGAAGGTTTTCCATTTGAAAGTTGTGACCACTAAGGGAACAAACAGGTCCAATAAATAGAACAAATTTCACTAATGTCTAAATAGCATA
This sequence comes from Cynodonichthys magdalenae, assembly GCA_031762555.1. Lineage (NCBI taxonomy): Eukaryota > Metazoa > Chordata > Actinopteri > Cyprinodontiformes > Rivulidae > Cynodonichthys > Cynodonichthys magdalenae. The sequence goes on from JARVJO010000001.1 coordinate 16,074,640, forward strand.
ATAGCCAGTAGGGTTGTGTATTGGCAAGAATTTGGTGATACGATACATATCATGACAAATACATGGAAGGAGTATTTCTTTATCACTTTTTTCCAAACCTAAAACACAGACATAGCTGGAATGGTGCGATGGGACGAGTTGAATTTAACCAGAAAAAAGTGCAACCATGGACTTAAGTCTGATCTAAACATTTTATAGGAGGTAAAAGACTAACACAGGACCACCCAGATCCAATCCCTGCACTTTCTGACCCTAAACTAAGTCTAAGTTTCTTTAAATGATGCAGAAGCAGTGACTCAAGTGAAAAATAAAACATGCACAAGATGCGGTGATAAACACCGGTAAAAACACCAACCTTTGGACAATTCTGCCCACCTTCCAGTCTGTGGAAGATCTCAATCCTTCAGCTAACGTTTCAACTGAACGTTCTTGTATTTCTTGAACTCAGATGTGTCGAACTTTGTGCTATGAACGTCTATTTATGCTACAATAATAACACTGACTCTGTTGAATCTATGCCGATTGTACGATTCATCCAGGTTACTCGTGAGAGAGCAGTGGATCATCTATGTACGCACGATGTCATGAGTGAGTTCACAAGAAGGAGGGTAGGTTGTTTCAAAGTAATTCATTATTGGTATAAAAATGACTTGCTTTCAAGTAGGAGTTAACGTTTTAAATATATATTGTTGACATAAGTAATGAGTCAACCATTTGAAATTTTAATCCTGTGATACGGTAAAAATAGTGTACAGTAGTTATTCATGACATTGGTCCATATAAACCACAATGCACCAACACAGCATGCAAATCCAGGCTAACGCTAACATCCACAGGTCATTATTGGGATTTTCAGACTTCTTTGAAATACCTACAATTGCCCAGACAATAATATAAAGTCCTTCTCTCCAAAAATTGCAACAAGTGTATTTTTTGTTGCTCTTTCATGTCATTTTTTTATAGATACATTCCGATAATGTTAATTACATTTTCTCAGCCAAAACTAGCAGAATTATTGTCTGCCACCTCAGATTCAGATATGTATGCCAGTGCATTGTGCTGGGCTGACTGTGAGTCCCATCATTATGAAGTACCACCGCATTCAAGTAGTGTTCATATTGCGCTGTCCCCTATATAGTCTACAATATTAAACAGTTTGAGCTCAGACTATTTTTCCAAACTAAGATCATCCACAGAGTTTTCTACAACAGATAATGCCACATATAAAAAGAAAAACTAGTCAGGGTGGTAGATTATTGGTCAGTGACGCGTTCTTATATCCCTGAGGCTGCAAGTTTGAGCCAAGGTTGCGTCACGTGGGGCATCCTGGGTAAAACAATTGCCAGTCTTTCATGAGAGTTTACTCGCTATGCCAACCCCTGACTAAAGGAGCAGCCAAAAGAGAACTAAGAAAAACTAAGAATAAGTTGAGAAATTTAAAACCCAAAATTTTAAGTGCAGAAAGGTAACAGCTTTGTGAAATGTGTCTGTAACCTTTGAGCAGCAAAGCAGGAGAAAAACCTAAACTATGCTGAAGATGTGTTGAAGTAGCAACGAGGAACCGGACTACTGAGCCGAAAGTTGCCAGCGATCAGTATAACACACAAACTTCATTTACCCAACCCTTCTGACCTCAAATCCCTCACCTCTATGGTGAATTAATAGGATAAAATAGTATGATGAAAATGTAGTCCTATGTTTTTATTCTTAACATGTACACACACACACACACACACACACACACACACCGAACATTTGGGTTTGTTGATGCAGATCAATGAATTGAATTTTTCTGAACTTGTAAACCACGTTTCTGCAATACTCAGCTGGGTTTACAGATAACACATGTTCAGAAACCTTTGAACATATTTAATTTGTTGATACTTACAATTTAAAACAAGAGTTTTATCAGTTAATCCTTATGAGGTAGATTTGTGTGGTTATATCTGTAAAATTCAATGGTGGCAATTTCATATGATAAACTAGGAACCAAATATGATAAAAATAAATAAAAGATGGTTTAATCGGTAGTTTGTTAACTAACTGAAACAGTCAGGACATTAGCTTTTAAATAAAGAAAAATAAGGACAAAGTAGCGTGCTGGCTAGAGGAACTAGCTAGCAAGCTACATAGTTTGTGTAGCTTGATATCTAGTGCTGGTGGCACGCATGCTGTTTACCTTCCTTCTTTATTGAATGAGAGAACGAGAGGAAAACTACAGCGTTTCTGTCCCTCCCTTCACAAAGGTGCAGAAACTGATGGATGAAAGTCAGAAGTCATGCGCAGTCAGGTTAGTTTTCCATAAGATGATCGGATTAAGTGTTTACATGCACGCTGTTCGGATTATCAATCGGCATAAACCACCCCTCTCATTCCGATTACAAATTCATTCGAATCGAGCTGAATCGGATCAGAATAATCCAAATGGGGTGTTTACCTTAAGTATTTTTATTCTGAATGACCATTTAATCCGATTACTTATGTCCATGTAAACGTAGCTACTGAGAAAGTAATAAAAGCTAAATATGAAAGCTCACTGTTTCAACTAAAACATTAGGACCAATTTAAACCCAAATAAAACATTTTACTTGAGCTAAGAGGAAATAAACTCCTCCATCTTTACTCCATGTTTTGATGAAGTGGGTTGATCAGTCATTGAAAGGCCTCTCAAGTTTTGATCTGAACTTGGAGTGAGATTTCAAGCTGCTCGAGTTGTTTGTGTGTATATGATGTTACGAATGTGGCACATCCCCATGAGAACAAATGGCATTCTGTTTTTAATGATAAGCGCAACGTCCAGGTGCGCAACAGGTTGAAAAGATCAGGAAAAAGTAGGATCTTTTTAGGCAAAATGTGCGGTTCATTCTAACGGGCCGGTCCAGCCAGTGAGGAAACATTGAGCTGCACATTGATTCTTCTTCACAAAGGCTATGTGCGTCCGTGCATGTGTGTTTTAGCATGAGAAATACAAAGTGTGGCGTGTGCCATAAAATGCGTTTCTCACAGTCAGTGCATGAGACTTGAGAGCCCTGGTCATTGATGGAAGATTTTTGGGTTGAAATTTGTTCCTACTACAGTCCTGCTAGGGTTTTATTGTACTTATCCAGGTCCACAGTACCCTTTAAAAAGGTTTTTTAATAAGCTTGATTTAAAAAGAAATTAGCTAAAGAACAAAACCAGAGATTTTTAAAATGTAATTCCAACAGAGAGCTAAAGAAAGGTTGAGTCAGGCAAAAGCGAGCCATAGAGCTGGAGAAAAGAGGAACAAAGGGGAAGCAGCTAATAGTTTGGAGGATCCGGGAATAAAAAATTTATGGGGTAAAATAAGGTTCCTTGAGTCCATCTGTCAGATTTGCTGCAGTGGAAATTAGTCTCTGCTGTAGTCAAGTCTCAGCCTTCACAATACAATACTCAGTTGAGTTAAACAGTCCTTATGTGCTGCTTTACAAACTTCTGCTGTATTTTATTGTGAAATTTGACTACAGTTTTATTTTCCAAACGGACATTTTTTAAACCTCGTCAACAAAAAAACGTTTTTTTGTCTAAATTTATTTTACTCTCTAGGTTTGGAGATTTTCTGGACAGTCATTGACAAAAAACAAACAAAAAAAACAAAAAACAATCAGCCCCTATGGAATGGTCCAATTTAAATGTAATTTGGAACACACAAAGAGTATGTAAATGATTGGACTTGCAAGAGCTGCACATTTAGAATAGGCAGTAGAGAGCATAAGTGAAGCAAAAGTGGTACAGACAGTAGCCTGAGTGTCTGATAATCAGTCAAAATAGTAAGTGAAGGTCACCAGACTCAAAAGAGTCCTTGCAGACTCATTAGACAGCATTACCAACACCAGACAGAGTAAGATAAGGGGTTGCAGGAGTGGCATTTTGTCATGTTTAGCAATGAATCTCGACTCTGCGTTACCATGGATGACCAGGTTTATGGTAACACCAAGGGGAAGGACCAATTCTGTCACTGTTGTGGAAAGACACACCAATGTTATGGTCTGATTATGCTTGACAAGACGTAAGACACTGGATCTCGCCTAGACCATTCATACTCAAAGAGAAACTGGTGACTGAGAAGTCGTGGTAAGCACTCAGACTCTTGACATGACTGTATTTTTCAAAAGCCTCGGCCAGCTGATGCCAGAGGAAAAATATGCATTTTCATTAGGCAACCACATCAACAGAACACAACGTGCCCCTTCTCATGGGCTTCAATCCAGGCTTTACTTCTGTATTGGTGTGAGGAACAATCTGGTAGTGACTCTGGGAATCCTAACAGAACAGTGACATCCTACGTCCAGATCTAAAGAGCCCAGAATACTGGATCTGAAGCCAAACAGTCACATGGTTATTTGACCCTCATTTTTCTCACATTTCAACAAGTATTGCTGATCTAGTCACAGTACATGAATATGAATGTTTGTGTCACGTTGAGGTCCACCTGTAACCAGGTTCTACAGTCTTCTGTCAGTTGAGTATCTGTGGGACTAGCTCAGACATCAATCCCAACATATTGCTGATTGTGAGGGCTGGTTACAACAGCTGTGGACCAGTCTGCAGCACAAGAGGACACAATGACTGCATGTACATGTACATGCTAACTTTATCATACATTTGGTTAAATATTCTAATCACTGCCATACAGTGATGTGATCTTTTCTTTAATTTTCATCTTTCCATCTGAGTTGTAAACATTTTGTAAATAAGCACACATATGCTGTATTTCTTAGTTTTTCTTGTTTATTGTTTCTACCTATGACTTTTAAACTGTTGATGTTGTAAATTGAACTTTGTTTTTGTCTCGTGTCTTTTTCAGACCGTTCTCCTGCTCTGGCACGTTGCTGATCCCGTCCTCTGTTCCTCTTCAACCAATTTATCTTGATTTATTTTCACCGCTCACATTCTGACCTCTGTTGAGAAAAGCCCATTTTCTGGTAGTCCTTTTATTTTCTACAGAGATGTAACACATTTCTGACCAACAGGTAAATAAATAATCTGGTAACACTTTAACAACTGCCTTAATCATTGATGCACTGCAGGATTAGTAGGTAGTCAGTTCAAATGTTCTCTAACCAATAATACACACAGTATGTAGTATAGTTAATGATTTAAGCATGAATAAATAATGAATGTTGGTTTTGAAAGTAATAAGTCTTTTATGGGTAAAGCATTATTATAGCTTATTAAGTATGAATAATCCCTAATTAATGATGTTTTCATGTTATCTAACCATTTATTAATGATTAAGTAAGGCTAAATAGGTTGTAGTTACCAAAAATCTTTTTGTACTCAGTGAATTTAACATTTACTTCAATAATTCTACAAAAAACTTTCTGTTAAAGTGGAAATTATTTTTTTAAAAAGTGATGTTTTACAACAGACTGAAAGACACTTTGGTACTTTTTTGTTTATGATTATAAGACGTATACAACGAACGTTTGATCATGTTTTTTTTAATGTAAAGTGTTGCCCTAGATGTGCAATTCATAATCATTTAAATCCTTTTGTACATTATTTACTAAGTCTACAAGCAATTTGCAAAGACCAGCAGAGTAAACCTAATTCTGTTTAAAATTATATGCTTTAATTTTGATAACTTCCTCTGAAACCAGACGTATAGACTTAGCTTGACAAAAAAACAAAACAAAACACGGAGAAAGGATCACGGAAAAGGCTGAAAGACAACTCAAGTTTAGCTTCAGTCAAAAGGGGAACAAGATTTGTAACTGATTTTATTATATTTGAGTTGTTTGAAATGTTTATGGTTATGTTAATGGGAAAACATTTGTAAGTATTATTTGTTCTTTTCTAGCTCTTACATTGTTTGATGACACGGACGGCTTCAATAAATCATTTAACCATCAGTTCTGACTGGATGCTTCACAATTCATTTTCTGCTTTTGGTGCATTTTTGGCAGCAATACTTGACCAAGTACATATAAAAACGAGGCTCTATTATGGAGCAGTTAGCCTGTACTTATCCACAGTATTCCTGATTTCGCGCCACTACCCATAATTCACAGCGGAAGCAGGTTCAATATTTCCGCTTGACTGTTGTTTACAATTACAACGATACACCATCAATGTTTATCAAAGCATTTTTCATCTAAATTTGGCATAGATGGCCACATATCAGAGGTGTATATACTGTAAGGATCTTTTAAAAAGCGGCGGGGACAATTCTTTAACAGTGGCTCACTGTCAACTGCTCACAGACTGGGTAGCTACTTGCTACGTTAGCTACTACTGACAACAACTACCTCATCTTTCCCGAAGACACACACAAACGCAAAAATCATAAATGTCAACAGTTTTGGAAGTAAAATGTTCATAAGCCCCCCAGAATTGTAATAATTTTATAAAAGTATTGTTATTAGGCATTTTCTTCCCCCTTATTCTAAACATAAAATTAGCTGTGTGCTAGTTCGCCTGTAGCTTTTAGAGATTAACTGTAGAGTTTGATACAGCTGCAGTCATTTAAAATAAATGCTAAAGATAAACTGCCTCTAAAAAATCTGTTAGCATAGATGCTAACGCCATTCACCATATGCTTTCATTTAGTAAAAGCAAAGAACTGCACGATTAAAAAGCAAAAGGGAACACACAACATTTACAATTAACTCACCAGGCACAGATTCATGGTTTTAGTTGATATTGCTGGAAACTGTCTGACTCACAGTGGCTCAGAAGAGCCGCGTTCGGTAGCCCTTAGCCCAGATCAAGCTCTGGATCAGAGTGAATATTCGTGGGATTTTTGTCGATAAAATGAAAAAAAGCAAACAAACTATCTTCTGTGAGTTTTTGAGATTTAAAGCTGCCAGCCAGGTTAGTTTACGATCCTCCTTTGTCAGCATAAAGTGGAGTTTGTAGGACGCTGAACATGAAGAAGCCTTTACTTTATAGTTACAGGCAAAATGTTTCCAAACCGTTTCTCAGTTTTCTTTTGTTGTTGTTGAATATTTACATTATCTGAGGTCTGTTTTGTTTTTTTATTAAGTGTGATTTCTAGTGGCAATACTGTTATCGCCATAATGGACGTATAAATGATTTTTTAATATTTTTAAAGTGTGTTTTTGGCTGCTGGCACATCTCAGCAAACACATGACTCTGTTATCTGACAGATCTGTCACTGTGACATGCTGCAGTCACAATCTATAACTGCCACAACTCAATTGTCCCTGAATGTCACGCTGTGGCCACACAGTGAACTGGCAGCTGAATGAAGCCGGAGCGATGAAGCTGAAGAAAGAAGTGAGGGGAGTTTCGGGTGGGGTGAGGGGGAGTGAAAGGTCACAGAGACCAAAGAGGGGAAGGGAAAAAAACTGTGTGAACGACACACACAGGGAAGAAATTGACTAGAGAAAAAGAAACGGCAGAAAAGAGGTCCTGTGGAGACGAAGGACATTTTAAAAAGTGAGTCGCACAATAAAAAACGTGAGGTGACGTATTCGCTCAGTCTCCTTTACCTCGTTTTGATGGAACTTTTATCTTACAAGTCCTCTTTATTGGTGGGTGGTGGAATGTGAATCAAACATGTTTTAGAAAAACTGTACGAACACAACAAAATACAATCTATTAAGTTTATTCAGGTGGGAAATATATAAAGAAAACCAGCTATTATTCAAAAATAAATCCTCTGACTTATTGACATGGCGATATATAGAGCAGCTGGTGTGACCATGTGATCTAGTGTAGCAGCAGCACTAACCCAACCAGGCAACAGTCTGAATTTAGTATTACTGAACATGTTGGCAACATAGCAAACATAAGGGCTGATTATATAACAAAATTATAAACAATTAATGATAATATTCTTAATATATCAGAGCATATATAGGCTATCTAATGTCTATAATACTGTCAATAAGCTGTGTTACAGACGTACCCACAGAAGAGACACAGAAAAACATTTAACTTCACAAGTTAACAGATTTGATCTTATTTATTTATTTATTTATTTATTTATATCAATGTGGATGTGATCTGACCAGAACTGAAACTAATAATGTAACAATTTAAAATTAAAATAAACTTATAAAGCTGATGTAATCATTAATTATTGAATTGGTTAGCAGGTATTACCTTGTGTAGAACTGCTGAATCATGCTACAATTTAGCAGAAACTATAAAACAAGCTGGTTTGTCGTCTGATTTATGTAATATTTACACAATGTAAAATATATTTAACTATTTTTAGGTTTCTGTTAGACAAACCTGACCTGTTGAGAAGCTTTCATCAGGAGACAAGTTTCATTCTATAACCAGGTATGCAGTGAACATGTTCTAAGAGTCGACTAGTAAATATTTTTTATTATTATTTCTTAGTTGAAGTCATCATTTTTCAACTAGCTAAGAAGTCTTAGATCATTGTTACTTGTATATCTTATATTTTTCTTGTATATATCTGATGTTTTACGTGATTATTCAATAAAATAAACATAATGATATCCATTTATTTTAAAAATATTTTAAAAAACAATTCATGACAGATCCAGTTGTTGTTAATCAAACAGTTGATTTGTTGGTTATGCGCCGACTCCCTGTTTGGTCACCATTTTTGCTCTTCCATGTTGTCACAGATGCGGGGCTCACTCTAGTGTTATTAATCTCTATGTTTAATGTAAATAAAATGAGCAATTAAAAGAAAATACCAAAAAAAAGGAAAAAACCTAACAACATAAACTACCATCTTAATAAATTTGATGGTTGGCTCCTCATCAATAAAAAACAGTGATTCATCCCGAGCAGAACAACCAATCAAATGTCAGTTATTGAGGAAACAGTAAAAGTTTAACTCATTTTACAATAAGCTTTACTTCAGAAAAACCTTATAAAGTGAAATATTTGTATAAAGTTTGCATAAAAATAAAACAAATTTGAATCAATTAAAGTCTGGAAGACTGGATTCTTTAGAATATATTCATCACACTTTATTTAGAACAAAATGCACAAACCTGAGTTTTAAACTGAGCTAACTTCCTGTTAAACTCTAGCAAAGCTTATAAAGCTGCACTTGTCCACATGAGAAATAACTTCACTCGGTTGGGAAACAGAAACAGAAGTCCTGATCATTTTAGGAAACAGGAAGAATATTTAAACTGCTGGAAACTTCCTTTAACCAACATCTTATCTGATGTCCAGTCAAACTAAGTTACTCACAGATAACCCATAATGCACTTCTCTGCTGCGTCTGTAATGAAAACCGCTTTATCTCGAATTTTTATCTGCACAAACGGCCGTATTCAGGCTCAGGTTCTCGTGCTGGACATGTTTTCAATAGAAACCTGTTAATGCTTCAGGCTCTGCTGCTGCTTTTAGGAGGTAAACTGGAGAGTGGAGTAAAAATAATAAAAAATAAAAAACAGGAGTGGGCAGGACAGGGGAGGCAACATGGGTGAAAGTGCAGGAGGATTCCAGCAGACGGAAGGTGCAGCAGTTTCATCCCGTCTGAAATGTTAGTCTTGAGTTTTTGTCATTTCTGAGAACAATGAAGACAGATGGATGTCGACAGGATAGACTTTTAACCAGGTTAAAAATGCAGAGGTTTGGTCCTCACATTCTGTCTGCTTTGACCTCTTTAAGGAAAAACATCTGCTCTTCTGCATCAAAAACAGAAATTCATTTGGTCGTTAGTGATTTTATCTGCAAGGTTCCCTTAAGATGTCAACAAAGACTGACTGGACTTAGACTGAATGTCAAATACAGCCAATTATATGGTTCTGAAGTTTTTCAGTCTGAAAATGAATTAAAACACTCATTAAGCCAACATCTGTTTGGATATAAGGGGTTGCCAAAGCTGCTTCTCTTGGTCTTGACAAGAAACCAAAATGTCCTTCAGTCCAGCTCCTTCTGGAGGGAACCTGAAGTGTTCCCAGAGAAGTCTGGGTCTGAGTGAAGCTGACCCCACCACCATTTTCAAATCTTGTTTGTGCAGCCAACACTACCAATATCAGCCGATACTGATGTTAACTCCCAATACATCCTGCATCCCTTCTTACACATCACACATGTCAAAGTTCTCTACAATTTTCATATTTTTGATCTTTTTTGCTCACAATAATGTGATAAAAACTTACTGCATATTAGATTAGCCCCCCTGCAGGTCCAGGTGAAGATCATAAATTTGTAATAACTCCTTCCAACTTTAACACAGAGCTACATTATTTTCAGACAGGACAGCCCACTTTATGTATAATAAGCTCCTCGAGAGCCTGTTTAAAAAAAAAAAAAAAGAACAGTAGGATTAGCCCAGTTACTTCAGAATCGATTCATCAGCAGCTCCAGAGGTGCCTCTACAGCGTTACATCAAAAGACTGGTGCGCTTGTAAAAATTACCTTACAAATGAACCCATATTTCTCAGACAAACATCCTAACTTAGGCTAATCAGTTCCTCACTTTAGTTATATTACATGGAAATTCCAAAAACTGCCTCTTATTAATTACAGAACAAGTTTGCATAAATGTTGTTTTTATGCAAAGAGCACAATAAATCATGTAAATGTAATAAAGAGGAGAATAAATACAGGAAGCTGACAGTTTCTGAGTTCGCAGAAAGCCGAAGATAAATCAGGCACTGTGGGAAAGAGCTCCGAACCTTAATGTGAAATAAGGTTTGGTCGAGAAACTTGCAAATGCAATTAAACTCAGGTCATGTTTAATGGGCATGAAAATGAAAGCCTCCTGATGTGGAAAGCTAAATAAAGCTCTCGGTTCCTGCTCAGCTGTGTTCAGGTTGCTACCCTCCCCTCCCCTCTCACAGGTTGGCTGGCCTCGAGGCTCTGGTGGGTCCGTTTCATTTCAGAGGGCTGCAAAAAAAAAAAAAGATGGTCCTCTCTGGTCCTGCTGAGCTGGAAAACACCAGAACTACCAACTGGTAAAAAGCTGCAGAGCATCGCCAAGACTCAAAACTCAGAGTAGTTCGGCGACAACCTGATCCTAACCCAACGAGGGGTAAATATAGGAAATGGGCTCCACCACCAAATCAGTTCAAAACCAATAAATAAAGCAGAGTTTTACCAGCTTCTGTAGAGAGTCAGAGAGTTGGTGGGTTAATTGGTGCAGAGGGGCTCACTGAGCTCTGGTTATGTGATACAGATCCTGCTAGCAGCTACTGGTCAGAGGTTCAGGACGCCTCGTCACCCAGGGAATGGTGATTAGCCCAGGGTAATGGTGCCTGCCAGTCCAATTAGAGGCATTATGTGGCCATTACCCAGTGCCACTAATTACAACCAGCCTGTGTGTGTGTGAGTGAGTGCACACGTGTGTGTGGGTTAAATAAAAAAAAAAAATCAAAGATGTGTTTTCAGAGAAAGAAAGTGGATTCATTTGTCAGACTCCTGAAGGAAGGAGGACACGTGGAGACGGTCGACTCTTTCTGTTATAAACACCTTATTTCCAGTTGGAGCTTTGGCTCTCAGCTGCAGCGTCACCCAGCTTCCTCCATCTTTACTCAGCACCAAGCGTCAGTTTATTATCAACATGCTGATTCAATGTAAGACACAAACCTCTGCTACTGTACGCAACAATTACTCAAACCAAGGAAACAGACAACTCTTCTGAATCATTTTAAACACTCGTTTTTTGCTGAATGACAGCTGAAATAAAGCTACAACTGAATTATTATAACAGAACCTAAAACAAGCCAAACACAAGCTGAAAATTAAAAGCTAAAAGGTGCAGAATTGTCGCTAAAGTTAGCAAACATGCAGCCAATGCTAAAATTAACAAAATACATGCTAAAGGCTCCGCAAAGCAGATGCTTATATGAGCAAAAACAGTTAAAAATGCACATAAATGCTAAAATTAAAAGAAAAAAAAAATGCTAATATAAGTTGAAACGCGCAGAACAGCAGCTAAAAATTTAAAGTAGCAGAGCAGAGGGTAGGAGCTAAAAGGTGTAGAATTATTTGCTAAAGTTAGCAAATATGTAGCTAATGTTAAAATTAGACAATATAGATTAACAAAATCAATGCTAAAGGTTAGCAAAGTAGATGCTAATATCAGCAAAAAAAAAAGCTAAAGCTAAAATTGAGGGGGTGCTAAAATTGGTAAAACTGTGAATTAAAGTCACAAGGAGACAAAAGAAGCTAAAAAAAATAGTAAAAACCTAAAAGTAGCAGAACGTAAGCCGAAAGCTAAAAAGTAGCAAAATGACAACATAAACAGACAAAAGTATGCTAAACCAGGTTTTAAACAATGTTTTTGAAAGAAATAAAGAAATATCAATATTTTTCTATAGAAGAAATATTGTTGATAAAGTTGTACATTTCAAAAAGTAAAGAAAGCTACAAAAATCCAAAGTTAGAGCACAACATTGCAAATGGAGCTGAATATTTTGCATTTTTAAATGGTTCAGCTAGTCTAAAATACACAGAAGAATCTATGTGAGTGTTGACTCAGTTATCAAACAGATAAATTGATATTTCAGGTTAAATTTAAATGTAAACACTGTAAATAATAACATTTCTAATGGAGACATGTGGGCATCACAGATTCTGCTCTTCGTATACTAAACTCTGCATTTTCAGTGTTTTTACATCGCAGCTCTTTGGTTCAATACAACTCATTTATTTATTCCTTTATTTATTTTTACAAATATCATCCATGACTAACAAGGAAAATCAATGGAAAGGGTTCATCCCTGCTCACAAATGCAACATTGATTTGGCTCATTCGAATTTAATTAGATCGCACTTAATTAATTACTAGGACTGCGGAGTCACAGCCGAACAATCACTCATACACAAATACAAAGAAACAAAAAACACTACTCAATGCCACCGTTTCACTTCCACTTCTCTGCTCGTAGTATCAGCCTTTCAAGCTTATTACAAAAGAAAAGATTTGGAACGTGAGCCTTTTTTTTGAGCGTACGATTGGTTTAATTAACCATTTAAAAGACTCTTGTTGATTATCTTTGCGGTTGGATTCAAGTCCACCAGAAAACACATGATTTAATGTCAGATGCTGATCCTACAAACCAAAAAATAAAAATCCCCAAAAGCCTAGAGGTGTGTCCAAAATGAATAAAAAATAAATAAAAAATACACACAAAAGCAGCTCGAAATCCCTCGTTGCTAAGACATCAATTCGCTCTCGCTTGCTGGAGAGAAAGTGAGCGCCAATAGAAGCCGGGGCTCTTCAGCCCAGAAGCACTGTGGTGCCCCCCCAACCCGCCGCCTCATAATCCCGTGTTGAAAGCCGGTGTATGTTCACAGTGAGTACCTTGCCAAACACATTAGTCGATGAAATTTTTCGGCCTAATTACAGTTGTGCGAGCGCGGCTATTCATCTGTGTTAATGCACTCGTTTGGAGGGCCACAGGCCAGAGAGGTGCGAAACGAGAGAGAACAGATTCTCGGAGAAGAGAAGAGGTGAGGAGGGGTAGGGGTGGTAGAAGCTAATGCTGGACTCATAATGTGCTGCAAGAAACACAGTCTACCTGTAAGACCCCCCCCGGCCTCCTCAGTGGGATCACACAGAACAGGTTGTTCCTGACTCGCTCCATCAGGCAGCACCGGGTTGTCTTCTTCCTCCCAGACTCCATGGAAGAGCCGCACACGGACAGGAAATGTGCTCTATGAGCTAAACTGGACGTCTCAGGTCCCAATCCTAACTTTGAGATAGTTTGTTCAGAGAATAATCAAGAGTCAATGAGTACAAATTGTGTTTTTTTTATTATTATTGTGCTTAGAAAGCATTCACACCATTAAGATCATTTTTTCTTCCAAAGTTTTTCAGCGTCTAACTTGTTCTGCAATTTTTCATTTCAACAATTAATATATGAAAATATTCAGCTCCTTCAGGACATTCAGGATATGACTTTTGATGTTTCAGCAATTTATACTTTTTAGGATATTTAGCGGTTTCTGCTATTTTTTACCACATTGAAAATGAATGTAGACGTCTTTGTTAAAACTATTTAAAATGTCTATAAATATTTACTCTACTTTACACCTTTTTGTTCTGGTTCTGCTTTTTTCAACTTCTTTGTGCTAATTTTAGATCCCATCGGCTACTATTTTACTGATTTAAGCTTATTTCTGCTTTTTTAACTACCATTCTGACCTTTTCAACTATATCCTCCTCATTAAACTTTTTATCTTTTGTTTGTTTTCTTTCTGATAATTTAAGCCTTTTATGCTTTTTTCAGCTGCTTTTAGCTAATTTCAGCTGTTTTCTGTTTTATACTTACTTTTGAGCTTCATACTATTGAGCTGTTTTCAGAAAATTTCACCTTTTTATAATAATTTCAGCTACTTACTGCTTAACACAATGTGATCTACCCTTTTTCTTTGTAGTAATTTCAGCTACTTTTGAGCTATTTTTATGTTTAAGCTTTTGTAGCTGTTTTAAAACAAATTGCAAGTTTATTTGTACTTTTCTTGTTTTTGTTCATTTGAAATTTTTCACTCTCATTTCCTTGTCTGTTAAATTTAACTTGTGTCATCTATTTTTAGCTACTGTTTTGCTCTTTTCTGATGTTTCTTTTACCCTTTTAGCTATCATGTTCAGATTTTCAACTTTTGTTATCGTACTTCCAGCAAAAGTTCAAATTCAACTCTCAAATTCAACTGCTATTAAACCTTTTCAGCAGTAAGCATTCACAGTGACGTACAGATCAGCTTTGGTTGTAAAAATCCACAAACATCCCAAGGAGCAACTTTAAATCCATCCTTAGGAAATGGAAAGACCGCCACAGCAAAACCTGCCAAGAGAGTATCGTCCACCAAAACTCAGAGCGGGTAAGAGGGGGATTATTACGAGAGACATCCAGGAGGCTAAAGATGAACCTGATGGAGCTGAGAAAGGGGTGGGGGGGTCTGCCCATGGCACCTCTACAAGCAGCACAGACCTGAGCTTAAGACGGTTTTGAATTTCTTCCCTAAACGTGGAAGATTCTGTGGTCAGACGGGACCAAACTCAAACCTCTCATCGTGCTGAAAACAATCACAACTGATATAATTTCCCTGATTGTCCAGTTATGAGATATTTTGCCAACAAGACAAACGAATGAACACACGGGCGTTTACATGATTGTCTCCTTTCATGTCAGCAGATAAAAAGCTGGTAAAATTTTACATTATTTAAAAAAAACAGCTGATGATTTGTCAGTATATGTGTTTGTGAGCTGCAAACACTGAGGTTACAAATCTGTTTCTGGAGAGCAGGATTTGTTCTGTTGTCTCCCCCGCTGGATACAGAAACACTAAATGAAAACAGAAAGCTTTGATTATCACATTGAAATCAATACGACCTGCTTCTGTCTTCACATTCAAAATGTAATTTTTGTCTAAATTAGAGTGTCGAATAAAGATGCAGCTGGAAGGGAGTTAGTTTTAGGAGGACGCCAAATGTGAAACGACAGCAGATAAGTGAGACAAATGGTGCCTGTGCAGAGTGTTCAAATTACCGGAGATCAGAAACATACGAGGCCGTCTGAGACTATTAATGTTTCATGTTTGTGCAGTCACAACAATATTACTCGCATTAATTATGAGCAACATAACTTATTTTACATCATTTCCTCAGCAAATTTGATTTCTCTGCTGCTTAATGAATTTTATACTCAACATAGTTTCCAGGAGAAACACGGAAAGAATAATAAACAATAACTAATTTAACTAATATCCTTTTTATAATTTTACAGCCTTTAATTCAGTCGTTCAAAAAAAAAAAAGAGTTCAAATGTCTTCCATGTGGAGGGAGTGACGTCCACGTTAATGGAAGCCCCTTCACACGTTTACTCAAAAGAAAAAAATGTATTAAACACAAAGAGCCATCTGCGACGTGGCGATCCATGCTGCTTTTATAGTAATGTGGCGCTATCGATTAGCAGTAGCATGTGGCAAAGTGGCAGACTAACAGCAGCACGCAGAGAGCCGAGTTTGGTGCGAAGAGGCTCTTTCTCCTCCAGCTCCAGGGTGGCTTTTAGTTGCACTGCATGCTGGGTTCTTAAAAAGAGTTTCAAAGCGGGCCTGATTCATAAAACCCACAAACAGCAAACACAGCAAAGACAGATCAGAGCTCAGCAGACGAGGACCTCTTCTATTGATCGCGGTAATGTGTGGATTGACTGGACCAAATGTTTAATGTCGGGCCGATGCTGTGGGGGGTGGTGGTGGAGGGGAGGGGGGGGGGGGGG
>JARVJO010000001.1:16099139-16132767 GCA_031762555.1 Cynodonichthys magdalenae
GCAGAACTTAAAGACATGCTGAAGAGCAGGGAAACAACTAAATCATGCAGGGTAGTGGGTCACGAGGACCCGGATTAAGAACCACTGCCTTAAACGATGGTCTGCTTCAATAGTCTGTAATTTTCCTTTGAGTTTGGCGAAGCACGTTAGAGCTTTGTCGCAATTAAAACAAAGTATGATTGCGCGTTTAATATTATGATCCCGCCCACATTGAGGTAGCCTGGCCCTTGCCCTCCTATGCAGCTCTCTTCTCAGTAGGGGATAGTTGTTTACAGCGCACGCAATTTCCAGTTAGCTTCAATGCTAAGCTAACTTCACGGTTGAGCAGTTATGATTTTTTATGCAACCAGGGATTATTTACTGAAAATGTTATTAATTAATGTAGTTTTTTCTAATAGACACAGTTGGCACCAAATAGTTAATAGACTATTGGAGATCCAAATCATCTATTATCACATCAAATTTTAAGTAAATATCTGTAAAATTACTGAGATGTAGTCCTTTTAGCTATTTATATATATATATATATATATATATATATATATATATATATATATATTGACTCCAAAAGTTAGATTTGTAGAAGTCCGTCCCATGATTACTTTGTGTAAGTTTCATCAAGTGGTTCCTAAGATATTTTGCTTACAGATTAAAAAAAGATCATTTGTACCATGAAGCTCTTGTTTACAAACGGCCTTCCTTAATGGAAAGAATGAAATTAAGGGGAGTTGTTAAGCGTTAATGCAAAACACGATCATTTTCTGCCTCATTAGCAGAAAATGACCGTGTCTCACAGAAATCACCTTCACAGGAAAGCAAACCTCCTCCTCCTTTCCGAACCTCCCGGTGGTTCTGGTGTGATGGAGAGGTCTAGTTCAGGTGAGTCCAGGTCGTCCATGAAGCACAGCTGGGGGTTTCCCCCCACCTGCCGGCTCCAACGCGCCTCTGCTTCCCCTTTTTTCATTTCTGGCTCTCCACCACGACTCGGTGAGCAGAAGTGGTCTGGACTCTCAGAGGGAGAGTTTTTCATTATGTTACTAAGCAACCGGTGGCACCTGCTGTTTAGACTTGCTCGGTGATTGGTAGGTTTTTTTCTTCAAAATGTAATGTACATATCACCAAACTGCATGCAGAGACCGGGGCTTTGATAGATCCAAGGTGTTTTCACTGAACTTCAACATCCATCATCTGCTGAGTGTAATCAGCCATGCAAACAGAAAATAATAATAATCAAAGGAACAATATTTTTAAAATTAGAGGGAATGGAAAAGCTAAAGAACAGACCAAGAACATATCCTGCAAGATTATCGTTTAGACTATTTTCCTGGAACATTTATGTGCTTCAAAATTTGTTTGTTCAACAATTTGATTTCCTAAAATGCAACTGTGAAACAAACTAGTGATACTTTTGCCAAACAAACATTGTAAGATAATACAGGTGTAATGAAACATATTTAAAGTAATTGTTCATCTATGACTGATTCACTTTTGGAGTCACCTTAATTTAAGTTGGCTGCCCGCGCCAGCTGAGCATCCACACAAAGATGGCTGCTCATTTTATAGATATTGAAGATAAATGTGACATGGTAGTAGCTTAGAGTAATTAGAGACGCATACTCTGAGCACGGCACCTCTTGATAATGAGTGAGATTGTGCAAAATGTTATTTCTAAAGTTTGACCAAAATGGCTACAGCTGATTTCTAGCATGAAAAGCATTGAGCGAAATGCATTTCCTTGAGGAATACCAGGCTTTTAATTTCCATCCATTCATCCATCCATCCATCCATCCATCCATCCATCCGAGGCTGAGCTATTGAGGTAGTAGCTTGAGCAGTGAGACCAAGACATCTCTTTCCAAAAATTAAGACTTAATACTTTTTAATGCCACTTAAGTGAAATTTACTTAACTTATAAACACAAATGCAACAAAAAGGAGCAACAATTTTACCCAAATGTTTATTTTAACACAAAACCAAATGCAAAAGGCATTTGATAAATTATTCAAAAAATAAAAAAATGTAACCAATTATTTTAATATTTGAACATTTTTAAGACCTCTGAAAGATTGATTTAAGACATTTTAAGGCCTTATTATTTGATTGATGAATTCAATGCTTATTAAAACTTTGTAAGGAGGAGGAAGTACCAAGATCCTTCCCATTAGTTGGCCGCAATCGTATACGGAGCATTTTTTTTTAAGTATTTGATGATTCTTCAGCCTACAAACTGTTTAGTACCAAATGTTTACTTGTGAAAAACAAAAGTGTGCTTTTACATTGAAACTAATCATTTTCCCCAATGTGGTAAGAAAGATGGGAATTAACAGCAAACCTGAAGACTCAAACAAGGTGCTTTAATCACAACTGAACGTGGAGAACAATCTAGTGGGAAAATATAACAAATTAAAGTGGAGGGTTAGAGATATAAAAATAAGTAACTGAAAGGAATGCATTATTTAAAGACATAATAAATATAGGATCAGAAGTACCCCTAATAAAGTATTGGGGTGATTAAAAGTTTACAGGAGTATTAAGAACGATTTGGACAAAATAAAATAAAAAAATTTAACCGAAAAATATTCTGTTTGACGACAAAAAACATAACTTTTTGAAATATTTTTTCCTGTGTTGTTTTTTTTAAGAATCTCTGCTAATGACGCCCCATCAGAAATAATCAAATGTGTTTTTGTCACGTGAACATCTTCTTCTAACCTCGCCATCAGAGGTGTTTATCAGTTTTAATTAACCACCTTTTTTTCTCCCAGCTCTACAAAAGGGAATTAAGATTAATGTGCCTTAATTTACTGTATGATGATTTGATTAACCTTTTCCATTTGTGCACTTTACAGCTGGGTCACAGACAAACAAGTTCATTAACACCGAACCTTGCATTAATGAAACATCTCTCACCATTTGTGCTTTTTTTCTTTCTTCTCCTCTTCATGTAATTATACTTGTACCGGAGTCTACGACTGCAATAAGTCTCCTTTTAAAAGGTAATATTCCTGCTCATGAAACAAATCAATAAACAACCTCATCTAACATTAAATGAACTAAAAACCGCTTTTTCTTTGCAGAGACTGTCACACTGTTTTTTTTTAACCACCTTAGAATTAATTAAATGCAGAAAAGAGACAAAGTAGACTCATCATGGACATGACTGTCATTCATTTGGACCTTTTAAGCATTAATTTGAACCTTGTTTTCTCAGGGAGGAATGATTATACAACATGTAACCAAAGTGATTTTTAAAAACAAGAATCTGGTGAACATGTGCACCTAATTAGGGTGGGTGTATGTTTAATTTTGACCTTGTTTGTTAGGAAAAACCCACAATAAATTAAAACTTGTGCACCCGTTTCTTGTTTTTAAACAACTAGTGAAGTTGGATGAGAATATTTCTAAAAAGATGTATAAAAGACTAACATTCAAGAGTGTATGCAAGCTTTTTCCTCATAAATTTGATTTAGAAAGCCTTAATATTTTTTCTAAAAATGAAGCAGAGAAAGAAGCACATAAAGATATTCATTTTCAGAAACAAATAGGGGCTGTGAAGTATTAAAATCTGTGATGGAGCTGAAGAGAAGGGAAGGAGGAGATGGATAGATAGGGGCAAAATGATTCAAGCCAGGTGAAATGCATCAAATTGGAGAAGATAAGTGGAGAATAAGAGAAATTGAGCTATTAAAAGAGGTGCATGACTCGGAGAAAGGAAAAAAAAAAGAGGAAAGGAAGAGAGAGCGAAGCACTCACAGAGACCAGAGAGAGAAAAGATGAATAGATGTGCAGATGAACAGAAAGGAAAAAAGTGGATGAAGGATAGAGAGTTGGAAAAGGCAATGAAATAGAAAGAGAGTAAGCAGGTGTAAGATTCATGGAGAGCACTTATCCAGAAATATATATGAATCTGTGGCAGGAAATGAGACAGATGAAGGGAGGAGGAGAACAAAAAAAAAGCAGGAGTGGAGCTGCCAGGTCGACTCCTGGTGGGAGAAGTTTCCGTGAAAGTTTGGTGGGTAATGGTGATGGATGCTGAAGGAAGAGGGTGGAGGAGCGATTTGGTCTGAGGGGCTGGCGGTGACGGACGGGGATGCTGGCGATGGTGGTAAAGGTGGAGGGCTGAGGAGAGCCTCCATCATCTCGGGCTCTCTAATAGCCCTTCATCAGAGCTGTCCGGCGCTGATGTGACTCAGCCTAATTGTAGCGCCTTGGAGCAACACATCATTTTCACTCTAATTGTAGAGAAGCAGAGATGGAGGTTATTCAGAGACGCCGCAGAGTTGGACGGAGGCAGCTGCACTCGCACGCTCACATAAAGAAAAAGTGGCAGATGCTCGCCCAACGCCTGTACTCACTGACCTTTGCACGGCTGCGGCTCACGCTGCGACAGAAGGCAGCTTGTCCAAAGTTATATTTAGCCGACAGGTGAGACGTGCATATGTGCCCGTTAATGGACTTACGGAACACCGAAAACTTGTACTACTGCACTAAACCGGATATAAATACGACAAACAGCTTTCACAAGTCCACTTTGTCCTTTTCATGCAAGGTAGCACTGCACTTTATTACACTGTGTGGAGCTGCAGCCATGAAAAGTAAACAGAACATGCACGAAAAAAGAAAAAGATCCAGACTTTTAGTAACAAATGTTTCAAATTCGGTGTGCAATAGATATTATAAAACAGTTAAAGGCAGATATATTTGGGACATGGAGGTAGATGGAGTGAGGACACAGTGAGATGGAGGAGGATGACTCACTGTGTAGACCCCTGAGGTATTTTTGAACAACCCTGTCTGGTAAAAAGTTCGATCCAAAGTGGTATATTGACTAGCGACGCTGTCATGTGACTTTTAAGGGTCGCAGTAAGTGGCCATATTGTTCAGGGCGAGGACAACTCAACTGGTGAAGCTGAGCGTAGGAACAATGACATGTTGTACTTAGGTGGCGTACAATGAGGGCATGAGGTGCAGCGATGGAGTAGTGCCAGTCAGATGTTTGTAAATGCAAATGTACAAACTTGTTGCTGTGCTTCGAAACCTTATGTAGATATAAGTGTAGTCAGCTCTCTGTAAACAGCATCGTTTATACTTGACCAACCCTGTACAAAGCTCAGTTAGGCTCTTTTCCAGTGGAATCACTGGTGCCTTAATTTATATGGCAATAAATAAATATGTCTCTTGTTGTTTTGTCTGTTTTTGTTTACTATGGACCATGTATGCATCTGAATAAAAAGTTTAATTGATTGATTGGTTGATTAGGTCAGCACATCAGTGAAACTCAGTTTGCTATTGGTCCGTCTACTTTCTGGTTATTTGTTTTTTATTTTAAAGCAGATTTTACAAGGTACCACAGTGGTCAATCTTCTCAAGACTGCGTAACGCTTCTAACCAAAAAACACCTCATTGGTTCGATCCTGACTGTATTGATGAGCTAACGGTTAGCTAACGATTAGCCCGAGCAGTCCAACTGAAGTGAGGATTACTGCCGTCCTAAAACAAGCTGGACCTCAAAAAATGATAAAGTATTTAAGCTAATATGCTTGTATTTTTGTTGTTTACAGTACTGTCAGATTAGCATTACTTGTTTTTCTTGCAGAAACATAATATTCTTCCTGGACAGTTAGTTGCTGCTTTTATTTGTGCTTATAAATAATTATAAAACCACTAACTCCACTTAAAAAAAAGTTTGTAAACAAGTTACTGTATTCCTATTGTCTGAATTAACATTTTTTAAAAAGATTCAGTTAAATAAAAACATTTAATTAACACAAAGTTGACTTTAAACAGCAACAAATTTTTACACAAAGATTTTGATCCACCTGGAGGTCAGTCTCAGCTACTACCACTCTAAATGTTATCTCACAGTCTGTAAAACTGAATATTTGAAGCCATGTTTTTAAGTTCACTTGGTCGTGCATCCATTTTGCCTTGGATTGACAATCATCTTCAACATTTTGAAGTATTTCCAGCAGTCTATTTTGACTTTTAAAATTATTTTTGACATTAAAAAACCCCAACTGGCAGCATGTTTTTTTTCCCAAACGTGACACTTTGTGCACAGATTAGAGAAAAGAGACTGGCATAAACGGCCAGTAAAGTCCCTGTAAAGTGACAGATAGGGAAACAGATGAAGCAACAAGAGAAAAAGTGGGATGAGATGAGAAGGGAGGGATAAAAGCTCGACAGGGGAGGGAAAAGACAGAAGAGATGAGCGATGAAGGCTGAGAATAGAAAGAGGGACAGATGAAAGGTTGATGGGCGGGAGTGAGGATGACAGAATGAACAGAATGAAATGAGTCAAAATGGAAAAATAAAGGGACAGGAGGGAAAGAAAAGGGGAGAATGGCTTGAATTGTTGACATGTTCATGTTAGATGGAAAACAAAGATGTAGAGTAAAGATGTGCAAACATAAATGCACAGAAGAAGTGTTGGTAGAGGTGTTGTTTTGACTGTTGGAAGAAGGAAACCTGGCAGCAGGTGTCTCACAGAGTCAGGCTCACACTCACTAATTCACACATGTATACATCCACCACCTGAGGTTAGGTACAAAAGGCCACACAGATGCTCACTTGGCAGCACAGAAACAGCCCTTTGGTTGTTTATCTTCTAAAGAAAACAAGGTTTTAGTGTCCACATGTCTGAGCGCCTGCCAAAGGAGGAGTTCAGGGGTTTTTCTTTGGACAAAAGTAGCACAGTATTTGTGTTTGAAGGTGCTCCTAATGAGAGTTTATCTCGTATAAAGAATAAGCATGAAATATGGTCATTTATGTTCTTTAATATTCCCAGAGGAATACAGTTGGGCATCTGATTTAATACTAATGTTGACTACGTTGGTGTTCAAATAGACCAGTGTTGTGGCAAAAGAACAGCAAAGTCTGTGTCGAACAAAAGATCATTAAAAACCTTTAAAAAGTGATGTTTCTGTGCTGCGAAAGGGATTTAAAACCAGACTAAACATTTCAAGAATGTTGTGAGCTTTAAAAAAAAAAAACTTCAGCTGGATAAAAAATATATTTTCTAAGAAACGGACCTAAAATGTGAAATGAGGTTTGGTTTCTCCAGGAACAGCTGGAAGAAGACCTGTTCGGCCAAACGCATTCAAAAACATTCTTTAAAAATTGTTTTCAGATTAAAGTTGAATGACAAAAGTTTCTGCATAATATTATGACAGCTGCATGGTATTTATTGGCAGTTGTGTCTATGTGCGCTATGAACTTTCTAAGAATGTTAAGAGCTTTAAATATATATTTTCTAAGATTTTTTATGATAAAAAAAGGTATTGAAACGGGCCTACAATGTAAACACAATATTTACAAACAGTTTAAAGTCATAAAAATATCTGAAACATGGCTTTTATATTTATTTTAATATAAACAGAAATTTACTAATGAAGCTGACAGAGCGAAGGTTAACAAAGGCACCCCTCTCTCTGCTAAAGTGGTTTAGCCCTGAACCTGAAACAGCCAATGAGAAGAGACACGACTCAGACTGACAGGAAGTGAAGTTACCTAAAAGGGACATAAACAGATGTTGCTAATGACGCGTGAAACTTTGACGTTTAAACATCATGTATTTTACGCGTTGTATACGTGTTAAAGTCACGTGAAATGTTGACATGTATTTGGCATGGTACGCTTTCCATATATGACAGCTCTGGTGAGATTGGCCAATCAAGGGAAGCCAGTGCCCCATTGGTCATTCCATTGGCCACGCCCCTGATTGAGGAGCATGCCTCATCTGGATAGCGTTGAAAACTGTGGTGATCTCTTTGTGGCAAATTAACTAAACGCCTTGTTTTATCTCAGCACTTCCTGTTTTGTTGTCTTGCAAACCCTACAAGTCACAGGAGCTTCAGAAGTGAGCGGGACCAGCCAAACTGAGACAGAAGGAATGCAAACAAACGTCTGACAAGACAAAAAATTGTCTACAAAGCCTTCTGGGATTAGGTCGTTTGACAAATGAAGACGACATGGGAGGGGGGAGGAAGACAAGTCGAGTTGATGGAAGGAATGTTTCTCGTAAAGCACCTGCATGCGTGTGTTCACGCAGAGAGACGCAGCGACAAAGCAGATTGTCAGGATGCAAAACTACTTCAGAAATCTGAACAGAATGAGAGCTGAATAGAAGGGTAGAAAGAGGCATTAAGGGGAAAATGGAGGCAGATGAAAGGCGTGCCGATGAATTTAAGCTCACACACAGAAGTGCCAGCAGGTGATAGAATGATTGATTTATAGATAGATTGGTGGTTGTGTCTCAGCTGTTCGCACGGACCGCGATGCACAAACACAGCTGGGAGCAGACGCAGAGGGGAACAGGTGATCGGGGCGAGAACAGTGCAGAGATAAATGTTGAGTTGCTGCGATTAGAGATGGAAGCCATGAAAGGCAATGAATTTGATAGAAGGGGAAAGCGGCGAGGCAATTAAGAGTTGGGGAAATGGAACAGAGGAAGTGTTAAATGGGATGAATGCTATGAATGGATGTAGTGGAAACGAGGGGCTTACATTTGCTTTAGCAGAACAATTAAAAAGAAGTTTTTAGGGTCGGGGTCTGAACAGAACAATATGTAAGTCTACCAGGAGGATCTACATTGACCAATCTTTAGTTTTGCATAAACATCACAAAATCTGGGCCTTGAGTTTCTACAAAATTCCTTTATTACACTTTCATCTGTCAGTGAACTGAAATTAAACATTTCTGACATAAGTCAGGGTGTTGATTACTGTCCCAAACATTACATACAAGATGAATGCCAAATGAAAATTAAACACATAGTTTGTTGATAGAATACATTTCACCCTTCGCCTTGTGTGCTTGAGTTTTAAAAAATCTGACGTGATCTGTTAGCAGTAAGTGATGGGGACGACAAACTTAGTTCAACGTCTGTATCGGGCCTGATGCCAGAATTTTAAAAGTACTCATACTCGATCAAAATGCCCTGATACCATATTGTTTGTGCATGAACGTTCACATTATAACTGTGACGTCAATTAGAACGCAGTGAGAAGATGATGTGACGTCACAGTCAACTCATGGTTTACAGAAGTAAACAGGTCTCTATCTGTGGATGCTACATGTTAGCATGTCGATTCTGAAGTTATGGGACAAAGCGTGTAATGGAAGTAAAACTAACTGAAGTATCGATTTAGTAAATTTAGCATTGAAACGGTCTGATACCAACATTACATCATATGTTTCTGACGATTCTCAGTCATCTGAATACCCCCACCTCACTGACGTAAAAGTTG
Source organism: Cynodonichthys magdalenae (assembly GCA_031762555.1). Taxonomy (NCBI): domain Eukaryota; kingdom Metazoa; phylum Chordata; class Actinopteri; order Cyprinodontiformes; family Rivulidae; genus Cynodonichthys; species Cynodonichthys magdalenae. The sequence goes on from JARVJO010000001.1 coordinate 16,108,388, forward strand.
GATGAAAAGAAACAAACTACAGTCACTTTGAACGAAATAGATGCCATTTCCTGCATTCTGGTGTATTTTAACAGGTCCTTAAACATACTTTTACCTACATAAACACTTGATTTAATAATTATTTCAGAGACAGATTCTTCGTTAAACTAGTTCGATCATCCTGTTTTAAACTCACTGTTATAGCCGAGTTAAGGTTTATTAATGTGACACAATTTATCATATCCATAACTTTAGGGGTGCCTTTTACTTTTATATTCTTTATTCTTTATTTATTTGTAACACATGTCATTGTGCCAAATAATGATGACTGCATGTTTAATAACTTTACACAATGAACAGGTGCAATATTGGTAATCAACAGTGAATTTAGAGAGGTGTTTCACTTTTTCTGATTTATTTATCTACTCAGAACCAAAAGGGACAGAGCATCATGCAGCCTTCAGAACATAAAATGACACTGTGCTATGGCTATAGGTCTACAGGTTCCTTCCTACCCTGGTTCCACCTCAATTTCTACCACTTCCTACAAATTAAAGTGAAAAATTAAATAAGCCCATGATTTTTATGCTATTCAAAATATAATAAAATTTAGTTTAACCAGGCTTAGTAGTTTCATAAACTTCACACAACTGAATGGATTCAAAATAAATAATGATTTGAGTAAACATTTTAGATTTTATTCATAATTTTCCAGCAGCACCTTCATCATCATCATCATCACTCACCTGAGCCACAGAACTCTGTCCCTACCTGCTGACCCTGACTCTCATCAGCTCCTGCATCACATGAAGATGATTAAACATTAGGTTTTTTATTACCAGCTGAAGTCTGTCAGCTTTAAAAGTAAAAATATCATGAAATAAGATGAATAAATAACAGAAACTATCTGGTCTTGTTTCATTAGTGCTTGTGAGTCAACAGTCTCATCATCTGATGATTAAAAATTAAAGTTGTCAGACATGAACCAAGTTTAGTTGGATGGGTTTTCTCCTATTAATAAAGTGGAATGAATTCTTTCATCAAGTCGCCTAACAAAAACAGCGCTGGGTGAACTGATGAGATGAGGGGTCCAAACGGATACTTTTGAAAAGTGGGGGGGACACATCCCCTTCACTATTGTTTGGACGCCTATGGAGTTTCCCCTTTTTGTCACATAAACTGACATATTTTCCTTCAAACTTGGCTCAGCCAAAATAAAACAGGAAGTGACATCAATATTGATACATTATTATTTGAAATCTGACTCTTTGTCTCTGATAGTGACTCAAATAATCTGAAAACACATCAGATTATTCTCTACAGTATGCTGCAGATATTCCCCTTTGACACTTCCTGTTACTTCACATGCAAATATCTTAACAACTGTTCATCACAGCAGCAGGGAAATACTTTTTCAATATGTTATTAATGTTATCTTTCCATTTATATTTATTCCAAACATTTCATGTCAGGCACTTTAATGTGGTGCCACTGTTGGCGACTAGTTATGGGCAGTAAGAGAGATTTGAGTTTTTTAGTTTGAAACCATAAAAAACAGGTAAAACAAAAATGTAGGAACATTTGTTGTTTTTTTGTGGGGGCTTTATGTGTGAATATGTGTAAAGATGGGTGAGTATGTGAGTGAATAATTGGATACAACATGTTTGTGTGTTGTTTCTGCAGGATGACACCGTGTGCCAGCAGTGAGATGGTCAAGGATTCTGGGTAAAAGCCTGCAGAAGAAAGTTTTAGAAGGCAGGGAGGCCGAAATGAAAAGGAAAGAGCAAAAGGAGAAAAGTTCAAGGATATTTGTAAGAAGTGTTTGGGAGGTGAAAAATGAGAGCGAAAGTGAAAAGAACAAGAAGAATGAGGAAAAGAAGCAGAGGAGGGAGGGAGGGTGGGAATTTGGCCTTCCTCTGAGGGTCCTGCTATCTCCAGTGAGCAGCACTGGGACTCAGCAGAGCACAGAGACAGAAAGGATGGACGGGAAGGAAAAGACTGGGTGCAGCAGATGAAAAATGTCTTCAGCGTGTTGGCTGGATATCAGGCACCTGCCTGTGACTCACCAACCTGAAACCCTTCCCTCTGTTCAAGGACTCCAGGCAGGAGGAGAGGCGGTAATGAAAGGAGCGAGCGAGGAGAAAGTTACGGGGCTTTCGAGCGATGATGTGTGGAGGACTGAGCAGAAAGAAACAAGGCAGGAAGGGGGCAAATAATTCTGACTGGGCACAGATGGACGAGAGATCCCTACTCAAAAAACTTACGCACAAACACACACTGAACCCTACAGTCTGATGGTGATGGTGTGTATTTTTCACAGATACTCCACTTTCAATTCGAGTCGACAGGGCACTTCTGTCTCAATCTATCACTCTGTCTCTTTCCTTTTCTACAAAGAATCTCAGTGTTTTCAAAAGGCTATAAATCTTCTCCCCCTCTCTCTAATGTTACTTTATATTTTATTTTCAAAATAAAGCAACACATCTTCACCTCAGTCTGAACCATGTTCTTCTGTGTAACACGGCACTGGAAAACTGATCTCCTTTTCTCTGGATCAAGATGTGCTCTCGTTTTCTTTATGTAGCGAGTCTGGACAGACAAACATTTTTTTTTTTTTTTAAAAAGCAGCAACTTCATTCCCTCATCCCCGTTCTGACAGTTTGTCTGCACTTCTAACACTGTAACAGACGAGTGCTTGAAATAAACTGTCGGTTTTATTTTTATTTGTAAAAGCACACATTTCTTCAGAAACAAAAAGGTGTCCTGATTAGCAGTATTTGTAGTAATTTGCAGCTTTCTAACAATTTACAACTATTCAGTGACATAAAGGAAGCTCTTGACAATTTGACAGCAACACAGTCAAACAAGTGTTGCAGCAACAAGCCTTGTTTTTTACTTTAAAAAAAAAAAAATCAACAAACAGTTTTTGCCTCAATTTTTTTGTAAGTTTCTCCACGTAGCTTGAAAACGGTAGCATAACTAGCCAGAAAGCTAATATTTTACCAGCAAAATAAGTAGCAACATGTTTACTACAAAGTTTAAGTATTAGGTAGCTTGAAGGCTAATAAAATAACTAGCCAGATAGCTAATATTTTACTAACAAAGTAGTAAAATGGTAGTTACTTAGTTAAGCTAGCTAGTAGGCTACTAGGATAACTAACCAGATAGCTGCCAGCTAAGTAACTAGTAGCATGCTAGCTACCTAGTCAGTGGTGGGCACTAGCCCCTATAGCGCTAATTGCAGACCTGAGTTTCTCATTTGTGCTTCAGGGGTTTTACAGTTTTTTTTTAACTCTGTGCAGATTTGCACTTTCATCAAATATTGATCGTTATTATTTTTAACACATTTTTCTTCTTGGCTTTTAACTCAGTTTGAGATGTTGGTTTCAATGATTTTTTTATTTTTGTTTTTTTATGATATTATTGGATAATTTTACTTACTTTATTGTTTTTATGTTTGTTTTATGTGTTTTAATAATGTACAGCACTTTGGCCAACGGTGTTTTAAAGTGCTTTATGAATAAAGTTGTATTGTTTTAACAGCAGAGGGAAAAAGCCGTCTCAAGACATTACAATGCAGAACAATTGTATGGAAACATCACCGTCAGACGTCCGTTTGTTCACAGAGCTATATACACTCTAAAAAACGAAATGTTGGATTTACTTAACCATGTTATGTCAACTGGTTCCACTTAACTGAGTTAAGTAAATTCAAAGAAACATACTCATGTTTCTTGGTTAAAAAACTGGTATATTGCTTTGAATTTACTCAACTCAGTTAAGTGGAACCAGCTGACCTAACATGGTTAAGTAAATCCAACATTTCATGTACTCTGGCTGACTGTCCTTCTGGCTCACGGTTTTCATTTAATTGGCGCCATAACACAAGCAGGAACAGGTTTCCTGTCTTCCAAGTTTTTGCTTCCCATCATCAATCCGTCCTGTACCCAGAATGCATCGCTTCAGTTCTACAATAAGTATTTTAAAATTACAAATATGTCGCAGGATTTCTTACCAAAGCTCTACCATAAACATAAGAAAATGACCGAGAAGCAGCAGAACTAGCAATCCACAACAACTGTTTATCACCATGAGCCAAAACTCTGTTTCAACAAATCACCTCCCCAAACGTGCCTCTGGTTGGCAGTATTACACAAGAATGGCTCATGTTATGGCTGGAATGTACTGTGGTGAACTATGAGTCACTTTTGCGCTTTATAATTAGCTTCAGCTAAAATTTATTGATTGCAACTGCTTTAGTAGTTTCGCAACTAACTGTTGGACATTAGAAAGTCTAAAGAGCTATTATTCAAGACCACATTAAAAGATTAAAAAGAAGTCTTGCTTCTTGGAAGAAGAATGAAGAATGAAGATTTAAAATTTTGCACAGTGCTGTACATGTTCACTAATTGTGCATTTTTTCTGCCCATTTTGTCAGACATGTTTGTGGGTTTAATGTGAATGCTAATATTATATTTCCATTAGTTCTTTGGTTTTTCTGAAAGTAATCTGGCTTGTCTTCTTCTAATTGCTCCAACAGCAGCTGAAGTTGATATTTTGTGTCCAATTCACTGACTCCACAGCCAATTCTTTGTTTCAGTTCTGAGATGTGTGCAGTGCAACCAATAATAATTAACGCTCACAAATTAAAAACAATACTGAAGCAATTATATTGTGTGCTGGATTTCCATAGACGTTTTAGCAACACAGCTTACAAGACTAGAAAAAATCCTACTAAAAATGCATGACGATCAGCCAGTGAGAAAGTCAGTGTCTTTTTCTTTTTTTGTAAAAAACATAAAAAGGCAAAATCCCTGTGGATCTTCTGTCAAAAACAAACTGCTGTCCTAGTGTGAAGAATGAAACAGAGTAAATTATGTTCTGTTGCTGATAATTTTAGATGCACTCGTTTAACTGAGAATGACCGCGACTAAAATCTGCATCAAAAACTCCTTAAATGTGTTTGCTGGCACAGTGAGGCGCCTCACAGTGGGTTTTGTTTTCGATTGTACATTTAACAATTCATTTTTTTTAGCTAATACTATAACTATTATTAAACAAGGCAGAGACACAGATCTGCAAAGAAACACCAAATTATGTAGACTCCAGATTCTTCCCACAGACCAAAAACCCTTGATAGTTTGATGCATAATGAATGAATTCATGATACTTTATTGATCCCAAAAGGAAATTACAGGTAAGTTAATTCAGGGGTGTCAAACTCCTTTTATGCCTAATCTGCTAAGAAAGGTTATATATTTGATCAATTTGTTCAAATAACATTAAGAACATGCTGAAAAGAAGCTTCCTGTTGATTTTTTCAATTCCATCTTCAATTTAGATGTCTTTAAAATGTTCATAAGTTTGTGTAAGTTGTCTAGTGTGACAGGGCCTTTATGGTGGCCCTCAAAGGGCCAGTTGTAATTAACTTTGACTAAATGTCACGTTCTTTGTCTCAATGCTACGGCTGACCACCACTCACAAACAATAACTAAGCTCTACATGGTATTTCCTGCATAGAAACAGTGTTTTAACGCGTCCTCTTATAAACACTAAACAGTAATATATGTAAAGTAAAAAGTAGGAGAGTTTTATTCACTGATGAGTTGTGGTGAGTAGCTGCCATCTTGAATTCTCAACTCTCCCACTTTCCCACAGGGAATTCCCACTGGAGGGGCGTTCCAGTTTAAATTTGCAACTTGTAAGTGGGAAATTCCCACTTTCCAGTACAACTGCGCCAAAGCAAAAGTAGGCAGTGAAAATGCAGTGAAATAAAAAATTTAAATGGTAAATTTCACCTTGAACCCCGTGCACCTCATCTAGTGCTGGAATGCTGTCGTTTTGCAGATAAAATTATCAAAATGCATTATGGGAGATGTAGTCAATGCTGGCTTTAAAGCAGCTTATTTAATGGTGCGTTCCAGTAGCACTGGGAAGTGGAAATTTCCTTGCTACCATTTGTAAATTTAAACTGGAACGCCCCCTCCAGTGGTAAATTCTATTGGCATAGTGGGAGCGACTGCAAGATGGCGGCTCTCGCAGCTTTAGTAAGTTAACTCCATAACTTTTACTGTTAATTATCGTTCTTAATGATTTTGTTCATGTTTAACCACCTGTACAAGCAGTGTGCTTTTCTGTGCAAACTATAGGTATTAAAGTCAATGTTTATTTGCATGACGTACATGTTGTAGCTAGATTAGCAGCAGCAATACAATCGCCTGTGGGCTAACTACAATGCGGTTTTTATACGGTTTGTTGGGAAATGATGTCACTAACACCTAACAATTCTTACCATATACACTGGAATATGGTGTAAATGGAACGCACCATAAGGCATTAAAACATCTTTGAAGAGCTGAAGGGCCAAATAAAAAATGTCATAGCGGACCACATTTGACACGTGAGTTAACTGGTAACTCTAACTTTTCCCTAGGTGTAAATGATTGTATCATGTGTATCTGTGGTGGACTTGTGACTTGTCCAATGTGTCCCCCGCCTGCTGGACACCCAGAAAAGAGAAGTAAAGAAAATGAATAGATGATAGTTTATTTGTTCAGTAGCTTTCTGTATTTGTTACATTTAATCAGAGGTTTGTAGATTTTTTACTCTTAAAAATGCAGCAAAGTCAGAGAAATGTAACACTCTTCAGAACAAGATAAAACAAACTAAGAGAGAAACAATTTCCGATTTACTCGTTACATCCCTTACTTTTGCATTTGTTATAGGGCAAAGCTGATTTGACAAAAAGCTGCAGTTTTGCCAACAAATCACTTATTTACCCCCCCCCCTGCCCGACCAAAAAAAATCCCTAATAGGGCTCATTACTGACATAAAACGGGAGTTCACAGCTAAAACAGAAGATCAAGAGCAGCAAGACAGAACAAAAGCATTATAGACTCAGCCCAGCTCTTAATAATTCTTGTTTTTCCAGATCACTGATTCTTTTTATTTTGCTTCAAAAGTTCAAAGTAAAATAAAAAAACACATTCTAGGGAACAGAGGCTTCACTCTACAGACAGGTTGATGATTATTCCTCACGTGTTTTTGTGTGTTTGAGGGAATTACAAGGACAGATCGTGATACCTAGAGTTCACAGATGCTCTGATTCTCAAATATAGGCCGTCGCCGCTCGCAGCAGCATCGACTATAATCCTGAAAACGTGTTTAAGGGAGGAAGTGCGACTACAGTTAGCATGTCTTTTCCTTATTCCGCCGCTTCTTCGCCTCCTAACAAGCAGTTTAAGGATGTTTGTTATGTTCCCAAAGGTTAATAAAAACTGAGAAAATAGCTAGACTGAGGATGAAACTGTGAGAATGTGTGTGCAGGTTTTGTTCGGGCCCCAAACATGCACATGTGGGCGGGACAGGTTCGGGAATAGACGGATTCTGAACAGAGACGGAGACGAGAGAGAGAGAGAGAGAGAGAGAGAGAGAGAGAGAGAGAGAGAGAGAGAGAGAGAGAGAGAGAGATAATGAGAACCAGGGGGAGGCGACGCCGACGTGGAGAGAGAAAGATGGAGACCAGAAATAGACATGCAAAAAGCAAGGTGTTGAGTCAGAAAATGAAAGGAGTGATGGCAAGCATGGAAGGAAGGAGAGAAGGGAAGAGGAATCACTGAGTAGGGAGGAAGTGAGAGGAGCGTAGTTAAAATGCACAATGGAAATGGACAAACACTGTGGAGAGGTGGGGGGAGCAGAATATTGAGGGGAAAATAAGGTGGAAAAACAGGAATGAAAGTGAAGAAGAGTCACTAAGACTGAGAAGTAGCTGGTGGAAAAGTGAGACGAAGCAAAGACACAAATAGACTTGTGAGGTTGAGTCACACCGGGAAGCTAGAACAAGCTGAAAGCGAACAGAAATACAGCAGGAACCACAGGGAGCATCACACACACACACACACACACATACACACACACCGTATGCATATGCAGTGATGAGCTTCTCGAGTGCAGAATGACAAAGCAAGGGCACACAGTTCTTCTAATAAGCTGAGAGATGAAAGAGGAAGAGATGAAGATGAAGGTGGAGGTTAAGCAGGTGAAACATGATCTGCTCCGCTGTGCAGACTCAATGTACACAAGAACAGACATTCAAAGAACTCCACATTTTCTTCCTCCCTTTTCACACCCACATACCTTCATTCTGATCCTAAATACTTATTTATACCAGCCCACATATGGAACAAGCATGACGTCGATGTTAAAGGAGGAGATAATGACGGCGGAGAGAAAAGAAAACTCACTTTTACAAGCAGCAAAAATGTAAATTCTGATTCTGCTCGGAGGTTAACCTCTAAATTTTAAAATACAAAAAAAAAATAATAAAAAAATAAAACTATTGATCTCAAAGGGAAATTACAAAAAATTAAAAGCAATTACTTTGAAATTAATGAATTAGTTTAAACATGTTTCTCAAATCTGTGTACAGTTATACGTTATTTGTTTTTTGTCGCAAAAGAAAACAACCAGGTTGTTCTTTTGTTTTGTTTTTTCGTTTTCAAAAGCTAAATGTAAAAATGTAAACTAATTTTTTTTAAAAATCCTCGTTTGGTTTGTTTTTTCAAAATAAAACGATAAACACATAGTGTTATTTCGTTTTATTTTATTTTTTTGCAATTGTTGTCCTTTTAATGTAGTTTTAAAACCAAAAATACTAAATCGAACGTTTGATTATTCTGTTTTTATTCCTTCTCGTTTTAACGAATCATACACAGGTTTTCTCAGATGATCCATTTTCTAATTTGTCAGTTTGAGTCCTGGAAACTCGCACAACTGACTAAAGTTTTGCTCCAATTGTTAAAAAAGCAGCAATAGTTAGTTGACAAATAGAGGTACTGAAGCTGTCTCCAGCATTGTGAAAATTCCCGGTCCAGTTGGTGTGTGAATGACTCAGCGTTGTACAAAATGTACAAAATGATGTTAACTAGCCTAAAAGATTTTTATTATTATTATTTGTACAGCAGCAGCTGCCACTCTGTACCACCCCCATAGAATCACCACATTATATCTAAACTATAAATTAAATCTAGCTCAAAAAGTAGTCCTTCAAAAAAAATAAATAAATAGTAAAAACAATTTTGAGAGGACCTTCTGTTTGTGTCCTCTACTGAACATTTTAATCGTTTGTCCTCCTGCATACTGCTGGAGGTCACCAGTCCTTTTGTATATAAATGGAGAAAAACAGGAGAAAAGGGAAACTTGTGGACATTCTCCCTCACTTATTCCAAATATAAATATTTGTTTTTCCCATTATCTTCAGATTTTTATCATTTCTTTCCCCTCAATGTCTGACACATACTTGAACGGATCACAAGAATTTGTCTTCCATAGATTTGTAGAAACTCAAAACAAAGTAAAATATGGAGTGTTTTTTAATTAGTTCCAGGAGTAGCATGAGTTTTGGATTTAAACTAGACATTTCTGCATTTTACCTGTAGTACTTGTACAAAGTGTCCAGATACTCTGAACCTGTATCCATTCAATGAATTACAGTTTACATTTTAAATAAATAGTTTGTCAGTTCAATGTTCAAGAAGATTTTAAGAAAATTTTATAATGTTTCAACAGTAAATTTCATTTTGTATTGATTTGATCCAATCAGAGGCCTATAAGGAAGGAGAGTCACCTTGTTCTAAATAAAATAAATGTGTTTTTAAAGTCACTGTGTAATGTTTACGTTCTAACTCAGTAAGTACTCGGTATCAGTGCTTGGCATTGACAAGTACTCAAACTGAAGTACTTGGTTTGAGAAAAACTGGTATCGGGACACCCCTACTTCATCTCTTGAGAAACTAGAAACGAAAACCATTTGAAAGTTTAACTCTTAAGCTTTTGTTATACATGGGGTTTAACACATCAATAGTGATTAAATGACTAATGATTCATTTACATCAAGGCAAAATTAAAACACTGATCATATCGTCATCATATGTCCGATGTGGATCAATATATCTCATTTAACAAATAACATTAAATGATTGATTTAAATAGGCATATGGTATCACATCATATTGATTTGAAATCGTATCATGACAAACTTTGTGTTGAGAAACATTGCATCAAAATCCAAACAAATCAATACATCGTACTGTGATAAATTTGGTAATTTACACCCCTAGTTATAAACTGATTATTAAACAAGCTTATTTTTACTGTGTATCTTACATAAAGTTCTAATAGGTTAAATCAGAGTTCCCCGAGCTTGGTCCTTGTGGCCCACTGTCCTGCATGTTTCAGTCATTTTCTGCTTCAACACACCTGACTCAAATCATTGAATTACCTGTTCGGAATGTCATCAAGTTTAGCAGAACCCTGAAAACTCGTCGAACGCCTTTGGATTTTTGACCTGAGTGACTCATGGTAGTGAAGGGTGAACACGTCAACTCTGCAAACAAAAAAAGGCAAGTTCAAACTTTTACATAACATCTCGTAGCGCACAAAATGTCGAAGTAGTGATTCGATCTATAACTTTTCACTCGAACCAGGAGACCTGCAAACATTACTTGTCCCACAGGAGCTGAGAAGCAGAAATCCTGAAAAGTTAACCTCTTTTTGTTCTTTTCACTTGAGGATAAACAACACTTGTATTTGTGTCACTTATTGCCTGTCTGCCACTTCTTCTTCTTCTTCTCTCTCACTTAAACTTTCTTAGACTTTGTCAACAAGATGATTCGCATCGGTGCTTTTATCCTCCTCGCGTAACTCACCCGATCTGTTTGAAACACACACTCACAGTGCTAGATTGCCTTCAAGCGTAGAGGGTGGCAGCAAGCGAAGAAGCTCTTCACACTGATTAGAGGGGGGACGGCCCAGTGCAAATTATGAGATCCATTCAATTAAACGGGACAGGGTTGGACTGTGCCCGGGGGAGCAACGGTAAACCAGCAGGAAGGGGAAGGAGATTTGTTGAATCTGTAGGATTTAGTTTATTTTGTAGGTGTGTTACAGAGCTGACAGTTACATTTAGATGCTTGACAGTCTGCAGTTGCGCTCATGTATGTTTGTTCTGCTTGACATGCAGCTCCCAACCTCTGGAGACAAGAGATGAAATCAAATGTTGATGATGCAGCCTGATAGGTGTGATAAATGCTCCAAACACGTCTGAGTCAAAGCTAAGGGTGATAATGTGTAATTTCTTAGAAAGAGCCCTCGGGGACAGATGTTGTGATGTACATAGTAAATGTAAAAATGGATGGACAGTGTTTGGAATAAATAAATGGAGAGAGGATCGCGGGGGAATTGGGAATATAGGATGATGAAAAAAGTAAATGGAAGCTATTATTGATATGGACAAACACTCACACTGAGCTGATGTCTCGCCAACTAGAGTGGATTCACAAGAAGACAGAATATCAAAAATATAAGAATAAAATTCAGTTACCAGTGTAAAAAATCAATTCATATGGAAAAATTTATATTACGACTGTATCGTACCATGATCAAAGACCAAATTGTACCATGGTCAAAGACCAAATTGTGTCATAATCAATGGCCAAATAATACCTTAATCAACCCCAAATCATACAATGGTCAAACGCCATACCGAACTATGGTCGAAGGTCAAATCGTACCATGATCAAAGACCAAACCATACCATCGTCAAAGGCTAAACATAACATGGTTGAAGGCCAAACCATACCATTATTCTAGGCCAAACCGTACCATGATCAAAGACCGAATCGTACCATGATCAAAGACCAAACCATACCATAGTCAAAGACCAAACAAAGCATGGTTGAAGGCCAAACCATACCATTATCCAAGGTCAAATCGTACCATGATCAAAACCCAAATTATATCATTGTCAAAGACCAAATTGTGCCATGGTCAAAAGCCTAGTCAAACCTATTGCAACAAGGGCCAAATTGTACTATGATTAAAAGCTTAATCATACCACTATTAAGGGCCAAATCTAATTAGAATTAAATGCTAAAGTCTAAAGTGGAAATTTACCATGGTCAAAGGCCAAATCATACGATTAAAAACTTAATTGTATTGCAATTAAGAACCAAATCGTACTGCAGTCAAAGGCTGAATTGTACCATGATTGAAAGCTAACTGTTCCATGACTCTTACATCAGTGAAAGGCCACTGACCATTGAAGCACAACTCTAAATAAGAAAGAAGGCTGGCTACATACATTAAATGAATGAAACAAACCTTTCTGTGTAGTTTTGATATGAAAGTCATGACAGAAACAGTCTGAATTGCTTTAATCAAGACAATTTTGCCCTCTGGAGTAAAATGTTGAACCCTGATTGAGAGCTCCCAGCATTTTATAAATAAATACATTTTTGCAATGCATTAAGATAAAAAGTTCAAATTAAACATTTTGCTGTAAGATCTAAATCCTTGCAGCTATTAAAATATCCAATCTTGAACCATGAATCAAATTTAGACACTGAAGGTTTTTTGTGAACCTTTTGCACATTAGAGTTACTAAAATGAAGCTGATGCAAATAAACCAGACTGACATTTTCTGATCTTCTATAAAAAGGGTTGCCTAAAAGCCACTTGACTTGCCTGAAAGCACAAAAGCAGTTGGAGAGCAAACAGAGAGAGAGCGAGACTATGGTGGTAAGTGGTACAAATCTGGTAAATAGATCAGGTTTTCATGCACATTTTCTAAATGGATCAGAGGTGACGAGTTTATTATCTTGCCCTGGGAGCCATTCTGTTTAAAATCTATCACAGAATGTGTCCTGTGGAGACCCAACAGCAACAGGCTCACAACCTATTTCTGGTACCAGTGTGAGAGGAAGAAACGGGTCAGATCCAAGTGAAGCAAGATGGTTCACGTGTGACAAAAAAAACTGCTTATTTTCTTGTTTTGCCTCTTTTTTATTAATTATTTTGAACAAAACTGGTTAACTGAAAGGAGCTTATTATAAGAAAAACAAAACATTTTAAACAACTAACAGTTGTTTTCCTCAGTGTCATAAGACAATGGATAAATAAGGATTAAAATTGTCCTTAAAGAGAAAGAAACCTACCAGGTTGTAATCTCATTTGTGGTGATCTTTTGTGATGCTCTTTGCAGAAAAGGTCAACATTAAAGACAGAATACTACATCAGAAAGATTAACTGTTTTTACTTTAAGAAAAAAAGTAAATTATTCAGACAAACTGGAAGATGCAGAAAATAACCGAAAAAAAAACGAGACAACGTCATTTACTAAAACCAAAACCCAACAGTTTCCATAAAACACTGCAGTCTTCACGTCTGAAGTGGTAAAAACTGAAACAAATATGCAGTGAAAAGTTTGGACGGATGAATGTTTACCACAGTGTTACATCATCTGTAAGTGGAGGCTGAAGAGACCTTGATGCTGTAATTTTGAAAAACAAAAACAGTTGGAGAATCCTTTGTTGTTTTCTCAAACAATAAGGCAGCAAAATGCATCGTTTTGATAGAGAAATGGTTTGGGGTAAAAAAGGTCCGTTTTGCAGCTGAAGTGCATGAATTAGGACTGAGCTCCTCTAATCTCAGGCTGAAAAGATAAACAAAACTAACGGAGTCAACAAAAATACACGAGGACTCATAGAGAACGTATCGTCCACCATCTTTTAGGCAAGCATTTTAGGCTAAAAACCACCTCAAGTTGAGAATCAACAGCAGCTTTGACATCATGAACTGTAAAAGTTAAAAAGTTCTATGAGAGAGAAGCTGAGTGAGGAACCAAAGAAACCAGGAAAAAAAAGATAACGGCTTAATAAAACGAGCCAGAGCGAGAGAGAGACTGACAGGAGGAGCTGGAGCCAGAGGGGTTTCAGACACTCCTGGAGCCTCCACACAGACAGAGGGAAGACTTCTCCAGCAGCAAAACTCTCATGGAGGTGGAAATGAGTAACCAGTGGAGCCTGTCAGAGCAGATGGTGGAGAATCTATTAGTTAATAGTGGAGGAGCCTCCCAGCTAAAGCAATGATGCTTTCATTTCTACGCTGCACGGACTCCTGCCCAGCCAATAGACTCTGGCTGGGCCTTTGATTCAGGACACACAAACACTAACAGAGCTAGATCTACAAGTAGACCTGCAAACGCACCATTATGTAAAAATCCAGTGCTCCTTATGCAGATGCAAACATATCGTCAACCCCCCATTTAAATTAACACAAACCAACAAAGAGTTGAACGTGCGGACCGAGACACAATCCCAAAGATCCATCCCTTTGTTTTCCACACACGACTGCCTCTTCAAAAACAAGCCATCTGCTTTTCACAGCACGCGGGGACGAGGCAGCAGCAGAGATGGAGAATACGGTTTCACAGCTGCATAAATAATTCAGTCGATGGCCGCTCTGCGTGTGCTAATGCTCCGCTGTTCGTCTAACTGTTGTGACCCTGGTTGATGAGCGGACTCAGGCGCAGGCTCCTGGGCTCGCAGATGTACGAGTTCACGCTTTAAACAACAGGTATGCTGACTGACGGCTAAACACTAAGTTTTTACCGGCATTCTAGTTTAACAGCAGCACAAAAAACTTGTATACTTTAAGAACTGTTTGTAAAAAAAAGCTACAACTCTTTGGGTGAGATGTACATGTGGTTCCTGTGTATGAGTACACAATACTTCCCTCTGATTTCCTCCCACAGTCCAAAAACCTGCATTTCCAGTTAGCTAGATACTCTAAATTCACCTTAAGATTGAGTATAAATGGTTTATTGTGCGTTGGTTTACCAATTATTTGGCTAGAATTTGTCACCTTTAGGTTTTTTGCTAATTGTATTTAAGCTTTGTGATGTGCTGCTATACAATTGGTAATTCTTGTTTTTTTCATTTTAAAAACAAACATGGAAAAACAAATGGATGGTTATTTTATTTTTATTTGATACTTCAAAAACAGGAAAACAGTCCATCATTTTATTTTGGTTACTGTTGTTAGACCATTTAAAATGGAGCTAGTTAAATATTTTTTAATAACAGGCAGCTGCCTGTAAATAACTTAGCTAACTAGTAGGGGTGTAATGATTCAGTTCGGTTCGATACTTTAGTGTCACGGTTCAATATTTTTTTTTGATACAAAAAAGAGAAATTTCAATGCCCTTCTTAACTTGTAATTCATTGAAATTAATTATGAACATTAGTTTAACGTCAAAAGTACAGTTTTTAAATTAAATGTAATTTAAGCAAGTTTCTCAGTGGATCTTAACTCGACAATGCAGCCTTGGTGGAGTAGTTGAACACAGATCCACTGATCCTTCAACACAGAGCATCTTCAAGACAAGTTGATAAAATAAATTTTAAAAATCTGTATTGTTCCATACATAGTGTGTATTAAACGGTTCCATACAGATACATGTATTGTTGAACCCTTACTAACTAGTTTTACATTTCTTTACCAGGTATCAACAGATGATTCAAATGTTTTCCTGGAGCTTCTGCTGCTTTTAGCATATGAAGCCTTTCTCCAAAAGGTCCTTGGTTTGGAACTTGAAACTGCAGCAGGTTCCACAAGACAGTGTTGAATTGCCTTAACAGTGGCAAACTTCTGGTTTGAGAAAAATAAAGATTTTTCAGTTACGGAGTATAAAATATGAATAGAAAAATTCAAAACTAATTACCAAAAAGTACACAAATCAGCTACCACAAGTCATGGCACACTATTCCCAATGGAGCCACGCATTTTGATGTAAAATTTTTTATTTTAAAGCTGAAAATCTGACCAGGACGTACCTCGCTGAGCAGGAGGCGACTGTAGCTGAACACAGAGATAAGGCCAAACATGATTTCACACCTAATATTTGAACATAACGGTAGTTCATTTGCAAGATAGTGAAAGGCTAGTTTAGCTTATGTAGGGTTTAAAGATGAATGTGATATTTAGTCAGACTGGTTGCAGCTCGGGGTCACATTACAGTGAGTGAACTTGCAGCAATCGCCTGGTCTTCCTATGAAAGTTTATCCTACAGCGTGCCGTCATTAGGGCTGCCCCGCAGAGAGGACGCTGACAGCAGCTTGCATGACTAATGATACTGTCTTTTGAAGCTAATGGGCTCTAAAACAATGGCACCAATTTGTGGAGGTAAAAGCTGAAAAAGTGACCACCAGGAACAGAACAGGGACTGCCTTGTATTAAAAGGTAAAAAAAATTATTTTGAGATAAGGTAAAAGGATGAGATCCTTTCAAGTTTGCTTTTCAAGTTTCACCTCCTCTGTATGATAAATTTTTGATCGCAGTTGGATCTCCCCTGCGGGACATTGGACACATTTTGTCGTTATCAAGCCTCCATCTTCAGCTCTCAGTCGAGCTGAGGACGTAAAGTTGTGAGGTTTGGGATTTTCGGAGGTAGACCTATTTCCCCAGACGATTCACAGAAGAGGAGGGCTGCAGTTCCTGAGGGATTTACAGGTCAGATAAGACATGCATGCTGCTTTATGCTGACCTTTCTTTTTTAGTTTTGTGATGATGATGAAGTACTTTTTTGCAGACTCATTGTTTAAAATACATTAAAAACCCAGACAATAAAAAAAGATGCATTACAGAACAACCCTATCCTTTCAGGAGACAATCTTACTAGTGCCTCCAAAGTTCAGATGTGTTAAAAGTCTGTCAACTCATTGAGTCTACAGACAAACAAGTTTCTTAAAACAGCCTTCAATGTACTGACAACAGCAAGCACAAACAGATCACTGGCATCTGGATTTATGGAAGAGTGAAGAAGTTTAAGTATCTTCGTCTTGTTCACGAGTGATGGTAGGATGGAGCGGGAGATGGATCAATGGATCAAGGCCTCGTCCTCAGTAATGAGGGCGTTGCTTCGGTCAATCATAGTGAAGAAAAGAAGAGCACTTGATTTACTGGTCTATCTATGTTCCAACCCTCACCAGTGGTCATGAGGTGTGGATCACGACCAAAAGAAGGAGCATAAAAGCGGTTAAAATGAGCTTCCTTTGTAGGGTGGCCAGGTTGAGCCTTAGAGGAGTACGAAGTAGAGACGTTACTCCTATAAAACAAAGAAAGTCAGTTGAGGTGGTTCATCTGATTAGGATGCCTCCCTTTAGAGGTGTTCTGGGTACATCCCACTGGTTGAAGGCCTGCAAGCTGGAAAGTGTTGCTGGGGAGAGGGATGTCTGCATTTCTCCCCTAGACCAGTTGCCTCCTCGACCCAACTACAGATAAGTGGCAAAAGATGAAGATGGTTCATCTGGGCTTCTTTAATAAAAGGTTGATTGTTTTTATAATTCCACCATAAGTGAGCTGTGTACACTGAGGTACAATACAATCTAAAGTTCAATTTACTTCATCAGAACAATATCCAAATTTCCCAGACAGTACATTTGTTTGTGACATAACATATGGCACTGATGGTAAACATCATCACGTTCTATTAACAAATGACCAATATATTTAACTTTATTTGAAACATTAAGTATATTGCTTGACAATACACTAAGTGTTTATCAGGGAATGCCATATATTTGTCTTCTTTTTGCAGAACTAAATTGGACGTCATATTGATTGCCATAAACTGAACACATATTAAGGAGCTGGTGGAGACCAGCTGAACTTGGGCTAAACAAAGTTGTTTTTGTGTGCGAGTCAGAATGACTGGGGTAAGATTCAAGTACTGGGCCCCAGCTGGTGATCAGTCTTTGTTTAAGATCTTCCACATGGCCTCATTGGTTAACTTTTTCAGCATCCCTGAAATATTAGCACCAAACTTTCCAGCAACACAAATAGATTTTCAGGATGTGAAAGTGGAGTTCTAGGACCGTGCTCCAAGCCATCTGGTCCTCCTTGTGAAAGCAAAGGAAAGGCTGCACTCTCAGCATTGGGTCAAGTACGTACTCGAGTGTTTTTGCTGCATGTTCAGTTTGGGATTTCAAAGCATGGCGGAGAAGGGTAGAGAGTCCAATTTGAGTCTTCTGGGTGGCATCTCTGCCCCTTAACGACGGTCTTGCTGTGGATCATTTTTTATTGATTCAAGGTGAAATTAAAAAATAGAAAGAAGGACTCTGACTTAATGATGTTTTAATTCCAACGCTACAACTGATAGTTTGAGCAAGCAGGTGCATTGAAGAAAGAAAAGTTAAAGGCCACTCGAGGTAAAAATCACACGTGTCCGGTTTGGACAGCTGCCACGTCGCTGAGGGAGTATAGTGTGAACACCTTCCCAGCAAGCAGGTAGAGAGTGGAGCGACACACACACGGTTTAATAAAAATACATCAAGAGAAGCAAAGCAGAGATGGAAGTAGGCTGAATCATAAGAGGTTGTCAGCTCTGGAATAACACGATTAGAATTTGCGGAGCAGATCGGAGATGAGCCGATGTCACCGAGAGGGGCACTGTGCGAGTAAAGCATGTCATGACACATAAATCCATCACTTCCCATTCCCTGCCTCAGCGAACTTCAAAGACGGCTCTCAAATCACGCATCCATTCAGCTGTCTCACGCTGCAGCAGGAAGAGCATAATGGCCACGTGAACCGTGTGTGAATCCGTGCAGCGTCTGTGGGGATCAGCTCAGAAAGTCCTGGTCTTCTGTGCGAGACCTGCTCTAAGCTGTACGAGCGTTCATACTGTCTGATATTTATACTTTCATTTTACAACCAAATAATAGGAAATAACTTGAAATACATATGGCTACTAATAGTAAATTTAGCACTTTTGTGTTAGCGTTTCACTCGCAAGTTTATTTAAAAAAAGATCAGGAATAAAGAATCCACAGCGACACAGGTTTCAATCTGTGTTCAGGACTCCTGGGCCACCTTGTCGCTTTGTTTTCATCAGAACCAGTTCCACACATGAGCTGTAGACTGAGCACACAAACACACGGAGCACGGCTGTCATGCTGAAGGAGCGCAGATGATGGGCTTGTGGGAGGCAGATCCACCTCCGTACTGTTCCAGTTCAAGGAGCAGTGAGATAGCTTGCTAACCAGGCCAAAGCATGCTAAAGTAGGCCAGTCCTGGGATAACAGTCTCCTGCATTAAACAGCATTATTTTTTCCCTTTGATGGAAACAATATTTAGAGTCTGTCAACAGCTGGCAACACATCAAATGTGAATTTCAATCTAATTCAAAAAATTCAAAAAGCCAAGATTTTTCTAAACTTAAAGTTTGGTTTAATTTTAGATGCTGAATTGGAGCCATATTCAAGTGAAAATTCTGTAGAACAGTAATCGTTTGTCAGCAGCTTAACTGCAGTACTTTTAATTTTAATTTTAATTTGGGGCATTAAAGGGAAATTTCAACTGAGGAGCCAAGCTAACCGCTAACGGTAGCTACAAGTGGAGGCAATTCACTCATTTACCCATTAAAAACAATGGGGTTCAGGTGAATGTTGGTCAACTTTGACAAGATGTAATTTTTAAAATAATATATTTATATGTGTATAATGCAAAAAATCATACATAAAGTTGGGGGTCATATTATGCAACAAGTAAATTTTAACAGGTTTTTGGGTAATGTAATACCACAATAGGTTTCAATAATTTCTCGTATAACTCGTATAACTGAAATATTGTGTCAGGGGGGATAAACCTTAATTATTTCTCCCACTGTAGAATACAATTTGTCGTGCAAAGCTAAGAATATGAACAGTATTTTTTTCTCCCTCAAAGGAGGAAAAACTTTTTTTTCTTGTTAACCACAGAGATGAAAAGAAGACATGGATGTCAGTTACATGTTCCCATGCTCAACAGGACCAGATGAGCTGCTCCTCAAAGATGTCCATCTTGCTAATTTAACTACCAGCTTCTGCGGCTCAAAAATAAGATGCTTTCAAATAGAAAGCAGTGGGGACAATACATCCATTTCTGTGCCTTGAAATAAAAATAAATTCTTCTTGAACTTTTCCACATTGTCACATTTCAACTACAATCACCTCCCTTATTTTACTGACATTGAGTTTCTGACAGAGCTAAGTTGTTTAGACATCAATATCCCACACTTTCCACCTCCTTGTAGTATGCTGACATGCCATTGATGAGACCTAGAATTTGATCATCTGCCAAGTCGCATGTGACAATACACAGTCATAAGTGTAAAGTGTTAAAAGTATGGGACTAAGTACACATCCTTGTGGCACACCAATGTTTGAATGTCCTGTAGCTGAAGTTCACAATTCCCTTTGTATCACAAATTAGCCTCTAATTACCTGATGTGTCCTCTCTTTGCAGCGGGTTGGCTAATAAGAATTTAAAAGGTACCGATTCAGCCTGCTCGAGGAGCGAGTGACGCCAGAGACGAGATGTTGGCGGATGCGGTGTTTTCCTCTCCAGCCTCTCTCTAACTCCTGGTTTGTAGACTCATGTGGCTGCACCTTATCACATTGTTTGTTTAACTGTAGTTAGGTCTGGGAGTTACCAGCTGTCCCTTTTACAGTTTTTAGTTGCAGGGCTAGATCCTAAACCATAGAGTGTGGAGCGTGGCCTGAATTTGACGATCAATTGCTGGCTTGTTCGGTACCTAACTCTCTTTTGTTCATTTTTTTTCCAATTCTCCTTTATTTTTCTGAATAGTGGTTTATTACAAATATCATGTAAACACATCATTGTCTAGACTCCATATGCTGTGCATCCTGTGAGTTAATTTCTACATATAAAGACCATAACAGTAAATAAGAACATTCACTTTAACTGCTTTGAAGATTAAGGGTTTTTGTAAGATGCCTGAAATTTGCTCAGGAACTGGCTCAAGTCTAGCTAGCTGTTAGCTTAACTCCACCATAAGAATGTCTCCCTAATTCTCCAAATGTTGATCCTTCGGATTGTTGTCTTCAGCAGGTACGACTCAACTATTCCACAAAAATCCACTGTGAAAAAACTATTTCTGTCAGAAATCGAGTTTTGAATGAGTTTCAGTTCTGGTTAATGAGCATTTATACTGAGTGGTTGTATCAAGGTCAATTTGCTAGTATTTACAGTGAGTTCGTCTGTGTTTGACACTTCATTACCAATGAAACATCACTCTTTGCAAATTGTTCATAAAGAATTTGTTGAGCGGTGTCTGTGAGTAGCAGAAAACCTCCTGCTTTGTTGAAGTTTTGCAAAAGTTTGTGAAGAAATTATTTTGTGTGCACGTGGGTGGCAGAGGAAGATTTAGCTGAAGTTTCCGGGGAGCGACACAGGGGTTCATGTTCAGAAGCTGGACAAAATTAGGATTCAGTTAAGCTCATGCTGGCTAGAAGGCATAAACACACACCACCTCTTCTTGTCACTCCCCAAGCAAAAAATAAAAAATAAAAATCTGTGCACAAGTACACACTGCTGTTCATCAAAACATACATATGAAGCAGCTGAGCTCCCTGGTAAGTCAGCAGTAAGCCTGTATCTTGGGTGATAATCACATTTATATACACACACACACACACACACACACAGAGATACAAATAAATCAGTCCAAAAACCTTTGTCAAACCCCACACTGCTACTGATCCTGGACCAGTTGGAGAGCTTGAAATCAGTAGGGAAACAAGGATCAACTCCCAACAGCTGATCTATATTCAGCAGTGGACTAATTAAGTGTGTTAATGGTGTGAGTTTTGGTACGTCTTCATTCTCCTCAGCTTTGGTACACAGAAAAAGAAAAATATGGAAATTACACATGAAAACGTTTGGCTTGATGACAACACTTTGACTTTTGGTAAATACGTTGTATGACATGAACAAACAAGACGAGGATGGGATTATGGCAAAACAGTTGAGAACAAAACAGGTCTCTTTGGAGCTCTACAACACAAATATTCTTCACAGTAGAGACATCAAAAATTTAAACAAGTTGGATTTTATATGTCTGAACTCACATTTTCATATATTTTATGCAATGGTAGGCACAAGTAACTAAACAGCTTCACTAACTACTAATCTGCTAAACAGGAATCTTTGATCTGCTAACGCCAAACAGATTACAAAATTAGTGGAAGCTAATGCTAACTGCTAAAATGACTGTCAGTCTTCATCTCCTTCCAGTTAAAGACTTGGTTCTCTTATGGTTTGTGGCCTTCTCCGAAATCACTCAGAATGCAGAGAACCCACAAGTTTCCATTAAACTAAAAGTAAAGTGTTTTTAACTCATAAAATCTTCTACATACAACTCTTGTATAATCATAAATCATGACCTTCTGCCACTCCTGGTTCAAGAACTTTTAAAATACTTAGTTTTTACGCAGCGAACGTTAGAATGAGGCTTGCTTTTTAGTATTTTGTTTGTGTCTGCCTGTCTTACTTTGACATGGTGATCGTAACGAGCCACTAGCAGCATCTTAAACACTTTTACTTTTTAAGGTTTGTCATCCTTACACATTTTATAGACTATATCAAAACGTTTGCTCTTTTAGCTTAAATTATTAGAAAGTTTCAACGTTTTCTAGTTCAACTTAATAATGACGTGTACAGTTCAAATAAATGTCAGCAACTTACGAGTAGAATACAAGGTTTAAAAGCCAGTTAAAATGAAGAAGTCTAAAATCTCTGACACAAAAAGGAAAACAGAGTGTTTCTAATTGAATCCATGAGTTTGATTAGATGATATTGCATCTCTATCAGCGCAGAGGAACTCAATCTCATCTGCTGATTGCCTGAGCTCTTCACATAAAAGAAGCGGGAATGTTTCATTAAGGCTGTGATAATTCAACAAGATACACTTTAGAAATCGGAGCGCATTCAGAACTGTGTACGGGGTAAAAATAACACCCAGGCAGATTTCTTTACTACACTCTGAACAGCAGCACAGATGTAGAAATGATGGATTCTTTATGCTGTTTTTCTTTATTGAATGACTACACTGTGTCACCAGCGTCCCACCAGCAGGCCGTTCCTGGTTAAACATCTAGATTCACTCAATGTGTGAACGCTGAGTCAGCATTTACTTTGTTGTTCTCCTGTTTTTATTTCTGAATGATCTTCACAGTCTAAATATTCCTGCAGTCTTTGGGCTATTTTAGACGATTGAGTTTTTGCAACTTTGACATTTTTTAAGATAAGATTTTAAGATCATTCAAAACTAACAATAATCTTGCACTTTTTTTTGCTAATCTTAAGCTACTTTTACCTTCTAACTTAATTTTTGCTCCTTTTGGTACATTTAGCTAGCCTGTACCCTCCTCTGCCCCCTTTTAGCTAGTTCTCTGACTCATTTTAGCTTTCAGCTAACCCTCTGCCCCTATTAACTAGCTGTTTGCATTCGTATAGCTAGGCCTCTGTTTCCTTTGAGCTAGCCCTCCACCTCCATTTTAGCATTTACCTAACCTTGTTTTCTTTCATTTAGACCACTGCCTAATTTAAGCTTATACCTAGCTTTTTACCAGTCTTAGCTTTTAGCCAGCCATTTCCTGTATTTAGCCTTTAGCAACATTTTATTACATTTAGTGTAAATATTTTATTCTTCATCAACATGTAAAAGCAGTACATTTTTTTAATAGACTAAGATTACAATTTTTGAATTTATTGATTTGAAAAAAGTTCTAAAATAATAAAGTTTATCCAAATTTGAAAATAATTTTAAAGTACAAAACTTTTTTCAAATCAGTCCTAAAAACGTCACTCTGTTCACAAATATGTATTGAAATACGTAGGGATGGTACCAAAACCTGGTATTTTTACAGCCCAGTATTAATTTTGACCAGATAGGCTCCAGCCCTAATGGTATCGTTAACAGTAACGGAGTAGTGGCATGACATGATCAGAGTCTAAGGATGACACACGTTAGCATGTCAATTCTTAAGTAGCTGTACAGTCAGAGCCAATTAAATAATTATCTGACATGATTGTTTAGTTTAATGTTTATATCTGAACCTTCCTGTGGTTGGCTGCTCCAGTGCAGCATTTTATTTTTGGAAAGAAGCGACAAGCTAAAACTGAAGTATAGATAGAGTAAATTTATTGGTAAGGTCCACGATCATCCAGGACATGGAAAATTAAAATAAAGACAAAGAAACTGGACTTTGTTCTTGAGCTGAAGACATGGGAAGCAACAAGATTTAAACAGCATAACTTGAGGTTAGTGGATTGACCCCCCACCTCACTGATGTAACTCAGACGAAATGAGACACGAGTGTTCAGACTGAGGGCGCTTTGAAAAACATCAGATATGTATCCGAATTCAGTAACACAGACTGAAAAGAACTGAGTCAGATTTGGGAAAAAAAACTCAGATTTGTCACATTTGAATTGTCAGTAAAAATAATCTAAAATCTTCTGCCTTCATTTTGCATAAAATGGTAACAAAAACCTGACATGCAGTTACTGCAACACAAATAGAAATTGAATGTGCAAATAAAAATTAAGTGGCTTTATTGCATATTCTATATTGTTCTAAGATATAAACATTAAATATGTTAAAATACCAGATCGATGAGTAGTGGTATCGATAAAATCGTAACGATAGCTCTTCCTGTTTGTCACGGAGTTCTCTTCCTGTTTGTGGACGGAGTTTTACTCGCGACGGAGTTTTACTCGCG
>JARVJO010000001.1:16136552-16158030 GCA_031762555.1 Cynodonichthys magdalenae
AATTGATTTATTATTATTTGTTAAATTTGTTAATTGTTAATTGTCTGAATTGTCTGAAATAAATTTCATTCATTCATCAATTTCATTCATTCATTCATTCATTCATTCATTCATTCATTCATTCATCTCTAGAAATACATTTTAAAAATAAAAACTAAACCATGTTATTGCAGGAAATGGTTTGGGTGCAGCTCTACACACCTAAACATGTCTTAATATGTGAATATGGAGATTCCTCTGGTTATTTCCACTTCTTGTCTCGTCTCGTCTCACTTCCTGCAGCTCAGTCTCCAACATGCTGTTCGTAAAATAATGACAAGTTGTGAACTGAAGTCATTCAGTCAAACGTGTTCAATCAGGAAACAAACTGAAAAACCTGTAATCTGCTGCCAAAGTCAGTAAACCCTCGTGTTTTAATCACAACCTCAGAAGAATCTCAGTCGAGCTGGATGGACCGGATTTCTCTGATTCCGGTTTGTATGATAAACAGATTGATTTTTATTTGTGTTTCTGAAAATATTTCAGCTTTTCGAAAACACAACAAGTTCTCGAAATTAGTTTTGAAGGCATCTTTCTTGAAGAAAAACAGAAATTACGCCTGTTAACACGTTTTCTTTAACCCATTCAAACCGTCTGGTGCCTCTAAAAAAATTGTTTGCAGATAAACTTAAAGGTTGCATCAAGTCTTACTGGGTTGAATAAATCAGAAATAAAAAAAATGACTGAATAATTTAAAACCAAATAGTTTGAAAATAACTGGCTAACAGAGCATCTTCAAAAAAAGAATTTGAGCTTTTTCAATTTAAACAACATTTTTACGTCTTTAAACACTTAAATTATGTGATAATCAATGAAAAGTAAAGAAATCTGTTTTGTCCTTGTTTTGTGTGGAAATTTTAGGATTTAACACCAACATTTAATCATGTTAAAATGACAAATCCATCTGAAAACAGAAAATAATTGATGCAAAGCAAAACTGTTTGACTGTATTAATAACAATTGTTTAGTTTTAAAACTGTGAATCATATAAAATATTAAAATCCAAACTAGGTCTCCATGTGAGATGAAAACTGTGTGTTGGAGTAACGGGATGAAAATCTGTTTTTACTTGACAAACTGAAGCTGTTCTGACAAACAAACGAGGTTAATCACTGACAAGGCTGAGACAGGCTGACTGAAGTCATGTCACACACCTGGAAGTAAAGAAATACAGACGACAAGCTGTTCGTGCTACATTTTCCCGGTAATTGTAGCTAAATTTAAGCTGTTTGTCAGTTTTATATGTGCTCTAAAAGACACTGGGTAAAGTTAGGTTCAGTTTATTTACATAAACATGGTACAAGTGCACAAAGAAAGCCATTTAAATGAGTTTCACAGAAATTAAACTCAATTAAATAAAATCCATTTCACTTCAAATGTCACCAAACATCAAATCATTTAAGTTTAATTGTACATATAGATATATATCATTTACATTTTTCTGTCTTCTGAAGCTGGAGTTACGAACAAAGACTATTTTACCTGTTATAGATAGCATCTTTGAATAAACAGTTTCATTTTGACCAGGTTGAAAAGCTAACAGCTAGTCTGAGACGGACAACAACCAACTTAGATTATACCGTCATCTTAAAACAAAACTACAGTCTTAGAAGTTTTATTGAAGTTGAAGAGAATGCTAATTTATAAAACCATTATATTGCTATTGTTTTTCCTCAGTTATTTTTAGAGGTGGGCACAGTTAACAAAAAGTTAGCTTCACTAACCACTATTCCGATAAACAACGTTAGCTTTGCTAAAGCTAATCCGCTAAACAGATTACAAAATTGGTGGAAGCTAATGCTAACCGCTAAGATGACTGCCAGTCTTCATCTCCTTCCAGTTGAAGACCGAAACCTATACAAACCTGTTGTTAGTTTTCTATTAGTTTAATTTGGTGGGTGGGATAATTTGTGGCAAATCGGCCAATCCAAACCAGAAGTATAGCTCTGTCTAACTTGTGATACTTCCAGTTTACCCCTTTCAAAATAAAGCATTTGTATTTTTGATGAATACTCTTTGAAATTAGTCAAACAACAAATAGCAAACACTATTTAGAGATAAATGGCATAAAAACATAAATTTTACAATTGTGAAATTTTTTAGTGGCCTTAAAAGTAGCTATTTTAGCAGAAGCTAATAAGTATGCTAAGAGTTTCCAAAGCTAGCAAAACATTGAATCTGGTAAACGAAAAGCTAGTATTACTATGAGCGGATTAGCGGAACTGTGCTCACCACTGGTTATTTGAAAGCATGAATAGCTGCAGCAGCTATCTGTAGCACATCTGGTAAAGCCTAGCTCCACCTGACTAAGGATGTTTTGTAAAACAGATAAAGGTGCAAAGATTTATTGGGCAGCATTAGCATAAACCATTAGAAAATGTTCATAATTTGATTAAGACAACAACGATCCACTTTGTTCTTGGCCACACCCGGGTTAGCCGTTAGTTTGTCAGCCTGGTCA
The DNA here is from genome assembly GCA_031762555.1 of Cynodonichthys magdalenae. Lineage (NCBI taxonomy): Eukaryota > Metazoa > Chordata > Actinopteri > Cyprinodontiformes > Rivulidae > Cynodonichthys > Cynodonichthys magdalenae. Next base: position 16,139,053 of record JARVJO010000001.1, read on the forward strand.
GAACTAATTCTCCAAACTGAGGTCATTCAAAGATTTATCTACAACAGGTACAACGCAGTGGTGCTCCCAAAACCTTTTTTAATTGGGTGTTTGTAGTAGAGGAACTAGTTTGTTTTAGGCGTGCCCACTCTTGCTTAAAAGCTCCAAAGTGTAATTTTAATATTTGTTCTTCATGCTAACTTTATCTTTGATTGACCGCTAACTTTCAGAAGTTCCCCCAAACCAAAACAAAAATGAACAAAAAACCCCATCAGATATTGTTGTATTTTAGGACAGGATGGCACCGTCTCTGGTTGGTTCAGTTCCTGATGGACAACACTGCGTCCTGTAGAGAACTGATGGGTGGATTAGATGCTTTTACATGATGCAGAACTGCTCATAACCACTGGAGACCGGCACCAGCTCCTCCACGACCCGGACAGGAAAAAAAGTGGGTAAAGAAAATGGCTGAACTGCTCATTCTTATGATCCGTCACATCAAAACGTGCAAAGCAGAGATAAGAACTGATTGTTGAGATTTGTGCAGGGGGTGCCGTCCTGCTGCGTGTCATCAGGGAGCTTTGTTTGTCAGCAGGATGTGAGCGAGGGGAGGTACACCTGGATGTGCATCTATGGGGGGAATTTCAGGTGACTGAAACATCCTGCTGAGACGACACAGATCATCTGAACAACTGATTCACCGTCATGTCAAAACTTAACGTGATCATTCTGATTTCTATCAGTGTTACTATTGTAAAAAAAAAGGAATATTCCAACTCTTTTTTTTATTACGATTTATAAAAGCCTCTGAAGAGACAGGAGGAGCAAAGGTAAAATAATCTAATCTGAAGTTGTAGAATGAAAAGAAGATGAAATAAAGACTGAAAGAGAAAGAAAACTGGATTATGACAAAATGACAGAGAAAAACACATTGGAACCAGATATCCAACATGGACAAAATGTTACTCAATTAATGTTAATTTTTAGCAGCACAATATAACAATGAGTCTTGTAATGGAGCGTGCAAACAAAAAAAATCATGTTTTCCAAGCGGTACATTTTGTCCGGTAAGCCTCTTTTTGCTTATTACTACACAAAACTGTGACAGCGGGGAAGAAAAATCACTTTCGGGCTCTGAATCCAGTTAGGCGTTAATGTGCAGCTAATGTGCAGCAACGAATTTAAGATGCAGAGTCAGGCTCTCCTGACCTCTGCAGATATCTCCGTCTGCAGATTCACGATGCCCCGTCAGCCTAAATCCCAAATCTGTGAACTTAACTGTGACTATCAGAGGCAGCGTGAAACACGCCTAATGGAAAATGAGCCACATTAGTGTCTGTATGCTCTGAAACATTAAAGTCTGGGAGGCTTTTTCTTTTTTTTACCACCGTTAGGGACAAGTTCAATTTCAAATCCTGTTAAAAAATATGCAGCAGTGAGTCCAGTGTGTCGTTAAAATCCTGGTAATGCAACAGCTTCTTCAGCCCCGTCAGTAAATTAATAAATAAAAGTTGGATAAATGAGAAGTTAATTTGGAACAGGAGCAGCTGGGAGCGAGCGGGAGACAAACAAAACCACAGAGTGAACTGCAGAAAGAGAGCGACACACACATTTATCAGAGGCCGGGGCTCTGAGCATGCTCAGTTCATCTCAAGATGGCTGCTGCCTAAAACTCCACACCTGCTGGAGACAAGATTCGTTTAATTCATAAAACTAAATGTGACCCATCATATCAAATGTAGAGTGAAGTCACAAAGTGGTGTGTGGAAAAATAAGCAGCTATAGTATATGAGGCGCCAAGGGTAAAATAAAATGTTAAAAATGTAACCAACACATTTTCTTCATTTAGCTGACGCTCCTAGTGTAAAATCCTGGTAAAAAATTTCCACTAATATTTTATTGTTACTTAGCTCACTGTTATTACATTTAGCAAATTTTTACTAAATGTTCAGTTTAAATGTTAAAAATATATGCAAATATTAAATCCTAAAACTAAGTGTGTAAATTTAAATATAAAAGTTAAATCAAAAGCTGCAAACACTGCTAACACTGCAAACGCTGCTAACACTGTTAACACTGCAAATGCTGCCGACACTGCTAATGCTGCTAACACTGCTAATGCTGCTAACACTGCTAATGCTGCTAACATTGCTAATGCTGCAAATTCTGCTAACACTGCAAACGTTGCTAACACTGCAAATGCTGCTAAACACAGTAAACACTGCTAACTCTGCTAACACTGCAAATGCTGCTAAACACAGTAAACACTGCTAACTCTGCTAACACTGCAAATGCTGCTAACATTGCTAATGCTGCAAATGCTGCTAACACTGCAAATGCTGCTAACATTGCTATTGCTGCAAATGCTGCTAACGTTGCTAATGCTGCTAATTCTGCAAATGCTGCTAACATTACTAACTTTGCTAAAGTTACTAACGCCTCAAACAATGCTAACACTACTAACGCTACTAACTCTGCTAATGCTGCCAACGCGTCCCTACAAGACATTATTATTGCAATGAGGCTGGTGTCTGAGCTGCATTTCAAACTGTGGGACCACAGGCACCATCCATAATGTTTTTAATGAATACTTTTTGAATTTAGATATTACATACCTTCTTCAGCAGCATCAGCAACATCCGATGTTGCTTTTTCTCATAACAAGAGCTAAGCACCCACATCAAAACTTTAAAAGTTATATTTTTACATTTAGATGTAAGATTTAATATTTACATATATGATTTAACATTTAATTTTAACATTTAGTAAAGATTAGCAAAATGTAAAAACTTTGAGCTAAACAACAATAAATTGTTAGTGACTATTTTTTAACCATGATTTTACACTCAGAAAGGGAGCTAAATAATGTCAGAGTGACATTTTTGAACATTTTATTTTACCCATGCATTGGTTAAAGTATATGTAAAAACTGCATTTTGTCAAATTAACGAATAAATATATCTATGGGTTGTTTCAATAAAATATCTTAAAAATATTCTTTTAAAAAAATTAAGCCCTTTTTCTGTGCAGTAGCCACAAAAAAAACATGATTTTGAGCAGAAAAGCCTTAAATTTTTGTCATTTTCCCTGCGAGCGAGCAAAGCTGTTTGTCTTTCCAGCTGGTAAATCTTAATATCCAAATATTGTTTGAGGTTTCCTCTTTAAAACAACATCAAATATTCCTTTTTAGAATAAACTAAAAATAGGATTCAGACCAAATATGAATGAGTTATCCTGATTAGGAAACCAAATCAAGCCAGATCTCTGGAACTGCTCATGTCCTCAGGTGTTTTTGACCAAATTTGACCCAATCTTCAATTGAATGTGTCGAGTCACAAATGTGGGGCAGAGAGAACACTTGAAGTTTAAGTATTAGAAGTAGTTGAAGATGCTTAGATTATTTAGGATCAGTTTTGGTGGATTTACAAGAACTCAACAGTTTCTAAGAAAAAAAAAAACTGCACACACCTAGAGTATGAACTTCTTCTCCCTCTGCTCTTCGTTCAAGTTTCAGGGAAGTGTTTTGGTGTATTTATAGACCAGAAAGGCCCAGAGGAGAGAGACAAGAACCATTTGTAGGTGATCTGATTCAAACTAATCAAACACACACACCTGCCTGCAGAGACGCCAGGTGGAAAACTGAGCTTCTGACAAAACACAGATTCTACACATTTACACCTCCTCCTGGTAAACATGCAGCAAACTGAAGGAGCAAAGATTAGTTTTAAGAGCAAATCCTGACAAAGAGATGTTCAAGGTGCTGTGGGAAGGAACTGAGGAGTAGCGCCACACACACACACACGCACACACACACACACACACACACACACCCACACACAGCGAGCTTCGGTCCTCCCTCCCCGCTCAGCGTGCCTGGAAACCATGGCAGCAGTGTCTAACAGTGCTGCTGCCGTCGCCATGCCAACACTGGTGGCAGCTTTCTGTGGAGATCAGACTCACCGAGTGACACCTGAAGAACACCACACACACACACACACACACACACAAGTGTATACAAGCAGGGAGCCGGTGAAAAGAGAAAAAGGAACAAAGAAGGTGAGCTGTACACAGGTGAGGGGTTGAAACGCATGCAGAGATGAACACAAGAGCAGAAAACAAGCAACGACACACCCCCACACACACACCCCCACACACAAACACACACACACAGTAATGCTTTCAGCAGGTGAGTAGAAAAGCAACCTCTCGTTTTTCCCTCTCCTCCTGTTCTGAGTCAGAGTGCTCCACTCTGTCTCTCTAATTAGACACACAGGCATTCAAAGCCCATCTTCATCTTTCTCTCCAAACAAATCGCACAAAAACAAGAGCGTACGACCAACAAGGGCACTACACCCCCCCCCCCCCCACACACACACACACAAACACAGACCAAAAAATAAACAGCTATGAAAAAAAACAGCAGCTTTCTCTGCCCACCTGTTGACGGGTTAGCTCAGATCCTTTTGAGGGAAAGTTCTGTGGGAAGATTATTAATAGTCAGCATGTTACCTGTTGCAGATGGCTTTCAGAGAGGCTTTGGTTTGGAGGTTTAACTCGGAACAAATTTACAAATTTAAATGTGGATTGCTTACATTTTGCCAAAAACTCAAAGTGTTTTGCTAAAACTGTTGGTTTGGTTTGTACCTCAGTACGAAAGACATGGTTTGGTACAATAAAAAAAAAAAAAAAAAAAAAAACCACCACCAAATACCAAATGAAGTGTTTTAAAAAAGATAAACAAAAAAAAAATCTTGCAAAAGCAGACAGAAAATAAACAATCTCTTTTCATGGAGTGTCAGCTAAAAATGTCTGTAAAAATTTGCAAAAATTGAATTTTAATGTTAGAATTATGTTACGTTATAAAGTTTAGGGTTTTAATTAATTAATTTATGAATTTTAAACTGTAACTCACATGCTATGTGACTAAATGTTTAATTAAATTTAAAATATTTTCTCTTTAAAATTAAAAAAAATGTAAAAAGTTTGTTTTAATTTGACCTGATGCAAAACAAAAACAGAACTAAACACTTAACAAGTGAAAATATAAAATAAAATGCAAAAATCAATCAAATTTAGCTTCTAAGTGGGCTTAGTGTAAAAAAAAAAAAAACCACTAGGCTTGATGTCAGAAACATTGAATTGATATAAAAATAGCTTGCCATAGAGATCACTTTATAAAACTGCTTGCCATACATGCACAGAAAACTTGCATCTTCTCACAATTTTTCAACAATTATAATTTTTTTTTCTCTCTTTCCCTCCAACATCTGCAGCTCAGCGAGACACCAGGTTTAATAACCGGGTCTTCGGTGTGAGTTTGAGCTGTGAAGGACTGTCTGTGCCGAGAGGCAGAGGCCACACAGGGAGGCTGGGAGAAGAGCGATGGCCTCATACATCCAGGTTCTTATTCAGGCTGATTCCCCCGCTGGGAGCACACACTCACTTACCTAAACAATACACTCAGACAGGGCAAAAAGGACATGCAGGTAGGTGTGTGTGTGTTTGAGTGATAGTCTGCTTTTGCCCTTTGTGTGATGATTCTGTGTGTTAGAGAAAGGTTATCTGCACAAAGCGCTGCGTCTGTGCGTTAGGCTACAGAGGCAGTGGCTCAGGAGAGGATGTAGCTTTGCAGGAGCAGCCGGTACCTCCGTCTGCATCTGATAGAGAAGAAAAGGAAAGCATGAAAAGGCAGCAGAGGAAAGGCAAACAGGGAAGAGGAGGAGGAGGAGAAAAGGAAAAAGGCTCTCAAGTGAAAAGGCAGTTGAGAAATGTCGTACTTGACCTCCTGTCTGCTTAGCATGAATGGACGAGGCTTTCCTGTGCATTAACTGCTCTAAATAAAGACTGGCTGCGTTCGCTTTCATTCCAATGTTAATTCATTCATTTATGCTTCGACTCAGATCAGTAACTGTTTCAGACAATAATGTGGTTACACAGGTAAACTTTGATTTAGTCTTTTTTATTGTTGTTTCAGAAAACAACTTTAAAATGATTTGCAGAAACTAATTTATTTCTTTGGTAATTCTGAAAACAAACTGTTTTTTAAACCAAAAGGCGCCGCATCAAACTTAGCATGAAATGACAGGAGTGATTCTTGATTTTGTTCTGGCAACTTTCTCTTTTTGGTTTGGTGTAACAGAATGAGATACTAAAGCGCGTGTCAAACTGAAGGCTCATGGGCCAAATGTGGCCCCGAGAGCTTCAAAGAGGTATTACTGTCTTAAAATAACCTGCTGACCATAACCTACATCTCCCATAATGCACGTTGATTATTTTACATGCAAAACAACAGCCTTCCACCACTAGGTGGAGCTGCACACGATTCAAAAAAGCTACTTTTAGCAGCATTTTTGCTGACTTATTTTGCTACGTCCCAGTTTTACTGGAAAGTGGGAATGTCCTACTTACAAGTCGTACAGTGGGAATTCCCTGTCGGATGGTGGGAGAGTTCAAAATTCAAGATGACAGCTACTCACTCAGCATAGAGTAAAATTATTGAACTTTTAATAGTATTTTTGTTTTATTTATTTCACATTTAATCAGTCGTACACGTGGTACTTTTCATTGTTTTTAAGAGAATGTGTTAAAATACTGATTTTTTGCAGGAAATACCAGGTAGAGCTCAGTTAGTGTTTGTTAGTTGTGCTTAGTCGCAGCAATGAGACGAGGAACATGACGTTTTGTGTTTAGTTTAACTTAAACACAAAACATTGAAGCAAATCACAACCATATTGCTCATGCAGCCCTCAGTAAAAAGGAGTTCGGCACTCATGTACTTGAGAAAGACCAATTTTTGTCTTTAAAATAAAACAAGGAGCAGATTAGGAAAGTAGATATTTGAATGTATTTACTGTAAATATATGTATTTGACAAATACATGTAAACATTCAAACTGTTTCTGAGTCAACCCCCTCCCACTCAATGTGACCCTGATCCTAATTTAACCCTAAAAAAAGACTACTTTTAAACCAACCACATTTCACAGGCTAAACCTGACCACATTAATTGTAAATAATAAACAATAAAGGAAACGTGTCTTAAAGTGACCTCAGATTTAAGTCTTACAAAGCATGGATGCAGTATTTTATATTTGAGTAAAGCTCCCTTTGAAAGAAACATTATCAGGGTTTCTCTCTCTGTTAGCAAAATATATTATGAACCACTGGATGCAGTTAATAAAACTTTGAGAAAGTAATCATTAGATGTACGTCTTCAACTCGTGAACTTTTGGACTATTTGAATTTAAAATGCTGGCTGAAGCTGATTAGTAAAAAACATAAAAAATTACTTTAAAGGCAGTTTTACAAATGGACTAAAATTTGGGGTGGTAGTGGCTGAGAGTCACCTTCAACACATTTATTAATCATTAACAGATCATTTAATATTTTAAAGTTTTGGCGTACAACTAAGCAGACGACTTCTACACCTTCAACATAAGCTTCATTTTAAAACATTCATTGGACGATACCAATATTCAAATGTCAATAATTGCGTACTTATGTGTTTCTGTTTGATATAACGAGCTATAAATATTAAGTATAATTAATAAAACAAGTTATGATGTACACAGAAACACAAAAGTTGTCAGAATTTAAGCTCAGAAGGCCCACAAACCCATCGATGCCTGTTTTGTTAGCTTGGTCTGTCTAGTTTTTTACTCTCACACACACCGACGGACCACAGGTAGGGAAACACACACATCGATTTGGATACTTAGGCCCACCGGGCCGAGGTTTATCCTGCTGGCACACGTAACGCTGCCATCACGGATGAATTTAGCTTACAGACGAAACAATAGGAGGATGGAGATTACCCACACATGAGCAAACACACACACGCCGAAAAGAGAAACAGTCATTACTGTCGTGCTGTTTAGCCGTCTGTGTGTGTGTGTGTGTGTTTTTATATCACACAGAAACGCTCCCAACATGCTGCAGAATTATCCGCTAAACGTTGATGGAAACCACCAAACCTTCCTCTGCAGCGTTTACTGGACTTTGTTCCTTTTATTGGTTTTCTCTGGTCTTGAAATAGTAAAAAAAAAGGTATTTGTCGAAGTTTCCTGGCCTTTGTGAGTTTGTTACGTGTGTGTTTGTTTTTTTGTGTGTGTGTGGGGCGCCAGCCTGAGGGCATGTTTGCACAACACGGTGTACCGATCCACGGTGGTGTGAGGAACAGGTGAGAAGACAAATTTTTTATTTTATTTATTTTTTTATTTTTAAAAACTGGAGCGGACGTGTTGCTGAAATACACACACGGAACCGAGGCGAAAACGAGCAGCGGGAAATACTTTTCTGGCACGAGAAGAACGTGTTGCAGCGCCCGATATTCGCTCGAGTACAGCAGACAATCCTGTGATTGTCTCAAAGTCTGCCTTCACCACAAAAAATAAATAAAAACCCCTGCCTGGTACGAGTTAAAAATCAGAGAAACATGCAGCAGATAATTGGGAACATGTCCACACAGAACACTGTTTATATGACTGAATGTTTTTGTGCATTATGTCTCTAAGGGCAGAGAGAATATTTGACAGCATCTTGAACAGATGAAGTTTGTTCCACTGGGTTCCAGCGTCCTGCTTCTCCCCAAACTAGCTGTAGTTTGGTGGAGATCAGGCAGATTAGGCAGACAGTAGGCTCATGTTTATGTTTTTATCATGTTGTAAACATTGTGTAGGTAGGTGGAACCATCGAAGCCACCACATGTATAGAGCTTCATCGAAACGTTCTGCTCCTTCTTTATGATGCTCTCTACCCTAACAGGTCTGGATATCCAAATATGTGACTTTGAGGGTCAAACTGCAGCTTCTGACTGAACACATTATAGAAAAGCTGGACAGTTTGAAGCAATGTTTGACAAAAACATTCAAACATTCAACATCACTGCCTGAATTTGATCATTTTTGCAGCTCATGCATCTTTAATGGATTAAACCACTGGATTTGTACTGATATACGTACAGAGTGAGTCAAAAAACACAGAAAAAAAAAGGAAAAATGACTTACCTGAATACCTCAGTAAGTAATGGGGGAGGAGGTCTATCTGTTGAAAAACTTGATCCAATATGGAGGCCCAGAGTTGGGTGTATTGATACTATTGATAAGATGAGTATTGTCTCAGATCAATACCAGCGTGATGAGATCCATTCTTATTTAAACTACTGACTGTATTTTTCAAAAATAAACTAAAAAATAAAGTCAGCAGTGACGAGTGGAGGTAGTTTTAGTCCCCTCTCGTTCCAGCATGCAATGGAAGTTATAACTTGTTATTGACCGTGTTATATTCATATACGTTACATTGTTGCTTCTTTTTTGTTATTTTGAACTAGTGACTTTTTCCCAAACTGTGTGAAGTAGAAAGCAATAGAGGAATTACCGTATTATTTTTATACTGTTACATTGTGTGATTATGTTGTAGTTAATACAAAAGTTTTTTATTTGCCTAAAATTTCCTTCCTGTGTATTATTATAATTAACTAACTAAAGGCAAAATTACATCTGTAATTATTCAATGAACATGACAAGTACCAGTATCTGTGATACTAGCTTTGTATTTACTTGGTATTGGATCAATACCAAAATGCTTAGCATCACCCACCCCTAACCTAAAAGATAGACCCTCTCTCCCATTAAGTATGTGGGTTACCATTGCCAAACAGCTTATTTTGCTGCTATTGACAGTTGTTTTGAGCATCTGGTACCCCCAGGTTCCCGCTATAAGATTTATTGTTACAACAAACACCAATGTTTTTACTTTTTGTGCAAAGTTTAGACAGAGTCTCTGTTGTTAAGGATTGGTTCATCTCAAAATGCTAAGTTTCACAATGCTTCAGGCTGAAACAAATGGTAAAAAAAGGATGAACATTTCAACACAAGGGTAGCCTGTGCAATAAAGTGTGAAGCCAACTGGCTTTGTCAAGTCGATACGTCAATCCAGGTTGTTTTTGGTTGTATTGTATTGTGATCAGACAGCTTCTGAAAATAAAAATGTAATACAATTTAAGGTTTTGTCCCCAAAACTGGAGAGATTTTGTGAGTAAGCAGATTTCTGCTCTCCCTAACATTTCTACAGAGACACTAATCCAGTCTAACTCATGGTTAGCATGCCCTTGCAATCATTATTATAGAACGAGTTGAAGCAAACACACAAAAGTAGTTAATTAAAAGCATCATTGACCTTTGAAAACTGATTAGGAAAGATGCTTAAACCACTGCGGAGTGGTTTCTTAGCAAATCCCCAAAGTTGGTTGTTCACTGATTCACATCTGTTTTTTTTATTATTTGTTTAGAAAACTGAAAAAAAACTTTGTTCTGCTTGATGACAGATATAGTGCCATTTATTGTCAAAATATTCTCAAGGTTTAACAAGATGTTTATCTGTTGGGCTGTTTCCCCTTTATTTCATCAGCGACATCTATTTCCTCTTGTTTGGCTCAAACACAAGAAGAAATCTCAGGGAGTCTTTATTCTTTGCACAGATGTTTCAAATGTCCAGTTTTTCTGATGCGATTTGAAAGAGTGAAACCGAATTCTTCAGAGTCCTGACAATTTGGGGAGTTTCTGTTCGTGTTCCCTGACGCCTCGGGGTGATAAATATACAGCATGACCTCAGGCGTGTTCACCGGCGGGTCATCTTTTGTTTTGTTTAGCTTCCAAAAAAAAAATGTATTTAGTTCAGTCTTAGAGGAATGTATTCAGAGTTGCAAGTCTTCCACTCTCCGGCTGTGATCCAGTGGTTGACTTGTAGTCTCCCCTCTTGCCCTCAGCCCAATCAGTGGCACTGGCTCGGGCTGCTAATTGAATTGGGCGGGAGGTCTAATGTGCAGCAGATGGTTGGGGCATTCCTTCACCAAACCAGCTGAGGCCTGCCACAGTGCTGCACAACCTTCTGCCCTGGAGTGAAGTCCACCACGACAGCATTGTGACCGTCACCTCGAGGTACGGTCTACAAAAAAAATCATAAAATCTGCTAAAAAATGAGCAGATAATTTCTCCTAAACTTCAAAACTCTCTCATGAGTGGAGACAAACACGCCGTCTAGAGTGTTTTTGTCTTGTAAAAGCAAAAAAATAGAAAATAAGAAATGCTCTCTGTGAATTAGAGGGTCAAACCATCACTAGATGGCAGTGTTGAGCCACACTGAGCCTCAAGCTGCACTGAAGAAATAATAAAGACACAAATCAATGGCCATAATTTGGACAGAGCCTCAGCCTTGGTTAGAGTTATAATTTCCCCTGGTTTCTAAAACTGCATCAGAGAGTAAACACAGTAGGCACTAAATCACAACAGACAGCGCGAGGAGGACGTCGAGGAACCGAGGGAAGCGGATAAATAGGAGGAAGAAACTCAACAATATACGGAAAGAGGAGGTGGGGAACTTAAGAAAAGAGGATAAAATCATAAAAAACTAATGTAATAACACACAGACGGGGCACATCGCCTCTCACAATGGCTACCATCAGCAGCTATCAAGTGCATCAGAGACGCATCAGAGTGTGTTTAACACGTGTGTGCGCGCGTGCACGAGCAAACGCGCCACACTTTATGCTTGCACGGGGCTGAGCTTACTGCTTTCAGATGGCTCCCCAGAGTGCAGCCTGAGTGCTACGAGGAAGATTATGAGCAGAGATAGAAAGCACACATGAATCTGGGCTTTGTTGTGAGGCAGATAATAAAAGATGGAACTCTTTGTCGGGCTGGATAAGTGTATGTTTCGGGAGTAAATGACTGACAACAGAAAAACAGCCATTTGGGCTGCGAGTGCGACAGTAGCTCTTTGTATGAAGACCTTAGATTTGTAAGCAAGCGTGTTTATACATTTTGGTCTGAACGTATGAGAGAGCACGTCGTTATTTAGAGCCGTCTCTATGGATGTTCTGTTTGTGCAGTTTAATTATTTGGAGAGCAGATAAAAATGAATGAGAGCAGAGATGAGAATACCAGGTGATGTTGCTCTTTCTGGACTAGTTTGCATGTTTATTGGCAGCTTGATGGACGAAGATAATTGTTTCTTCGTCAGCGATATTGTTTGTGGCTGAAACTAGACTGAAGCAGTAGCTTTGGTTTCATTCATATGTGCGCCTCAAAACTTGGAGAATCACTTCTGGATGTCTTTATTTACTTTATCTACGTACCTATTTATCTTTCTACCTACATACCCACCCACATATCTATCTACTACTTATTCATCTACCTACCTACTTACTTATGTCTGTCCATTCACCTACTTATCCATCATCTACATCTAGCTAGCTACCCACCTACCTATTTATTTACCTATCTAATAAAAGTTTAAATGAACTGAATTTTTATTACCCAAGTAAAAAATACAGCTTTTTTTGTGCTAACAAACATGCTAGCATTAGCGTAAGAAGTGCCTAGTATTAGCATTAGCAAGTTTGGCAGAAATGTGGCCTTTTAGGTTTTTAAAGTTATATTTACAGAAAAATATAGTACGTAGTTAAACAGGTTAAACATAAATTTTGTGCTGTAGGGACTTCTAGCCAAGTTGGTTTTATTTTTGAAGGAAGTTTCTAAAATTAGCGGAAGCTACAATGCTAATCTAACGTGTGTAGGAGTTTTATAACTCTGAGATTCAACACAGTAATGAATAATTTTGCAAAACTGACATCTACAATTCAGTTGTTTCTGTGCTATTTGCTTATTTCTCCAAAACATAGTAAAGACACAACATGATGTTGAAATATTTTTATCCAATAAATGTTTTAATCAGAGTTCCAGCCTTGGGGTTGACCCAGTTTATGCATGGATGCGTTTACATTTCAGAGACAAATGCATTTTCCGCTTGCATAAAAATCCAGTTTTTGTCATATTACATGTTCTCATGGTGTTTGTTCAACGCTCTAGAATCATGAGCAAAATAAGCAGTCAACGTTACGACTCAACATTCCCAGTGCTGAGCACTGAACCAGTGACAGGCTCAAAAAAAAAAAAAAAAAAAATCACAGATTCAAACCCAAGGAACCACCGCTGTCAACCTGCAGGGTGGGACTTGTCAGAGCTGGCAGTTGGGAACCTGGTTTATCCAACATTAGCAACACATTATTAGCTGTTTGCTGACAGTGTCAAGCTGCAGAGGGAGCGTTTGAGTTGCAGCCAGACAAGTGGCAGGTCTACATAATTACATATTTACAGGCTGATGCATAGGAGACAAAAGGTGTAAACTTACATCTCACAGCCTTTTTTAAAAATCCATGCATTTGTTGAGAAAAATGTTCATAATTGCGTTCTGACAAATGGATCGATGTTATGGGTTCAATAAAAACTAGTGAGTGAGGTTACAGCTTTCCTTTGAGGCAGCTTGGAAACATTAAAAATTATCTCCTTTAGCATGAGCCTGGTTAAATATTCCATTTAGATCACAGTTGGAAATAAGTTTATGACGGGATCTACTGGAACTTTATTGTTTGGAGAGGTTTTTAACAGCTAAAACTGAAAGATCTCAACATTCATTAAACGCAGCGTCTCCACAGCAGACTTAAAACCTGATAAAACGCTTTTGACTTCAATATATTTCATATTTTCCGATCCTTATTAGGACAGAGGTTGGAGAATCCTCCAGCTTCACGAATAGCAAACTTTGCTGTGTTTGGCTTCAGTCTTATCAGACAAATGATGCTACATAATAAATTAGCACACAGACAACATAAAGTAGTCCTGTTTTAGTCTTTTCTGGGAAGACTAACATGTCAACAAAAAGGCTTTTTGTCAGAGCTGACACAAATATTCACATATTAATGATGTGTATTACAAGAATAAGTAATAATAAATAATTGCATCAGGGGGCCAGTTACTGAAAGTCATCACCTCAGGGGCCAGGCATCCAGCTATTAAATAATAGTCTAAAACATTAAAACATTTTTATGATTTACAGTGTAGTTTTATAATAAATGAAGTCATTTTGAGGCAGATTGAGTTGTACACACGTCATAGATTTAACAGGATTGCCACTCTGATTAAATTATTGTTATTCAAGTCTTAAAGAAATAAAATAAAATTGGCAGACTTGAGCTGCTATTTGAGTAGCCCTGATTTACAGTGAAATCAACAAATGGTAAAAAAAACAAAACCATAATATTCTCAACATCAAACCTTTTTAAAAACAACTCATTCTATTAAGGACCAACTACATATTTTTAAAAAATGGATAAACAGCTACTACACGTCTAAAATATTGTTCCTGATTAAATGTAACATAACATTTTTATTAGACCACGCCTTGAATCTTGACAAACTGTCACCTACAGTCTAATATGTGTTCTTTTAAATTTCATACAGATTCTGAATTCCTTTACTGATCAGAAGAGTTCAGGTTTGTCTGCCTCCTTTTAGTAATCCCTGCCAGTTACAGTGTGTGTGTGTGTGTGTGTGTGTGTGTCTGGAGGCACGCAGCTGATAATGTCTCAGTGTGTCTTACTCACATTGTCCATAGTATCACCATTAATCATTTCTCCTTCGCCCAGACACGGCCATCAGTTATTGAGAGGAGCAATAATTTGGAATTGATTTAGTCCCCCTCACACGGAGCTCGGCTCAGAATGTAAAAATCCTCTGGCAGACCAGAAGGATGGAAGCCGTCTGCGTTTAAAACCCTGCAGCTCTGCAAACACACACACTAGAAACATCTCCCATCTCATAATTTATCTTTATTTTTGTCCTCTGTGCTTTTCAGGAAACTGCACTTGTTTGTAGGTTTGGAAGAGGATAGAAGAAAAACCTTCTGATGACAACACCTTCTATAAAATAGACAGATGCAGAAAAAAGCTTGAGAGACTGTTTCACTCATAGTTTAGAAGACAATAAGAAAGACAGCTGAGAGCTGAGGAGCTGACGACTAATTCTCCATAAATAGGACAAAGATTGACAGATGAGGGTTAAAAGACCCTCTTAGATCTCTGTAAAAGAAGCTTTCTTCTAACGATTTGAATGACAATAGTTGGCATCAAGAAATACTAAAGAGAATTGTAAAACGTGATACATTTGAAGGTGTTTGATTGGTGGAAAAAAACTGTGTTTTATTGCGTTTGTAAATGTAAAAATTTTTTTTCTCTCATACCGATTCTCTCCTTTGCCTAAATCTGCTTCTGCTTCTCCAAACACCAACCAGAAGTGGTCCAGTTCAGTATGGTACCGAAAACTCAAAACACAGCAGATAAAGTATTTTAGTAACGATGCAAGTAGGAAATTTCTCTCATAAAATATCTGGGTGTCCACTTTGCAAAATGGCCGCCAGTCATGGTTTCACATAAGGACTTAAGTGCCTCTGGTCATGCTTTGAAGCATTTGTTTTAGTCTTATATACTTTATTTAGAATCATTAAGCAAAAGAAAGCTATATTTTTGTAAAATACAATATTTCAAATAGCCTATTATAAAACAAAGATGGTGGCCAAACTGGCGGCCAAACACCTTTGACGAGAGTGACACTTCAAGAGTCAGTAGGTATGGGGAGAACGTTTTTTTTATTTAGTGAAATAGTGTTCATTGGCATGAATCTCTCTGAATCTATGAGTTGACATGTTTATGTTTAGGCACTGGTTTTATATTTAGTTTGATCTAAAGGAGTAAAAGTCATAGTACAACCTGTGTTGGGTTGAGTGTCAGCTGATCTGGCTTTATTAATGCTGTACCAAGTAACTGGTAGACTAGTTCTAGCAGTGTTTTAGTACTCATGACTGGTCTCAAGTCCATTTAATTTTGGTCTCAACTGCACTTGTACTTGGTCTTGTCTCGGTCATCAAGGACTCTGGATTTTATTTTAAGACCAAAATTACCAGAATATTGTCCAGTTTATTTGTTAACATCTTTGCTTTCATTGGATGTAAAACGTACTGATTAAAATCCAAGAGTGACTCATTATTTAATGTAATTATGTATTATTATTGCTATTTTTGTTACCGCTGTCACTCATCCCCCGACTTTCACTTGCACATGGCGCTCTAAGAAAGAGAGCAGTGGTTGTCTGGGAGCCAGAGAAGATCTTCAGCAACACAGTTTGGCCACATGAATCATAAAGAATATATTTGTTAACATCCAGGAGAAAACATACAGCGACTAGTAAATCATGCGGGGTTCGCTTTCAGAGATGGTGGGAACTACGTCAAACTTTTACCATCACTTAAGGCTGCATCACGGCAAGATTTTAAAATTGTCAGCTGATTTTCAAAGCCTGAGAGACCTCACGTGTGAGGATAAAAAATCATGGATATACCAGGTTTGTGTGGTGTACAGCCACACAGCAAGAGACAACGCACCACATACAAAAAGATATTTCATTCATGAACATTCAGATGTCAGATGTGAAATCACGCGAGAATTCAGATGTCAGAGGAGAAATCTTGCGTGACCTCCAGAGAGACGTGAGATCAGAGTAAATAAACATTGCGACGAGGAAGAAACAATAGTGATCGTTTGTGGACTATCTTTACGAGAGGAAGAACCATTCCACAGGACTTTTAACGTCCAGTGGACTTTCTGGTGAGTTTTTTATGTCTTCTGTATTTTGAATTCCCCTCTGTGTTTACATTACCTTGCTTTCTGATTGGCTACACGTCATATTCAATAGGCTGCTTGTTTGCTCTTGGGTGAACACCACACATGCAGTGATATTGGGCTAAAAAATCTAACATATTAAATATCCCCAATTTGAGGTCGGAGCATTCCCGACGTCCTTCTGAGCCAACTAGATCACTCAGCAGGAATATCTGCTCTGATTATCTTTAGAGCCATCCCAATGATCGGACATCTTTAGGATTGTGGGAAGGGAAAAATAGGGCCAGAATTCGGCATAATTATCCTGCCGTGTGACGCAACCCTTAGAAGCAAGCACAAAGAAAGGTAACCTAGGTGTAAGCGATATTAGCAATGTTGGTTAGCCAACATAAGCAATCTGCATTTGTACCAAAATTCTTTATCTGGCCCTCATACAAAGAAATTTAGTCAATATTAGCAATACATATTTAGTTAGCTACATGTGTACAGTATATTGTATGTTTTAGGGTACAAGTTTACGTCTTTTATATGGTCTTGGTCTTGACTTGGTCCAGCCCCTAAGGCTTGGTCTTGTCTTGGTCTCACTACACACTGGTCTTAGTCGTGACAAGGACTCGAGTTAGGTGGTCTTGACTACAACACTAAGTTCTAGATGTAGTGCAGTTTAGTTTATTTGTCTAAAATGCTTTCCAATAGCCTGATATGAATTAGCTGGTAGAAAGTAGTTGGTAGTAGCTGACAGGGTGTGCCAGTTTGGTACACCAGAGCCAAGGTTAAGACCTGGATGGCGTAAAGATCACGAGATTAAATGACATTGGATGATGACATCCAATAATATTGTTTATTTACCCAAAGCGTCAGAAATCGGTAAAACTCTCAGCCATCGTGAAAAGTGCCAGCCATCTTGACATTTTACATGGTCACCCAGATCTTTTGAGTGTTATAGTAAGTGTTTGTGCAAATTCTATGCTTGCATCACAAACTGAAGTGTTTTTCTACTTATCTGCTGAACTATGATTCATGTTTATTTAAACAGAACATAAAGACTTTAACAGCAGCCCTCCAGCCAACAGCTAGTTTATAGATCCTGCTCTCATTAAGCTTTAGAGGAACTTTTAAAATTAACAATGTAAAAACTAATCTTAAACTAACAGAGCAATAATTATAAAAAATATAGAGGGCCTCACAATATTAGAGCTGTTTTTAATGATTGAATGAAACACCCAGATCCTTTCAGAGACAACTCAAAATGGCAAATTGTACCACAGCTCAGTCAAGATCACATCGAGTGTTTTAATATTGTTTTCAGCCAAACACTAGTCAAACAGCTGGTTTGAGTATTTACACACTTTGCAGCACTTTGGGAAAAGTGTAGTTTTATTTGTGTAAAGAAAGAAAAAGAGCAGCTCTTCTACGTTGTCATTCGAGGCAGATGCTTTTTAAACTGAGGCGTCATGTCAATTCCTGTAAATCTGCACAATAAATTAAACACTTCATTCAACTGTTTAAGTTAAAACTCCGTCCCACAGCTCAGAAAACATCAGGTTATCCAGGAGGTAACATCTGTTAGCAGGAACATTTTTAATTGAATGAAATGAGTTTGTGAGGAAAGGTCACAGGAGTGAAATGATGAGGTGGTATTCAAGTTCTACAAAATCTTTGACCATTTTTATGGTATTTGCTGTAATAGTTAAAGAAAGCTTTGATTTGTAATGGTGTATACCCCTAGTTGAGAGTTTTCTCCAGAAAACTTGATAAGGCTGGTAGTGGAGTGCTACATTGCTAGTGCTCGGTGCTAGCCAACTATCCTGTTTTCACCATCTCCTCTGGCGCTGGCTCAAAAGCCTCCCAGGATTATAAGACACAGGGGGAAACCCAGAAGTTCTACCAGGAGTTTGTGCAGAACGAGTTCTCACAACCACATGATCAAAATAGTGTAATTTTTTGTTTCAGCATTTTTGTAACTATAAATTACCACAGATTTCTTTTATTTAAATGGGTTGCTAATAATGGCCAAATAAAACTCTAGACTCAAATATGAGCTTATACCATCCAAAGATCTCAGACCTCCACTGCATCTCGGAAACAATCAAACTTTGACTTTGTTTATACTGAAAAACTATCAGTTTAAAACTCTGAAACTGAAAACTTTAATGTTAGACCTTTTGTCTTCTTTTCTTTACTCTGGTTACTTTCCATTACCATCTTAGGTCTTGCTGTGTAGGTATCTTGTCTTTAATTGCAACTTTTATAATGCCTCAAGGTGTGTGTGTGAGAATGTGTGTGTGTGTAGAGGCTAGGTGGCAGACCAAAGTTAAAGTGACACCTTGGATCAGACTGAAAGCCCCATGGTGAGACGCAGCACTTTCATAACTCATGTCTCAACCTCTTCTCCTCACTGTCATGAACTTTTACACACACACACAGTCTGGTACAGCTATCTTTATGGGGACCTTGCATTGACTTCTATTATTTTTTACAGCCTAACCC
>JARVJO010000001.1:16167123-16178831 GCA_031762555.1 Cynodonichthys magdalenae
TGCATGTTTTAGAAGTTTCCCTGCTTTAACACACCTGATTCAGATGATTGCAGTTCAACAAAAGCCTGTTAATTAGTAATCAACAGAAAACATTTAAAACATAATTAAACAAAAAAACTACAACAAGAATAGGACAAAATTCTCCTGAGCTACACCTTCAAAGCTGATTGGTCGTTAAGGTGAGACCTCTTTCTTGTCAAGCCTTTCAGCTCAGGATTCAGGAATACTTCCTGTTCTGGTGTTGGGTAAAAAAAATGTTGAACAAACATCTTTAATGCCACGGAGGGCGAAAAAAAAACAACTTACTGTTTTCCAGCAAATAAAGTGCATTTATTTGATGATTTGAGGCAGAAGTGGAGGCAGAGAGTCACAGCCTGAACACATCAGAGACCTTGAACCTTTTGAAAACAGTGGTGATGATGATGACAGCATGAAACAGCATCTCTGCTTTCTTTCTGTTTGTTCTTTACTCCCTTATCTCCCTCCTTTAACAAAACACAACTTGTCAGTGAACTGAAGCAAGAGTTCTCTTCTAGGTGGGGCAGGGGGGTTACATGAAGGTCTGAATCACGCACCTCTGACACCTCCTCAGGCCAGATTTATTCCTACACTAAACATGGACTCATGTAACCTCTGAGTAGCAGGCGAGTGCAGAGGGGCGATGGGGGCAGATTTGACGCTGACGAAGGCTGACAGGCAGGCTGGGCTTCTCCGTGAGCTGCAGCTTTGCCGCCCCGGGACAGAGGGGCTATATTCAGAGAGGACGGAGGAGTTATCCGGCTCGTTGCCCCCCCTCCTCAGTCCCACCTCTGGTATGAAGGAAATTAAGCTGTGTCTCCATTTCCTCTGTTGCCTTCCCTGTCGGAGCTTAAGACCTTATCCAGGCAGGCCCTTTGGAGATTCTGGGGAATAAATGTCTGCCACGGGCTACATCGCTGAGTCACCTTTGCTACTTAACCCTTTCTGTTCCTCTGCCAACAGGGCATCAACCTCTTTCATGGTATTTATTCCTTAAAAGGATGCAGAAAGCCCAACACTACCAGAGTTTAAAGGAGACTTATCCTGCTTTTAAATCCTTCTTTTGCACATTTAAATCCTTTAGTTGGGGTCTATATAAAGTATATAAAGTGGTTTAAATTCCTCCTTATTGTAACTCCACAAGCCCCCTCTTTGACCCTTTTTCTGAGGTTTGTCTCAGATCAACCTCCAAACGAGACCGGTTCATTCTAGTTCGATAGAGGGGTTTACAACTACATAGTGGCGCAAAAACATTTTATTTACAAATTAAATTAAAAGACATCAACAAAGGAAGACTTGTCCATCCAGCCTCACATGTTGGAGCCAGAGTCTGACCCAGAACCAGAGAAACGAAGACCTTATTTGGCAGTTCTGCTGCAAATTTGACGTAATAGTTTAGAAAACCTTAAAGTAAATAGAAAAAACTGAACAAGTTGGAAAATACGACCCAAACAGAATATGTTTCCAGTTACGGGGAAAATTTTATTAAACTTTTTTGCACTCCTAAAGTCTCAAAGTCCACAACAAAATGTATTTAACAGCTATAAAAGTGGATTTTGCATGATATGTCCCCTTTAAGACTAATCTCAGACAACTACTGGTTACATTTACTCAAATCTGTCCAGTGGTTCATAATATATTTTGCTAAAAAAAAACATGCAAGACTAACAGTTGTGTGGTACTCAAGGAAATGTGAATGACTCTCAGGTCCTGCTGCGCCAAATTTCAACTCAATAAAACTGAGCCAAATAAGCCAAAACTGAGTTTTAGTCATTTTTGTGTTGCTTGGCTATAGAAGCCATCTTGAATGGGACAGAGTCCAAAACATAATCAGTTGTAGATGTTCATTCAACGCTTACCTTTTGAGAATTATTTCAACCTGACCACCGTTTGCCTTCGGTGGTGGGCGATAATAAAAACCAGCGTGAAGCTCAACACCTGGCAGTCATTCATCATTCAGGTACACCGAGCTTCTTATACATATGTATAAACATGGAAACTACATTCATGGGTTTTGGTTTGGGGTGAATACACGTTGAAAGGAAATCCATTTTACCCTTTGCCCCCTGGAACCGTAACAAGATTCTCGCACGGCGGACCCCAGAGAGCAGCGCCGTTCCAGCAGATGGCAAGGTCAAACAAAAAAAAAACTTGGCTGTGGCGAATTCAAACACCTACGCTGCCGCCGACCTTTAGTAAGGGTCGAGGAGGGAAAGAATACAACGAGGACAGACAATCGGGGTGAAAATGTTTTGGAGGAAAAAAGAAAACGACGAACATCAGCCAGAAACCTCAGCTACCATCAAACAAAACCTTAACAAGCAAACATCTCTGGATACACGAGCTGTTTTATGGTGTGATTTTAGGAAGAACAGTGAAAATAAAAATAAATAACAGAAAAAGCAGTCAAACTGTGAAAGTCTGGATTTGTTTAATCACATTGCAAGATGTAATTCAAAAGAAAAAAGCAAATATAGTGACAACTCTAAAGACAAATGTCTCAAAGAATAAAAATAAAGAAATTTAAAGTTTATGCCTCAAAAATCCAACACTAATTTTATTATCCAAGCTTGGGAAAAAAACGCCAGTATAAACTTAAACTTGGACCAAAAAAAATTGAGTTTCACATCATTCCTATTTTCAATTAGGACTGGGTGATATGTCTGAAAATTGTATCACGATAAGAGTTTTCTATTGATATTGAACGTGTACGTATATCTTTATTTTTTTATGATCCAGCCCCAGTTTGAAGTTCCTAATTCCAAGTGAAATGATGGTGCTTCAATACAGAGTGAGTCCAAAGACTCAGGACACTCTTTAATTTCCGAAAATGAAATATCTGAATACCCCTACAAGTAACTGGTGAGGAGGCCTATCTTTTAGTATATGTCCAAAACTTGTCTGCCATCTTGAAAACTTCCATATTGGATAAAGGGTAAGTTTTTCCAAAGATAGGCCTCCTCACACATTGCTGGGGTATTAAGATTTGTCATTGTCCCTTTTCTTTCAGAAATAAAAGGATGTCCTGTGATTTTTGACTCACGTTTTAGGGGTGTAACCATACATTCATCCATATGTATATATCGATTAAATGATTCAATTACATCAAATGCAAAACAAAAACATCTATCCACATCGTCATCATACGCTCAATGTGGATCGGCATCATAAGTCTTTCTAACATCATATCGATCTTGTGAATTCAATCAACTCAAAACTGTATCACGGCAGGCTTCGTGATATTGTCATCCAAACAAATTGATAGATCGTATCATGATAAAGCTGGAAATTTACACTAATATGGAATAAAGTATACTAAAAAAATATATATTTTATAGTGTGACCAAACTATGATTAGATACTCAATGGTGAATATTCCATCAATATTTCACATCTTACCAGAGATTCAGCTTTAAATGCAACCTGTTTGTACGACTGAAGACTGCACTCAGATTGGCAGGGCGCCCATTAATTCATAACAAATACCCACTAAACCTGTTTGTTTACTGATCTAAATTAATGCACTGAAGCTCCAATCACTAGCACCAGGGGGTTGCTGATACCTTGACATTAGAAATGAAAGAGGGGGAAAAAATATGAATCTCTCACTTTATAAACATTACAAGTGTATTTAAAAGCTCTATTGCTTATTATACACCCATAAGTACTGACCATCAACCATTTACTGTTTATTACTTACTATTTATTTTAACTTTTATAAGCATAATGTTCCAGCTCATTAGTCACATGTTGAACTTTATGCTACATTATTTGCACATTTGACAAGACCGATAACTCAGAGAAGAGGAATAAAAACAAAACAAGTGGGAGCACCCACTTCTATCGGACTGCTAAAACTAAAACAATTACGTTCTGGCTTCACACAGGCAGCACCGAGGTTTATGGAAGACACGGACGCTGAAAGTGGTACTGATGACCAGCAGTGGTGCAATAAATGGTGAGTGTTTATGAATAATACATGTTTTTATCCTGCATAAAACCAAAATATTACAAAACTAGGCCATCTGAGGACTGTTTACATGCGAACAGAGAGATATTTGGCAATGACAGCTACATCGCTGAGCACTGCAGGAGCATCATTAGCACACTGACTGACATAACTGACAGCTGGCACTGAGAGGAGAGGGATGGAGGGTGAGGAAGAGGAGGAGGTGACAGAGCAGAATCTGTGCCAGCTATCACCCTCTGGCTGTTCTCCAACATTTTAATCACATCAACAGTGCTCTCACTCAGCAACCCCTCCGAGACCCCAGGTACCTTAGCCACACTTGACATTAACCACGAGGCGAATCTGCCCATGTTTAACAGAGACGGGGCTCGCTGTACACTCACCCAGTCTGATAACAACCAGGAGACCCACTGAACAAATTTCAATTTCAACTCCTCAGTTTTGCTTTCTTCTCTTTTTTTTGACTACTCTTGCAGTTTGGTTTAGCTTTAGTTGCAGTTTTCTACACCTGCCCCTCCCCTCGTGTATTCCCTGAGTGCAGCAAGCTGTCGAAAACACTTTTGAGAACCTTTTTCCCCCCTGATGTGAAGTCTTATCACAGCTGACCTCTTAAATTTTCTTGCCTCGTCTCATCCAACCATGTTTTAGCAAAACGAACAAGCCATTTCTCCACCCCCGCAAACCAGTCATATAGAGTCCAGACGATGGTCTAAACGTAAAAGATTCCTGGTTTTGTGGTGGGGAATGTGCAGAAACAAACAGAGTGCAGCAAAAATCAAGAGTCTCGATGGTAAAACACGGCAATGGGGGAAAACTAAACAGAACAAAAGTTACAAGTTAGTAAAGATCATTCTGGTTTAGAGAGATGCTCTAAACCAAACTAGATGTTGGAGTCTCTGCCTCAAGTGGAAGAGTTTAAATATCGGAGGTTTTTGTTCACGAGTGATGTAGGATGAAGCGCGAGATGGATTGAAGGATTGAGGTCTCATCCTCAGTAATGAGGGTGTTGCTTCGGTCAGTCGTGGTGAAGAGAGGGGTGAGTCGAAAAGCAAAGCTCTCGATTTACTGGTCTGTCTATGTTCCAACCTTCACCTGTGGTCATGAGATGTGGATCATGACTGAAAGAACAACATCCTGGATAAAATCGGCCAAAATGAGCCTCCTACGTAGGGTGGCCGGACCACCTAGAGCCACATGAGCATTATGGTTTTCCTCAAGGACCAAGTTGTAAATAACTTCCATTAACCATGAAACATCACGTTCCTCGTCTCCTTACTACAGCTGATCACTGCTAACAATAACTGAGCTCTACATGATATTTCCTGCATAGAAACAGCGTTTTAACATGTCCTCTTATAAAAACTAAACAGTACTATGTGTACGACTGACTAAGTATTAAATAAATAATACAGAAGTACAATTAAAAGTAACTGAAGACAGAAAGAGAGTTTTACTTACTGATGGGCTGTGGTGAGTAGCTGCTGTTTTGTATTCTGAAATCTCCCACTATCAGACAGGGAATTCCCACTGGAGGGGCGTTCCAGTTTAAATTTACAGCTTGTTAGTGGGAAATTCCCACTTCCTAGTACAACTAGGCTGCAGCAAACATAGTTGGTGAATTTCTTTGGCCATCTTTGAGTCCTGTGTAGCTCCACCTAGAGGTGTGAAGCCATAATTTTTCGGGGAAAATAATCAACATGCATTATGGGAGATATAATTTACGGTCAATGCTCGCTTTAATGCAGCTTTTTAAAAGATATTAATATATATTTGAAGCTCTTACAGACCACATAAAATGCAGTACCAGGCTATATTTGGCCTACGGGCCTCAAGTTTGACATGTGTTCTACAATATCTAACTAGTTACTATATTTAGGCCTCAGGTAGTACACTGTAGTTCTACAAATTGTAAATTGTAACTGAATATTGAACAACAAATGCTCCCAGTTTGAGCCTGCCACAAAAAACTGTCCTGAAAACATGAAGTGACTTGTTTGGTATGTCCTCTCTGGGTTACCTTACTATTACAGCAGGTGATGAAAGGCAACTCTTTCCTAACAAACAGTTATTTCATTTAGGTAAAAAATCTTTATTTTGGACTGAAAATTTTGGGCTACTATCGTACAACATTAGGGAAACGCAGCCAATTAAAGCTTGATGAAATAAACCTTTCTAAACTCTGCAGATGAAATGAGGATAAAAATAAAAGGAAGTTTCAAGATGATCTTAAGAACTTTACACAATAAAAATAAAAACCAAATTATTTTGTTCCGTGTTTTGGTTTTATTTTAATAATTGCTTTCTTGTTCATTTTAATTTTTTTCATGTAAAATAAAAATATAGCACACCCTGGCAATCAAACAGAGATTCAAATTTTTAATTACGTTTAGTTTTTTTTTTTTTTTTTTATTAAAGTTCAGACTTGTTATTATTATCTCACATGATTAAATTGCAAATTCAGCTTTTGGGAAAAAAAAAGTTTGTTCTTAAATTTAAATAAAAAGAACCAAAGGTTTGTATTAGTCCACTAGTCTTCAATTGGAAGAAGATGAAGACTGACAGTCGTCTCAGCAGTTAGCGTTAGCTGAGTGAAGATTCCTGTTTAGCAGATTAGTGCTTAGTGGGACTAACTTTTTGGGTTAGCTGTGCCCACCAAGAGTTAGTGGGTGCTATTTACTGATGACTTCATACTGTGACAGCCAATCAGCATCTAGCAGAACTTTGTTCCACCAATCACAGCTCAACAGCTGCACAGTCTCATTTACACAACCTAGGGTGTTGGCGGAGGTGTGCACTATACTTCTAGTTGTCTTTCAGCTTATTTCATGATCCTTGAATCCAAATAATCAAATCTAAACGCTACTTTTGGCGAAAAAATTATCTCTAGTTGAAAAGTTTTGCACGTCTGGCAGAAAACTCCACATGCGGAGTGGAAGATAACGCAAAGATAATCAACATTGTCGTTTGTAATAAAGCTGAGGAACTAATTTAACCTCAGTGACAGGATGTTCAGGAGCACAAAGGGACGAAGGAGGAGGAGGAGGAGGAGGAGGAGGAGAGGAGAGAGGAGTGGAAGTGCTGTCACTGTGTGTAGTGGGGTGGAAAGATCAGGAGGGATTTCTTCTTCATGTGAGAGAACTACAAGAGCAGTGAGGAGAAGTGAGGGTTCAGCAGGAAAGGCTGAAAGGAGACAAGGTGAAAATCTTGGCAAACCTTAAAAACAGTGAAGAGGAGGAGGAGGAGGAGGAGGAGGTACAGGTGGCAGCAGAGACTGGCTCAGTGCCTGGACTCGCAGCTCCACACACAAATCTAAAATGTTTGATCCTCACAGCTCCCCCCACCCCTACATCCCCTCACTGAATACAAACTGCTTAGTGGCAACCTCCCAGCGTGGAGGCCCTCACCTGCAGCTCAGATCCGCCTCACCTTCCCTCCGTCTCACTGCTGCAGAACTGAACCGAGTCCTAATGACAAACCAATAACCTGCAGCGGCTATCAGAGATGGTAATGTAATTTATATATGACTAGCCACTTTATCTTAATTGAAGGGCCGGTGTGTGGAGGAAAAGTGGCAGAGAAAGGAGAGGTGATGGGCGGGCGGGGGGTGTCTGGCAGAAAGAGATGGATGTGTTTGCAAAATGAAAAACGACAAAGAGAGTGAGGGACAGAGCTAATGATTAGAGAAAATGAGCCTGTATTTCGATTAAATTGCCCGAGAATTCTCCCATCTTCTGTTTGTGTCCTTCACATACAGGCGCTGTAATGTGGCCGACCCAGATGACTGGCATAATATTGGAAGATTGCGAGAACGAGAAGTGTGTGTGTGTGTGTCTCTGTTGAATACTGATGAAGTGCAACACAAAGCTTCGTCCTGGCCTCATTAACCTGCAGAACACCGCCTTTGTTTTCTTCCGCAGTGCCGTCCCGCTTACGCTCTCCTTTAAAGAAAGGCTTTCCCGACGAGCACAAAAGGAAGTAAAAGTTTAAGGCCTGAACACGTGTTAAGTGGTTCGGTTTGTTTCCTTTTTCATGCTTCTAAATTGTGTCTCTAAGGACCGAGGAGCAAAAGAAGTGGGAAATATTAAATAAGTGGGGGAAAGAAATGTATGTGAGGTAGTTTTGAAAAGTGTCTGACAAAAGACAGAGGAAGGGTGGAAGAGTCATTTCCCTTGATGAAGCAGATAAAAAACAAGACAGATCTATTTCTTTTTGCACTTTCAACAAGCACAAAGTAAAAAAAAAGGGAGTGTTGGCGGATGAGAAGCAAAAGTAGGACGGGAAGGTGTGTGCTCTTTCACACGCCGAACTGCGCCTCATCTGGGTTTTGTTAGTCGCCGAATCTATTTGTGTATTTGTGTGTGTGTGTGTGTGTGTGTGTGTGTGTGTCGGCGCAGGAGATTTCAATTTCATCTTTTAATGGAAACGGCAAATAGGGGAACAAATAAAATGTGAAGGAGAAGAGCAAATCCTCCCAACAGAGGCCCAGTCAGAAAGGATGACGAGGCTGACACGAAGAAAACATTCAGACGCTCATGAAACACGGAGGGGATGAGAGGATGGAGGGAAGAGACACAAAGCTCGGGGGGCACGGAGGTGAAGAGGAGTATAGAGTGTGGTTAAGATGAAAGATTTAAAATAAAAGAGAAGCAGCGTTAAAGAGAGGGTAAAGGAACGATGCCTCCAGTCTTCCAGTTGGAGACGATAGTTGTGCAGAAGGAAGCAGGTAGTCGGATACCAGGATCAGGAAGGGGTTAAATACGGTCCTGGTTCTGGTTAGACCTGAACAATATGAGGGTCTGTTCACACAGGATGACCCTGCTACGCTCTCAGAACCCATTAAAATGAGACGATGGGCATTTTAGACTAAACATTCTTCAAATTAATCTAATTGTTTTAAACGTTAGACCCCGATGACACACCCAGTCCAAACTCCAGGTCCTGGTCGCCCAACTACCAGCCACTGGTCCAAACCTAAAACCAACAATTCTCGCTCATTCATCCGTTACTGATGCCAGCAGCTTACTCTCCGAACAAAATTATGTAGATTTCTTTAAAGTATTGAAACACAAAGTGTTCGGAGTTATACTTATCACAAAAAATAAGAACAATTGTTTAGTAAATTTTTTCTTTGTTGTAATAAATCTTTTACTGAGCGTCTGATTGGCAGCACCAGAAGTTCAAAACAAGAGTGTGTACAGGTTCCACGTTCTGGATATTTGCCCACACACTTCTCCATCCTCCAACCCAGGACCACCACAACGACCACAACTGTACTACTGTTGTTTTGTGTATTTTCAAAACTATTGCAGGGTATCTGCAGGTTTTAGCAAAAGAAATGAAAGACTTTTTAAGACCTTTTTAATGCCACCTTGAATTAATTTTAAGACCAAAAGTACTATAATTATAGATAATTATAGGTTAGGGATTTCTAAAGCCATACAACCAAGCATCACACAAGTCACTCAATGAAACATGTTGACCATAAAGATTAATTAATTAAACCCGCCTTGCTCTACTCTGATTGGCTAAAACTGTGACTCTGGTTTTATTGGTTGGAAGCAGCATCAGTTAAATCTCTACAGAACAACACGTTTTTATTTCTCTACCTCGCTTTCAGGAAATGCATTGTTGAAACGAAAAACTTTAATCCCTCTAGCCTGACAAAATGAAAGACGTTTGAGTAACATATTCAGGACTTTTTAAGATCTTAATGTTCGATACATGAATTTAAAACTTTTTAAGGTCTTAATTTTAGATACATGGGTTTAAGACTTTTCATGGATAAGCGGACACCCTAATTTGTTGATGCATCACATGTAACGAGAAGCCAATGGTGTCCTGCAAAGCTGATGTTTCTTTACAACAGAGCTGGGTCTAAACTTAATGGGAAGGGGGCTTTTGTATCTGGCAGTATTGTTGAATATTTAAATAATATTTGAAATTAACTCATATTTTTCCAATTTCTCCATTTGTTTAGTCATCAC
Source organism: Cynodonichthys magdalenae (assembly GCA_031762555.1). Classification (NCBI taxonomy): domain Eukaryota; kingdom Metazoa; phylum Chordata; class Actinopteri; order Cyprinodontiformes; family Rivulidae; genus Cynodonichthys; species Cynodonichthys magdalenae. The sequence continues at coordinate 16,177,096 of JARVJO010000001.1, forward strand.
AAAGCATAACCACTTTCATGTGTTGTAGAATATTGGATGATTGTCTAAACCAGTTATGGACATCGAGGTTCTCCTGACAGACATATATTTTAAGTATGCAGAATACATTATGACTTACAGCAACCTAACTAGTGATATTAATACTGCACACTGTGATATTGCAATGATAATCAGTCTTTGTTCTGATAAAACACTGAAAAAGAAAGAGACAAAGAAAAGATGATGGCAATTCTACCAGTTTTCCTGGGAAGTAGATTTAGTGTATATAAAAAAAAGATCTTAAATTAGCCGTGTAAACCAGATAAGAAAAGCATCTCATCACATGTGTAATACTCCTTAATCCCACTTTTCTCAGTTAATCCACTAGACAGTTGGAAGAAAAACCGAGGGGAGAAGGGAGCAGCAAGGCTCGAGGTGGAAGATGACGCCACGGCCTGCTGTTTCGCCACGCCGGGACGTGACCGCCCACAGGGCCGGTCCAGGCTGAGGCCTCGCATCATGGCAAACATGCAGACAGACGCCCGGCTGAGTCATCCGGTCTGTGAGAGAGGGACGGCGCAGATGGACCGACACCGAGCGAGTCCGCGAGTACACAGCGCTGACGTCTCTACACTGGGAAACCTGAGCTTCAGAGAAGATTTAAAACATTTGTGTGATTGTGTTTGTGTGTGTAAGCAATGCCAACACACACACACACACACACAGTCCAAGTATGGCTAGTTAGGAATAAAAGCATTTCAGTTTCTTTGTTTCTTTATTGTTCACTTACCATTTTTGTGTTTTGGAACAATAAAAAAAAAATATTTGGACTAATTTTAGGCTCATCTGATTGTCTGACAATATAAATGCACCCATATAGTTAAAGAATAAGCTATAATAAATAAGTAAGAATTTAACAACATCGCACGCAGCTTGTTGTTTAAACTGAAAGAAATAGAGATGTTAAAGATAAAATGTCCCTCTAAGAGTTGTTATTGACTGTATCAGAGTCTGTCACAGGGATTTTATTTCTGTCCAGCATTTAAATCTTACGGATCAGAAAAATCGGAGTCCCAGTTTTGGGCCAAATCTCCACGCAGAGCCACGGAGAGCTTCAGGCTCTCAACAAACTCTGCTGGGGTCGGGATGGCGGCTCACGTTCGTGTCGAGCTCTGAGCCGCACGGCTTTGAGACGCCGTCTATTTTGGACCTCAGCTTTATGATTCTGGTGCATCAGGAAAAAACAAGTTGAAGATCTCAGATTTTCTGAAGGATTGCATATCTCCCGCTGCCTTTCATACCAGAGTTTTAAACTAAAATCACTCAAAGTTAAGGAAAACAGCCGTGTTTGCCGTGACGGTTTTAGTTAAATCTTGTAAATGACATTTTCTTTGACCTTGTAAAATCTTTGGATTCATCCCAAGAAGTTTTAGTTTTCAGATTATGTGTTACAACCACAGCAGATGTTAACTCAATATCTGTAAAATTAGTTTTGTGTTGGTTAAAGTAAACATATCCTGCTTTTAAATCTTTTTTTTTCACATTTAAATCCTTCAGTTGGGGTCTATATAAAGTGGAACTGCAGTGCTTTGGTCTGACTTTCTCTTTATTGTAGCTCCTCAAGCCCCGCCCCTTTTCTGGGGCGTGTCTCAGATCGACTCCTTTTGAGGCTGTCTCTTTAAATCCAAATGAGGCACTTCACGCTCAGCCCCCCTGCAGCTCTCAAACTGGTTTATTCTAGTTTGATAGAGGGGTTT
>JARVJO010000001.1:16215995-16231400 GCA_031762555.1 Cynodonichthys magdalenae
TACTGCACCAGGTAAATACTGCTCCAGGTAAATACTGCACCAGGTAAATACTGCACCAGGTAAATACTGCTCCAGGTAAATACGTAGAAATGTAGGTACGTCGTATAACACATCCTAAAATTCGGGGGGAAAGTCGAACACAAAAAGGAACAGAGTAAATACGCATAAACCATAAAAGTGAAGTAAATCCCAGTAAAAGCAATATTATGTACAGTATTTTAACCCCAAATTATCCTGAATCATTTTACAAAAGTAAATGATTCAATAACTAAATAAATAGACAGAGAGCATAACCCCCCAATGGTAGACCTAAAGTTACACCCTTGATATTAAGAATAGTTTTTTTAAGCTGTTCCTCAAACATGATATGAAATGATGAGGTTAAGGTTTTCAAATATCTGAGCTCCGGAGGAACTTCTCCTTCGTAGCGTCTCCTAATCCTGGGATTGACAGCTGGGGCCCGTGGGGCGCGCCATGAATAATTCGTGGACAAAAAGAGCTGCAGGCAGGCGGAAAATTCATAGACAAAAGTAATAAAATGGTGGAGTCAACAGCTTCATGAACTATTTATCTGTCTTGAACTGATATGTCCTCGTCGAGTCCCTTTCTGTTCTGCTCCACTCCATCCACCTCACTTGTCAAAGCCTGCAGCAGTCTGGGCTTTATTGAAACTTTGATTCAGTTTCCTGAGATGTCGCTTTCTAAGGACTGTGTGCAATAAAGGAGACAGGTTATTGAGGAGGAAAAAAAGGGAAAATGGGACTAATGAAAAAAAAACTAAAGCTTTGCTGGAAAGGAAGGGACAAGACGCGGCAGATTACAGTGTGCGTCGGAGGTCAACGGAAGCGCAGACGTTGACAGTGATCAATAACATTAATATGGGCTGCAGCAGAGTGTCTGCTTCTGGCATATTAACTATCTGCTGGAGAAGAAGCAACTGTAGCCCAGGAGAACATCTAAGCGGTGTGAACTAAATTATTTTGATAATGTTATTTATTGTAACTGCTGTGGATCGGTGGTCAGTGTTTTGTAATCCTGAGGAAGTGGATTCGAGCCCAGCAGGTTTTTACTTCCTGTCAAAGGAGAGCACCTGTGCAGGTGTCCAAGTACAACTATTGCAGAGGTCTTCAACCCAGTTCTTCATAATAATTCAATATTTTAACTCAGAACATCAATAAGTTTAAGGGAAGCCTGTTAATCACTCATTCATTCCGTGTTACGTTCCCTCTGGCAGTTCAGAAGTCACGGACGAAGACGCTCTCTTACCGCACTCACTTTCAGAAAACATAAGTGTGGAATTAAAAGAGGAGTGGGGAAAAAAAACTCAGCTGTTCTGATGTGTTGCTGTCACTCAATCTGCTGAGGACTCGCAGGACTCTTGCACCTTATATTGTAGGGATCAAAATACCTTTTAAGGTTTTAGGTTTCAAAAGAACCTGACTCGTATTCCGGTTCTATTCAGGATGCTGCATACTTTTAGCCAGTCTTTGTGCCGATAAAGTTTGTTTATGTTTCCTCCTCTGCCTGTATATAGAGCGAGGCGATTGCAGGGCTCAAAAAAATAAACCCAACAACAACAACAACAAAAAAACCACTGAAAGTCTGGTGTTTTGATTTTAAGACCACAGCTGGGTGATCCTCGAAGGTGTCAGTCAGCACTGCGGCAACCCACCACCTGTCTAATTCTACCTTGCTCGGTGGAAGTGGGGTGTTTCAGTCACCTCTCCCAGCCTCCACGTGTCTTCTAAATGCGCAGAGGAGGGGAGACGAGGTGTCCATCCTAGACTGAGGCGTCCTCTGAAAGTGCCTTCAGGACAGGAGATTACGAGGAACAGGGTTAAAGACCTCTAAACGAGAGGTCTTACGATGGGTTGGAGACCAGTCGGACATGGCCCAATGACTTATGAGCATTTAGAAAGAAAAGTTGTCACAAAGTCTTGTTGAACACTTTAAAAACTCAAGTAACGACCTCACAAAGAAACGGAGAACCAAGCGAAGGTCGAAAGACGCAGGAGCAGAGGAGTCCAGTAAAGGTCCTCTGGGACCACCATCCTGAAGGTTTTAGAGGTTTTCCTGATCTTTAAGCCTGTTAATTGCTAAATTAAGTCAGTGGTTCCCAAAGTGGGGTGACACCTAGAGGGTAGGCAGTGCCATTGCAGGGGGTCATGGTATGACAGAAAAATAAAATAAATTTCTTTACTAGCATAACGGACAGTTTTTGACGAGACTCCCACATAAATGAAAAGAAGTAAAGATGTTGAATATTCACACAAAAAACTGTTACACTTAAAAATGATTACAGTATAAGAGGCTGTAGTTTATTTTATTGCAAACTGTAATTTATATCAGTTGCGTTTGTTCAGTTACAAAACATTGAGTTGTGAAATAAACTGCAATAGAGTTTAAAAACTAAATATTTACGTGGCTGGTTGGAAATGTGGGTGCAGAAATGTTCTTATAAACCAAAGGGGAAGCAATTCATTAACTCAAATCAGGTGAGTTAAAGCAGGGAAACATGTAAAACATTTACCAGAGTTGGACACCACTAATCTAGAGTTACCTCATGAATGTGTTGTATGAGTTGGAGGCATAAAATGTTGAGTAAAATATGCAAATCTTTACTTGGAATCACACTAAACAAACACATTTGCATGAATGCCCACCAAAATTTGACTTTCCATATACTTTGAAAAAAAAAGAAAAAAAAAAGAAAAACTAAAGTAGAATTGATGAAAAGACACCATTTTCCAGGCTGATTTAGAAAATAGGGGCTTTCATCCACTCCCCTCCCGAAAAAAAAAAAAAAAAAGAAAAACTTTGGCTCTTATTTTGTTATTTGTGCAGCTCAGAAAGGGCACCTTCAAAATCATGAAGGAAAACACGACAGCTCTCAGTCTTCAGTGTGAATATAAATCATTTGAAGTAGCTGCCTATCTCAGTGCCTTTTCAAAATGTCAGCAAGTCCTCTTTACAGTAGAACACAAAAAAAACATCTGTTTCTGTGTATCGCATGCCTGCCTCTTTCTTGTGAGCCATTTCAAGCTTTTAACAGCAGCAAGGTGAAAATGGAGGGGCCCCCGTAGCATCTCTATCAGCGAGTTGACCCTCAGTTGAGTCACTTCTATGATTTCCTCTAAAGGGTAAGTACTGCACTGTAATTGGGATGACTCGGTTCTGAGTGCTCCTTTGCTGTCTCACTCTCCTCTCGCAGCACTTGGCCTGACCAAGAGGTGAACCCATCATGCAGGGCAGCAGGGAAGACAGGAGGTTCACGGTCTCCCTTTTACATCATATTTTATTTAAAAATAGCGATTAAACATTAAATTTCTTTAAAACTTTTTTTTTACGTGTGAGGTTAAAGGGAAGCTCTAAAGTGGGTGATGATGCCAAGTCATCGTAGAACACCTCAAAGACCTGTCCAAAAGTCTCCATTTGATCGCCAAAAAAGGAGACACAAGTAACAAATGTTGATGGAAAAACACCTCTACTATTCATTTGAATGGTAAAGTGCAGAGTTCTTTCAACACAGATTCAAGTTTGTGCCTTAATTCCTTTGCCTATTACTGTTAAATACTTTTAATCCTTTAGAAAAAATAAATAAAATCACCCACAAATTGAGAGCATGACACAGTTTAGGTGAAGAAAAGAACCAGAGAGGTGTGCTAGATATCCAATTTAGAAATCAGTAGTTTTGAGGTCTTTTTGAGTTCAAAACCACAACAAGCTGTGGCATGAACTCAGAGAATTCTGCATGATTTATTTATTTTTACTTTTTCAAAACTGCTAGTTTAAAAAAAAAACAGCCACCACATAGTGAAACTGTTTTTTTTAATGCTGTAAAATATTTGGTTTGTTTAATTTGTCTAAAACTCATCCAGTTTCAACACAATGATTTATTAAACCTTCAAGGTTTCAAGTCTCCTCCTCTTCAGACCACACCAGCACCTCTCCAGGCTCTCTTCCACCTGCTCCCTACTCACTGCAGATTGTTTACATAACATTTTTTCAGGTGATCAATATGTTAAAACAAAAAAATATTGATTTCATACATTTTATTCTTTTTAGGCATTATCTTGGTGTATTCACTTACAAACAAAATCCAAATATAACCTACATTTGAATTCACTTTTTGGAAACAACACATTTTGAATGTATTTAGACAAACAATTAGGTCTCAGTTTTTTTCACTCTTAAATAAAAACAATTATATTTAATCCTGGACTATGGTTATGGTGAGTTGGGAAAGATAAAGAACCCATATGAACGTCAGTCTTGAACCATATCGATACTAAAGTTACTGGATCGATACTTTAGATTTATTTTCAGCAAGTCGCTCCATTTCATAAGTACAACAGAGGCAGGTTCAAATACAAACACTGGACTGTTAGAAGATCACGCTGAGTCTATTGTAGATCACGTTTAAAATATAATGTGTACGTCCATGCAAAAAAGTCGGACTTAATAAAAATTTCTAAATTTAGCATTAAGACCTGTAGAGTGAGGGTAGCCTAAGTTTAAAAATGGGTACAAATCTAAAAAGCAATGGGTTCCCTCATGTGGCTTAATTATGTACTGCAAGCATGATTCTTGATAAGAAATAGGAATGCTTTTAAGAAATTAATTTGGCAACTTATGGAAAATCTCTTATGACTTCACTGTGAGTCGGGACCCTGACTTTGTAAGTACTATAACTCATCTCGAGAAACAATCACCTCTTCAGGCTCTCTTCCACCTGCTCCCTGTTCTCACAACAAATTGCAATGTCATCAGCAAACATTGTTGTGCATCAGTCTGAGGGCTTTTACTCCACTCCAGAACATACTTTTATCTCTATACACTGATCACAGATCAAAACGTCATCTGCAAAGACCATAGTTCATGTAATCTCTTTCCTGAACTTATTTATCAACTTGTTAATCACCACTGAAAACTATAATGGGTTCAATGCTTCTCAACAGTAGCACAGCTTCCTTTGGCACTCTGCTAACCAACCATACCAGAGCCCTGATTAATCTGGAAAGGAAATCTTATTATGGATGATCTGCACATTTGATTTGGCAAAGGTTTAGTCCAGATGCCCTAACTGATGCACCATTTCTCATTTATTTGATCTTGGGTCCGGTATTGGATTGTAACTGGGTTATTAGCTTTAGGAAGAGCACTCGTAAAATCAGGGATTAAGACATAAAAGAAACATGTTCACAGTCCAGAACAAGATGAAACATTAACATTTAAATGTTAACAGCATACATATTTCAGTCAACGCAATTTTAGGACAACATAATCACATTTCAAATTTATCCACGTAGTCTAAAGAAACAGAACACGAGGCTGAACCGCAGCACAGAGGATTGATTTTCTTACCTTTTCCTTGTAACTTGCATTATGTTTGGCTGCCCATGAGTCGATGTAGACATGCATGTGTTTGTCAGTCTTCTGACCTGAATAAAATGTGAAGGCAAGCCAGCTGGGAGCTGGTGTTAGAATAAGCAGGATTGATGTGCTCACAGCAGACAACCTCAGATCCATCATCCGCCTGTCTAAATTGAGCACACGAGGTTTATTCAATGTGGAGTATACCTGCAGCACCGTGCCCTTTACAGGAGGCCACTGCAGAGAGGGAACCACAGCAACACTGGCTGTTGCTGAGCAGAGCTGTATAAGGGGGCTAATTTGAGTAAAAGCTATATTACGGTGTTTGAGTGTTTGAAAAGATTTGTTGAACTCAGGGAATCAGACAAACCAGCTGTGTGTCTAGACGATGTTACTGTACTGTATAAAACTTGACAGATGTAGTCTACATTTACATTTTCACCTTTTACGTACTCAAACAGCAGCATCTCTTTATCTAGGTTTGTTTTTCTGCTTTCAAAGCATCTGGGATAAAACCGTCATACAGTACAAGTGTTTTGTGTTTGCAGACAAATGGACAGTTGGTCTGAAACGTTCTAGTTCTTTAAATAAAACAACTAAAAACAGAGAAGATGCCAAAGACAAACATAGCTTTAAGAGAAAAGACGGAAAGGAACTATTTTCTTTTCTCCGCTGGTATGTTTTCTTTTATCTTAATTATTTATTTGTGTAAATGGAAGAAGCATTTTTGCCTGTGGTTGCTTGGAAGCATTTGGTAAGTCTGTTGACAAAGCTGCAGCTGAGCTTCCAAGTCTGTCATGTGTTGCTTCTAAAATTTTATAACCGATGGTAGTTCAGGGCTTTAAATCAACTCTTATTCACGCTTAAGGCTCAGAGAGAACCATTCTAGCTCTGGGCAGATGAGGAAAAATAGAAATAGCCCCATGACTTGGCTTAATTTGGCGCTGTCACAGAAGACAAAGCTGTGCAGTAAACACATTATTGGTTTTGATCCATTGTCTTGACCTGAACTGTATCGGGGTGATGACACAAACATACTAAACTGAGCCAAAGTCTTAAGTCAGCCTTTATTTCGCAATATTTTTCTTGTTTTTGTAACATTTTAAAGTAGTTTTAATCAATGATTGACCAGGATTTCTGAAAGTAAGAACAAGCAATGGACAACTAATATCTAGCTTAAGTACTAGCTTGCAAAAATGTACATTAGCTAATGATTAGCCAAAATAAATCTGCAAGTTAAACAAATTGCTGATACAGTCACAAAAACACAGCTCCTTTCCTTTTTTGCTTGATCTACAAAAACTAATTGTTTGGGGAAAAAAAATGGGAAATATGTTTATTTAGTCTATTAGTTAAAAACTAAAAGATAACAATTATAACAGTTTGTTTGATCTCTCAGGTGTATCATCATGTGTCAGATCTTTGCGAAGTTGTTTTTCACTTGCTGCTTTTTTTTTTTTCTTCACTTTTTTTTGTATTTACTCTATTTGTCCACTTTGCAAATTTTTTTTTATAAACACACATTGAATAATTTGCTGGTATGGTCCAGAGGCAACTACTGGGGAATAAAATCTGAAAAAGCACAGAAGTAACTTCAGAAACAACCTGTGAAACTTTTGATCAACGTTCAACTATTTGTAACAAATTTAAAACATATGAGAGCACAAAGGATAATTTATTTTGGATTATTCTAAAAACGTGCACCAATCAATAACTCATTGACCTCATGAAATTATTCTAAATATTAGGTCATTACATTTAAGTCAAATGATGTCAGTCATGTTTGTTTCCATTGAAATAATGACATCATTGATCACCGATGGCATTAAGAGATTAAAAGGTTCCCCGTCCTCTTCACGTTGTTGACAAGCGCCGTAACGCATTACAGTCATTAGCATTAAGCTGGCGCATCAATAAGCATTTGGCTGAACCATCATTCTTCCTCAGATGGATCTCGGGGGAACCCGTCTTCAGTCTCTCTGTCAGTTCGGGGAGCATGACCGCGGTCACTCTCGATCTGTCGGTCAGCAAACGGACACACACCTCGGCTGATGTTTTCTTGACGGGGAGGTGTCACCGCAGGATTCTGTTTGTTGAGGCTGCTCTAAGTGTTGTGTCACTTTAACCACTTCTGCTTGTCAGCATGTTGGTGTTTGGCAGAGCGATCTTGTTTGTCATTTTGTCTTGACTTGATCAGTCCTTCAATGTGTGTGTGTGTGGGTGGGGGGGTGGGTGGTTGGTTGGAAGCAGACGTGGGAAGACAAAACCATCAAATTTCTCCAAGCTGATGTTTTCTGCTGTATCTGTCACCCTTCGGTAAAGTCTTATACAGAATTATCATTTATACATGCAGTGTAGGTGTTGCTCTGTGTGTGTGTGTGACGGTGTAAGTGTCGGGTACGGTGGTGTCGGTGTCAGTCATCGAGAAAACTCCGGCGGTGTCAGTGTGTGACAGTCAGGCGAAGTCTGATGTGATATAGTGAATGACGATGTCTGCACTTCCAAACCAGAAAGTAGTCTCCGAGAGGGGGAACAGACAAGAAGAGACAGGAAGTGAGTAGAGAATCTACAGTATATCGTGTAAGACTTCTCTCTTGGAGCGGTCCAGAGCTTCCACAAGAACCAGGACTCCAGTAGTGTTGAAGGAGATGATGAAACTTTCCAGAGGCTGAAAACAGAAGGAAGTGGACGCCACTGAGATAAAATGTCCGTTTGTTCATATGAGACATTTAAGAGTCGTCTATAACTTTCGGGTCCTAAGCATCAGTCAAACCCAGAGCAGACAACTGTTTCTGGAATCAAAAAACCAACAAGGACGGCAATAACGGACCGTCATGAATCGGTTCTCCTGCATCTGAGGCCGTCCGACCCAGAGACGTCCTGCAAGTGTATGCAAACAAGCAGCTGCCGAGATGCTGATAAATTATGCACTCAAGGAGACCGAACGATGAGTGGGAGGGAAAGAATATTTTAAAATTTTATGATGCTGTGACATTCAGAAGTGCAGACATGTGCTACCTCTCCTGAACCTCGCCACACGATTAACTTGAACTTTACTTACCCTTCCAAACCCTGTGGACGGGTAACTTTTCTAAAGAGGTTTTTAACGGTAATACTTATTTACTTTGCATCCCAAAAATTGATGACGGGAAAAAGAGGTGTTTTGGGGGGGGGGTTGACAGTTGCCCTTGTTGTGAGCTGGCAGAACAAAGTGGGCGACAGGCTGAGAGAGGAGACGGAGGGAGGAAGCAGAGGATGAATAATTTAAGAGTGATGCCCCGTGACCCTGGCACCTCCTTTGTTTTGCCTCTGATATGAATTCCACAGAAAGTCGTAGCTGTGACAGGTAGTTTATCCTCCCATGGCAGAGGACCACTCACGGTGACAGGCTTCTTTGGGGGCCACATGGGAGCATGTGTGGGTGTGAACGTGCGACTGTGTGGGCCGGTGTGTGGCAACAGCTAAAAGTTGCAGAAGGGGGCATATGGGAGAGTGATAACATGATTCTCTTGCACATGTCTAAACCTAATCGACTGAACTGGAATCACCTTTTATCGACAGACACCGGTGGTAAATTTGGATGTACTGTCTGAGTGAATGTTCTGCAGGTACTGGTTCACTTATTTCAGGTCTCGTGGAGTACTTGTAATCTTTTAAAGAGATCTTATCAGCAATATTTTAAGCATTTTAAAGGTTTTTATGGGTTTTCTCTTAGGATGTTGGCTGCTTTTTCACTCATTTTCACTCCAGTTTCTTACTATTTTCAGATTGTTCTGTTTGTTTAAGCCCTAACTTGAGCCTCTGAATCATTTTAGCACAATGGATCAGTGGTTAGTGCTGATGCTTCACAGCATGAAGGTTTTAGGTTTGATCCCTAGTTTGGACCCAGGGTGTTTCTGTGTGGAGTTTGCATTTTCTCATTGTGCTTGTGTGGGTTTTCTCTAGGTTCTCCGGTTTACAGACTTCAAATTAAACACAAATAAACTGCTAGTGGAATATTTTCAACATAATTATTGCAAAAACATATATATTTATTATTAATGAACAAAAGTAGTTTCATAGTTATTTGGTTTGTTTACATTGTTATTATACCCACATTTAACAAAGTTAATAGCAAAGTTTGCATACATAAACTAGTAATATCTGGACTCACAAGCAAAAGTCTGAAAACTACTGGTTTAGACACAAAAGGGCTCCAAAACCCAAAGGATTAACCAGTATTGTGCCGATACATAACAGACAACTTGAAAAAGAACCAATTTTAAGTTGGATATTTCACTAGAAACTAGATGAACTACTAAGCTAGATAAAAACCCAATGATAACAGAGTTTGACAGACTTAATAGCTAAAAACGTAACATAAGGTCAACAAAAACAAAGTCCTTTTTTTAAGAAAAAAATACTTTGTTTTTATCGTTTAAAATAGATAGTGTTTAAAAGATTTGATACTGCTACTTTTGTCCACCATTTGACCACTCTTGTTATTTTTAGGCACAAATTGCACAAAAATTCTCCTGGTTAGGTAGAAGAACAGGACTGAAAATGAACAAAAAAAAACAAAGAAAAACATCTCAGAAGGACCTTTTAGAAAACTGGAGTTCAAAATAGTTTATCATGTTCATTCACTTCCAAAACAGTACAAATAATTTCAGCTGTTGATAATCAACATAAAGTGTTCAAATCATAATTGTGATTTTATGGTAAAACAAGTGATATATTTCTGCCGACCATGCCATCTTCTGTTTAAACACCAAATAAACAAAAGGTAAATTCAGATCCTGGCATCATGCAAAGCCCCTCCTTCCATAGGAACCAAAATGCCACCTCCAGCTCTAATGCACTTCTACTGTCTTCATCCATTATTCCTCCACGCTTCCCCCTTCCTTCCACACACCACCACTACATCACTGTCTCCCTCAGCTACTTTCTGCTTCTCGATTGGCGTCGCCATCCCTCATCTGCCCCACGCTCCTCTTTTTATCCTGTTCTGCTCCTAACTCGGTCTTTTTCCTTCTTCGCCTCATTCTTCTCTGACAGACCGACTGTTACTTTAATTTTCACTGCTCTCAAAACTTTTCCATCTCCATCTTAAGCTTCTCCACTGTTGGAAGAAACAGATGTACAATGGTGTTTCACTCGAGTCGTTTGACGTAAATACAGGGTTTGTGTTGTGTACCACCGAGAGGCGAATGAGCACAAAAATGTAAAAACGGCTGCCGAAGACAGCCGACCTCAAAAACGCATAAATGACCACGTTGATGTGATATTTACGAAAATTAAAATCAGAGACAAATCTCCAGTAAGCATTCTGAGTGCTAACAAATTGGTCAAAATCAATTTGGAGTCAACTTTTGGAAAAATATTGGACGTACATCTACAACTGATTACCTTTTGGACAGAGTTGCATGATATATTGTTTGAGCATCATTGTCATGAAGTTTGTATTTGCAATTCTCCCACTGCATTGTCCTCTGATGTAGGAGGCAAATTAAATCAAAGTGTTATGTAGGGACTAAACCACTAAACCATGAGTCACTGCACTAAACGATCGCATTACAGCTTTTATTTTGATGTGTTGCTGCTGGAAGCAGGTGTCTTTTTTTGTCAAAAAAAAACTTTCATTTTGTTGTGAAACTTCTGGGACAATAACAACAATGTTTTTTAGAGAACAGTGACTGGACAACTAGGACAAAGACGACTAGGATCTTGATGAAAACAAATAAGATGAGCAAATTTGCAGAAAAATGGAGGAAAAATGTAAAATATGTTTAATAAAGGAAACAGAATATAAGATGAGAGACACAGAGGCAACACATTAGGTGGTAAAACGTAATTCATGTTTGCAGATAATAGAAGGAAATTTGTACTCAGGTCTCAGCATAATAAAAGATAAGAATAACTAAAATACAGACAGAAACATACTTGTAACACACAAAAAAGAGGTAAGACTGGTTCAGGTTCATCGCTAACAATATGGCATCAGAACTAAAAGTGTTATTTAAGTCATCTGTTGAAAATTCATGTATTTTTTCCATGTCACAATATATGTCGCAGAGCCAGAAATGTCCGTTGTTTCCAAAATCGTGCAGCTCTACTTTTGAAGCCAACCCACTATAAGATGGCCACCACAACTAATTCACCTAAACCAACACAAGAACACTATAATTCATTCAGTTTTACAAACCCTGAGTTGAAATTTATTGTGGTAGTAGCTGAGAGTCATTAACAAAACATACTCTGAGTGTGACATCACATGATTTCATGCAAAAGAATATTTTTAGGTTTTGACAAAAATGACTCAGTGATTCATTAACATAAGATGATTTCAGGTTAAAACTCTGGCATGAAAGCTAATAAGTGATATGCCTTTTTTGAGGAAGGAATTTTGTCCTCCATTATGTTAAGTACAATGTTTTTAATTTTCCAGTGTAACTTATACAGTGCTGGTATGATGTATATAAACAGCACAAATCAACCTGACACGACAGTGTTCTCCAATCTGATCTTTTTATGCTGCTCAGCAAGGCAAAAAGTTGCTTAATTGGTTTTTGCAATGAAGTGTAAAACTTAAGGGATGGTGGGGAAACAGTGAAGAGTCGTGAGAAGAGCCCCCACGCGTGTGGCACTGCATTATATCGGGATGAAAAAACCTCTGGGAGGTGCTCTTTGGTTGCCCTTTTCCCTTCGACGCACCACATGAATGTTAGATGGAGCAGCAACGGGAGGACTGCTGATGTCTCACACACAGCACCCACGAGCTATTTGTCTATGGGTGAAAGCCAGAGGCATTGTCAGCTGGAGGTTTCTTCTTCTTCTTTTGTGTGTGTGTGTGGGGCTTATTTACAGCGGTGTGAAGGGTAACTAGGCCTGAAGGAGCATCCACCGGCAGGCAGGCAGCGTCGCATTGTTTCACCTCGATGATTGAGCAAACTAAGCATCTCTTTGAGGTGCTGTTGAAGGGACAGTTTGGGGCACCTGAGGCAGAATAAAGCTCCATCTGTGACGAGTCACTGCAGATTCGAAAAAATTTAGAGCAGCTATTTTTGGTCGAACCTAAGTGACGAAGTGTGTGAAGTGATAGTTCTCAGGATATGTTGTGGGGATGACTCTCAGCTACTACTACACCAAATATTAGGTCAATATCTGTAAAACTGGCTGCGTTAGAGTTAGTGTTGGGTAAGGTCAATAAGCTGTGGCAACCATCTTAAATTAAGTTGACTGTAAAGTGTATTGATTCTAACTATTAAAGCAAAGTTTTAGGTATAAATATTGTGCAATTTCTAGCATAAATGTATTTATTGGGAATAAAATTTAAGCTCCAATAAACCAATTTTTAGCTTAATATCCATAAAATTATCTGAATTTTGAAAACTTTTGTGTTGGCTAAGGTTGATTAGCAGAAGTGGACAAAAAGTGGTTGAGTCCAAAATTTAACCAGTTCTAAATGTATGTAAATGATTAAGACTAGGCTAAGATTTTCCCTTTTGAGAAATCTTATAGTTAGGGTTGGTTTAGGTTTCATGGGCAATCCCTTAGTTCTGCTGCTACAGACTCAGACAACTAAAGTACTAATTTTTTGTAGTTTAGGTTTGTCCATCGCTTCCTCATTTGTCATCTCCTCCAAATTAAGTGATTTTATCATTGTTTGTTGACATTTTCTCCTTTATTCATCCTAAAAATTAACAATTGATTCTGTATTTTTGATGGATGTTAATTTTTATTATGAGCAAGGAGATAAAAGCTGAAGTTATTGCAGTATTAACATGGAAATAAAAACGTTTAATTGTACCTTTGGGAAAATTATCACTCAATCTGTGACAGTTCTAAAAACAATAGATGCAATATGCAGTGTGCGGATATAAAACTACAAGAGCCATTAAAAAAACATTACAAAAGGTGCTGCAAGGAAAAAAGATGTAGGGGGCAATTAAGTTTGTGTTTTTCAGCCTACCTGTTTACTCGATGTACAGTAATTTGACTGTAAATGTTCACCATCTGTTAGAAACAGCAATTGTGTGGGTTTTAGTACTTCTGAGTTTTTGATTTTGATGTCTTTTCCTTCTTCAGATCACAGTTCGTATACAGCGACTAAAAAGAGCAATACATTGTATTTGTTTCATTTTTATTATTGCTCTTAAATGGTAAAAAGGTATCATGTTATTGAACGTGTCTCTCTGTGAGTTCGTTTTCCATGGTGTTATATTTCATGAACCACTGAACAGATTTGAACACAATCATCAGATGCACATCTACAGCTCATGAACTTTTGGAGTTAGTCTGATTTAAGATGATCACCATAGCTTATCATTAAATAGATAAAAGGCAAAAGCTCACATTAACAGATGTTGAGCTAAAACAATTGGTCAGGTAGTAGCTAAGAGTCGGCTCTAATGGAACTTTTTGCGTTGTAAGGCCCAGGCCTGGCTTTATCCTACCCTGGCCCTGGTTGTGTTTGCTTTGAGCAGAGTGCTGCTTGTGTGTGAGTGGGATCATAACATTAAAAGTGCACAAATTTTATTTGATATTATTTGTGACACAACTAGGGACTAAATGCACAATCTAAGTTACTTCTCTTTCAGAAAAGTCATAATTTTCTTTGTTTTAGGGGTTTAAAAGTCTATATAATCAACCTATTAACTAGAAAAAAACTATACCGGTCATTTTTCCTCCTTAGAAAGTGGTGGCTATGCTACAAGGTTACCAAACTAACGTGGGTGCACATTAAAGCCAACCATCCTAATAAACTAGGACAGTTTACACCTCATGTTCCCTCTCTGGTTTATTGTGAACACACTCACAGCAAAATGCTCTTTTAAGCTGCTGCCACCTTAAACACGTTGCAGACGTGTTCTCCCTAATTCAGTGCTGGCCGTAACATCGAGCGTGGGTGGCTTTAAGCATGGCATCATCACAGCTTCATTTCATGGACACCCTGATGCAGGTATTTAAAAAAAAAATGAAATAAAAAGCTCTCTTTCTCTCAGCTCCCTTCAGTCTTCAAAGCTTCTCTCTCCCTTTATTGAGCCTCATCAGCTTTACTCCTACTGGCACATTATTTACATGAGCTTTTACCTCTTTTCTGCGCGGTCAATATGCTCAGTGTTTCATTCAGTCATACTCACAAACAGCTTTTTTTTTTTTCATTCCACAAAGCAATTTCACCACAAATAAAAAGAGAAAAAGAAGCCTTTGCTTTTAGCGCCATAATAAACAAATAGCCTTGAAACACATCTGATGAATTCAGGATAATGCTGCTCTGTCGAAGCGGTGTTAAAACAAGCGGGGCCCCTCTGACACGCTACACTGTGCTCCTGTAAATATTTGATGCCCCTTTGACCTCATTAGGCATGATTGAGTGAGCTCTGTGGTGCACGCTCATATGTCTTAGTCACCGACTGGAGATGCAGCCAGAACCAGGCTGAAGTCTGGCTGTTAGTGTGTGTATGTGTGTGTGAAGGTGTGTGTGGTCAGTAGAGAATCACACAAAGGAGAAAGGTGGCTTATCGGTGACCTCAGGTTAAAAGGGCTTTTCGTCTACACCCCCCCACAACATAACATGGCTTCAAAGAAAAACACAACAAATTGGAAAAAAATAAAGACCTGACATTCCTTGAAGGAATGCCTCTCGCAGCCTTTAATGTCAGAGTTTAGGACTCAGATCATCTTTAGATGAGAAATGACAAACTGTAACCGTTATTGTAACATTACAAGATGTCAGGTACGATTTTGGACGAAGACATGACACTTTATGTCAGCTTCCCCACCCCGTTTATAAAGTTTACAAAGTTTATGTAGGAAAATAAAGTGACCCTCCTCCAAGCCGCAGCAACTTATGCTTTATGTGCCTTCCTCTGGCTTCATAAAACAACTGCAGTCAGCTTACGAAGTTTACCAAATTTATGTAAGAAAACAACAACTTACAGATGGAAATGTCTGTTAAATCTCAACAAACTCAAAAGAATGGGTCTACCTCCTGGGTTCGGAGGTGGGCTGCCCTCTGTAGGGGGTGGGTGCATGTCCTGAACCTGGGAG
>JARVJO010000001.1:16239749-16262435 GCA_031762555.1 Cynodonichthys magdalenae
TCACTGATTGTTGTGGAGAAATGAAACAAAATTTCGTTCAATTTTGTATGGTAAACTGTACAATCGTCAATGACAATAAAGTTGTTGAATTGAATTGAAGACGCTCTGTTTTTTTATGACAGTCTGATGAAGAGGATGGTCAGGGTTGTCCACAATGTTTTTGATTTTATGTCAAATTCTTCTTTGCACCATCATCATGCACATTACTGTGGTAACTAAATAGTTCCCGAGTAAGCATAAGGACAGATATTTGTCTCGTTTGCCTCTGTGTTCCCCGTGATGGACTGGAGACCTTCCAGTTTGCACCATCAACCCTCTCAACTCTGAAAAGGAAAATCAGGTCAAGAAAATGGATTGGTGGCTGTGTTTTAATAAGGTACCGCTAGTTTGTGACATAAATGGCTGAACGGTTTTTGGTATTCTTCTAAATATAAAAATTCTTTGAGACTAGCAGTTTGTGTGCTCCTGAAGAAAGAGCTGCTTTTTCAAATTGGGCTTGTAGTCTCAAATGTCCCATTCGGCCACCTCCTCTGTGACCGGTAAGAACCTTAAACTCGATGCACTTACATGAGCATCAGCTGCTGCCTGCCTGACACTCCTCCTGCTCCTCTATAATCTGACTCACATCAGCTACCTGCTGGCTCTGAAGGCAACAGGAGCGCCGACCCGGACTACCAGCTGAGCTGTAGCGCAGCTTGTGTTCTGACAAAAGGAGGCCTGTGGGGGGGCTTCTGGATCCTAGCCAGGGGTTACAGCTCATGGGTTGTTCAATACACACTAAGATGGTATCTGTTCATAACCTCAACTATTGGAGATGAGTGGGAAACACTGAATTCACCTGAGTCAGCATGGGCTGAGCTCAAATGAGCAAGGCTAGGCTGCTGCTAGTCTCAAAACGAGCCGAAGGAAGAGACAGATGGGTGAAGACAGAGGTCACAGCAGGTGTAGAATACAGAGAGAAACTCAGACATGACATGACAGACACAATTATACCAGGCAAAAACAGAGGAAATGGATAAACAAGACATAAATCGCTGCTATAGGTGAGCAACACGTTACTTTGACTCCTCCCACAAACCTACATTTCACCAGACCAGTTTAAAACTAATCTTTCTTCAGATAAGCCCAAAACTTATTACAGATCCTGAACCAAATCTATTCTAAGAAATGATCTTTATGGTAACAAGCTTCAAAATGAACATGGCACAGAAATAAACACACACACACTCAGGAGGAAGAGAAAAAAAGGCTCAGACTATGGAAAATAACATTTGAGTATAAGGAGGTCACAGAGGCAGAAACTTACTCTGGGGGATTATCCGAAAGGAAATACAGTGACATACTGAACATCCGTCTGTGCCAAAGGAAGTAGGTGCACTGACAAAAAGGCAGCTAAAGAAGGATTAAATCACAGAAAGATATGCTAACCTTCATGTAATGTTATATTTTTTAACTTTACCCCTTTTGCCTTCAGCAGGCTTCTAAGAAATGAGATCTTATTGGAAGCCCACAGCGGTCAGAAGGTGAATACCCACCATAAACCACAGGTATAATAAATTAGTAGAGTTGGGTTGCATCCATTTTTTAATATTGCTAATCCTTCTTCACATTACGCCACAGTGTACAGTATCCCTGTCTGCCAAGAAAGACTTGGGATCTTATTACTGCAGGTAATTTAAGAGCATTTTTAAGGTTTCTAATGAATGTATTTAACCTTTCTTTCATAGACAACCTGTTTCATGACAGCCACTACAGTTAATCAAACTCAATCAAAAATGGTTTGAACTCAGTCAATGTAGCCGAGATAGCTATGATTTAGTGTGATCGTAGTTGAGAGTCATCCACAACCATCTACACCGAGCGCTAACAGATAGGGACAACTGACCAGTTTGACTGTTAAGTCAGATCAGAGGGGGCGACAAGTTGACCCAATCCCAAGGTTGTTGCACACATAAAATAAAGCAAGTATTGCAGAATATTTCCATTTTTAATATGGAAAATATAAAAACTGTGAAGCATTTGTTTTACTGGCGCTGTTAGTTTGAAGTTTAGCCGCTAAAATATGCTACATGATGCAGTGCCGAACACGCCCAGCACTGCTTGTAAGAGGGGATAGTTTTTAATTTAATTCAGGGTAAATGGCATTAAAATATAAGTTTTACACTTGTGGATTTTTGAGTGGACGTAAAATTGGAGGAACCTAATTTAGCGGAAGCTAATCAGTCCGCTAACGGTTTCCAAAGTTAGCAAAAAAAAAAGCTAATCCGCTAAATAAGAAGCTAGTTCTGCTATTAACAGATTAGCGGAACTGTGCACACGACTTGTGTTTGATTCACCAGTTTTCTGTATAACCATGAGATCGCCTCATTAGCAGGAGTGAGAGTAGGGATGGGTACCTTTGGCCTTTGAATCGATTCGGTACAATATCCGGTACCTGGGAATCGGTATCGGTACTCAACGGTACCAATTTTCGGTACTTTGTGTGTGTTGTTTTTTTTAATAATAAACGTAATTTTTTAATTTAACATATTTATATCTCAATATATAAAATTTAACAAATATCAAGACACATCCAACTCTTTGTATTGTAACAGTTGTTTAACATTTTTTTAAAGTGAAAACTCTTAAACAACTAACTCAGTGTTTTGTCTTATTGCACAAATTAAAATCCAGCTTCACGTATTTCTATTGATGTCATTTCCCCGCTAGAAAAAACGTGTGATGGGGTCCATGTAAGGCAAATAAGTTTAAATCAAATAAGCAAAAGAGGATGAAGTTAAAATAAATAAAAAGTGTTCAAGCTACGTTCAGACCGAACGTAGAGCATCCAAAACATGTTCGACGCTTCAAGTTGGCTGCTTGTGCTCTTTCAGGTCAGACGCGTTCGGTGTAAAAAAGTAGATGTGAGTCGGAAAAGAGCCTCTATTGTTTTCCTCTGCCGATCTCTGTTTTTCTCTGCGGATGAAATAAAGAAAGTGGCTTTGCTATATTTACTGAGAGCAAGCAAACATCGTGCTAACCACATAATTAATTCATATTTAATTCACCAGATAATTCTGAGGCGGTCTGTTCAGCTGCGAGCTGACAAACCTCGCTTTCAAGCTACGTTGACTGAACTGTTCAGTCAACGTAGAACGTATCAGCGGCCGCTGATACGTTCTTGCGCAATGCTGCGTTCAGGGCAAGCATGGAAAATCCCCCACTCTTACGCCAAACTGTCACAATGATGCGTTTAGATACCGAAACACGGTACCTTTTGATTTTAGGTGATTAGGTACTCGGTGGTACCGACAGAACTCGGTCGATACTTATAAAAGTATCGAATTCGGTACCCATCCCTATGTGAGCGCAAGACATTTAATGTTTCAGCTGAACCAGAAGGCAGCAGCACAGCAGCAACCTGCAGCCTGAGCATGCTGGTGATGTTTGTCTTGAGGAACAAGATGGTCACACTGGTTTTCTGCTTTGACAGCAGCTTCCAGGGTGGAACCAGGTGGAAGGGCAGCGGGAGCACGAGGCCAGGCCTCCCCATCCCCCATGGATGCGCCTGCAGAACTCTCTTAGAGTTGCTGAGGTCTTCGTGGAAATGGTAAAAACCTGCGGGAGGAGACAGCGGGGTTTCCTGTTTCGCTCCGAGCGCAAGTAGTAGTACGGTGCCACTCGAGTTCACTGAACTCAAAGAGAGAAAACAAAAAAAGTCTGTGCTTAGCTTCAGCTTTAAACTTAATACAACCTGCGACAGGATGACAACACACCGCCGCAACAGACTTCCTCCGGAATTGAAAATGACATTATAAAAATAGCATTAGAAGAAAAAAAGAACACTATGCCTCTTCCCAACATATTCTTCTGCTTTAATAGCTGAAATTCACTCAGCCTTGTTGTTGTTTGGAGACAAAACATAAAATATGAAGACGCTACTTAATAAATCATAAGGTACACAGTGATAAATGGGGGGGAGAAACAGATTGGACCTTACAGACGCTCAAGCCTTTTTAGAGTCCCTTTTTTCCCCCTACTGCAGTTATTTGTTAGTGTCAAAGTGGCAGACTGTATTTTATTTATTTTTATGTACCTGCTCTGTGCATCATTATAACTTTGGTGCATTTTCTCCACAGGAAGCTGAAGCGGTCAACGCTGTCGCTCCCCCCGCGGACCAAAACTCTCAAAAACATTTCAGATTCACAACCCTTGATGGTAACTGTGGGAACATCTTTTAGACGGGGGCTTAGAGGAAAATACGGAACAATAACATCTTTATTATAAGATGGAGCTTTGCTGTTGAGAGTTTTCTATGTTAGAAGCAAGCTCTTAAACTGAAAGGATTATCAATAACTTGCGGTGGAAGGAACAGAACACCTCGAAGTCCTTGTGGCCCCAAAAACGGTGATGCTCCCCGACACCGAGCATGTATTAAGGATTATTTACTGCCCATTAAAACCTGTAAACTCCTCCCAAAGCTGCTGAGTTACTGTGACTTACTGAGGCGGTTAGAAAGTCCTAAAGGACGCCGTGTACCATTCAGTGTTCAACGCTTCCCACTTGGCCCTGCTGCCCCCCCTGACAGCTGTCAATTTGAGAGGGGCTGAGAGCAAAGGAATTACTGTTGTAATAACCTCGAAACACCAGCCCAAAGTGTGTGTGTGTGTGTCTGTGTGTGTGTAGAGGCTGACAAGATTATGACTTGTTCCCATTTCGGCCTCTGTGAATGACACTTTAGTCTGGCTTTGGCTGCAACGAATGACGGGCTCTCAATATTGATTCATTTTCTCAGAAAGAGAAAATCTCCACACAATGCTAAAGAGCAACGAGAACAAATAAAGCAAGGGAGTTTGGAAACTTATTTTTGATTAAATTCTTTTATAGAAAAGGAGAGCGCAGCATCATCACTTCTTCGTATTGTTGATTATCGATCCGAGTTTCAGAAAATAAATAAATAAATAAATGTATCCATCATAGGTTCCCCGAGGACAAGATGGTGCTAAAAATTGAGGCACTTTAAAAAGACAGATGAGGAAAATTTTATAGCATCTATACTTTACTTTATGGAAAGATGACAGATGAGATCTATTGAAGATTTTTGTTATGAAGAACTGATATCTTGTTCCAGATCAGGTTGGAGGTATTAAATGAACTGACAGCTTGTCAAAACAGAGCTAAGATATGAGATTCTATAGAGGCAGCAGCAGCCAGCTGTAGCACTAAACCAGGTAGTTTGAAATTGATGTAAAGTATAAAATAACTTTAACACAAACTGCAGTGAAACAAGAAAGTAATATATTCAACTGAGAGCCTGATTTAGATGCAGGAAACCAGTTCAGTTCTTAAACTTAAATATTTATTTGCAGATGTGTAAAAGTTACCACCTCACAGCTCTGTGGATCATTTCACCCAGAGTCTCCCTCTGGCTCCACAGACCTGAACACAATGGCCAAGAGCTGCGCGTCACAATGAATTTTGTATCAGAGACAAGTCACGCCCCTGGAAATGATGTCATGCTAAATATCAGGTGACCTGACTCCCAGACATCAGTTTCTGCAATATTACAATATTAAAACATTCGGTGTGTTTAATGCTTGACGCAAGGCATGTATTCAATAAATATACTTGCTGATGACTCAGAAACCTTCTAAAAGCACAGTAATAATCACTGTAAAATAATATAAATGAATGATTTCACATTGATCATAAAAACATTACAGTATAAACGTATAGAAGTGTGACTGTTTGCAATTGGTGTAATTTTGAGATGGCAGCTCTCCACTTTGGTCCTGGTCCCACTAAGACTAGCCGTTAGCTCATCAGTCGGGTCACAGTTTAAAACTACCAAACTCCAATCTAAAGTCACTCTAAGAGCTATCAACAACAGGTAAGAAAATAATTGTTAATAGTTGTTTTCACACACTTCAAAAACATCTGAAATAGGTTTTCCAGGACAATGAAAGAGCCGTAGGTGAAAAAACGTCAAAAAAACATGGCCTTAAATGTCACTCTCTTGTTGTACCTGAGTAAATGTTGCGCAATGAGCTATGCATTGAACATTTCTACATAAAATTTTGGCATTACCCAACTCTGTTAGCAAAATATTTCATGAACAATTTGATGGATTTTAGAGACTCCCAGAATGCAGGCCTTGGAGGTACCTCTACCACGCAACCACGTTTGGAGTGAATCCCCAATTAAAGTGGTCGACACAGCTCATCAACCTTGCACAAAAATGGCTGCAACTCAGTCAGTCTAACAGATACTGAGCTAATATTTGATGTGGTAGTAGCTGAGAGTCATTTCCAACACATACTCTGTGTGCTATAAGAACTAACAATGTAAGTTACACGGTTTGATTAAAATGGATAAAACTGTTTTTGTCATCATCCAAAACCTCTGGTATAAAAAATGATGGTGATGTGCATTCTTCAAGGGTTAGTAAGCCTTTAACTACAGGGGAAAAAAAACAAAACAAAAATTAATTAAGTAGATGTTAGTGTCCAAAAAGTCCTGAAGGACAACAAAACACTTTATCAGAAACTACAGCTACTCCAAGAATCTAAAATCAAAAACAAAAGGATCACAACAAAACCCGTGTCAGCTAGCAGGAACACGAAACAAATCATCGACCGCTTCTAAACTGTGGTGAACGCTATAGGAATCCAATTTTCTGTAATCTACTTTGTGCACGGCAATGGTCCAAATAATCTAATTTGTATATTTCCAGAAGAAAATTAATGAAGCAATGAGGACTGCTTCACAGAGAAACTAGTTTCATAATAGAGTCAAATCATCAAACAAAGAAAAATTAATTAAGTTGCTTATCAATGCATACTTTTGTTTAGAGTGTGTTATTTTTGGAGGAGCTGTCTGTTTTCGACCCGTTCCCACTTCAGCTGCGCCGCCTAATAAAATAAAATATAAAACAACAAGAATACCTGCAGGGTGAAAACAGGAGGAACAGAAGCAGATCAGCAGATAAGGATGTGAATGGGAGACATGTGGAAAGAAGGGGAGACAGGAGGAGATAAGACGAGTGATAAACAAGGACAAAAGCACCAAAACAGAGACGAAAGGCACAATAAGGACGAGGGAAACAGAAGAATATATTTAGCTCATCATCATCTTTTTCTAAGGAATGAGATTCAGCTTCAGCTGGGACACAAAGCTTTCCTTTGACGAGAATTTGTAGATTATTTTCCTAAAAACAAGTTAGGAAAAGAAGCTGTTCGTTTTTATGCAAAGATGCAGAATGAATGCTGAAGCTAAAGTTAGCAAATCAAAAAGCTAAAAGGTAAAGTGAGTAAAGGACAAACTAGCAACCCCCAAAAGCTAAACCCTTCAAAATAACTAATAGCTAAAACTAACAGAGCAGCAACTGAAAGCTAAAATTAGTAGCTGATGACTAAAACCAGGAAACAAGTAGCTAAGAGTTAAAATGAGTACAACAGTAGCTAAAAGCTAAAAAAAGAATCCAAATCTAAAATCAAACAACTTAAACCAAGAGAATGGCCAAAAGTTAAAACCAACAAAATATTATATAAAAGCTAAATTTGGCAGAACAGTAGCTAATCGCTAAACCCAGTGTAACAATAGCTACAAGATAACACCAATGTAACCATAGCTAAAGGCTAAAACTAGCAGAACATTAGCTGACATTTCAAATTAACAGAACAGGAAAGAAATGCCAAAACCAGCAAAATATTACCTAAAAGCTAAATGTTGCAAAACAGTAGCTGAAAGTTATGAGCAGCAGAACAGTAGCTTATAACTAAAACAGTGTAACAATAGGTACTTGATAACACCAGTGTAACAGTTGCTACAGCAGCTAAAAGCTAAAACCAGCAAAATAAAAGCTAAATTTGGCAGAACAGTAGCTAAAGCCAGAGTAAAAAAATAACTAATAAAACCAGTGTTAAAATAGTTAAAGGCTAAATCTATCAGAACAGTAACTAAAAGTTAAATTTAGCAAAACAGTAGCTTATAAAACTAGTGTGACAATAGCTACTAGATAACACCAGTGTAACAATAGCTAAAAGCTAAACCTAGCAGAACAGTGCCTAACATCTCTAAATTTCAAAACAGTAGCTAAATGCTAAAGCCGGTGAATTAATAGCTAAAAGTTTAGCTTAGCTACAAGCAAAACAATAGCTAAAATCTAAAATTAGTAAAAAAAAAGATCAAAAGCTGCAAAAATGTAGCCAATATATAAAAATAGCAAATATGATTTTATAGAGCACAAAGTTTTTCAAGCGATTAAAGATATTTTTGAAGCGGAAAAAGTGTAAATAAAGTTCAATATTTTAAAAATAAAAAAGACAAAACTCAAAAGTCTTAGGTGCAACCTCCTGATCAAGCTGAATGTTTGATAGCTGAATCAGTGAAACAGCTGAGAGTCTGCTGTGTGCGTCATGGATGCAGGTAGTTGGTCCAAAACCATGCAGAAAACTACAGAGTGCTGACTCAGGAACAGTTTGTTCAGTTATGCTGCTACAGTGAAACTTCTGATACAGATTAGATGCTTAGTTTTGGGAATGCATCTAATAAAACCACAGATGGAGCTTGTGGCTGACTGGATCAGAGCCCAAACATCGACAACTCAGTGGCAAACATGGAGTGTTCCGAGCGCAGATGTTTAGGCACGACACCGAGCGAGCGCGCCCGGACACTTGTTACTCAATTATTTAGGATGACACGTCACCCCTCCCACCCCAAAGGAAGATGAATAAGCTCTCAGTGATGGACCCCGAAACCATCCTTCTTCTGCTGTGTCCACCAGCTGGAGTCCCGGCGCACGTGAGCCTGCACACAAAGACGAGCGCTCGGCACGCGGGAGGCCGAGCTGGCACCTGAAGTGGTGCTGTCTGAGCAGGAAAAATGTTAGGAGGGAACAGATCTACATCCAGAGCCGCAAACAAGTCCAGCATGAACAGATTGGATAATTCAGAATGACTCCAGGAGAGCTGCGATATTACACGTCGACATCATCCAAGCAATTATGTAACTGGACGTCGTCCCAAAAGATGGATCCTTAGTGAGAAGCAGTTTCAGACTGAGACCTCAAGATAAATAAACCCCAGCAGTTAAATATCACAAAAACATAAACATGAGGAGGTTGATTATGAGTTGTGTTTGTCTGTCTGTTAGCAAAATATCTCATGAAATTCATGCTGCAATGAGATGCTAAATAAAATGCAACTACAAGAACCGATACTGGAGCTAAACCAAAATTATTAATGTTTTTTGTATTTAATTAAGTGTAACATTTTAACTGTGAAGTTATTCTTCCAGTGAAAAGACGTGTGTTCAGGAAAAATTGGTGTACAGTTCAAAGTCGCTACTTTTGACAGAAATTGAAACAGAGTCTCAGAAAAGAGCGATTTAAATAGGTCATGTATAATATAGTGTCATTATTTTTAAAAACTGTCACTATATTTCAATACCGAGATAAATCCCGATACAACCATACCACCCAAGCCTAATCCCGTCAGACTGTTTTTGGATCAAACTGCTTCAGCAAATCTTTCAAGTGATGGACAAGTGAAGGTGTTGGTCTTGGTCTGTGCCTCCAACAGAGGGCAGCCTGAACCTGGTCCTGAAGATTCTTGAAGTCAGCCTAGACTCTCCCCTGAACAGTCTGCTTTACAAAAACTCAGATCATCTTAAAACAAAAACAAAAAAAAAGTCTGTTTTGGTCAAACCTTAAGCACAAAATGCACTAAGACTTGCAAGATTTGTTAGAACTCAAAGTACATTTTGGGGATGACTCTCAGCTACTCCCGCATCAAATTTTACCTCAGTATTTATTAAATGTACCCATTTTTCTTTTTACTAATATCAATTGGCAGATTCTAAAAACTTAATCAGTTATAGATCATCATGCATTGATTCCTGAGATATTTTGCTAACACAGCAAAGACAAGTGGGATTAATCCACCACTAGGAGGGTAGCTGTGTTCCTCACACGTACACACTTCCTCCTGTGAACCAAGTCTCGGTTAATATTTGCGATGAAGCTGTATAAACAGCCTGAGGGTTTCCATTTCACTGGTAGAAACTCCTACATGTGCGCAGAACTCCAGCAGAGCCACAGCAGCAAACTTGATTTTCTAAATTCCTTCCCTGCTTGATAATTATCTCACACACCGTGCAAAGCAAATGGAGAAAAAATTTAAATATGACAATTAAATTTAATGGAGTTTGTGGTCTAAAAAAAAAAAAAAACACGCTTTTCAAACTAAAAAAATGAAACAAATACAGACTAAATAAAGAACCATAGTTTAGTAGTTAATCCCACTCTGTTGTGACTTATTAAGAAATTCTTTGGAAAAACAACAGAAAGAAAGTCTGTTTTACGCCAGATGACCTTCTTGACATAACCTGGGCTTGAACCTGCAGCTTCAGACTGCAACACTGACCGCCAAGCCACATGCCTGTGCTTCAGTTATCCATCCTTATTTGATCATCTGTACTGATCATGATGAATTCAGTCCACCTGCTCGCATAAACTCAATAAATTGTATTGCATCGTGAAACAACCAACAAAAAGGACTCAACTAACTACATGAGCCGATCCACACAAAGTACCACGTTCAGAAACCTAATACCAATAAAACAGCAAGATGTACTAAAACAATGTATTTACAGGACGGCTATGTAGTTGACTTTAGGATCAGTTTCATATATTACAGGATATTTTGGTGTTTATATATAAAAAATATACAGAGAAATGTATGATAATGGGAAATATTGACTGTAGATGTTCAAAACAACCCCTCAAACCTATTTTTAAATCACTTTTATGGTTAATGTGTTAATTGGGGGTTCAAACCTTTCCTATCCAACCCCTAGTTTGATTCATGTATCTGATGATCATCATCATGTTTTGTTGCAACGGATCTGATCTAAATAACATGTTCTGAGAAAAATATACTTAAAAGTGTCATAATACCCTTTTCAATAAAAACTATAGGAAACCATTTTAGATCAGCTATTTGTGTATGTTTATTTATCAACAACATTTGTGTAAATTATCACCCCTGTAGGAGTTTTTAGGAATTAGGAGATGAAACCAGCAAGAGTCCACAGGTTGCAGCAAATGTGGCGTTTCTCCTTACAACCAGAATGAAGCTTTGTGGTTAGGCCTGTATAATAAACCCTCCTGCTCCTGGTGTCACAGGGCTTGTAATTCTCAGAGGCACTCAAACGGGGTCGCTAATGGCCTTCTCATCGCCTCGGCTCAGTAATCCTGAGAGAGGCGGCTTCATGCTGGCCATGGGCCTCCCAAAACTTGACACCCAGCCCTCCCATTGGGATTTGGATACAGACTGCAGAGCCAGCACTCTGATTGGGTTTGTCAATCTGGGACTGTTTTCCCCCACTCCTTTTAATTTTGTGTTAAATCTTAAACTCTGGCACGGTGACTTTAAAGGGCAGATAAGTCCTTTTTTTTAGGATAAGTTCAGGTTTATGAGATTAAATTTCCAGGGGACCTCCCACACACTAAATATCGTCTTCTGTCCCAAAAAAAAAATAGGACAGATACGCAAACCTGCACTACGTCTGGTCCAACCTCAACCAAATGTCCTCATTCTGCATTCTCCTCATTTTTGCCTTCCCCTAAACTGTTTCAGCTCTCCTCCCCTTACAGCAAAACACGGAGTGGAGAGCAGATAACTTGTAAAACAGCGCTTTGGAACAGGGATTATCGTCCAAATTTAAGGATGGGGAACAGACATACAGGGTTCTAATCAATACATGTGGAGATAGACTAAGGAAGCTGGAGATGGACCAGAGAGAGAGATATGGAGGAAGATAAATGCTAGAGACCACCAATGCTCAGCAATCAGGCCGAACATGACAGCTTGTAGACCCAACCAATTATTTACCCCAGCCAAATCAATAGAAGTCTCTCCGATAGATAGCCATCAGTTGCACTGTGCGGAGCACATTCACAGCAGAAAGCTCGAGCACACACAGAGCACTCTGCAAACAGGCCGAGAGGAAGAGTGGCAGCTGGCAACACACAAACTTTGTTATCAGACTTCCTTAGATATGAGACACAAATCATCTAATTATTGAAAATCTACGCTGGGGGAAGAGAAAAAATAAAAAACAAGTACGTCAAACTACAGCAAGCGTGAAATTGCATCACAGGAGCACATGAATTCCACGCAGGTCTTTTTTTTCTTTTTCTTAATGACTGAGGCTTCAATGACAGGCGGAGGAGGTGTTGTGGTGGCGGCGAGTCGATGTGTCCGACCACAAGGGCCGGACCCCGCCACCACAGGAGCCGCCTTCCTCCTCCTGAGACCCACTGGGATGGTATCGCAGAAATGAGGCTGCAACACACGTTACCTCGTAGGTGATTTAAGAAAAAAAAAGGCATGGCTTGGTCCGCAGATAAACGAGCCTCTGGGGACTTGTTTAGGAATGTGAGGAGCGTCTCAGTCAGCAGATTGTTAGGCTGCACTTTCACCGCGGCGTGTCCGAACCCCTTACCTGCACCGTGCAACGATCGTCCACCCCCCGCTACCTTTCAACACCTAGTCCACAGCCCTGAACCCAGATTCAGGTTCCCAGCTCTGGATGCCACTGAGGCAGGAGGGATTATAATTCAGCTCACATGTTATCCATTTGTGTGGCTGTTAGCCATTGTTCTTGGCCCGTTGTTGAAGTTAAACGCCCCTGGCTCAAGGGCTCGGCAACAGAAACGGCGCCTTGCGATGAATTCCCTTGTGGCCTCTGCCAAGTAGCCCAAAGCTATCTACTCTCTACAGTCCCAGTTCTTTCTTTTTTCCCCCTCAGCTGTTTGTGGCAGAAACTGTATCCATTATTTACTCACCATTTCAATAATCAGATATTTATCTTCACACAGCGATAAGTCGTCGTCATTAAACCAAATTTTACTCCATTATTTCTTGATTCTGTTCCCCTCGCTTGTTTCAAGTGACTTTACATGGACTCTTTTCTTAAAACAAGGTCCTTTACTTTCCACAAAGTCAAGGTTTGTTTTAATATCCCCATGGGGACCATGGATAGACTTCCATTCATTTTCTGGTAATTTTATAGCCTAACCCTGACCATTTACCCTAAAATTAACCTCACAGGTACCTGAAGCTCAATTCACACCTTGGTTCTAAACCAAACCCCCCACCAGAAATCAGTATTCGTACCCATGGGGACCGGGCATTGATCCCCTCGATGCACATTCGGTCCCCATGAGGGTGCCTTTTTCTGGAAAATGGTTCCCATGATGTAGCAAAAATGTGTCCCCACACATACGCGCACACACACACATAGTACAACCTTGTACAAATGTGTTTTTTTGTTTTGTGTGCAAATTGCTTTGTATTTTTGATGTCTTTTCTATTGTATTTTTTTATTTTTCATCTTTTATTGACATGCAAAAAGCAAATGCTACTGAATGCCTTGAATTTCCCCTGGGATGAATAAAGTGTCTACCTACCTACTGTACCTACCTACTCATGCAACTGTGTTTAAATTTCTTCTTGTGTCTCAAAGTCACAAATATTTTAGAGTAATAATCTGCTTCTCATCAGCTCTGGTCGGTTTTGACCAGTATTGATTTGATTTGGAACTAGTTTGTTCAGATTTATACAATCAAGTTGGTTTCTACTTTGTGGTATTTTCAAATTAAGAGTTTTGGTTGAAGTCAGGCTAAGGTGCATGCCATGGTTTTGGAGAGAACACAAAAACTGGATTACTCGTTCAGAGTTAATAAAATCTTTGAATTTTATGATGCCGTCACAGATGCTAAGATTTTAAAGCACAAAGAAAAGGATTACACTGAAGATAAAGTGATGCAATAAAGGAAGATGAAAGAGACACTATAAAGTGATGAACTGTTGAAATAGAAATTAGCATCTACAATAAAAGTTATATTTGATTCACTGAAGATTTTAAATATATATTTTAGATACGATTTGCTGTGTGGCGGATGAGTTTATCCCCTAATGGAAAGTTATTTTTCTGATTTTATTTCATGGAACCACAGAGAGAAATATCTACTTCCTAATGTTTGTTAAAAAGAGGGTATTGTGTATTTACCAGGCATGTAGTTCAATTCTATACCACAATCAAGTAACTGTTACCTTCAATTGTTATGAAAATGCTGCATATAACAAAAATAAATTTGACTTTGCGTCTAAATGCCTTGAAATTGACCTCCTACCGTTTCAGACACTCCCACTTCATGTCTTCAAACAATGCTTAATGCTGTTTACAACCTTTCATGAGTGTTGTATTTTGTTGTAAATTCAGAAACAACATTTTTTATATTGGTTTTGGAAAATGGCAGCTTACATACAGTTGAACCTTACACTAATGATCCCACGACAGACCCGGAAACTACGTTTTGTGCAGAACCCGGAGCGAGTACAGAGCCTCTTGCAAGACGTTTCAGCTCGGTAATATATCTCCCAGTCTTCCTCTCATACATATATGTTAATGTTAAGATACTTTTTGAGAGGAAACTACGAATACAGATCATCATAAATCAATGTTTTGCAATGACAACAGTGATTTGTAGAGAAAACTTGATCCTATAGCTAGGCTGGTGGAGCAGTGGGGGAAAGGTACAGGGGAGGGGTGCTCTGTGGGGCGGGAGCTCAGCTGCAGACTGAGCTCCAGGATGGAGCTTTAGATAAATAGGTGGAGCTTTGTACCAGAAAGAGTTTAGGCAGCTACACGTCTATCACAGGAGATTCAAGGATTTCTCAAACATGCATGAATGAGTCAAAGCAACACTCTGGACACTGGATATGTTTGTGATGATGGAATGACATTATAACATAATATAAAGCTCAAAAAAAGTTGATTTTGCATAATACCCCCCCTTTAACTAAAGTTGAAATATAAATGCACTAGAACAAGACAACAATGTTTCTTCAATTTCTGTTTTGGTTTCTCAAACAAACAAACATTAAGAGCTCTGATTTCACTCCTTAAACTCAAACCTTCTGTTTTTTGTGGTGGCAGCAGACGGTTGGGGCAGACAGATGGAAACAGGGAAATATGTGCACCTAATCGATGGAGGTTTGATGGGGGAGGGAGGGGAGGGCAGCGTAGGAAAGGTGAGGAGCGACAGCGTTATCCGGGGGTGGGGGGGTGAGCGTGTCGAACAGTGCCAGAATCACAGACACATCTGCTGTTCATCTCCAATGTTTCCAATAAGCTTTAAATGTTTCCTGAAGCCCTGTGAATGTGCTCTGAGCTGCCAAGATGCTTGGGCGCGTTGGGGGGGGGGCGACAAGTGCAGCCCCTCACCTGTTTTTCTTCAAATTACCAAAACTTAAGCAAAAAAAGAAAATAGAAAAAGCACACAAGTAGAGGAGAAAAGGTACTTGGACCCATCTCCACATCAACAAAGGCAAATAAGTGGTCTTTAATGTGCTCGGTGAGTCAGACAGGGAGGCAAATGCCAAGCAGCCACAAGAGCACACAGCTGCTTCCAGCGAGTGTTGACAGCTATCTTTATAGGAATTAAACATTGCTCTAAACCCCGCCCCGTGCAACCAGCACACACCTGTGACTCAGATCACTCAGGCTCAGAGTCCGTGACGTTAAATCAACACCTTCGCTGTTTGGACCGCACCAACCTGCGCGGTCCCACACAAACACACCTTCAGAAGACTGATACGTTGACACCCACCAACCCCCACAATCCAGTCTACGTACGCACTCAGAGCAGCTTATATCCTCTGGCGGTGAGTTTGCCCGCAGCCAGCTGGTACTGTCATGTCTGATAGACTGGAACAGAGACGAGACTGGGAGCGGGGAGGGAGGGAGGGGAGGCAAGCTGGGAAAAGATCTACAGCAGAATGGATTACTAAGACCCGGTCTGTCTTGTCTGGATGCGTGCGTTAATGATTGGGGGGAAAAAACTGTATCAAAGCCTGGCAACTCATTACAAAGTCTCAAATGGGTCCACAGGGAGGGTTCTCCATCCCAGTCCTGCAATGTGTTTCCACTCTCATCTTCGTTTCAAACAATCAATGCAAACTAAACAGGATCACACGAGTGATAAGTAGCGCACGGGCTGCTCGCAACCAAAACTCGTCCGGTTTATGTAACCGTGTCTGATTTTCAAAAGTCTGAGTGACGATTTCAGAGCTTCAAACTCGGCTAATAAACACAGACTGATGTGCTTTTTCACGTGACAAAAGCAGTTTTGTTTTTTTATTAAGTAAATTTTATCAACAACTTTGCACAAACAGTACAGTTGGCGGCTGTGATTTGGATTAAAATGGCATTCCCCAAAGACATAGTCTCTATAATTAGACCAACAAGCAGATGCAACTTCCCGAATCAAACATCACGTGTCAAACAGGAACTATAAAACTGCCAAACGAGGACTTATAAAACCATGCTCCCTAGATGAAACGCTCCAGCGGAGTCGTGAATCTTAACAATTAGCAACAAGCTTTGAAGAAATCAAACCCCTTCTACACTCTGTATATCTTCTTAAACTAATGTTTTATTTTTGTTTAAATAGTTTTTTCGTACTCACAACCTAAAGAACTGAGATAATCAAGCTGTGCCACCGGGTGGTGAGAACATCTTCAATTACCACTGATCAAAATACAACCAGAGTGTTTTTAAGAGTTGTTTTTTTTTTGTCAGGATGAAATGAACTAATGTAGTAAAAGAAAAAAAATGGTAAAATCTGCATTTTCATTTGTTTCTAACAATAAAGTGATTATGAGCAAATGTACAGTAGTCTGTAAAGTCCCACACTCTGAAACGTTTGGCAATTCCCACACAAAATATCCGTACTGAAAATCTCTTTTTTAAAGAAAAACAAACTAAAAGTACCATTAATAGGGTCTTAACGTGGTACATCGGATCTTTCAACATTCACTTCAACTAATATCTTACCTGCTGTAGATAACTCTATGAATGCTGTCAGTTTAGAGAAATAGGATCAACGTAGATTGCTGCTCCAATCACAAATCTCTCATAGTGGCTCGTGATGATGCCATTTTATAAACCCGTACCCTTTTAACCAAGTGGACATCACAGCAACAGCTCGATGTAACACTTCCAGTAGGATAATCATAATGTTTCTGTTGGAATAACAGTATGTTTAACTGAACGTGATTGAAAGGTTTGAACTGCTGTGCATTCTATTTTTTTATCCAAGTAATTTTAGTAAGAATAAATTTTATGTTTTTGTTTTGTTTAAACCAGCCGTTAGCCCGTCAATCTGGTCAGAAGAGGTCATTAAAGCAGTTACCTGCAACAGGTAGGATATTTATTGCTTATAACCTCCACAGAACTCAACTTTGAAAAAAGTTATTTTACCAAATAAGATGTTTCACTCAGACCAGCTAAGTTTGTTTGTAAGGAATATGGCTTTTAGAGAAAAAGTTTGAGTTTATGTGTGTACTCCAGAAATAACTACTACTAACTACTTTAAAATGCAAACTAAAAAAATTAAGTTTATTTTGATAGTAGTAGATATAATTCATTCTGATATGGTTTTATTCTAGGGAGAAAAATCTTAGTTTCATTAGCAGATTGGGAGGTTTCACTAGTCTGTTTTAAATTCATGCAATTTAAAAAAAAAATAAGCAAACTTTTTATGCCGACTGTTTGAATTCTATTACTGAAATTACCTGAACCATTACCCTTTCCCTCCACAGAAAATGTGTTCCGTGTATTCAGAAGTCATTGTTATTGTAACACGATCCCTATAATAAAAAGAACCACCTTATTACACATGTTCTCTTTAGCATAACCCCCCAGTAAGCTGTGACATTTGGACGGGACATTGTGAGAAGCTCACAGTCGCAGCCTGGTGAGGAGCCCTCAGAGATTAAAATCCACGCAGAGAACCATCGCCTGTTGCATGTTTTATTCACCACCATTCTGTGCATTACCATACATATTTATAGAGATAACTGCATTTACATGCACACGCACGCACACATTCACAAACCTGCGCGACCGAAGTTCAGCCTCTCCCTGAGGGCCGTGGCTGTCGGTTTAGACCTTCACAGTGGTTACAGTTCGCGTGTGCCTCGTGGCGCACACACAGATGTCCTTTTTGTGTGAGTGTGTGTGATTGAGACCGACTGATAGACGGCGGCTGCGGGGCAGGTGCGTGTTGAGTCATTTGCGGGTGTTGGGGAGGTGGATGAATGGTTGGATGGAGAGGAAACGAGTGGAAAGACTCTTAGCTGGGGAGAGAGGGGTGGGAGAGATGAAGTCAGGTGGAGGTAGACCGCCGATCTGCCACTCAGACTCATGGGAAACTGGTAACCAACTGATGCTGGAGGGCACACTGTCTGAGGCAGGAAATAATGTGTGAATGAGAGAAGACCAGGTTGACGTTGAAACAATGGTCTAGACCTGGGGTCTGCAACCTTTACAATCAAAAGAGACTTTTCTGCTCTTCAGCTTAATAAAATGTGTCCAGAGCCACAAAATGTCCTACAAATGTGAATATCAACTGGTGTCCGTGGGCCACTTTGAGTTCATTAAAGGTTTTTTTTACAGCTGTTGAGGTGTGACATTATATATATATGTTAATGATATATCAGCATTAACATCAGTATCAGCCAATAATGGTCATTTTTTTAGAATATCATATGGGTCTGATAGGTTAAACTGGGCTGATATTAATGTCCGATAATGATTTCCCACTTCTTTGTGTTTCTGTTTCGGGAAGAGAAATGTTTGATCGAGTGGTATCTGTTTGATCATGATAGTGTTAGTGACGCTGTGCAGCCAAGAATTACTGAAGTAGAGAGCCGTCTCAGCCGTCTGGTCCTTTTTTGATATTGAAAAATGACACAAGTGTGTTTGTTTAATATCGGTAAATATCGGTCATCGGCCAAAACAATACTATCGGATATCGATATCGGCTGAAATGTTCATATTGATGCATACCTACTAAAAATACATCCAGACTGTTAACATTTATTTTTTCTACACTTTAGGACAAAAGAAAAGACCATAAACATGTAAATGAAAAAAACTATAGTTTATACCAACCTGACTTATGCAGACATATTTTTTGTCCAGTTTTAAAGATTAAAGGGGGAGTCTACTGGGAGAGAAAGATCATACTTTAAGGTTGGAAGTTGGATTATTAAAGTGGTCAACAGGCTACTAGCATCATCTAATCAATAATATTTTACTCGTTTTTGTAGTACTGGTCACAATATTTGCTAACAAATTGACAGGAAAACTGTTAAAGTTAGCGTTTTCTGTTGTGAGTATAAAAGCCAAAATATTTAATCTCAAAGAGATTTATGAGGCACCTGAGCCACAAGTTGCAGACACCTGGTCTAGACTTACTTAGATTTTAGACTTGTTTGTACAAGGAGCTTATCATGGCTCCCTTCTTGTGAGAATTGTTAGGGGCTTTGTTGGGCTGGTTTACCTCAGAGATGTTTTGGTCATGTTCATCTCAATCTCCTGACGCTTATCCATAGTCGGTCCACAGAGGCAACAGGTCCAGGAGAGAAACCCAGACATCCCTAACCCTAGCAACATTTAAGAGCTCAACCTGAGGTCTTCCCAGGTCAGAGAGGATATATAATCCCTACAGCAAGTTCTAGGTGTTACCTGGGAAGTCCTACCAGTGGGACATGCCCAGAACACCTCTAAAGGGAGGCGCCCAAATGCCTGAACCACCTCAACTGGGTCTTTTCAATGTGGAGGACCAGCTACTACTCCAAATCCTTCCAGGATAAATGAACTTCTCACCCTACTTCCAAGGAAGAGTCCAGCTTCTCTTTGGGGAAAACTTGTTCTGTCACTGCCCAGAGATCATGACCATAGGTGAGGTTAGGAACCGGCTGTTAAGAAGTTAAGTCGTGTTTTTGTTTCTGTAACAGTGCTGCTCAAACTAAATGTTACCTTAAACTCTATTTCTCTAAACTGAGTTTATTCAAAAAGCTATTTTCAAATCTTAATTGTTCATAACCTTACCACAGAACCCTACTTAAAAAAGATCCAAACTATCCTTTTTAAATATTTAGCTCAGCAGGGGATTGGAGTAACTTGAGATGTTGCTGCTTTGTTAATAATTCTGCCTTGCGTGTTGGTTTCGGGGCGCGCTAATCCGAGAGAATCGCTGAAACACATATTGAGATGCATCCAGAGATAGCAGAAATCTGTTAGGCGACGAGCAAATCGGTAATTCCAGCAGAATCGCAGATAAGCTGAGAGGCATACAAAGAGGGAAGAGAAAAGGAGTATGAAGAAGATGAAATGGGTGAGCGTGTGGAATGTATTACCATGAATCCACTATTGAATCAACAAGTGTTGTTGTTTGGCTGAACACATCCCCGTAACGGTGGGACTCAGGTTTGATATGGGTGTAACTGACGTCTTGTAGGAAAAAATAAATAAATCTGCTCAATTCTCGTGATCCCATCAGCCCTAGATTCAGTCTTTTTGTGTGCTACCCCCCCTCCTTTTCTAAGCCGCTCGACTATTTGCTCCAAGACTTAAGATGGATGGATTTTACCTTTTCCTCTCCCACTGTGCCAGTTCCATTTCCAACGCTGTGCATGCAGAGGCCAACTATCAGCAAGGAGATATAAGCTGCTGTAAAGGTCAGGGGTCAAGTTGTGATATTATTTTGCTGGTAATGGCTCCACGATTTAGAGGTCCTTTAATACCCCTGAAAATGACGGCTCAGACGGTGTGTGTGTGTGTTCAGGAGAACTTTCTGCAGGCTCCTTTCAGCACACACATTCTTATTGTTTGACCGTTCATTAGCACTTCAGCCAGCTTTTCGTGTCAGTTCTGACCTTTACCTGATCGCTCCTCTTTGGCCCTTCGCTTTCGCAAAAAAGCACCAACATTCTGATGATGTAATATTGTAATAAAGAAATGTCATTTTATGGCATTTAGTCAAAGCGTGAGCGTTTGAGGAGGGGGAAAATAAAACGCGGGCAAATATAAATTCAGCTGGCATTCATCAAAATTACATTAGTTTCAGTCAAACCCAGTGTGAATTCAGAAGACGAACACCGAGAGGCTTGTAAATATTACTCCACTGTAATTCCAATGTGGCCACAGGTGCAGCTTCATGCATTTATTAAAAGGCAAATTTGAATTTTCAAACTTTTGAATGCCAGCTTGCACGTTCACTTCATTTCTCACGCCTGCTTCCTCAATAAGTAATAAAGTACTTTAAAGGAGGATTGTCCACTCCTTTATTTGTTGACAAGAAAAGTTATATTGTACTTTGAGTGTACTGTTTGGGTCAGTGTACATTCAGGCAGTTTATTTCATTTATTAAACCAAAATTAATCTTAGACTAATTATCTGAATTATGCTTGTGCTGTAAACAAAAATGAAAAAAAAAAAAAGACAAAAGATTTGTTCACTTTTGATTTACCTTTTTGTTGTGGCCTGACCCGGAAGTTTACTCTGCCCTGCATAAAATATATAAAATGCATAATATGTCCAAAGAAAACCATAATGTAATAAATAAAATGTGAGCACTCTGTTTTTGTTTCCATTTGTGTTTGCTGCACAAAATTGCAAACTGCATAAAGGTTCATTATCCAAACTTTCCTTGTTTTGGTTTAACAAAAAAACAAGTAAAAATAATAAAAATGTACTATTTTATGTGTCAAACAGAAACAACTGCCTGACCTGTTTGTTCACAATGTTTTTTAACGCGGTTCAGCTATTGGTGTAAGTAGCTGGTAGTAGCACCAAATTAATTATTTTTCTAAATTATGTTGCAATTTAGCCTTAAAACGTTGATTCTTAAGCATATGGTTTATATTTCTATAATTGCATAAGACAAAATTAAAACTAAAACAATACAACATTTTCTCTGTTTTGAATAAACGCTCCAGGTGAAACACGTTTCTATGACCGTGTAAATAATGTAGATAAATTCATGGATTTTCCTCGGTTTGATTCTTCGTACCAAGATCACACAAGATCCAAGTTGATTTTGCATAAATTAAACACAAATATTTCCATAACCAGTAGTTTTGTCTGCCTTTAAAGAGAAGACCACCTTTTATTTCCTATTTTTAGACGCTGCAGCTCTGCCAAGCTGTTCCTGGTATCACTGCAAATGTATAATTGATGAGGTCTGATTCATCTCTTTTGCCTTAAACACTCATGCATGCACTGTCCTTCATCCAGGTGTCATTTTTTTGCAAGTTGTTTTCCATTTGAATAAAAACTTGATTAGTGAAATATATTAAACTAAAAAGTGGTGGAGAAAACAGAAACACCACAAAGCCCAGATCGTTGACCAAAGGCTCAATTTAGCATTTAAAACTAATTTGAAAAAAGGACAGATGAATTAGCTATTAGGTTAATTTAATGCGGTGAAAGTACCGTTCCAAAAGATTTATTCTCGTTTGGACATAAATTATTGATGAATTACCGTGCTTTTTAATGTTGCCTTTTAAAGTGAAACACAGTCAGGAACAATCTATAACATTTATTGTGCTTTAAATGTCATAAAATGAGAATAAAGGGTAAGTTCAAATGTCCATCTAAAACAGTGGTATGCAGGAGAGAGGTGTACACAAGTTTTAATTTGAGGTAAAGACAAATTTTCTAACTCAGTGACAAAAAATGTCTTGGTTTGTGTAATCATGAATCCAATATTATGAATGAATTAAATTTATTTCAGACAATTAACAATTTTAAATAATAAATAAATCAATTTCAGAAATACTTCTAACA
>JARVJO010000001.1:16266087-16309610 GCA_031762555.1 Cynodonichthys magdalenae
ATTTCATGATTTATTGTGTCAAAAGCTTTTTTGAGATCAATAAATACACCAACTGCAGATTTCTTATTATCTAAGGCGCTTGTGACTTCTTCAATCAGTTCAATGACTGCCATTGCTGTGGATCTTTGTGATCTGAATCCATATTGACTTTCAGAAAGCAGTTTATTAGGTAAAAAGAATGAAAAAATATAAATCTTGCTGAATAATGCTGCTGAAATTACAATATTTTTCAAAGTATATTGGAAAAAATAAGACTTTTGTAGTCAGAACTTCCCAACCAACAATCCCAATCGACTCAAGCTTTGGGGGTAGAGATCTCATAAAAACATGCTCACAACGAGAACCACTCTGGTTTATTGCCTGGGCCGATGACACACAAGACTAAACAAGAAACCAAAGTTTCTCTTGGTTTTTCTTCTGTAATGACAGATGGTGCTTCCT
The DNA here is from genome assembly GCA_031762555.1 of Cynodonichthys magdalenae. Taxonomy (NCBI): domain Eukaryota; kingdom Metazoa; phylum Chordata; class Actinopteri; order Cyprinodontiformes; family Rivulidae; genus Cynodonichthys; species Cynodonichthys magdalenae. Next base: position 16,266,529 of record JARVJO010000001.1, read on the forward strand.
CTGAGTGTGGTGATGTCGAAAGACTATACCAAGGAGCTGCACCGGAGGGGTCGGACACGCAGATGTAGGATGCCTGTTTTGGTGACTGTTTCCTGAAGTTGTCTACAGCCACCAACCGTTCTGGTTGCTGCTAACTTCAGATATGTGAAGACAGTGAGTGCTTCATGCATTTTGTGACACATTCAACGTAACTTGTGGGACACATATCTCGCTTGTGAAATTCTATTTTTCCTTTAAAAAAAATTTGTACCGATGCGTCTTTTGTGCATATTCGTTTCCAATGCTAACTAGTTAGCATCTAGCTCGTAATCGAGTCTAATCGTTGTCTTTTTGTTCTGTCTCAATATCTGGGTCAAGGAAGGCGGCTACAGCCAGAGGAGCTTCTCCTGTTACATTTTGACATTAAAGTATCTTTTGTTTAAGTGATTGTGTTTTGTTTATGTGGTTTTATCTCATCTGACGATTATTTTGTGCAGTAAAGATACTATCAACAATATTATTTGTTTTTCATTGAGTTAAATCTGTAAGAAAAATCAATATTTACTCACACTCACAGGCATAAAGTGTGCAGTAACTGTAAGTTCATTTATAAAAAAACAGGGTATAAGTATTATTACCAGACCAAATATCAGACTTTTTTATATCAATAGTTAGCTTTAGCACTGAATGAGCAATGATAAACGGCAGCTTCTGCGCCTCCAAGTTAATTATGCCTCTTGTAAACGACGGTACCGCCTACTTTACATTGAAAACACCGCCCACAGAGCGGGGACGCAACTTACAGTGGTAAATCACTTACACTCGAGTAGAACCAATCCGACGAGAACCGAGTAAAGCTGCACTTAGCAATGGATAAACGCCTTATAAGATCACCTACAGTTTTCGTGTAGCTTGTTCACTTCATTAGCGTAACGACGTCTTACAAACACAAATCAAAACAAATGTAACCATTAACTTTTCAAACACTACTTTTCAACACGATGGGTAAAAACAGTGAAACATTATATTTCTGCTTCATTACTGATAATTGTTTTTCTTCCTCCTACACCTAACCAGAGTTTTTGTTTTTAGAAGTTCCATAGTTGCGATTACCCATAAACTGTTTGAATTCTTTTTATTTTGACTTGTTTTTGACAAACAGCAATTTAATGTTCTGTTCCTTTTTTTAAAATAGTTTTTTTTTGTTGCAGTGTTTACGAGGAGCACTGACCTCTCAGTCTAATAGCATCTTACAAACAAAAAGACGTATTGAATTTTTTGTTCTCGACACGGTACTGTATACTCGCGCGTAAACAGCCCCTGAGACCACCGCACAAAACACCATCTAACCCCTCCTGTGATAATAAAACAACTTTTCTTTTGGGGGGGGAAAGAGAGAAACACCAATCCTAGTTTTCCTCACCCTCTGTAACCATCATCCACTTGCCCTACCTTGCTTGATTTACGGTTGCCAAGGCAACCACTCCATTATGGGCCTAATAGCTGGCACAGAACAATGCAAGTCATAATTTTGACAAATCTCTGTATGGCTTGCTAGAAAATCACTGTCATCATAATTGTGATTACACGTGTATGCCGCAGCACGAGCGCGTTCGTGGGCACCTGGTGTGTGTTTTTTGAATGGTCTGCTTCTGACAGCACAGACAAAGAGGGCAGGATAAGAAACGTACTGAAATCTGTTCCTACAGCTTTTCTTTCTTCTTCTTCTTTTAACATCCACACTGTTTGGAAGGTAATTTACATGAAGAACGAGACGAGGGGTGGAGGTGTGTAGGATGCCAAAATATAAGACTGACTTCATGCCAGATTTCAACATCTAACGTTGATAAATGACGGCGCTACAGCTGGTTTTTGTCAAACTTAATCTAATGCAAGATGACAAAGCATGTGCTGGGAATGACTCAGCTTCTACCACATTAAATTTCAGCCTAATATCTGTAAGTTTGACTGAGTTATGGCCATATTTGTGTTTGATGGTTGCCGTTATCAGCAATGTGAATGGGAGTTACATTAAAATCTGTTCTGTACAAAGGTTTTGCTTTCGGCCAATAAACATATGGAAAGTGTCACTGAGTGGAAAAAATATATGTATATATGTAATATAAGTTCATGTTTCCGTTATTTAATCCGTCTGCAAAACATTACATTAGATGATTCAGCACATGGAGCTGCAATGATGAGATTCTACTTTTCCCTAGAAATATTTGACACCGACTTATGAAAGATCTTGATAAGAATCTTTTTCAATACTCTGCATGCAGCATCTGGACAGGGACATCTAACAGGTGTCTCAGTACAATCCGAGTTTAGATGAAATAAAACACTCTGACAGAGCAATTATTTCTTTATAAAAGTGCTTTTAGAACTTTTCAGTGGCGTACAAAGCCTATACAGATGAAATAACAGAGTATAGAAAAGCTTGTGCAGAACAAAGCAAGTCACATTTTTTGATGAATTTCTGTATGGCTTGCTGGGAAATCCTGTCATCATAATTGTGATTGCATGCATGTACCGCAGCGTGAGCATGTACTCGAGCACCTGGTGTGTATATTTTAAATGGCCCTGCCTCTGACAGCACTGACAAAGAGCACAGAACAAGAACCATAAAGAAATCTGTTCTCTGCAGCCTTTTCTTAGATTCCCACTGTTGAGAGGGCGATTTCATTTTTTATTTACTTTATTTCTCATTCAGGCAGTGGGAGGTTGACACACGGGAACAAGAGAAACATTCTGTACGACTATGAGCTTCCACGGTTGCAGGGTAGGGATGTGAATTTTAACCGACTGACTCCTTTAAACGCACTTCTGGTCAGTGTTGACAAACAGCTCAATCTTTGTCTGATCTCATAAAACCTTTTGCCTGAAGGCATTTGGTTTGTCCATGTGGGCGTCGAAGGGGCTTCGTTCTTGGTCCATGTCAATGTAAAACTGACTTCCTGTTCATGACAACCTTGAGCCTTGGTCTTTCCTAAATTGTTCCAGTCTAATCAACTTCCTGTCATCTGAAAGTAACAGATGAGTATTGGTCAGACCAAAGAGTGCTGTCCCACAAGTTTTTTCATCGGTAATAGGAAACTATTAATGGATCCGAAGTCTAAAGGCATATAAGAACACAACTTTTTGAAAGTTTTTAGTGTATTTATTAGTGGTGGGTGTGTCAATAACATGCTTTAGTCTACATTTTATATGCACCACCGGCTTTATTTTTCAAAATAAAGTGAAAAAGTCAGTAAGGCAGAGTCTCAAAATTGTTTGGAGTTAGTTATTAGTAAAAGCCTTCCTCTACATCATGCCATGTGCAATGGAAAGTATTTTTCATTGTGTTGATGTTATATTTATATTTTTATTATATAGTTGCTTTTTCAATTTTGCTCAATCTTTTTTCTAAAACAATTGTGTGTAGTAGAAGGAAATAATTATTTTATTATTTTTATATTGTTACAGTTTTACATTGTTCTAATTATTATAAAATATTATGTTTGTGCAACATATTTTTCTGTGCTTTATCTTAATTTACTAAATAAAGGTAAAATCACATATTTCAGTGAAACTACATTTGTATTTACTTGGTATTGAATTGATACCAAAATTCCTATAATTATCCACCCCTATTTATATATTTGGACCTGTGGATATAATCTCAACTAGGGGTGTCCCAATCAGATATCAAAATCGGATATTGGTCCGATATTATCCATAAAATGAATATTGGATTATAGCAGCCTGTATCTCCAATATTAGCACTCCGATACAAACAGTCCATTATAGTAGCTTGCTCAGAATTTCTATTCAACAACGCTTGGAACCAGGATAAATGACTCGTAACGGGTCGATATCAGGATCAGCCAAAACTTAAGGCAGCAATATGGGTATTGTATCAGAAGTGAAAAAGTTGTACGGGACACCCCTAATTTCAATAATTTCCAATTCTTGTTTTTAAAAGTCCTAAAAATTTTAAAACTTATATGATGTGTAATTCATCCCGCCCTAGAATAAAATGTTACAAATAAGTTATTTAAAGCCCAACATTAACATGACAATCAGGCCCATAATGAGTGTATGTAAACCTCTGACTGAAACTTTAGAAATGATGAGAGTAGCACATATGGTCACAAAAAATGTGTAAATTATTTTTTTTGTTTATGGAACAGCATAATTATTATTTTGTTCTGCACTAAGACTTAATTCTAACAGATTAGAAGTGAACAGAAGGCACATATGAACAGCATATTGGGAGTGTGCTCGGGCCTCGGCTGAAAGAAAGCAGGAGGTTTTATTACCCCACTGTCTTGCCATGAGAATGCTATACACAAATGTGTTTAAAAGAAAAAATAAAGTAGTAAAGGAAATAGTGAGAGAAGAAATTTGAGCGAATGAAGCCGAGAATCAAAGGGGGAGGTCGATAGAAAGAGGAAGCAATCAGCCGCTCGGTCCCAATCATCCGTTTCTCTTTTTCACTAAAGCTCTAATCCCAGCTCCACATTTGGACACATTAAGTTGCCTAAATTATTTCATAAGCGTCTCAGCCCTCACCACCAGCGAAGGCGCAATGCAAGGGAATGATGTAAAAGGCACTGATTAGACCTAATTATGAATCCTGATTAAGGCTTTTAATTAGTCGAGCCAGCACTTCAGCTGGAGAGGGCGGCAGAGATGGAGAAAACAGCAGGAGAGAAGGGAGGAGGAGGAGAGCTTTGGGGATATAAAGGGAAAGTGGAAAAGTCTGCGAAGGGAGTTGACGTAAGGTATAAAGTTAAAGAATGCAACCAAGAATATGAGGAGGGTAGAATAATAGGGAATTAACAGAATTTATTTGAGTAATTTAATACTGAAAGGCAGTGGGTCAGTAAAACCCTGTTTGAACAAAAATAAAAAGGGCATTCCACTTTTACAGTAAACATCTTGGAAGAGTGTTAATCGTTTGACTTATTCATATTGGTTTTCATGAAATGTCCAAAAAACAATAAAACATTTATGTTATTTTAAGCTTTTTGGCATAATTTCACAACTCAAAATAGAAAGGACAACATAAGCTTTGCAATGTGGAATTTTTAAGTTTGTAATCTTTCAACCTGAATCATCTCAATAATCCAGGTACAAAAATCTAACAAGGTTGAATCAGGTTCTGTGAATGGGTTCTTCTTTGTTGAAACATTTCATCTTTTATCCAAAAGACTTCTTCAGTCCTAGAAGTTGCAGGTAATCTCAGCCTTAGAAGCAGCGCCTTCACATATGGGATCAACCAGCTGCAGTAACGTGCTAATTTCCCCATTGTGGGATCAATAAAGTTCTATCTTATCTCTTATCTTATCCAGTTTGCTGATGAAACCCAAAACTGGTTGTTCACATGTAAAAGGAGGACCATCCGCGTAACAATCAATAGTTAGGACCCTGATGTTTGGGCTGACTCATATTCGCAATAACAGCATTATCAGAAGGGAACAATTGGCCATGGAGGCCTTCCCCCATTTAACAGGCGGTTTTCTCTTCACAAAAATGTCTTCCTTTATTCATTTCTCAAACCAACATTCCTTTTTATCAAGGATGAGAACATCTTCATCCCTGAAAGAGTGACGACTGGCCTGTAGATGAGTGTAAACTGCGGAGTCCTGGCCTGATGATGTTGCTCTTCTGTGCTGGGCCATTCTTTTGAAAAATGGCTGCTTTGTTTCCTCAATGTAGAACTGGTCACAGTCCTCCTGACAATTAACAGCATACACAACATTACTCTGTTTGTGGCGGGGGACCAGATTTTTGCAATAATGTATTTTGGGCCACTGGGACCTTATGTTTTGAATATGAATGTCTCAGTTTCTCTATAATTCCGGCAACATACAGAATGACCACTGGTCTGAGGTCTTCCTTTTCACACCTGTAATCTTTTGAGAAACTTGGATAGTTTTTAACCCTAACCCTCAACTCATGAGAGCTGGATCATAGCCAAAAGACCTAAATTCCAGATAAAAGTGCCAGGGTTATATAAGGTTATTATGCTAGGTTTACACTGATAATTTTACACTGAAACTATGATTACACTGGAACATTCAGTAACCTCTCAGACAAACATCTCCACTTCTGCCACAAAAAAACTATTTTCTTGCTGCAATAATACCAGGTCTGTTTCTTCAGCAGATCAAAGAGCTGCTTACACATGCACAACATTATCCTTATCACAAGGCTGAGCACTCTGTGACAAAATCTTCATGCAAGTAAAAAATAACCAAAACTTACAGGACTGACAGTGTCTGTAACTTGTGTCGCTGGTGGCTGTCAGACTGCTCTATGCACAGGATTAGAGGAGCAGTTTTTGACATGATGGTGACCTGTCATGAAATGCTGTGACGACGGAGAACTCAAATGTAGAAGTGACAGGAAGACGGGAGCAGGTGAAACTTCGACTTTTTATAACTCGTTGGATTGGGGGCAAAACTAAAAGCACTCCAGGAGGAGTTGAACAAATTTAAGCCAGGAGACAAAAAGACTAAAATAAAACAAGGCAGAACTAACAGCCACTGGAGAAAATACAATGATATAGAAACCATGCACAATATATACTAATAACAAATAACAAGTGGCAATAAAATAAGGAGCAATAAAAGGCCAAATGTGACTCTAACTAAAGAAGCTGAACAAAACAAGCTCCACAAAATAAAACATGTAGTACCAGTGGCCACTGATTTAGGTTTATACAGTTTGTTTTACTATAGTAAACTCATATCCAATGGCTTCTATTGACTTTTAATAAAAGAAGGATACAGCGTGGGTTTCTATTATAAAGTTGCAATCAGGATTCTACTGTTTGGGTTTTTCTACTAAATCCACACAGCTGAAACATTTGATATGTGTAAATGTAAAACAACATGATGGATGTGATGTAGTGATGAAAGAGTCTTTGCCACCAACTAGCTGTGAAGTTTAGAAGGAGAGCTGTCGGACACAGACCTCATGTGTTACATCAAAACAGCTGAGTTATAATCCACTACATGGTTCTGAAACACCTGGTTCATTTATGAAAGCTCACATCACGACTAGACATGACTGACTTGATTGGTAACTTTTGCAGCTGCTTAGCAAAACTGGTAAAAAAAAAATACCTCAGTGACAGGTGGGTTCACAAATCTTTTCAACTTTCAATCCACAATTTAGAAGTAAAAAAAATTAAGAATCTGAGAGAATCCGTACATGAGACATTTAAAGGTAGCTACACAGCCCATTTCTTTGAAACCATAACTTCTACTGAAAAAACGTTGCATAGCTATAGATTTTGCACTTGCTTGAAAATGTGTTAACCAGTATACGTGGAAGTAGTACAGCAATGAGATCTGTAAAAGACTATTTATTGATCTTAAAGAACACAACAAAGAGTATTCCCCAGCATCCAGAAACCGCTCTAATGGGATCTAAAGGAATCAGACAGAACACCCCCAGACATGCTTTGGTTTTCCCCCTAGTTGTCAAAGTTGGTTTGCTGGCAAAACCTTGAACTAGGGGTGAGTCATAGAACTATATTAAGTCTATCTAATCAATTATGCAGTACAAAAGACAGCATAAAATATAAAGGGTTGAGACAATGTGAAATTCAAATATAACGCAATGCTATCATGAATATGCTAACTAGTGCGTGGTGTCATCTACTGATATTTTTTCCTCCAGCGGGCCTTAGCTGACCAGTCGGAGCAGACATCGTGTGGCATTTTCCTGCCTGTAAATGTATGGAAACAGGAAAAAATAGAATTTAATAGTGCCACAGCTTAAAAAAAAAAAAAAAAGTCCACCGAAAATAATCACAACCATTAAAACGTGAAGTGATGACTGCAAAGTGTAAATATACCCAACCCTTTTGTGTCGTTGAAAATGAATATGGCCTACCTAATCTTCAGAAATGGATCATAATTAGGGGTGATCGCTTCTGTGTCTAACCTATACGGTTACCAACAGCAGCAGGCTTGAATTTGAGATTCTTTCGGCAATTTATTCTCAAGCTTCATTACAAGAAACCTCACATGAGAGCAATTTGTCACAGGATAGCGTGTTTACGTTGTGAAAATTTGGGTATTGAGAGATTTTCTCCAGATATGCTGGTATGAAATGAAATCCCTCACAAATGTTTGACATTATAATGTTTTTTTTTTTTTGGTTTAGTGTTACGGGTTTTTCTGTGCCTAAACGATGAAACTACCAATCTCATCTTTACTGTATTAGTTCTAAGTGAACAAAAAAAAAACTATATAAGAACAGCTTTTTGTGGGTAAATTCATAACTTTAATCTGAACATTTGGGCTCAGATTAGAGCACACCTGTTCATATAAGCGAGTTAGCCCTGTGTGTGAGATCCAGGCTGCTTGAATACATAACATACAAAAAACGAGAATGAATGAACAGAAGCTGTGTTACCATAACAGGAAATATAGCAAAGGGACTGGGAATCTTTAAAGTACACAGCAGAATCTTTGAGTTACTGTGCGTAAAGAAAACATTCAGACTGGGCCAATTTGGTTCAACAAGTGAAGAAGACCGAGTGAGACAGAGACAGCTGCAGTGATTATCAGGAGAGTTGCAAAGTGAATATCAATGCCATCTTAACACCAGTGAATCAGAGAGATGAAACATCCTTTTCTCTTTATTTATTTTTTCATTTTTCACAGCTGCTGCACAGAGGGGCACAAACAGAAAAACGTCCACACTGCTCTGCAACCCTGCAGGGAGTTGCAAATTGACCAGACTTTGTGTGATTTCTCTGACATTTACATTCTATGTATTTTTTTATCATGATAATGTACAAACTTCACCTTCTGGGGAGTGAGAAGTAACACCAACGCATTTTGAAAAAGCAACAGGTAATGGGAAAACTTTCACACTTAGCTGGTCACCTCACCTGTGAGTCATTCACATTATGTCCACAACAACCAGTGGGAACATAATGTGTGTGTAATACAGTTTATTGTTGCATGTCAGCATTTTTTATCTTAAGATACAACTAGAGGGGCTTTTAGGGAGAACAGTCCAACAGATTTGTAGTTTTGTATATTCACAAGCCCATTGTAAAAGTTAATCTATAATTGAGAAACTTATAAAATCACAAAAAAAGTTCCTTTGTTGCATCTTTATAGCAAATAATTCCAGATTTAATTTAGAAAAGCTGGTCACCTCAAGTTAACTGGAGTCCTGACCGACTTGTGATCTAACCAGAATTGCACCGTCAAACTAGCTAACTACGTGGCTAACTGGCTAACCAGCTAATGGTTTTTCCATCATAGCAAATAACTGTGTAAAAAATGGTACCGCTTTACAATAAGACTCCCCTTATAGATGGCTTATAAATAGTTTATTTATAGGTTATTAATTCATCTGTAAACACTTTATAAATCATTAGTGTTTATTATGCATTAATTAAAGACAAGAAAGAGACAAAACTGTACGGTTTCTTGCCAAATAGTGAGACAAATCTGTTCATGTACATATTACATAAAGGTGCTTATTAAACATTTCAGACTAAGTTACTACCTTGTAAACACAATAATGTTTTGGAAACACATATAACATATTTTATTACTGCATTATATACATCCACAACTCTCAAAGGGAGCCTTATTGTAAAGTGCAGAACAGTATACTATTTGTTAAAGACTAATACACATGTATAAATAATAGAGAGCCTTATAGTGTACTGTTTTACGCTTTACAATAAGGCTCCTTTATGACATTATTAGTCATTAATAAATAGTGTACTGTGATTTATAATGTGTTTACAGATGAATTATTAACCTATCTATAAACTATTTATAAAGCATCTATAAGGGGAGCTTTATTGTAAAGTGGGACCAAATAAGGTATATGTCCACACATTTTTTTAATTTCAGTTTATTTTGTTTTTGAGTGTGTGTGTGAGAGAGTGTGTGTGTGAGTGAGAGTGTGTGTGTGAAAAACAAACAAACTAGTACAACAAACTGTTAGTAAACAGCTTTAAAAATGAATCAACTTTTGTAGACACAAATTTTGGTTGCAGCAATTTAAAAGCTCAGAACTTTCATCTAAAAAAGGAGCAGAATTTGTCTTGAACTACCAGAAAAGACGTCCAAGTAGCTTTAATTTTAAATTCTTCTGATTGCTTTTACTCTGCTAATCAAATATCTGAAATTGTTTTATGCAAAAAGAAAGTAAAAAATCAGTTTTAACATTTTAGTTTAGTTAGATTTATGAGTTATGTTGAGTAAAATCAACAGGTTTGTCCGTTTTGTTGAAATATCAGTGAATCAGTGCATTATGTCCAGATTTTTCCACCTATTTCTTCATATTTTCCTCGGCAGGAGCCCAGATTTGCCTCTCTGCTGATCTCTTTTTGACAAATCTCTTTGTTACAAGCATCTCAGCTGCGATAATCTCTCGCCTTTATTCTTCCTTTATTTCTTTTCATTTTTTTTTTGGGTTCAGATTCCCATCTGGACTTTTTTTCCCCCCTTTAAAATAAACACACTGTTTCCCCCCACCTCCACCGTTCCTCTCTCCACTACAGACCATTTGGCACGAGCCTCATCTCTCCTCTCATCCCTCGCTCTCACCTCAATTTTCGGCTGCTGCATAATTAATTAGCAGCACTGTTCACTATCAATGCAATTACTCCAGAGAATGGAGGAAAAAGAGAAAGTGGGGAGGAGAGGGGGAAATAAAATTGGAGAACAGGGCCAAAATGGAGATGCCATGAAAAACATGGACTGAAAGGGAGAAGAGACAGAAAGGGAGAGAGAGAGTAATTTTAGCTCTTACAGGGATGGAGTCAATATGGGCTAAAATCATAGTGGTAATTTTGACAATGTAAAATCTATTTGGAGGCTCCGGGATCCAGATGGAGACAATACAGGCTTGGTTCAAAAGGGAATATCATACAAACCCTGATATGAAAAATGACTTTCACTGTCGCTGCTGAGCATCATCAATGTATTTATTTGTCTGAATCACATTCAAGATGTTTGATAAGTTAATTACACACCTCTGCACTGTTTCTTTATTTCCCCCTCACAGAGGCATTCGTTCCAAAGTTAACATCTGTATATGAAGCTGAAGGCTTCACGGTAGATTTACACATCTGAGTCATTATCAAAGTGTTTGCATGTGTGCAGAGCCTAACACCCAATCTGAAATAATTTATAAACTCATGTCAAAACTCCCCGTTTTAATCTTGTTTGGACAAAAATCCAGACTCATTCCACAGACTATAACAACGGTGCAGGGTGACACCCAACCACATGTTTTACAGTACAAACATGACCCCTGAGAGAATAATCATGAAAACATAAAACTGTAAGTTGGTGATTTATGTAAAGCAATAGCTTCAATCTTTTGAAGTGAAGTTCTAACATCTTACCTGTTGTAAATTGTTTTTTACTTCTTCACAATCTGAGGTCATTCAGAGTTAAATTCTGACTGCGCTGATAAGCTAGTAAGCTAACAGCTACTTCTGCAATAATCTGTGTTTCTTTTAGGTCTTTGTTTTTTGGGTTTTCTTGCTTTCACTCCTCAGTCAAACCACACCTGTTCCCTGTCCCATTACCCTCAATACATTCCCAGTTTGTGGTTACTTCCTGCCTCTCTATAGCCTGACCCATGCTACCAGGGACTTTGAATTTGATTAATAGGCTGTTAAAATGATTCGATTGGTTGTCTTCTTTTGATTGACACCTCTTTTCACCAACTGAGTTCATCTCTAGACTCTCCAGAGCAAAAAATGTGTGGAAAGTCTCTCATGTCCCACCTGTATGTGGTACACGTGACTGATTTACTAGAATCAGCCAATCAGCTCTAAGCTTTATTCTGACGCCACAGCTGTGTAGCCAATCAAGTTACTTTTTATTGAACATGCAGTTATGGAAATAAAAAAAATAATGTTATAGTGTATTTTAACTTCACTAACTAAATACTGGTTATAGTAGAGACTAAGCTTGTGAATTTACTCAAAAAGATTTAAGAGCAATATTTAATTTAATTTGGGTTAGGGTTAACAGGTTAAACTCACTTCAGTTTCACCTCACTCATCAGTTGAGCATTGTGGTTTATTCGTGCCATATTCTCCTTAGCGTTCTCTTTTTGTAACCTTTGAATAATTAAAGGTTTTTGTTTTATTTAACAAAACTGTAGCAACATGGTGAGTGATGCAGTGTGCAAAGTTTGCATTTGCTTAACAAGATGTCATTTTTACATGTACCTCTTTGTGAAACCATGTTATTTATTATCTTTATAGTACACATTTTAGTACGTTACACATTTTCCTATTTTATCAAATTTTGAACATTTTTGTTTCTGGCAGGTCACATTTGGTGTTACTTGCCTAACAGGGCAGGTAGAAAAAAAACTTGTCAAACCCTGCCTAATGCACATGATTTTACCCATTTTGTCTCATAACTGGAATATTTTCTTTTGAATTAGGCTCAGCCAAAGTGAAACAGGAAGTTACATCAAAGAAACTCCCTGGTTTTTGTTTATAGAAACATTATATGATCTCTGACTCTTCATCTCTCCGATAATGACTCAAATTAATCCAAAAAAAAAATCAGGTTCTTCTCTGCAGTCTGTGTTGTTAGCCACTTTAGCAATGCTGTGTTCACAATCCCACATTCCCCTTTGACATCACTTCCTGTTACTTCACGTGCAAATATCTCAACAACTGTTCATCTCAGAGGTGTAAAACTATTTTTTGCAATATTTTAATAATGTTATCTTTCAAAAAATGCATTCATATTTATTACAGAAAATTTGATGTCACAGGCACTTTAATTTCTAAATGTATTTACGTGGCAGTAAAAGTAAAGTACTGGTTAAAGTGATGTAAACATGCATGAAAAAACACATATGTTAAACTACAAATGCCATATTGAACAGATATTGTTTTATTTGTCTTCCTGTAGTTGGAGTAAGATGTCTAATCTCCAGTACATCACTGTGACAGGCCCAAAGGGAGGTTCTACAATTACAGGTCAGAAAAAGGTGGCATTTCTGACTGACACAGATAAGAACCGCAATGTTTTTACCAAAAAAGGCATTTCTGCCTCTGAATGGTTTTGTAAGCAGCACATCAGCTGGTGCATTGTTACGACAGAGAAGGTATTTCAGCTTTATAGTGGATAAATCAACGGTGTCACTCCACCAAGATGACAAATTATTTATTGTGTCAGCAGCACCGCTTTCATTCGATGCCATTTGACAAGTCCCTTATAAAAAAACAAGCGAGTGGAAAAATGCCACCGTAGAGCCTTTTTATTCTCCCATTCCAAGTGGGAACTTTGATCATTTACATGTAAACGGCCTTTAGCAGAGATTTACTCAAGACCAGTTACTTACTCTGTGGCAATTATCACAAAGCCGGAGCGTTCAAGGATCAATGCCATTTATCTGTCTTTAATTTGTTAGCCAGGCATCATTTTCTTGCTGCAGATGCCGGAGTCGTCTGAGGAGTGCGATGCATATGGAGCGGCTCACCATACCGATGCGCCAACAGAGAAAACATGTTCTCTAGAGTCAGACAAGCCCTAAATGACAGACGGACTAATACGACTTAATTCCTCTCGCATGTAATGCTTTCTCCTCATTCTTAACAATGTAATTGCTATTCACGGCGGGCTGGTTTTTATTTGGGTTTTTTTATACGCGCAGAGCAACTGGTGTCATTACTGGCTATTCTTGGCCGTCTGCAACACACTCTGTCACAAGCTGTCAAATAAATTTGATTCAGAGGAGGTATCGATCTTCTTTACTGTAAAAATGACAAACAGCGTGTTTTTAAAAACGTATTTCAGAAGATCCATTTCCTAAATTTATCCGCACCCCTTTTAGCCTTACTTGGTTATATTTCTTGTGGTTCTCGGACACCCACTGCTGAGACGAATTTACAAAGAAGTGACACGCACATATTATTTGTATGCATGTGAAAGCACACACACTCACACACAGAGACAAGACCTGGATGGTTTTCCTAATTAAAGGCAAATGTATTCAGTGATATTGTTGCAGCACTTCATCATTACAGGATGCGGTTTGCATTGAAATGTCTTTTTGCTGTTGTGTTAATTGTTTGCTGCGGGCTAATTAAAGCTCGTCTGTCAAAGACGATGATCACTGCTCTGTGCAGATGGAGACAATGGTGACAGACCCTGAGAGAGGGGGAAACTCCCGGAACAAAAGGGGGCTGACAGTGGGTGAGAGACGAAAATCGAGAGGACGAGAGCTTTGGACGCTGAACAAAAAAAAATACAAAATATTACAAATTTTTTTTGTCTCAGAAGATGGTAAAAATATAAAAATATCTGTCCAATTTAATAAACTGCTCAAACATCAACGATCTGGGTATCAAAATGTAGCTTAAAAAAACAGAAATATAAAAACTATATGCTTAGTTTAGTTTGATCAAATATGACTTAATCTTCGGTTCTATGTGACAGCTCACAAATAAAGCAGTAGATTGTAGATTGGAGTTTAATCCATCAAAAGGCTATATTAGGTGAACAATGTTAAACTCTATCCATCCATTATCTTTTACTCGCTTCTACCTTTCAGGGTCATGGGGATCACTGGTGCCCATGTCCAGAAGTCATTATGTGAGGTGACAAACTAGAAATAACAGCAACGTTGAATAGTTCTACAAAGAAACTTTTAGAAACTGTAGGTGTGAAATTTACCACCAGTCAATGTGAAGAGGAACAGAAGCATTGTGCAAAAGTTAAGCACCTAAATGTACTTACTAATGTAACAGGATTAACTTGTGACTCTGAGGATTGCTGGTTGAAATATACCAACATGGCTAATAAGTTAAAGGCATAAAAAATGTTCATGAGTTACTTCTGGTTTTGTCTCAACATATTGAAAGACCAGTGTTGCCAGATTTACAGTAATTACTGTATTTATACAATGGTTTTAGGGTCTTTATCAGGGTTGTCAAACTCCTTTTCTCCAAGGGCCACATGGGCATTATGGTGGCCCTCAAAGAGCCAGATGTACTTAACTTCAATGTTTTGTTAAACTTCGACAAAACACAAAAATCACGTTCCTCATCTCACTGCTACAGCTGAGCACCACTAACGATCAAAAACTGAGCTCTACCTGGTGTTTTCTGCATAGAAACAGCATTTTAACACATTTTTTAAATACTAAAAATTACTATGTGTATGACTGACTAAATATAAAATAAATACAGAAATACTATTAAAAGTAAGAGTTATACACACTGTTGAGTTGTGGTGAATAGCTGCCATCTTGATTTCTAAACTCTCTTTGACAGGAAATTCCCACTGAAGGGGCGTTGTAGTTTAAATTTACCACTTGTAAGTGGGAAATTCTCACTTTTTAGTACAACTGGGCCACAGCAAAAGTAGCGAAATTTGAATTTTACATGGTGAATTTTGCCGTCTATATTTGAACCCTGTGCACTGTCACCTAGTGGTGGTATGCCATCATTTTGGGGGTAAAATAATCAGCATGAATTATTGGAAATGTCATTTATGTTCAATGCTGGCTTTAAAGCAGCATACGTTTATCTGAGGCTCCTGGACCACATGAAACGTTCTGGCAAGCCAAATCTGGCCCACAGGTCTTGAGTATGACGTGCTTTATATGAGAAAGGATAAAGAGTTTAAAAAAGTCTAAATACACAATAGTTATGAAACTTCCATTCACCAAACGAAAACCCAATTTAATTCACGTAATAAACACATATCAAAGTCTGTGTACATGCCAAGCATGCCACCTCTTCTACTTCTACACGTTTACTAATCACAGCACATACTTAACAAGACCCAAATTATTATTGGTGAATTTTAATGAACTTGTTTCTTTTTCCTACCATCCCCAAGTAGGACGTTTCTCATCGACTTTAATGTTCTAAATCAACTTTTTGTGCCACCATGAGGCTGACATTTATGGTTTTGGGTGAGACGTCGTTTTTCGCAAAGTCATTTCTTCAGGAATTGACCTTTTACAGTTATTGCAAGATATTTTGCTAACAAACAGGTTTGATTCTAGCAGTTATTACCAAAGTTTTAAACCTAAATGATCTATTAGTGCTTGTAGTAAGTGTTACTTCCACCAAATTTTAGCTATTGCCATATTTTATAACAGCTAAAACTCTAGCATGTAGCGGTTTAACTTTACCTGCTGCCTTTGTTAAGATCAATGTTCAGGCTTGAATAAAACTCCGGTGTTACGTTATTATTAACCATGAAGACCCTCATTCACATCTGCCAGCTGCTCTGTCCTGTAAAACTCACTAAAAGGGCCGTGGTCAACTCACCTTCTGCATCTTCATGGTCAAACTAGCTGCTCCTGCAATTAGCTGCCTGGATTCTGACCTTTAAAATAAAAGTGAGTACATAAAATATCCTCCTCCAGCATGAGGGGAAGCACTAAAGACTGAAAGCAGCTCGAGTTTGTTCAAAAAAAGCTTGACTTTTAGCTTTGTACTCCTTTGAAAAACAATATTTTTTTAAAAAAAAGAATCTTAAATGTCACTGAGGTCTAATCCCAATTCCTTTGGCCGTTCCTCTCTGTTTTGCAGAGGCATGGTGTCCCTTCTCTTTTCAAGATCTGGGGCTAAATAAAGGTCACCTGGTCCTTGCACCAAAGTAGGTGGGCCATTTGGATCGCTAGCTGCTCTCAGCTTCAACATGATGAAAAGGGGTGCCCACGCTTTCTGCGACAACAACAACAAAAGAAGCAGTAGGGCCGAAAGCAGCACTCGGAGTTGGCCTTTATGATAAAATACAGTCCTATCAGTTGTACAACAAGTTGTTTTTAACAAAAAGCAACACAGAAATAAGGCTTCATACTAAATCTCAACTTTTGCATAGTATTTCATGGTCAGAAGGTCGGGTCAGGCACATAAAGCAGTTAATTGTGCTTCTGCATTCTGGCCCCTGACCCTGGAAACTAGAATTAAATGTTATTGATCTTATTGATTGCTCACATTTTACTGCATTAATAAATCATCTGCTGTGATGCTTCTCCAGTCTTCAACTTTAACCATCAGAATGCCTAAAACTATCAAAAAGAAAATTTTTCTGGAATAAATATTATTGATTATATTCAAATAATTTTTTAATGTAAAATCAGTTATAATGTATACTGAAGTGTGTATAATGTGTTTGGTGTGAACAGCGTGTATTTGTACACAACAGTTATGGTACACACATCAAGGTCTGGTTTAAGCAGTTGGATAAAGATTAAATTAGTCACAGGTGATCGACCCCCTTATTAAAACTGCTTTTTGTTAACATCTAAAACAGAACAAGAGGAGGGAAAGATGCTCTAAAGCACTCTGCACCAAAGCAAAGCAAGAACTGACACTTCAGGTGCCACATAGGAGATTGACAACCTGCCTTTTTTTCAAATCAGCAGTTTGGAGAAACTTTGATTCACAGCAGTAGATGACAGTAAGTAGTGGGTGTACAGCACATGTGTCAAACTCAAGGTCCGCAGGCCAAACGTGGCCTGCCATGGCATATTATGTGACCCGTGAGAGCTTCAAAAGATGGATTAATATCTCAAAATAGGCTGCTTTAAAGCTGACACTGACCATAAACAACATCCTACATAATGCATCTTGATTATGTACCAACAAAATGAAGCCATCACCCAACTAGGTGGAGCTGCACAGGGTTCAAAAGTAGCAAAATTCACTGTGTAAAATCTCAATTTCATTGCATTTTCACTGGCCACTTTTGCTTTGGCCCAATTCTGCTGGGAAGTGGAATTTTCCCAACTTAAAGTCAGAATTAACCTGGAATGTCCCTCCAGTGGGAATTCCATGTAGGAACGTGGGAGAGTTCAGAACTGAAGATGGAAGTTACTCACCACAACTCAACAGTGAGTAAAACTCTTCTACTTTTAATAACATTTATGTATTTATTTCATTTTTAGTCAGTCGTACACATAGTACTGTTCAGTGTTTACAAAACTGTTCCAATGCAGGAAATACCACATAGAGCTCAGTTATTGTTTGTTAGCGGTGCTCAGCTGTAGCAATGAGATGAAGATTGTTTTGTGTTTAGTCAAAGTTAAATACAAAACATCGAAGGTAATTCCAGCTGGCGCCTTGAGGGACACTGTGATGCTCGTGTGGCCTTCGATAAAAATGATTGAGACCCCTGATGTACAGAAAGCCAAAAGGATTCTAATTTCTATTGTTTTGTTTGATTTGTTTTGTTTGTCTCTGTGCCTGTGAGCATTGTTGTCCATTTAAAAATAAGTGAAGATATCTCATATATCAGCTCATTTTTCAAACTATAAACCCAATAAGGCACCTACTAATGTAGTGTAATGTTTACCCCTATAACATTTCTTAAGCATGAGACACTTTGAAACTTGCCGTTATAACAGATGATGTTAATTTAGCTGTCGCTTCATGATTTTGATTGTCGTCTTTTCGCCTGTTTCTGAAGACGACGTGTAAAAGAGAGCGCTACGATCCGGCTCGTGTCAGTCACTGTTAGCTTGAGTGGATGTGTTTGTTAGTGGGTGTCTTTCTAAATCACTGAGTGTCCATCCACATTAGCTCCTGTGGCAGGATTAAGTGGCAACACTGAATGTACGTGGTGGCCAGGAGTGTTTATATCTTAATTTAGGGCTGGCAGCTGGTGATGCGTTCCTGTTTGTGCGACAGAGCGAATGTAAGATCGAATGCGTTTCTGCACGCGTGCATAACCACGGAGTGAAGAGACTTGAACCAAACCTGAGGGGCTGTGTGTGTAAATCACCTGTAATGAGAAGAGCGTGTGTGAGAAGAGAGAAAAAGATGAAGTGATAGATTATAAATGTGAGGAGAAGGCTAATCTCTGCTGATAGGAGAGGAAAAATTGCAGGTGAAGGCTGCTGATGTAGAACTGATGGGTGGAACGCCGAGCAGGTTGATTCTTTAAAAACAATCGGGGCGGGAGACACTCGGGAAATAAAACTTACAAATGGAGTCAACGCTACAAAAGACGGGGAAACAATGTGTGCCTTAAAATGTCAAGAAAAGGACTCGTTAATGGATTCAACTTCTGTGGGTCATGAAACATCAGGTGAGGGTCCCCAGATGATTTCCAGACATCAATTTAAATGCAAATAAATTGTTAGAGTATTTTCAGCATAATGTTTACAAAAAATATTCTATAATTATTAATGAATAAAAGTAGTATCATACTGTTTTTATTAGGTTTGCTTATATTGTTTTTATGCCCGTGTTTAACAGAGTGAAGGAAATTTTGTGACTAATTAACTGAACTTAAGATATAGTCATGTATTTTATACTTTGTGATCAAATTGCAGTCAAATGCTTTGAACAGAAAAAGACAGTAAGTCTCTATCAATGTAACAGAAACATAAACAAAACTTGTTTTACATTAGTCCTGGAAAAATAATCTACCCTCTTTCCTTAATCTTAGTTCAGGATGTTCTGACCCTGTTAACTGTTTACTCATATCATATGATGGATTAATTTCTTTCCTTTTGTCCTTGTTTATGATTTGTTAACCATGTTAACCTGACAGTCTGACCTAAGAGGCTGTCTTCTTATCTAAGCAATTTGTCACTTTCTGATTGGATGTTCTAAGATGTTTGTGTTTGCCATATAAACTGCTGTAAGGTCATTTTCCTGTCACATTCTGTTTGATACACGTTGGTGTGTTAAACAGGGTGTCTGCATGCTAAAACCACATCAGGACGACTATTTTAACGAAGTGCTTCATTTTTTTATTCACGTGTTTCTGCCTTAATAAATAATATTTTCCACAACAACATTCCAAGGTCTGGGGTGTGACCAGGTTTTATGTACACGTGTCTTTACGTGGGGGGTTCATCATTATTCTCTTTGGTTCAGCCTGGGACAGAAAGGGTTTGTTATTGTTTTGCTTTTCTGATAAGACCCAAGGCCTCAAACTCACAGGCCCTGCCTGGCTGATGGGCTGTGACTTGACTGAATATTGAACTGAGTATTTTTTTAATAATGCTTTTTAGAGAATCAATTGGTTTTCTGCAAACTTATATTGACTCCAATTATGATCACATTTTTCTTACTATCATTAGTAAAGTTGGAACACCAGTAACATCTAGGGTCACAAGTTTCTGCAACTGTTATTTTGTGGGCTGGGAACTAAATACAGTCTGAGATCAGAGTGCTAAAAGTGACATGTACAGCAGCAGGAGAGAATTCCCAGGAGCTCTACACTGTGTGTCTCATGAACTATAAAAGATGTGAAAACGAACATCCCGTTACTTGATCTTGCGTCGATTGTTCAGCTTTGGATCAAGTATGTTGGACCTTAAAACTTGTCTCAAACAACAAAGAAAAAAAGACTAAGATGAAAGGTAAAGGTTGGCAATAATGACCATTTTGTCTATAGCTATAGCTCAGTCAATTTTAAAGCTATTGAACTACCGGGTCAAAACTAGTGGTGTCCTGATATCGATACTGGTATCAGTATTGGGTTTAATACCAGCATTTCACAAAATGCCCCAATACCCAAAACCAATACCAATACTGTGACACTGGTATCGATTCTCCATCAAATGTGCTGGAATTTACATTTCAAGTTAAAAGTTTGTCAGTTCCATGTTTAAGAAAGTTCAACAAGTTCAAATAAAATCTTATTTGTATTTATTTTTAAGTGTTTCAACAGTATATATCATGCTGTATGTTTGATTTGTTCCAGTCAGAGGGGCCGTAGGTCTGTAAGGAAGGAGAGATATCTTGTTCTAAATAAAGAAATGTGTTTTTAAAGTCCCTGTGTAATGATTAAACTCTAACTCAGTAAATACTAAGTATCAGAGAGTACCCAAACTGAAGTACTCGTTCTCAGTTTGAGACAAACTGGTATTGGGACACACTTAGTCAAAGCCATGTTCATGTTCCCTCAGCTCTCCAACAGGAACAACCATCAGGATGTTTTTCACTTGTTTAAAAAAAAACAATTTGTGTAATTATGTTCAAAAAACAGCTTGTTTAAAAAAAGAATAGATGTGCAAACTTCCCTCTCTGTCCTACAAGCTGGGTAAACTTTGTGTGTTTATCCTCTAACAGTGCCAATCTGCTCTCTCCACCCCTCCACCCCGCCACACACACCCCGACCCCACTGGCCCCTGTGCCTGCCTGGTCTGCAGGCCTGATCACACAGGTCAGGACCCTGCCAGCCTCACAGGGACCTGAGCGTGTGTGAGTGGAAGCGTGCACGAACGTGCACGCGTCCATCTGTTCCAATCGAGTGACAGATCACCCGTGACCCCACCACAACCCTCAGGGAGGGTATGTGCCTGTCTGTGCGGGTGTATACATGTGTAAATTGCTCTGGTTGCACCCTACAGATGAAGCATGTGTTCCTATGCACCTGCCTATGAGCATGTACAGATTTCTTTAATGAGCCTCCAACTGTCTGGATCCATCTTCATAAGTTTGTTTTTTTTTGGGCCTGACACCGCCTTTTGAAACCCCTCCCCATCACATCATCTCGTCTTTCTGAGTATGCTGAGCCAGATGGGGTGCCAGGGTCACCTCTGACCCCCTACCACGCTATGACTGATGGGACAGCAAAGACGTGTCACCCCTCCTTTGTGTCCTGATGGGCATCTGACACCCCTCAGACCCCTTCATTAGGACCCCCACCAACAACGCACCTGAGCTTTTTAATAAGGCTGCCAATCAGTGTTATTCTATAGGTAATATGTCTCAATAAGTCTTTGTTGTTGCAGATTTATCACTGTGGTAATCTCACTCATTTGTCATCAGATCTTTGTAACGATGTCGACAATCAATTTATATTGAATTAAACAGAAAAAGACCTTGAGTTTAAGGTTCAATTCACCCAGACAACAAAAACATTTACTGTCCCGTTTTCTCTAGGACAATAAAAGTATTGTATCATAATGTATTGTGTAGTACTTTACTGAATAGTGCTGTATTGTGTTCTGTTGTATTGTATCATTATGTATCATATTGCATCATATTGTGTTGTCGACTAAACATAAAACATCACGTTCCTTGTCTTGCTGCTATGGCTGAGACCTGCTAACAAACAAGCTCTACATGGTTTTTCCTGCATAGGAACAGAGTTTCAATATGTCCTCTTATAACCACTGAAAAGTACTACGTGTATGACTGACTCATCCATCCATCCATCCATCCATCCTCACTGTTGAATAGAAGAAGTCGCTGTCCTCTTGAATTCTGAACTCTCCCACTTTCCAAAAGGCAATTCCCCCTGCAGGGGAGTTCCAGTTTAACTTTACGACTTTTAAGTGGGAAATTCCCAATTCCCATTGAAACTGAGCAACTGCAATAGTAGCCAGCAAAAAATACATCAAAATGGAGATTTTACACAATAAATTTCGCCTACTTGTTGGCTACGATTGAACCCTGTGCACCTCCACCTGCTGCTGGGTTGCTGTCATTTCATTGGTCAAATAATCAACAAGCATTATGGGAGATGTAGTTTATGGTTAATGCTGGCTTTAAATCAGTTTATTTTAGGACAGTAAAACATCTTTGCAGCTCTTTCAGGCCACATAAAATACTGTGGTGGGCCACATTTAGCCCATGGGCCTTGAATTTGACATGTGTTGTATTCCTATCAAAGTGGACTATGTTATATTGTGATGCGTTGCATCTAATTGTGCTGCATTATATTGTTGCATTGTATTATAGTGTATAGTTGTGTTTTTGGGGGGTTCTAAGCTAATAATTTGTGACCCATCTCATTAAATTGAGCTTTAAGCCACAAAGTGGAGAAATAGGCAGCTAGAGTGCATTGATTAAAGTATTTTCCTACAACTACATTTTGTCAAAATATAACAAATACATACCTTATCTACTGATCATTTAAATAAATATTTGAAATATATATATTTTTCGATTTGCAGGGACCATTTCCTCAGTAAATATTGGTTCCAATGGAAAGTTTAGTAACTTAGAAACTAATTTTAGAAAGAAATGTTGATTTTCAGTTGCCAGGTTTTTGTTGTTTTATGTGAGAACAAATCTTTGAGACAAGAATCTCGAAACATTTTACTTGTTTTGTGAAACATTTTTTGTGCAGGAGCAGAGGGGAGTGAGTTCACCAGTAATTTGAATTTAAGAGTTGTTTATCGCTCTACATTAAGGGTGTAAACCCTAATCTTCAGACTATATCACACGTGTGTCAGCTAGAACAGAGCTCATTATATTTTCTGCTAAATATAAGCACATTTCAGTCAAAGGAATGCACTTCAGTCTGTGTTTAATATTTCTTTGGCATTCTATTCTCTACATTTTTTAATTCATGTGTCTTCCATGTGTGGTTGATGTGGTTCTAAGTTTTTTCTTTTCCTGTGTTTTTCTCTTGATGGTAGCTCGTCTATCAAGGTCTCGGTGGTAAGAAGCAGATGTTTGTCCTTCAGAATCTGCGGGAATCATGGTAACATTAGCATACAGACTCAGCCGTGGTTGTTGTAAATCTAGTTTTCTCCCTGCGAGATCTGTAATAAACACCTTTGCATCTTTTGAAAACAATTTTTTTTCCCTCTTTCCTTGTTTTCCCCTTGTGATGATTGCTATTTTTATTTGCCGGTGTAATAATACGTGATTGCTGCAGCCTGCTGTAATATTAAGTGTATTTTCTTCTTCTCCTTCATTTGTTTTTTTTTGGTGCTGGAATGAATCCTATCAGTGTGAGATTGAAATCATATGGTTGCACAGGGTTGGTGGCGTGCAGATCTCTTCAGGACAGGAGTGATAAGCCAAAAAAACAGCAGTTTCTTCCAAAGTTCTGGGAAGGTTGCAGAGGTCAATTTGAAATAAAACATTAATATCTTAGGGTTACATTTTCTTTCCTATAAAAAAGTGTAGTTTTTAACAGATGCTTAAGAATTATTGTTACCCAATAGAAAAAAAGACCTACTTTTAGTTGACTTCCTGTTTGAAGGTCACAATGGTTAAAAATACTTTTCTGATTTGATAAAAAAAACATAATTCCACCCATGCACGTTGCAGTCAAAGCTTCGTAAAAGTTTAAATTTTTTTTTTTTTTTGAGCGGAGCTTGAAGCAGAGAGGCTATTTAACGTACTTCCTGGCCACTTTAACCAAACAGAGCTGAGAGGTTGTGTGACGAATTCCTTGCTGTACTTTATGATAAAACAACATCTCATCTGGCTTCTGTAGATGATTCGGAAAAAAAAAAACAAAGGACTGAATAGATTCTCTCCTGATGGAGATGGCGAGCCAGAGCCCAGAATTGGAACTTTGATCGAACGACGGAACTTGTTTTTTTTCCAGTGTTGGATCAACATTGTAAAACTACTCAGCTACTACAAGAACTGGAATACTAACTGAACTGAAAAACACTATTATATAAATGACTAAGACTTAAGACTATTCGGGACTTTGGGGATTGAATTGAATGTAAATGAAACTTGAACGTAAATTTTAGAACTCCATCTTAAGTTGTACTGTTTTCATTTTTCTATATGTTAAATCATATTGTCGTTTCTGCAAATCTCTTGGTTTGAGCTATTTACTCAAACCTCACTTACTGTGCAATACCTCTCCTCGAACATAGACACTGGTCCATACAGTTTCACACCTAAGACCCTAGTCTTAAGTAAAGGGTTGCATTTTCATCCATTCTTTATTTAAAGCTGTAAACTAAAATAGTTCTATATTTTTTAAAAAATGGCAACATTACAACCATTTTGGTTAAATATTTGCAATGATGTGTGTGATCTGGTAGTGCTCACAATATGTAGCAAATACCAAACCAAAATTTATTATGAGTTATGGTCATTTTTGTGTTTGGTATGGTTGATGAGCTGTGACAGCTATCCAGAATTGGATTGTGTCCAAGAGTTATTTAGATGTGCATCCAGTGTTTACTGGCTGTCCGGTGGTTTATGAGATATTTTGCTAAAAACTTAATGTACATAAATAAATAACTCACACAGAGCCATTTAATTTACTACCTACCTTTTAGGGCAAAAAGGCAAGAAATAGGTGCAACAGCAGAAAAGAAACGAAGCAGAAGCACATCCAACTAAGAGATGGTTTACTAAAAGAATTGTCAAAAACAATTTTCTAGATCAATTATTTTTCAGTTTAAACTTTCTGGTTTGTCATGATTCGTAACAGGAAAAAAAAAAAGAATGAAGGCAGGACTGAACATCACCAGAGGACATTTAAATGAATAAAAGTCATGGCAAAAATAATTAAATTGAGACTTTTTTCCATCTGAAATCTGGATCTTATGGGAAAATGTGCATATGCAACAGTAGACTGTGTGTGAAAAACCATTTGAGGCTTTAAAGGTCAAATGTTGGCTGTGAAGTGCTGTCCATACTCAAATGAAGCCCCCGGAGTCGTGTTTTGAAGTGAGTGTTTAAAGTGAGTACAGAGGATAGCACAACCGTTCACCTCTCATATTGTGAAGGTTACACAAGTTGAAAAAGGGCATCACGCCCCAGAACGAAAGTGGCTTTTTCTCTTTTAGGACAACGTGCCACAGATTTCGGTTCTCTGCAGGACCACGACTGATCAACTCGGAGTCTAACTGAAGCCATCATTACAGGAATAAACCTTCTGCAGTTTAAACAAAACTGCTTTAACTAAGTGAAACACAAGCATCCTGTACATCAGGGGTTTCCAATCCTGGTCCTCGAGGTCCACTACCCTGAATGTTTCAGAGCTTTATTTGATCCAGGACATTAGATTTGGATAAATAGATGATAACAGGGTTTTGTAGAGTTTAAAGACGTAACAGAATCATGGATGTAGGTGTGTTGGAGCAGGGAAACGACAAACATACAGGATAGCAGCGCTTAAACACCCCTGCTTTACATTGTGTGTGTGTTTATTTACAAACGTTTACAATCAGATGTTTACATCCACTCATGGGCATGATTATACAACATACAAATCTAACTATAGAAATTGCATTTCCTGCAAAAATGTAGTGTCAATGTTGAATGCTGGAAGTTTTTTTGCTGCTGAAGAATTTATTTTTGCAGATATATGAACAGACCAAGCCCTAGTAGCCAATACTCAACTATCAGGAGCCCCCATGCAAAACTCTGGCTCAGGGGGATGCACAGTTTTCTTTTTCCAGGTGAGAATGATTGTTGCAAGTGTTCGTCCCCCTCTTTTAAATTATTTATTTACCTATTATATATTCCACTAATTTCCTATAGAGTTGCAGTTGGGTGACACTGGTGGTTTCCAGTTCATGGTAAACCCTTGGTGGTCCCTGCGTTGATTTACAACATTCTGACCCATTTTCTTTCATTTCAAGACTGTCAAACCAATCCTCCTTCATGCTGGCAAAGAGAAACTACCAGCTGCAGTCAATCACCAACAAGAAGAACGAGCGCTGGATTTGTCAAGTTAAAATACATCCTTGAAAACTCAGCACCATTTAAGATTTAGATGAATGTATGTATAATTCTGACTTTGTGTTCTTGTTTGTTTTCAGTGATTTCCCAGTAGTATTTTAGTTTGAAATGCTCATCTCTGGTACATTTTGTTGAGCCTAATGCAGAATTAACAGCCATATTAAAGCAATTCTGCTCCCCATCTTTGAGAAATCTAAATAGTCTCGCTATAACAACTTTATCTGCACTCAGCATCAGTCAGTCTGGTATAATCTAATATCCATCTCTGTTTCCCGTGATGCCTTTCCACCACATAAACCAAGTCAGTGTTTCGCTCTAATTTAATTCCACGCATTATTTCTGGAGACAACAGAAACATAATGAGTCTTCATGCTGAGTAGCAAGATGAAGCCTCCTGAATTTGAATCCAAATTGCTATCATTTACCGATACCTGAGAACTCTGTTTCCAACTAGGAAGTGGAAAAGCAAACGCAGCAAGACATCAGGCTTTGTAGCTCGTAACGTCTATGAGGTTTCAATAGGAGGTTAACCAGTAAACATAAATGGTTTACTGGTCAAAAATGGGGAAATTATCATTTCAGACTTGGTGAGAAAGGACAGAATTTCTAATCTGGATTTTATTTCAATCTGTTAAATTTTGCCTTTGTAATATGCTCTTTTTTATTAATTCTATAGATTACAGACTTTAATGAGATTAAGACTATGGATAAATGTAAAAATGACATTATGTGAAATGCTTGCCTGAGGTCACTCGCAACAAGTGAAATATTGTGATGCCAAACAGACACCTAATTTTAAACCTGTCCATTCCAATGTGTGCTTTTTTTAACCGTAGCTGTAATTAACCTTTATACAGATTTGGTTAAATGACTGCAATTTGAATCCAACAATCAAACGCTTTTGTTACTACAAGAATGTAGTTGCTTCATTGCCAATCAACATCACTGACAATCAACATCATTGTGGTTTGATTTGAATCACAAGACTTCAGTTCAAGAAAAACCTCTGATTGATGAAAAGGTAAGATTAAATAAAAAAATAAGTAATCAAAGATAAAACAGTGTTTTCCTGAGATGAGTACTATCCTGGTTTTACTAGTTTTCTGCTTCTAGTAACTTTAACCGACTGAGTAGAAAGAAGTTCATAACTAATGCAGTTATTGGCTGTAGCTCCTGCTCCTTTAGGTCAACTCTTCAAAGTATGTCTCCTTTAATATTTCACAGGCTTTAGACCACACATGGACAAAATGTGGCTCACAGGTTCGAGGTGACCCTTGGATGATCTTCATCCCACCTTCGGCATTCTTGTACAAAACAAAAAGCTTAAAAAGAAATTGAATAAAACAGGTTTTCTTGCAGCAAGTAAAAACAAAGCCTTTACTGCTTTAATACTCATTTCAGGCCAGAGGCGCCACCTGAATGTTTTCAAAAAGAAGGGCAGATAAGGGCTTGATGATATTCTTGGAGTGGCACAATTCAGCCAAAAACTGTAATAGAATTGTAGGATTTTTATTATGTTGTTGTCATGGACTTTATTTGAAAAATATTGCAAACTGGGAGTTAAGGAATTACCTTCGGATACAGTTTTGTTTTGCCTAGTATTGTTTCTGATATTGCAGTTGGACATAGCATTGAAGAGCAAATATATGTGCAAAACAATGTGGAATATACAATAACTAATGTATAATAACCAGCATGCAATAACTTCTTAAGGGTTGATATTGTGCTGTGTTGTATGATTGTTCCTTTATTTAATTTTATCTTGTAAATAAGTTTTACCCCTTTTATTTTACTATCCTTTTCATATCCTGACACCATAAGGGAACACCTAATTTTGTTGTACTTGATACAGATATTCTGCTTCTGAAAACAGCACATAATATACAGGAACATCTGTGCCGGGTATGGCCTGGAGGTCCCAGAGTCAATGTGTGAGATGCCACCAAGGGCGGTGGAGAACCGAAGAGCTACAATACTGTGTCTGGATCCAGACCAACAAACAGGTGATGACTAACCAACTGGAAATTGTGGTGACAGATGTAGCAATCCCTAGAAACTGCAACATCAGAGAGAATGAGAAGCTAAAGAAATACTAAGGACTAAAAGAGGAAATACAAAGGTCATGGAGAGTCAAAGCATCAATAGTCCCAGTGGTCGGTGGAAAATTTGGAGCTGTGACCCCCAAATTGGAAGAGTGGCTCCAACAGATCCTAGGAGATCTCTAAAAAGAAGATCGCAATACTAGGAACAGCTAGGATATGGAGCAGAACCTCCAAACTCCAATGCCTCTGGTACAGGACTCAAGTTTGAAGTGAAATGGAAACTGTTTGATGTATACTTCATTTAAAAAAATAAGAGAATTTTTGTTTTTGGTAGATTATTTGTTTTAACAACGCTTCTTGGTAATAAATCCTATACCATTGGAAAGCCTGTTAATTTCCCTTTTAAACTGTGCCACATTTGTAAGGATCATGCTCTTGTAAAGCGCAGTATGTGGGTTATGCACATGCCAAACAACTTATTTTGTTGTTGATATTGACACTTGTTTTGAGCTTCTAATACCCCCATGTGTTGCCAATCAGGTACACGGTATAAGATTAATTGTCAAGAAGCATTGTTACAACAAAAAAATAATCTACCAAACACATATTCCTTTATTTGTTGTGCTAAGTTATACAGTATATTAGTTTTAGCATTATGTGTTTTCAAATTTTGATTACCTGTGCATCTATTTTAAATCAGGTTAACTTCAAACTTATTATCCATTTATTACTGTGTGATGGTTTTATTAATAACCGTCCTTTGTTTCATTGGATTTTTTACTAACTTTGCATGAATTGCAGGGATCACCTGCCTTTCATGATGGCAAATGATAAGAAGAAAAATATTTGTCTAACATTTCTTTTCAAGGCCGAGCTAAACTGGTGAAGACATACTGTCAACAGCAACAAATCAAATATGAAAACAAACTGTGGGACTTTTATTATCCCTGTTTCAAAAACGCACAAGGGCCAATCCGCAGTGCCGGAGACGTGCCTGTTCTTGGTACTCTCCTCACTGAATACAATAAAAACAAGGCTCCTGCTTCCAAGTAAGAAACAGCCGGTGGCTCAAGAGCAATAACTGCTCACACTGATGATACAGCCTGCAGTCAATGAGATGGAGGAGCAGAGGCCCCGAACAATGATTGGACTCATTGTTTGTATTCCAAAGACTTGCTATGGGAAATGTCCACTCTGCCTCCTCTCACTCTGTGGCCTTAAAATTCACTGTTTGTCAGAGTTAGTCATGCTTTTGCTCCCACTTACTTACATTCATACCTTTACCTTGGTCACCGTGTTCACCGTCTGCTTTTTCCTCTGTGACCCCTAAAGTTCCCCGAATCCCACATAAAAGTGGAGTTCTTGAATTGGCAGAAGGGGGAAAAAAAAGGACTAACAATGAAATGTATCTGTTTCAACCCCAAGCAGCCAATGGGAACAAATATTGACATGTAATTCTTTCTGTTTGTAGCCAAACCTTCACTTCTATTACAGCTGCAAAGGAGAGTGGAAGGCACATTTGGTGTCGCCGGGGAGACTGACACCAATGATATATTTCTAGTTCTTTTTTCCACCGCTCCCTCGCTCCTCTCCGTCCTCCAAAACCAGGCTGGCCTGCTTTCGCTCACGCCCTGACGTCGACGTCTCCGGTGAGAAAGCGAAGCCCTTTCCAACAAGGTAAATAACCATTAGTGGGTGACTGAGTGGGAAAAAAGGGAGACGGCGAGGCAGAGGAAGAGGAGGACGAGAATGAGACAAGGAGAAGAGATGCAACTTCGAAAAGGTCATTTGTTGCTTTTTCAATATCCTCCCCGCGCCCCTTGTCCTACATTTTATTTCATCAGAGTATCTATTTGTCTTTGCTTGAAACTAAAGCGAGACAGCGAGGGCCTTTTACTATTCACGACTTGTAATAAAAGCACACAATGGCTGCTTCTCACAATGTTTTAAGATTTCTCATTACATCTCCTTATTTACCTTGGCAGTGCTGAGGCGAAGAAAGGAGGATGAGGGAAACGTGAAAATAAGCGATTTCTTGTTTTATTTAAGCTCAATATCCCATCCTTTGAGGGGCTGTGCTTCATTGTGGGTGGCAGTGATGCAAAATATCCAAGGCCCGACTACGGCTGGTGCTCTATTCTGCTAATCAAACACTTGTGAATGTATTATTGATCACAGATGCTGCCGGTTGCCTCGCTTGCTTTAACTCAGTTTGCTCTCCGTCTTGTCGTCTGTCGTTCTGTTCTCGTCTGCGTTTCTCATCCTCTCCATTTCTGCTCCCCTCCTTCCTTCTGCCTTTCCCATGCGCCCCCTTTGTCATCATCCTCCATCTGCCAGCCCTCTCTGCATCCCCTTCTGCTTCTGCAACCAGCCCTTTTAGTGCCTCTTTGTGCCTTGCAGCCCTCTCTCCAGTCAAACATCCCTCTCCCCTTCCTCTTCCTTCCCCTTCATCCGAGTGTCCTTTGGAGACACTCGTGGACGAGGCAGGGGCTGACGTACTCGGGGGAGGCTTTTGAAGGAGAAACAGTGTTTAGGACTGTCCAAGTGTTTGCTCAGCACAAGAGCACCCGTGCTCGTTTGTGGATTTCATGAATAATTGATTAAATAATGAAAAATGTAATGGGGGGGGAGATGTTTTAAAATTCAAATTCAAATCAAACAACTAGATGCGGCATTCGCCCGCTCTTCAGCAAGCAGATCCCTGCAGTGATTGGCTTGAGGTTGGGGCTGCATGACTGCGGTGTTCATTGGCGCGTGGATGGAGGAGATTAATTTGATGATATTTGGGGAATTGAAAACACAAAGGTGAGTTTGCGTGTTCCTAAACACACATAATTTGGTTAAGTTCAAGCAAGTCAGCCTTAACGTTTGTGCTTCACCTGCAAGAGAAATTATTAGTGACACAACTGCCTCTTCTAATAGGTTTCCAATAATTGCGATGGATGAGCGTATATGTGGATGGAAGACAGTAAATCTGCCTAAACTCTGTTAAAAAATGTATCTTCACGTCTGTCCTTAGAGGCTCTGACTGTAGTGCGACTGAGTTGTTGTTTTTACTTGAAGTTGCCATGAACAAAATATTCCAGGTGAAATTTGTAGAAAATTTAAATACACACAAAGCAAGAAAATACAAATCTAGAACTCTGAGATTACAGATATTTGATTAGGAAGAGTTCAAAAAGAGTTCCAGACACCTGTGACAACTCTGTGACCAACGAAAGAAAATTGCCTCGCAGATACTGTTTTGAACATTTAGAAAAAAGAGCAGTGCCTTCTGCAACTTTTCTTCGAGGATCTGCCAAAAAACATGTTGGAGATTTCAAAATTACACATTTTGTTAACGCAAACAAAAGTGGTTACATTAAACTATTTGTATGATGATGGTGTGAATCTTTACATCAACCTTATACTACAGTGGCACAGACAAGTGTTCTTTTAAAGTGGGGCCGCATAACAAAAAAAAAAAGCAAAAATAGAAAAATTAAATCTAATAAATGTTTTCAATCAACATTTTAAAATATAATTTAGAATCATATATTGAAATGTTATTTAAGAAAACTTAAGGTTTAATTTCTTTTGTTCTGTTCTCATCGTCACTTTGTTAAAAATTGGTTTTTCAGTAGGAATTAATTTAATAATAAATACGAATTAACTTGAATAAAAAAGTCTAATGTTGAAGAAATGTAATAATTATTAAATAGTGAATAGAAGTGAGAAAACAAAATAAAAGTTGATGTTTCTTTACATTTTTTGCAGCATTGTTTGTGGGTTTGCAAAGAAGGGTCTCGACCACAAGCTAATGCTGTTTAGGGGGGTCGTGGCATAAAATCCTAAATGTAAACAGATAATTACTAAAACATGTTAGTTTGTGACCAGTTTAAACAACTAAAACTGGTTAAACTTTTCAAACGCTTCAGGAATGTTCACAATAATGGCACATTCAAAAAAGTTTGTTTTCACAATTTCATCTACTTTATTCAAATATATCAAGTAAATATATTAAAGAATAAAGAGAAAAAAGAAGTTCAGACTTCAGAAATAACTATGGTTCGGTGGTGACATTATGTTTAAGCAGTCAGGTTCATTTTGTGAACCAAAGCTGTTAGTGTCAAGTGTTTTGTCAAGCTTGTTGTGGATTTGTGTTGTGCCACCTTCTATCTGCATATCCAGAGCTCTAAAGTTTGGTTGTCAAATTAAGAGAAGGGGGAAAAGAAAGTTGTTCACAGACTACATCCAGCCCTATTTATGTACAGGTTGTGCATCTGTATGTGCATATGTGGAGGATTTTATTATATTTTCTAGTTTTCCTTAAGGCCTCAGCTATGTGTCACTGAATCACTGTTTCCTCCACACCTTTGCAACAATGGCACCAAAAATAAACTGTCAGAAAGTTGTTCAGATGAAGGAATATGAAGTGAAATTACTGTGCGTGTGTTTGTGTGTGTGCAGGTGTGTGTAAGCCTCCCCATCTGTGTTTGTGCTTCCCGGCGTGTCACACCGCGGTTCGCTTATGTAGCCATTTGGCAGTGACGGTTGCTCCCATGTCAAAACACACACCTGATACCCAACCCAATACGAGTTTAAATGAGACGAGAGGACCGCTCTGACTCGGTGTGCTCGCCGCACTGCGTGTCCCTGTCACTGCAGAGGGAGAGAGGTGTAAGGAAGCAACGACAACAACCTGGCAGAGGAAATAAAAGAGTGTAGGAATGAAGGGAAGAGGAAGGAGAGGCCAGAGGAGAGGATACTGCTCATTGCCACTGTTATTCTGCCCACCCCCCCACACACACACCCCCACTGCAGAAAGTGGCTGCCTCCATTAAGTCGCTAATGATCCCTGCATTGTGCCATGGTAGAGTCTGAGAGGCACCAAAATGTCTGAGGCCCAGAGAGCTGAGGAGTGGTGCAGAGGGGAGGTGGAATTATGAAGTGAGGCTTGAAAAGGAAAGAAGAGGGGAAAGATGGAAGGAGGAGAAAGAGAGAGCAGGAAATCGAAAGGTAAACAGGTAAAAAAAAATGAAACCAGTAGAATGGAATGAGGTCTGCTACAACCAGTGTTAGCTGAACTTTTTCAGTTTGCAGTCTCACAACAAACACCGTTACCTCAGGATAAAACCCTGGTGTTCGCATGCTTAGCTCTGCAGAAATTTCAGGTCAGTCAAATTTCTCCCAGTTAGTTTAACTCAGAGTGTGTGGCCTTATTTATTAACATTTTTAAGTTTGTTTACACTTCCAAAGACACAGCAGAAACACAGGTAGCACCATTGTCTGTGTGTGTCTGTTCTGTCTGTACGATTTTGGAAAAGACTGATGTTGAGATTTTTTCTAATTCTGTGATAAATACAATATTGCGATATGAAAAAATACAGGAATTTTCATCAGACGACTTGAATAATGAATGTTTTTCCTCTCCACTGTCGCCAATGTGCTGCTCAGGACGGTAGACTGTGAAGAAGTGAAGACTCGTTATTTGTGTACAGTGCCCTGAGATGACGTTTGTTGTGGTGTAATATAAAGAAACTGAATTGAATAACACTTTGAGTTCTGCTGCCATCTTGTTGACGATGAACCTGCACCAATCATACCTTTTTTTTTGTGCATGTTACAAGTATGTTTTAGTCTGTATTTGCTTTTTTTTATTGTGCCTGAGAACATGTTTCCTTTTATTATGTGCAAACGTGAATTGCGTTTTACCACCAAATATGTTGCCTCTGAGTTTTTTTCTGCTACTAACCGTATTTTACATCTTTAACCTCCAGCTTTCCAGCAAATTTGCTCGTCTTCTTAATTTTTGTCAAGATCCTCATCTTCCTCCACAGCTCAAGAATTCACTGAAAACAAAATTTTGACATTATTGTCTCAGAAGGTTCACAACAAAATGAAAGACTGGGCTTTTTTGACAGGAAGCTGCCCACTTCCACCGGTGGAAGCAACACAAAGCTATAACACGCAGTCATTTATTATGGTATAGTCCAGGAGTGGGCAATCCTGGTCATCGAGGGCCGCAGCCCTGCATGTTTAAAATTGTTTCCCTGCTCTAACACACCTGATTCAGCCATCGAACTACCTCTTCCAAATTCTGCAGAAGCCTGACAATCACCCTTTCATTCAAATCAGGTGTGTGGGAGCGGAGAAACAAGTAGAAAATGCAGGGCTGCGGCCCTCGAGGACCAGGATTGCCCACCCCTGGTTTAGTCCCTTAATAACACTTTGATTTGCCTCCTAAATCACAGGACCTGTAATGGGACTACTGCACACATGTGGATTGTGATGACGATGCTCAAAAATATCATGAAGCTCTACTCTGTTCCTTTTAGCAAAATATCATGAATAGCTGCTGTAGTGACCATCTTGTGTCCATATAAAATAATCTTAACACAGAAATAGTCTAGTAGTAGCTGAGACTGAACCACAAACTGTACTCTGAGCACCAACGCATCACGCAAGATTCAGGTTTAAAACTTTACCACTATTTGAATCAACTCTGTTTGTTAGCAAAACATCTCACAAACCAAAGGGTAGATTTTACCAAAATTTTCCAAAACTAGTCAACCTGATTCAAGATGGCCGCCACAGTCAACTCACCTTAGAAAACACCTAAATGGCTATAAGTCAGCCAATTTTAGCTATCACATGTAGCTAAATATTACGTGGTCATGGCTGAGAGTAATTCCTAACAAATATTCTGAGATCTTTATTTAAAACTTTGTCATGAAAGGTGGTGGGGAACATGGATTCCTTTAAAAATTGCTACACTTATAATCATGTTTCAATAATAAAGATTTGTTAAGCCCAACATATTGATCAGCTCAGAAGCTGTACTTAAAACAGATTTCAGATTAACATTTATCTAAACACTTCACAACGCATTTTCCTTTTTATTCGTCACTCATCTGTATCTACCCAACACGCTCATAAATACCACCTCCTGCACTAATTGTGCTCTTTGATGTACGCGCTGGACGCCAAAGTCACAAATTGTTGGCATTAAATTTTCATTGTATAGATTTGGCTCATTAATATGTATGAGCTGTGTGTTTGCAACAGTCCCATCTGTGAAAGGATTCACAGCAGGGCACACA
The DNA here is from genome assembly GCA_031762555.1 of Cynodonichthys magdalenae. NCBI lineage: Eukaryota > Metazoa > Chordata > Actinopteri > Cyprinodontiformes > Rivulidae > Cynodonichthys > Cynodonichthys magdalenae. The sequence goes on from JARVJO010000001.1 coordinate 16,302,018, forward strand.
CACACACAAACAAGCCCATACACGGTGCAGATTTACTGACGTTGCACATGTTTGTGCACACAAACACAGGCAAACACACACTTGTGTACACACATGTTGGCACAGTGTGTCTGGCCTGACAAACTGCTGCTCTCCAGCTCACATCCCCTTATTTACCAAACGATGTGGCCCTGTGTCCCTCCCCGCCTCTCCTTCCATCCCTTCGTTTTCTTGCCCTCCTTTAATAGAAGTCTAGCCGCAGTTACCTCCTCCCCTATCACTGTCTGCCACCACAAATCACAGCACTGAAAGGACTGAAAGGACACAGGGAGATGGTTAAAAAAGAGGTGGGGAGAACAGAAAACATTAGAGGGAGGGCAGGTTTTTTTTGTGAGGGTCTTCTCTCTGTTTTACCCAACAACAGCCCAATGGCCATCCATCTCAGGCCTATCTGTTAACACGGGGCCACAAAGGGAGCCAATTGACTAGACCAACATGGAACAAGTTGTTCCACTCCAACAAAAGCTAAATTATATAAAAGCTAGAGCTGCACGATATATCGTTTGAGCAGCGTCATTGTAATGCAGGTGCAAAATCAACGTGTTATCTAGGGAGTAAACCTTATTAAACGATTGAGTCTTCCAGATTTTATGTTAAGGGGTTGAACGGCAAACATACATTTTGTTGTGAAACTTCTGTAACAATAATTGCAACATTTTTCAGGAAGTGTTGTTGTGAATTCTCAAGCTAGGGAGGAAGACGACGAGGATCTTGCCGAAAATTGGAAAATTGGCAGAGAACTGGAGGAAAAGAGGTTAAATATGAACATTATAGTGTGACGAAAACAACAACTAAGATAAATAGAGGCAACGCGTTAGGCGGTAAAACGCAATTGATGTTTGCAGATGATAAAGGGAAATATGTACTCGGGTCCTAGGACAATAAAATATATGAATAACTTAAATACAGACTAAAAACATTCTTATAACACGTACAAAAATAAGAGGTAAGATTGGTGCAGGTTCCGTTAAATCCGTTACACTAACTGAATTGTTACTGTTTTTGTGATTAGTAAGTTCAGTTGCCTAAGACAGACATTTCAAATCGATGTAACTTCAAAGATTAATCTGTTGTAGATGTGTACCTAGAGTTTTAGTGAGTTCCATCTGCTAGTTCAAGAGATATTAAGCTAACACAGCAGACAACTGGACACTTATTATCGCTCCTTCGCCTATTAGAAATATTGCAACCTGGATAGAAAGAAAACCTGCAGAATCTCTAACACTTTCACAGTCTGCTACAAATATTTAAGCTGTCACTTTGGGTTTAAAGTACGTCTGTTAGCTTTCTACAGTTCTGAACTCTTTTTCACTCAGACTTTTCCCCCGGCTCGTTCATTTTGCAGCTGCGGTGGTGCGAACATCTGAAAACCCTAAATCTAAAATTTGCACGAGGGGGCAAACAGCACGCCGCCATTCCTCCGCCGCACCCGATCATCTTCCCTCTCCATCTCCCATCTTGGCCCCCCCCCTTTTCTCTCCTCACAGCCATCAACCACAGCAATCAAGCAAGATCCTCGCTGAGTGCTCGGAGGGCCGGAGCGGAGCGCCGTGAAGAGGAGGAGTGGAAGAAACATCAAGGAAATAGATGTAAGAGTGCAGCTGCTTGACATTAGAGCCCAGAACTGGCTGGTCGGTCGGCTCACTGATGGGCACTGTCATCAGTTTTAATCAGGCTTGTTTAACATTTGCTAGTCCTACTCGTAAACAACAGCACAATTGATGGAATACCCTGGAACATTTTTTTTAAATATCAAAAGTTGAACAGTGAGTTTGGAGATAAATATTTACTGTACTTCAAAACATTTTTGCCATGTTGACTACGGCTGAATCCCAGTTTTCCAGGTTAAACCTTACTCTGAGTTTTGAAATGTCCCCTTCAGGTAGCAGCAAAATACTTCACTCTGAAACAAGACGCCGATAATCCATCTGTTCCTGTCAAACCCTTTTTATAAACAGATGTAATGCCAGAGTTTGAATAGGTTATGAAAAAAATGACGTGTCACATCTTTTGAAGAGTTGCTCTGTGAAAAGGTTATGGAAAATTAATAGATAGTTTGTTGAGCTTGAATTTGGAGAAATATAACTTTCATTCTGAAGCTAACGGCAAATCAAAGTATCTTACTGCCATTTTAAAATTCCTCCCATTTCCCAAACTTCATGGCAGTTCATGCAAACACTGTTTTATCAAGCCTTATAGTTTAAATTTCAATTGTACAGCTAACAGCAGCTAACAGCTAATCCAAAATGGCTACGACTAGCTCAAGCTAGCTGCAACAACTGAACTAAAAATACACTGCAATGGCCAACTGCATAATCTAGACAGTTTAATTACAAAATAGAAAAGTGGAAAAATAAAATGTGGATTGATTGATTTATATAACGCTTAACAACCAACTAAAGTTACCAAAGCACTTTACAGTAGAAATCACATCACAAGAAAAATAAAACACAAAAACAACAATAACAATAAGGGAAATGTCACTATGCTACATGGTATAAAATGCCTGTCTAAAGAAATAATGTAAGTCTTGAGCGTAGACTGATGAAAACAAGTTCAATATATATATTTTTTATTCCTTGATTACAAGCATGGTAGCAAATCAGATTTACCCACCACTAATACTTAACCAGACTTGGTGGGTGACTCATTACAACAAACTCTTGACCCCTGTTTTCACAATATTCATGATATGATCATTGAAGTCAAATAAGGCTACTTCAATGCATTTAGGCTGATGACACAGCATACAGCACTCAATATACTACAATACTCAAACTAAATAATGTGTACTCTCAATGAGACTCGCCCACAACAAGGTTAAAAGGGGTTTCAGATACTTGTGACAACACTGAGAATAGCTCGAGATGAATTTCAGGCGTCCACATTTTTGAGAGATCATTTGTCGCACAATTGTTTTGAACATGTTCAAAACAAGACTTTGAGCTTCTACAACTCACGAAAATTTTGAAAACCCCATTTAGTCTCAGTCAAAGCTCAGTGAAACACTGACTTTAGCCTTAAACTTTTCAGCAGAACACGGAAGTTTATTCACAAAGCTTCAAAATAAAACTGTGTTGAAGTACATAAATTTTTCAACCATGTGAGCTTTTTGAGCTGCCACTGATTTATTTAATTTCTCTTTTTCCAGCTCAAGAAGCAATACCATATGGTGGGAAACTTTTCATTCAAGTCTAGCGGAACCACATATTTCCAGGCTGATGTTGTCGGTGGAGATTGGAGGGGAAGAGTGAGCGATGATGGGAGCCAGAAGGAGCTGAGGAGAATGGAGAGGGAGGACTGAGATAAGACAGCTGAGGAGGAGGAGGAGGAGGCAGCCAGAGCACCGAGAAGTGACGAGAGCCGATCTCTATTGATCACCGCAGACAGCTTCATTATCAGCACTTACTGGACACACGGTGAATTCTCAAACACTTCCTGCTGCTGTGCATGTGTGTGTGTGTGTGTGTGTGTGTGCGCGCTGGAGGACATGAATGTCTATTAAGTACAGAGCACATTACTTTTCTGTGTATGTTTTTGCATATTTGTATTATCAGATAAATAGCAAAACTCAGGCCAAGAGAGAACTTTTGTTCGCCGGCTTTTTTGTCATGGGAAAACAAACTTGAGACCCCCTAGAACTCAAGAGAGAACATTAAACGCCTTAAAAAGATGTATGAGAATGTACGCAAGACTGAAAATTCAAGAATAAAAATTCTGTGACAATTAACAGCAAAGCCTCCCTCTGTGCAAAGGAATTTGCAGAAATGTACTTTTAACACAGATTTTTGGAAACTGTTAAGATCAGTAAAAACAAAAAAAAAAAGAAAATGACTTTAGATTTAATCTTCACATTAGAAAACATTTATTTTTGCAATTACAATCAGTGAATTATGCTTGTGTGCTGTGTTATGTACTTTAATGACATATTTAAACATGTTGAGGGTTGAGAAAGGCTGGTTTTATTTGCTGATGAACTGATAATGTGCTTACACACATTAAGGGTTTGAAAAGCATAAATAATGGGGGAAAAAGCTACTGGTCTTGCTCCATCTGCAAAGGTAAGTGTTCAAGGCAGGACCACATCAGTTTACATCAGCATGAGTATTCTGTGTTGAAAAGTTGGGATATTAACGAATGAAATATATTTAGTTCTCTTATGACATGAAATCTTTATTAAGCCTGCATCAACACTGATTATACCAAATAATGACTGTTAGTCCCACAAAACATTCATTTACAGTTAAATGTAAGAGAAATGATGGGGGGGGGGTTGATTTTGGACGCAGCCCCTGTCGCCAGGCAACTGCACGTTACCAAGAGAATTCTGACAGTCATGAAAAATTGATTAAACTAATGAGACATAAAACAGAAATTAATAGGCTTCAGAAATGCTGCCAATTTGTTTAGCTTTGGACACAAACAAGCAAGACAATTTTGTCTGTATTCATTAGTAGTTGGTACTAAAACTAGCTAAGCTGGCTAAAGGGTCGAAACAAATATCAACGGTTAATTAAATCTTTCTAATTATCTCTTGGCAAAGTGTAAAAGCATATATTAATACCAAAATCTTAAACTATTGAAATAATGTGCTAAAAATATAGCTGTCTTTAACATTTCAACTAAAATGTCACATTCCTCATCTCATTGCTACAACTGAACATTGCTAACAAACAATAACTGAGCTCTACATGGTATTCCCTGCATAGAAAAAGTGTTTTAATGTGTCTTCTTATACACACTGAAAAGTACTACATGTTTGTCTGACTCAATGTGAAATAAAACCACAAATACCATTAAAAGTAAAAGTAAGAGAGTTTTAAAATGTCCTGATGCATCTCAGTTATCCAGGTAAAAAAATAAAAAATATAAAGGTTTCATTAAAGAACCCGTCCAGAGGACCTATTTGTTTTATTTTTTTGGTTTTTAAGAGAGTTTTACTTACTAGTGAGTTGTGGTGAGTAGCCGCCATTTTAAACTCCCTAAAAACTGGGGTTGCAGCAAAAGAAGGAGCAATATGGAGACTTTACAGGGCAAATTTCTTCTTTCTACTTTTGAACCCTGTATACCTCAACTTGGTGGTGGGATCCCATCATTTTGTGGGTAAAATAATCAACATGCATTATGGGACTTGAAGTTAGTCAATGCTAACTTTAAACGAACCTACATTTATATTAAGACCTTAAAACATTTTTGAAGGAACCCGCAGGCCCACCACAATGTTTTATTTGGTCCCCACACATTCACTAGACTCTGCTAACTAAAACCAGTTAGTTTAACATTCAGATGTATAGTAGATATATGAAAGCTGACAAAATTCTGAAAAAACCCACCCAAACATCTGATAAGACTGACTTTAAATTAGGATATGAAGGACTATGAGCATGCGCAAATCATCCATAGCTCAATATCAGTAATTTGGCCATAATTAGTTTTAGTTTGGTACTGTTGGTGGCCATCTTAAATTAGGTTTATTTAAAAAAACTAAGCATTTGTAGAAATTTCAATATCCATATTTTTCAAATTCTATCTCCATTTCATACTGCTTATTTGTGGTCAGGTCTCAGAATCAAAAAGTCTAGGAGAGAAACTCAGACATACCTTTACCCAGCAACACTTTCTAGTTCCTCCTGAGGCGTTCCCAGGCCAGAAAGGGTATGTAATCCCTCCAGCGAGTCCTGGGTCTTTCTGTGGGACCTCCTACCAGTGGGACATGCCCAGAACACCTATAAAGGGAGTCCTTTCAATGCGGAGGAGCAGCAATTTCTAAAGGCTCCCACATATTCAGGGGTACCGTGTGCGGTCCGTGAGCCGAGCAGACTCTGCGCATTTTGTCCGCTGACGTTTGTTACTTCATACTCAAGTGTATTGACCACCTGACAAATTCTTTAATTTCTCGCAATTACAGTTATGGCATCAAGGATGAGGAGGAAGAGATAGTTTGCATTTTAGCTTTAAAATAACAAAAGAAACGAACTTACCTAACCCAGGGTCTGAGATATTTCCACCCACGAATTTGTTGCTCGCTGAAAGTCTTTAGATTCCTTCATTAATGTATCATAAAGTTTCCTAATCTCCTCCATGAGACGCTCTTCAAATTTTGACTCCATTTCGTCCACAAATGACACCGATTCTCAACTTTATAAGCTAGGAGTCGCATTCAAAACAGTTCGACTTGAATTCGGCGGGCAGTGTATTGTGTGACACTGCAGACGCAAAAAACTGATCTCTGAGATTGGACCTCCGAGGAGCGAAGTACGCCCGAGTATGTGGGGGCCTTAAGGCTGAGCCCGGCCACCCGGCCACCCGGCCACCCGGCCACCCGGCCACCCGGCCACCCTACAAAGGAATCTCACTGTAGTTGCTTGTATTCCGGATTTTATTATTTTGGTCATGATCCACGCCTCATCGAGAGCTTTGCCTTTCGACTAAATTCTTTCTTCACCACAACTGGCCAAAGAAACGCTCTCATTACTGAGAACGAGGCCCCAATCCGTCGATCCATCTCCCGCTCCATCCTACCATCACTCGTGAACTAGACGCCCAGATACTTGAACTCCTCCACTATTTTGCTTACACTACAAATAACCAGACACTGGAAAAAACATTGATTCTTTGCCATTGGTTAAAAAAAATTATGGGTAGGGAGATTTTAAACAGTAAACAATTTGACTTGTCTTACTAGTAACCTATTGCAGTATTAATAATAGTTTTATTTAAACATTTATTTTTATTGTATTTTTTATTGGTGGTACAGAGGTAATTTTCTGATCAGAGGATTGAGAGTTTGATCCCCAGTCTCAGCAGCTTGTCATAATGTTCTTGGACAAGACATTAAAACCCAACTAACCTCAATAAATATCCATGTATGATCAAGTAAATGAATGAGCTGTATAAAAAAAAACTATTAAATGGAACGCACTGTATCAATGTGGACAAAAAGGTATCATATATGTGTTGATCATTTGAAACACACTATTGTATGGTCTCTGGTTTTAATATTTGAACCCGTTCTTTACTTTCTGTCAGATTTCAGCAGTAGCACACTTGCATTTACAAAAATGGAAAAAAAAAATGGAGTTTTGTGAAAAGATTCAGATAAGCAGCAACCGCCTTATGTTTACAGGTTTTCTCTCATCAGTTTCCAGCAATAAAACTGAGTTACACTGCCCACTTCACATGCAGCCATCACATCAATGAGTGTTCCATCTGAATGCATTGAATACTGAATGGGATACAGCAGCAGATAATACGGCGGAGGGAATGGAAACAGGGTATAATGCATGTTCACTTCAAATCTTCTTTCTTTTCTTTTCAGCATCATCACCCCCCCCCCCCCCCCCCCAATACCCACCCTCGACTCTCCGTCCCCACACCCCCTCCGCTTCATATCTTCCTTTCATTACCTGGAGAGGAAGCTGCGGAGGGGAGGAGGGAGGGGTTTGAGATTGAAGGTAGTTAGTGGTTGCTGAAGTTAAGAAGTGTGTGTGTGTGAGGAGGGGGGGGGGGGTGTGTGACAAGAGAGGGGAAGAAAGAGTGAGTGAAGGTTGGTGA
>JARVJO010000001.1:16310024-16345311 GCA_031762555.1 Cynodonichthys magdalenae
CCTCCTTTCGCGGCCCCCCCCCCCCCCCCCCACCTCCTTTCACCCCGTCATTTCACCATCTCAGACAAAGCCTCTTTACAATTCATTGAGCAAAAAGGACAGATCTTACACTGTCATTTCATGTATTTCCAGTTCATACAGCCTAATGCTAATTAAAACACGAGTGCCCAAGGCCTGGCCACTTATCAGCACAAAGAAAACACAGGGAGCCTACTCTCCCACTTCACATCAATGCTGCCAGTCGTGTTCAAAGGCAAAGTGCTCGGCTACAAATAGATTCTCAACAGGCATTAGCGGAAAATGTACGACATGATCAAATCTGCTTTTTTGTTCACGTTTGCATTAGATATTTTGCCACCAATAATTGATCAACTCCAACTAGCATCATCTGTACACCTAGAAGATGATTGGACTCTTAAAGTTAATACATTATTAGCAGATGACAGATTTAGGTCAGGCATAGGCAACTTAAATGATGGAAGGGGCCACAATTTTCTGTTGACACTACCAGAGGGTTAAATAGTGTTGCACACTTAAAAAACAAATTTGAAAAATGTTTCTGTATATATACGTTGATTAAACCAACATACAGAGCAGTAATGCAACATATTTTATGCTTAAATGTGTGTATAACAGTTTAATCAAAGTATTGTTTAATAAAAATGAATACAAAACTTTTAAAGCAAACAAATAATAAAATGTACTTACTTTAGCTGACGTGCAACAGCATAACATGCCTCAAGTGTAGCTCCTGCATGGTTCTGGTAAAAATGTTGCTGTTTATATACTTTCCGAGTAAACTTCTCATATTTAGCTTTGTGCAACGTGTTGTGGAGACTATTAAAACCCTTCATGGCAGACAGCATCTCTAATAAGACTTGCCTTGAAATTATGTGAACAGATAATCTACCTCCCAAGAAAACATTTTTTTTTCTTAAAAATGCACTCAAAGCAGCTCTTGGATGCTAAGATTCCTCCTAGAAGATGGGACTGAAATCACCAGTGGACCATCTCTGATTGAGGTATTTCTACATGTTTGGATATTTGTCCCATATTTTTTGCAGAAGTTACCTTCAAATAGACAAGTATGCAAAATATGAAATGTCTGGAAGCCATCAAAAGGAGACAAGCTATTGACTGGCATCCAGAACCTTAAGCCGACTTATTTACTCTGCCCTGGAGTAATGAGCCTTTTCTTCCACTTGCTTTGTTTAGTATTTAGTGTGTTTAACTGTCAATGGGAGGCAGAGAATGAGAGACAGGAAAGAACTTAAAGCAAGAATTTGTGATTAATACACTGCAATAAGGAGCTGAAGCTAAATCAGAGCATCAAAGTCAGCTCATTAAGGACAAGTCCTGTGCAAACATTAGCTGGTTTGGTGAGTCGCATGATTGACAGCTGGGTGAAGTTGTAAAAAAAAGTGGTTTGAATTGTATTAAAATATTTGGTGGTTTAGACATGAAAAAGTAGGATGCTTTCAAAAAGCTAATTATATTGTTTTTCTTGGGGTTTATTCGTTATGGACAAAACATTAAACGATGTTACATTATTAAAAAATGTCACTGTTTCCTTTGTAAAGCAGTTGCCAAATTATTTTTATCGACAACCTTTTTGTTCCAAACTAATACACAAGGACTAAACCTATAACAAAAGGCACCGACATTTTCCTTACTAAATAAAAAGAATACAAAAATTTCTGACAGACGAGAGTCAATTAGACCTATTTGTGTTGTGAGAAAAAGCTGAACTAGTTGGGGAAAATACCTACTCAGAAATAATCACTCTTCTATTAATCTAAAAGGGAAAAACAAGCAGTACAAAGTTAGTTGAGTTGGTTCATCTGATTAGGACACCTTCATTTAGGGGTGTTCCTGGCATGACCCACTGGTAGGAGGTCCCAGGGAAGACCCAGGACTCACTGGAGGGATTATGTATCCTCTTTGGCAAGCTGGAAAGTGTTGCTGGGGAGAGGGATGTCTGGGTTTCTCTCCTGGACTTGTTGCCTCAGCTACCCGACTACGAACAAGCAGTAAAACATGGAGAACAAGCGGTACGCCGATGAACTTCATTGCTGAATAGGGGCTTTTAGCTTGAGGAGCATTGGGGCAACTTTTGGACACCCTGTTCAATTTTTTATGCTTTCTCTCATCTGGTGACGCTTCAGGATGCTCACAGGGCACCGTGCTGATCGTTGAACTCGTGGAGACTTAGTAGATATTTCTGTCTGCAAGTTTTTTGTTTCCTGTCCGTAAATTTCGTTAACTTTGTGAGCGGCATGGGGGTGACCGCACTATTTTTTGAAGCCAGAGGAAAACACAAAGAATAAATTGTGCCATGCATGGATAGAGGTGGACCGCTCCCGGTCTGTCTGTATTTTTATATAAAAATTTTTTCTAAGTAAATTTCATAAACTTTCCGTAAATGGCAGCGGAGGCTGGCCTAAAGTGTTGATCCCTTCTTCCAAAATCCCACCTAAAAAGACTGTCGCTGAGGGATGTGAATGATGAATGTTTTCAAGATGAGTGTTATGTTTTTATGGTCTGGAATTGAACAGGGAATGCAAGTAAATTTTATTGTTTTTGTAAAAGATAATCAAGTGTAGGAGTTATGGTGTGTAAAGCAACAGAGGGAGGTAACCTAAGAATTCAGATCATTCCTTATAAACACCAAGGTTTTTTTTTTTTTCAAAATCCTTGACTCTGTGCTTTAAAAATTGGCTAAAATGTCATTAAGACCTAATTTTTACCTTTTAAAAACTCAAATTATTTCATTCTTGATTAACTACCTGGTCCTAAACCTCCATCTGAAAAAAAATGTGTATCTTTTTGGTTGGGAATTCAGAAGTATTGGTCATCTAGAAGGCAGACAAATTGAAGAATTAGGAGTTGGTCTAAATTTAGAAATAGAATAACTGAGTAACAATAACCCATAATCCTGGCTTCTATGCCAAAACAAAGAATGAGCACAAAGAAGATGGGACTTTATCTACAACCAAACATCATTTCACTGTTTATAATAACAACAAAATAACAGCAGAACAAATTGCCCCAGATGCTTTGGTGGCTGTTTTTATGTTTGTTTCAGGCAGTTTGATGAAGATTGATTTAAAACAGACTCAGCTCAGTCCCTGATTATATTAAATGATGGATAGCATCTAACTAAGAGGCTAGAATAGATTTGCACAGAACATCATGCCACTAAAGTCAGAGAAGATGCCACAGATCTCAGTTTTTTAAAACTGTTTTTTTTTTGTTTTGATGTCAGTCTGCCATTTTCAATAAAAGCAGACAGAAGCAGAGTATACCCAGCTGTATACAGTACACCAGCTTTAATACCAGAACACTGACTGTCAAGTTGTCAGAAACCATATAATTTACAACGCGAGGTAGAACGCGTGGTATGTCTTCCAGAGCCATTAACATTTTATCAGCTTCAACACAAACTTTTGCTGACTGCAGATTTCCCTGAAAGGGAGGGTGTAGACTTCACGGCACACTTCAAGGAGAGATAACGTCACTATCATCGAGACAAAACCTCTTATCAAAAAATTATTCTAACTTTCTGATATAGGTGGTTGAATGAAGATTTGTTTTCAATTATGGGATTCATATATTTGGCATAAACAGGGAAAACATACGATGTTAATGAGCTATCATAACTAGTCATAGAAAAATTCTTGTTATAGTTCTTTGAAATAAAAAATATGGTAATAAATCAGCAAACTTCAGGATGTAATTACCAAAGTTTTGATTTTTAAAGGTTATACTTGAAACATTTTTTTCATTGATGTAATTAGTAAGGGTTACCACCAAAAAAGTGACAGGATGGTGTCCAAAATAATTTCTGTACAGGTCAGAAACATCCCATGAAAAACCATCAAATCCATTATTATTAATAGAAAGATTATGCCAGAACAGCAAACCTGCCAAGAGAGGATTGTCCAGCAAAACTTGAGAAGGACACTGAGCAGAGAAGCAACCAAAAGGATAAAGTTAACACAAACTGAGCTAAAGAGCTCTTCTGCAAAAATGAGAGTATTTGTACCATCTGTACTGTGAGTTGAACAGAGCTGGGCTTTGTGGCAAAGTGGCCAGAAAAAAACATTGCTTTAGGGTAAATTCATGATAAACTGTATGAAGTTTGCCAGGAGGTATTCTGACGATTCCTTACACATGGAGAAGAAAATTATGTGGTCAGAGTAAACTAAAACTGAACCTTCTGGTCATGCTTGGTGCAAAATTATCGCCCCTCATTATGTTGAGAACACACTGCCTGGTGGAAGGCACAGCTAACCAAAACGCTAGCTTAGTTAACTCATACTCCGCTTACTGAAAATACAGGTTCACTAGTGCTAAACCTTTAAATAAAAACTAAACCTGTAAATAAAAACTAAACCTGTAAATAAAAATTAGTGGAAGCGAACATTAAACAGCTAAACAACTACAAGCTACTGGTAGCTAACACTAACAGCTAATCACTAGCTGCTAAAATGACTGTCACTCAGTCTGAATCACACATCTTCATCTCCTTTGAGCTGAAGACTGGTGGGACTCACACAAACCTGTTAATGTTAGTTAGTTAGCTGTTGGCAGACCTTTAGTTGGCAAAAATTTATTTAGCAGAAGCTAATTGGTCTGCTAACGGTTTTCAAAGTTCAAAGTTAGTGAAAAAGCTAATCCGCTAGTTCCACTATTAGCTGATTTGTGGATAAGCAGAACCATGACCACCACTGACCATCCCAACAACAAAGCACAGTAATGGCAGCATTATAGTGTGGGGATTTTCCAGCAGATTAGACCAGGAAACAAACTAGTTTATTTGATGTTTGTTTGTTTGTTTGTTTGTTTGATGCAAACTATAGAGAAATTCTTAGGTTGAATTGAATAAGATGGGACAATGACGTTAAAATCACTGCAGAAGCAACACATTGTTTGTCAAACTCAAAGCTCAGACCTCAGTCCATATGAGAATCTCTGATTTGATATAAAGATGCCTGTGAACAAGCAGCACCAAAACACCTGTAGGAGCTGGAGCAATTTGTGAAAAAAAAAGTGTAGATATACTGTACCTGAGAAGACTTGCTGCTGTACAAAGTACTGACTTTGTGGAAGGGTGAATAGTTGCGTGCTCTAGTTTTGTGGTGATTTTTTTTGTCTTATTTCTGCTTTATTTACATCTTAAATATCGTACTTCTGTAAACTGAACAAACAACCTCCCTCGTTTAAAATCGATGTTGTACGGCAACAAACAGAGATTATGAAGAAGGTGTGAATACTTTTGCAGCCCACTGTATTTGATATGCATAGAAGACAGAGGAGACATAAGGAAATGCAGTGATGCACAAACCAATCAAGGACAATGAAGCACACAGAGACACGCAGGCAGCTACACACTTCTGCAGAGAAACTTGAATGACTAAACCCAGAGTTGCAAAGGACTACCTCAAGGACTATCTCTTTTTCTCCTTTGTCTGATTTTCACATCATCTTTTTACGGAAAATAAACCAGGTGTGCATCTGGCACTTACCCCCACCCCCTCCCTCAACCTGTCACCTCGGGGATGAAGGGATGAGTGAGAGCCAGAGAGAGAGGAAGGGGGAAAAAAGAGGGGATGAAAGAAGAGGAAATTCCCTGAAGAGGAGAATACGGAGAGTACAGACATTCCTGGGGTGTGAGTTGTAGCAAACCCCCACCCTTTTATCCCGCCCTACTAGAACTGAGTCCAAAATGCCACAGGGCAGATATGACCCTGAAACATACACTTATGCACGCATGCACCTATTCACACACACAAACTGTGCACAGGCTCCTGAAAGAGCTGGATAAAGACATCATCTGTCATGGTTGTCAGCTTATGAATCCTGCAGCTCGACAATGCCGAAATGTTCGTGTCCGCCAGCGTGTGCGCAAGCATTCCTCACAAGGAAAGCACAGACTATTTAAAAAAATAAAATATGTGTGTGTTTGGTGTGTAGGTGTGTTTGTAGATATCCAACCCTCCCACTTCGAGTAAATCACATGGACAAACACAAATTCCTTCTTCGCTCTCATCTCTCTGTAATGGTAGGATAGAGACGTCATCTGTCACACTCAACTGTCAACTATCCAAACATAGCCGCCCACCTGTCCACACACACACACAAAACAGATGCAACCACACACACCATAATATTTCTATCTATAAACACACCAATTACCTGAGAGCAGCACGGGGTCTTAGGGAAATTGCAGCTTCATTATCGTGGCAGTTATTATGTTAACCCACATGTCAGAGTCATGGATACACACTCAGGTCTAATGAAAGGGTCACGCTTTAGGGTTGACATGACTTCCATATGTGATGAGGAAGGTCATTTAAACAAAACGCATACATTTGGTAAGAAAGTAAACACACTAAGTCATTAAAATGTGTTTTTAGCTACACAAATAAACAACGTGTTCACTAGAGGAAGGCAGAAAAACTTGAAAATAAAGTCTTGACATGGAACCTCATCCTTCAGCTGATCGTCTCCTGTTGAGTTATTGGGAAAATCACCTTAATGCAAACATAAGCGTTTTGTGTCACATTAAGATATCTTTAGTACATTTTATAAATACAGCTGTAAAAACATGAACATAACATGTTTTTGTGGCAGGCTTATCGGGTTATAACTACGAGTGAACAAGCTGGCTAACACTTTAGCTAGCTAGCTTCCAGGTGAAATTTCAGATTTTTTTTGTTTTGCTATGTTATGTGTAAACGTAAAACTGGTTTGTTTGGGTTTAGGAGCCTTGAGATGCCTGAATGATTCACAAGCATTATACAAATCCTGTAAAAATCCAAATTGACTTTAAACGAACTTCAAAAAACTCAAATTTTAAAAGGCCAATTTAACAGGAAATTTTGGCTTCTTGGAAACAAAATAAGTTTCAAGTATACACAAGATATAATGCATTGGTTGAAAACTTTGCAATAATTAAATTTTGTCAAAACATGATAAAAAAAATAACCTTGAGGCAATTGTCCAAAATACAATCCCAAAGAATGTTCTGAAACATTCTGATCTATGATTTTTAGCAGTAACAAGCTAGTTTAGCTAACAACAAGCTAACAATGAAAACAAAACTAGGTTATTTTGCTAAGCTGCTTATTATTTAAAAGCCAAAATGGTTTATTCCTGGTAGTGTTTTTATGTTTCAATGGTCAGAAAAAGTGGCTTAATAGAAACAAAATCCCCTGAGAATAATCAAATATTGGACTGAAAACCAAGTCTAAAGTAAAACTTTAAAGAACCTTCAGAATACTTGAAGAACTATTGATCTAAACTACTTACTACATGCCTATAAGAAAATCCATCTCAGTGGAAGTAAAAATATAAAGCTTTAGTGGAGTTTGGAACAAACAAGATTCAGTCTAATGAAACCACAGTTTGCTTGTATTACAGCATGTCTGCTCTGTAATGTATTGTTCAATATTCTGCTGTAACTACATTAAGAGCAGCGCCAGAGCAGCTCCCTTCTTAAAGCAAAGTGGCTAAGTGCTTCCTAACACACTTGAATATGTGTCCTGACTGTTAGCAGAGAGAAATGAAAGCTTTTTAATGTCAGGAGTCTTAAAAAGATAATGACAGTTGAGGAAATTATTGGAATTAAAAAAAGTTGGGGGCACAGTTTTATGTCCTTATTAGTGTACTTTTCCAACAAAAACTTCTATTTTTTTTAAAGACAACCAAGGTCCATATGGTCTTTCTTGTCTTGAATTACTAACCTCCACACTAACAACTTCTTTATTGAGTTCTGGCCACTCGAGTCTGGTCAGCGCACCTTCAACAGAGCATGCTTTCTCACAGTCTAACTCTCCTAAAACAGGCAGTTCTGGACGTCTCCCTGGACCACCACTGGCAGTGAAAAGACTCCTTTTTCTCCACGTTTGACAGTCACTTTTTGCTTGTGCTGGCACATCACTAAAATGAAGCAGAAATCAACTACAGAGAGAGTCGTGGCTCAGCAAAATCTACTTTTGAGCTGTGTTTAGCCCCCTTTGACGATGTTGGCTCTGCCACCCAGTTGCTGGATTTAGCAGACCAAACACACATTCACGAGCGTCCTGATTGCCGTCCAAACCTAATATGGGCTCCATAAAATGCTCCGCTGCCAGCCGAGCACACAACGCTCAACATCCCCATCAGGAGGGCCGAGAAACTCTAAGATCACATGTTTTCACAGTCCCCCGACCTTGACGATTGAAAGTTATTTGTTTTGGGATAATTCTCGAGTGTATTAACGGGGCTCGATGTTTCACGAGGCTGGTGGTATAAACTCAAGCTGTGTTTAGGTTTTAAAACGAGCCCAGGCATTCCTGAATGACAGGGAAAGGCAAATAGCGTAGTCCAAGCTGCTGGCAGGAGAGACAGTTGAATACAATATTGAATCTGCCCAAATATGGAAACAGCCATAAAACAATCACATCAACAGCAGGGCTCTTTCAGGACAAGCTTTTCTGTGGGCGTCCAAGTAAGGGGATTGAAATGGCATACATGCTTGCACTGACACAAGCACACTCTCACAGACACATGCAGTGCTGAACAGTATCTTCATTTAAACAGGGGAGAGGAAGGGAGGAAAAAAAAGACTATAATGCACCAGAGAGACAATTAGCTTCTGTATATAGAGCCAGAATGAAATATTTGCGTGTTTTTGCACATTAATTTTTATGCATCTGTGTGTCTGACTGTGCATGCATTGCAGTCGGCTGTATGTATGCATGCCAGTCTTCTCGTTTGCTGACCAAACACACGCCACTTGTGTGTGTATTGTAGCTGGCACCCTTCTTCTGTCCAAAACACACACACAAACGCACATTAGTTGGCACTTCTATTGGCAGTGTGGCACGAGTATTTGGTATCCGCACAAAGAGGCAGAGAGCTGTAATGCAGACCCAGCCCTTGGAGGGTTTGTGTGTGTCATCATGGGACACGGTCGTTGTCTTTAGCAGCTTGTGAAACAGCACGTTTCAGCTCTGGCACCAACACGGCACGGTTAGAGCCAGAGAAGTAGTGTCCAGGCTCTGGAGAGGTGCGCCATGGCCAGGACTTGGGATTGGGTGTGCAGTAATGTGGTTTCAAGTCTTAAATCCTCCCAGATGTGTGTGTGTGTGTGTACATGTGTTTGCTACCTGGTGGAGACAATTTTTGACCATTTTCCCGGTACACACAGCCTGGTGAGGACCCAACTGTTCCTAATGGGGACAAAAGCCCGGTTCCCATTGTGAGAAATACCTTTGGTGGGTCAGGGGTTTGGTTTAGGACTAAGGTGTGAATTTAGTTTAGGTTAGATGTAGGGTCAGGTATGTACGTGTGAGGTTAGGTTTAGGGTAAGGGGTCAGGTTAGTGGAGTATTCACTCAGAGGGTCCCACCTGCCACCCCATGGCTCTGCAGAGTTGGTAAATCCCTTAGGAAGTGCACGCTCACTCGAGATCAGGTCCAGTCCTGGACATCTGAGTCCTATCTTTATGGGAAGTGCATGGTGGAGTCGGCTGTTCCCATTGGAGACAGCCTGTTGATTTGTATGTGCTGTAGGATGTAGTGGAATATGGCTGGCATATTCCGGTGCGTGCAGGTGTACTGTATGAGTAGAACTCAGCCAGTACATTGAGTGTTTGTCATGTGCTGTGCTTCATAGGGAGGGAGGAGACGTCAGAGAAGGGAGGTTTAGATAGAGTAGGATGAGAATTAGGGGAGGGGTCAGAAATGGTTGGGGGTGTGGTCTGATAGGTGTAAATATGATGTTTACAATGGGTTTAATCTAATCAAAATTAATGTTTAAATTATTTAGAAGAGTTCCTTCTAGTGACAGTTTAGAGTTCACAGAGGTTAGGCTTAGTATTATTTTCTCCTTCAGATGTATTTTTTGGAGTTGTTAATAGTATAGGGGATCGGTTTAAACGTGGTTGTTGCTGGTGCAGTTCACTTTAGGTTGAATCAGAATAAATGCAGTTCTTTTGTTTTAAAATTTTAATGTTGTTTACTTGAGATAGTTTCTACATTTATGGAATTGGTGTAGAACACTTCTAATTTTTGGAAATTTATTTGAATTATTTTAAGGTTACTTAGTTTTGCAGTTAGTACAGAAACAGTAGAGCTGTCTCAGTACTAACTCGTATCTTGTGCTAAAAATTTATTTCAGGACTTAATCTTCAGTGGTGTCCACTGGGTCAACGAGCGTTTCGGCTAATTTTGGCCAGGGTTAGGCTACAGAAATGACAGGTAAAGAAATGGAAGTCGATGCAAAGTCCCCATGAGGACAGAAGAACAAACGCTTGTGTGTGTGTCAGATGTGCACAACAATCATTGTGACACAAGTGCTGATATGCTTTTGTGTTCTTACACAAGGACATTTACAAAAGTTACATATCTTTCACACCTTAAACCACTCACCGTGTGATCTGTGTGTGTTGATTGTGTGTGAACATGTGTGTGTGTGTAGCAGACTCAGGTGTGGATTAGCTGGCAGGGGCTCAGGGAACGAGCTCAGCACACCGCCACTCCTGAGGGGGCTGAGCTGGGTGAAGGGGGTTAATTAACACTGGATACACAACTGTACGTGGACAAACACACACATAAGGGTGCCTACACCCGACTGACTCGTAGCAGGGGTGTTCACGTTGTAGCTCGTCCGAGGTGCTGATTTACGCGAGCTACGTGCAAACGATTGCACGGTGACAGATATAGAAAGCAAACTGGACCAAGACAGACAGGAGGACATGGAGGACACGTGAGCAGAAGGACAAGAAGCAAAAGGTCAACAAACAGAAAGTAAGAGAGGTAAACAGAAGGAGACAAACAAGCAGTGGAACAAACTCGGCAAAACATGATTAAAGGAGACAAAACTGGAGGGTTGGTGATAACACAACGTGGCAAAAACTGCAGATACCAAACTAACGAGGATTTAACAAGAACAACAAAGACAGACACCTTCACTCTGAACCCAAAGTTAGACATCTGATTGGTTTGTTGATGTTTCTCTGAGCTTCTAGAGAGGACTGAGTAGACATTTGGCTAATTATCAACATCTGTTGTGTTTCAAAAAGCACATGATGGGTACATGAACCCATTTAAAGGATGGATTTCCTTCATTTTGGGAAATCGGAGATCGGACGATACTTTTAAAGTTGTATTCTAAGATGAATTAATGTGTTACCAGCTGTTAAACAGCCTCTGATTGGTGACTGGATTGATGAGCTATTATTAAATTTGTTCTGGTTTTGTTTTTAATCATTTTCCTCTCTGTGAAGCACTATGTGATGTTTGTGTCTGTAAAAGGTGCTGTATGAATAAAGTTTAGTTACGGACTTAGCTAACGGCTAATGTGAGTGGGGCCTAGACCGAAGTGCAGGAGATCGCTGACGTCTTCAAACAATTCCAATCTCAAACGTTGACATCAGTTTCACATTACATAAATTTTGGTGCAACCCTTGTATTCCACACTAGCGGTTGCCATTATTTATTTATTTTTTTTTTTTTTTCACGCAGCTGCTGTTATTTAAGCTAGCAAATAACCACAGAAATCCATGGGATTAACAGTTTAAAGTAAAACTGACATCACAAGATATTAAATCACCACTGTAACATCTTGGAGACTTGAGCTATTTTAGGACACCAGCAATCAACTTTGGTCTGCTCAGACTAACCATTAGCTTGACAGTCTTGTCAGAAATAAATAATAAAAATCAAATATTCGATTTATCTAACAATATCCATCATAATCCACAGAACTCGACCTCCCATGTCCAATAATCTGGACGCTCTAGTTATCTTGCTTAGCTGAGAGGTAGCTTTTAATTTAATTAAATGAAATATTTTTAAAAGAAATTACAGTTCCAAACTGGAATTTAAATTTCCAATTAGAAAATATCTGCAGAATAACAGCATTGCATGATTATTGCATTTCATGTAAGACGTGTTCAGTGAAAGAGCTTGTGTTGAGCTGTGAAAACAGGAAAACTAAAAAGATTTTCAGTAAAGACAAACATAAAAAACTTCATGAACAAAAGTAATCTTTCATTCTTGTCGTTTAACCCAGCAGACATGTACGATAATGTAGAAATTAAAATGTGTTTTTTTGATGCATTCCGAATTGTATTTTTCTTATTTTTTATACAACACTCTGGTCAGAAGGTGTGTAACCAGCAGTCTATAGGTGTGAAGGCCATAAAAAGCAATTAGATCCCATTTCTGTCTCATCTGTGTGATCTGAGCAGGAAGTGGGCTCACTCTGCAGAACAGGGACTCTCATAAATCCTGGCTGTGCAGCTCTTCTCTCCTGCTCAGTCATGAAGCGTTGTACCGAGGTGTTTATTTGTGCTTTATAACTTAACTGCACTCAAACAGCCGGCAAATTGGGTTCTATTTTTCTGATTTACTGCTTTGTTCTGCAGCCGGAGCAGCCTCTTAGTTCTACTTTCTCCAGTTCGTTTAACACTGTTGCTGCTTTGAGTCCCAGTTACTCTAGCTGTTGCTTCAGCCTTCGTCTCTGTCCCTGCCACAGCCCCTCACTGTCAAACAGGCTGCTAAAATGTTGTATTTTATAGTTATTTATTCTTATATATTCAGGATGAACTCCATAATCTGCCTGGTTGTAACACTAAAACTGCTCAGAGCCTCTTCAGGCTCATAAAACAGTCTGTGACAAATCCAGTCTTGTAACTTTATCCTGTGCTAGGATTTTGTATTTGATCTATATTCTGTTCTTGAGGTCTTTAGCTTTGGTAGTGTCAAACCTTCAGAATCTTGGCATCTTTTTATAATTTATGTACAACCACAATCAAATTGTAACTATGCTTTTTGTTAGCAATAAAGAGTACTTTTTTGTAAAGCACTTTTCCTTTGAGTTACAAAGTGTCTATGCTGAAGATTTTTCAAAAACGAACAATTTATGCTACGTTTGTACCTCCCGTTTAAGTCAACAAAATCTTTTTTTTTTTTTTTTTGCATAAGATTTTTTTTTGATGTCTTTGTTTGGACTGGAACCAAAACATATTAACTTGATTTGTTTTTCTGAAGAACATCGACATTCCTTAAAGATTTCAGTAAGTGGAATATTTACAGTTTGGTTGTGATGACGGATAAAAAAATGATTCTGAAATTTAATATGTAAAAGTTCCAGTGGTGGGGTGGACAGCTAACCAGAACCTTAGCTTTAGTAACCACTAATGCGCTAAACAAGAACCTTACCTTTGCTAATGCTAAACTGCTAAAAAGATTTCTTTTTAAATTAGTGGAAGTTGACGCTAACCGCTAAGACGACCGGACCGTCAGTCTTCATCTCATTCCAGTTGAAGTCTGGTGGGACTGACATAAACCTGTTTTTTATTGGTTTATTTGGAGGTGGTCATTTGCGGCAAATTGGTGTAACTTGTGATATTTCACCTCTTTAAAAAAAAGAAAAAAAAGCATTTCTTTGATCGAGTTTGTATTTCCATAGTTATCCAAACAACAAATGTTCACTACCATATTTTATATGCAGTCAGTGTTTTGTATTGGGTATTTAATACTAAGTGTTTATATTTATTTATTTATTTTTTATGCTTTTAGTTTTGTTTATCTGCTAAAAATGCTACATGCTACACACACGGTGCCTGACACTTCCAGCAATGCTTGTAAGAGGGAATAGCTTTTATTTAATTCAGGATAAATTTCATAAAAGTAGAAGTTCTACACTTGTGAATATTACATAACTTAAAATTAGCAGAATCTACCTTAGTGGAAGCTAAACCATCTGCTAAATGTTCCTAAAGTTAGCAGAAAAGCTAATTCGCTAGAGGAGAGGCTAGATCAACTATTAGCAGATTAGCGGAACTGTGCCCACCAATATAGAGTACTGGGGAAAAAAACTTACTTTGGAATATGGATAATAAAACAAACAAGTTTGTGAGTATATTCCTTTTTTACATTTGTACCCAAATTACAAAAAGGCCGTGCAGCTTAGTCACTTATTTCTCCAAACAAAGGAGTTTGGAAAAGTTTTGAGTAAAACATGTTGTTCAAGAATAAAAATTAATTATTTTTCCAACAAGTCTTAAAATACAACTCATGTTTGTTAATACTTGTTAGATTTTTTTTTTAAATAAAAAGGTCAGTCATTCATAAAATGTAAAGTCTCAGCTAACTAGCCTGCTAGCATTAGCATGTTAGGGTTAGCATAGCTGTCAACTGACTATACCTCTAGCAATACTAATTTCAACTGGTAGGTCAGGTTTGATGGTGAGTAAAAGTTTTTTTGGACTAATGTATTTAACATTTGGAGAGCCTGCTTGAATATAGATCCTTTTTTTAACCGAAGCTTTAAAAGGAACATTTTAATCAGATATTCTTCAAGTGTGTATGAATTAATTATTACGATGATTATCGCTCTCTGAATCAGTGGATTTAGTGTTGAAGGGTTCAGTGGACCATGTCTAATGCTGCTTCAGAGGACTTTCCAGTCTGGTACAGTTCTAAGGGCAGCTTTGAATAAATGATCGGATTTAAAAATGAGTTTCTAATAATCAGCCATTAGAGGCTACGTTTGTGGCCTTAAAAAGGACAGCAGCTGGACCCTGCTGTCTGCCTTTGTTTTTAGTTATATTCGATCATTAAAAAAGATGGATTGAATTCCTTTCTATAAACTGACGCCAGACTAATAGTCTGAGTCTGTAAAGGTCAGTGAATGAAGAATTGATCAGTGGTCGCCTGAGTGATGGACTTACATTAAAATTGAAGCAGAAATATTGGCCCCGGACAAACTTTTCTATACGCCGACTGAGGTCAAAGCCATACCTCGAGGTCAGGACAACAAAATGGAGGCGAGTGAGGCTGACCATCTCATGCAGGAGAGCAGGGAGATAAAGAGAAGGAAGCAGGGGAAGGTGGAGAAAAGGCAGATAGCTGCAGACAGTCAGTGGGGAAATTACCACGGAGCGAGAGATGGTGGGCAGCACGGAGAGAACGGCAAAATGTCAATTCAACGCGTTAAACACACAGAGAGGAGGAAGGTGGGGGATCAGTGTTTGTATCTGAGGGTGTGCAGGTATACATGCAAATGTTAGAGGGTGGGCAAGGTGATGTGGTTTTACTCTGGCTGAAATATGGTGGTGAAAAGACGGAAACCAAGGAAGTACTGGATCTGGTAGAGAGAATACATGACGGGGTTCAAAAGTTTCAGGAGGAGGAAGGTATTTAGGAAAAGTAGGGGGCTAATCATTTATAGGGTGAGCCCCAGACCAAGGCCTCCACCAGACTGGTGCTTCTCACCCAGAAATATATATATATATTGTAGAGTAATGCATTTTCCTGGCATTTGGAACAAGGCTGGAAAGATATTTAAAAAGAACAAAATAAGCAGTTTTGTGGAAATTATGTATTAAAGAGTGTTGAGTTGTTTATTGTGAGAATACCTGTGTTTTCACGGTTTTATTCTACAACTAACAGCTTGTAAAGTAAGAAGAAAAATGTCCAATATCCAATTCCCAACCTAAAACTAACCTCCCACGTCTGTCAGACTGGGAACCCCCACTTGATGGGCCATCCCAGTTTAAATTCACGACTAGACTGAAGCAATGGATTCTTTTGTTTTTTGACAGCAGCAAAATAAAACACGAAAATGCGCCTAAATGGAGATTTTGCACGACAAAATTTGTCTGCATACTTAAGAACACTTTGAAATAAACAAAAACTCACCAACTGACACGATCTTCCAAGTCTCGATTGGTATTTTCCTGCACACCAGGCTCAATTATGGCACATTTCACCTGACGGATAAGAAATACTGAAGTCACTAAAAGGTAAAACACTGATGATAAACAAAAATTGGAAAAATTTTTGGAAACTTTTAGAAAATACAACTGATTCACTTTTAAGACGTGCGAAATCCAGATGGATGCTACAGCTAATAAATACTAGCACAAAAAGTGTCTATAACTGTGTGAAGTTTGCAGATATTGAGATAAAACATGGGTGTGGTAGTAGCTGACAGTATTCCTCAATACATTCTTTGAGCACAGATCTCACTTATTGCGTAAATGATGAATATTATTAACAAAGTTTGACCAAAACAGCTAAAACTCCATCCTCTCTCGTGATAAAAAAAAAGACATAAAAGGTGGCAGCCGATATGTTTCCCTTCAACGTATGTGAGGCATTTCATTTGTTTATTTGTTTATTTATGATGAAGATGAGGATGTGCGTAAGTGATAAAGTGCTCCGTGTGTGGCGACTTCTCCATATGGGACACGTGTCATCGTTTAATATTAATTTGACAGATTTGTCTGGTTAACTGCTGCACAGATCTGCACCGACGTGTCAGTAAAACGCACACATGCCGCCGCGCTGCAGCCCTTCAGAGGAGCTGTATATTTAAATTAGCGTGGTTCGTAATGTGAAACATATGCTAAAACATATACATACGCAGATGCACAGAGATCCACGGTCACAAACGCACACATGCTGGAGAACGGGAGCTTCAGGCACTTCAAATGACAACGTCAAGAGCGCCCAATTACCGCTGCGACTGATCTACCATTCCCCACCCCCACCCCCCCGCTGCCGTCACGCAGACATGTCTCCCGGTGCTGCCATATGTCCAGAGGTGCTGAATGCATAATGAAAATCCACCTATAAGCTGCCTCTCCTGGCAGATACACCCACTTTTTCACACTTGCACAGACAGCTTGGAGACCCCGTGTCTTTGACTGCAGGCACCACTCTGAGGTGCGGCCACTCTCAGGCCTGTAATCATTAAAAACGATGGTTTAGTTGAATTTAAAGCCATGTTCTGGTAAATTCTTATCAATAGTTAAAAAGTAAAGATTTGACACAAGCTTATAGTTTCATTAGATGGATATCGTTTCCAAACTAGTGTTTTGTAATGAACTGTATATAAATGTTTTGGATTATGATTAGAATGAATGGACTGAAATCAGATTTGAAACAGGTTCCGTTTTGGATGGAATTAGATTTAGATTTTGATCTTGTATTGTTTTTTTTTTTGTTTGTTGTTTTTTACTTTAGCTCCTTGTTATGCCCTGAGACATATGGAAGAGGTGAAAAAAAAAACCTTGTATTCTTTCTCTTTTTCTCAGAATTCTGACTTTAATCTAGAATAGGTCAGAATTCTGGATTTTTGTTTTCTGATTTAAACCAGAATTCTGAATGTAAAATCAAAATTGTAACTTTTTTTTAAGAATTCTGGGATTAAAGTCATAATTCTGAATTTAATCCTATGAATAAAAAAAGTAAAAGGTCAGAATTACGGGGGGATGGATAGCCCTTCATCAAAGTTAAACAACAAAAAAAATCTGAAGCTCTTATGTTGAATTATTTTTGAGTTATAAGCATTTTTGTATGTCCAGACTCCCCCTTTTCAGGTGGAGCCCCCTCCTCAAAAAAGGGGTCTGTTGTAAAACCAGGTCGGACACATCTACATTCCTACCAAATTTCACGCTGATCAGTGCAGCCGTGCTACGGTTGACCAAATATCTTAAAAAATAAAATAAAATAAATAAATAAATTACAAAATAAACAGTACAAAAATAATGTGACCCCCCTGCTTCACATGCGGGGGTCATAATAAAGAGAAAGTGACACCAGCACAGTCATGAAGAGATCAACCAAAGGTTTGCAGCGTCATGGTTTTGTTGTTTAGGTGGTTCTGATTAGGATGCCTCCTGGACATCTCCCTCTGGAGGTTTTCGAGCATGTTCCACAGGGAGGAGACCCTGAGGCAGACCTAGAACTCACTGGAAGGATTACATATCCTTTCCGGACTGGGAACGCCTTGGGATCCCTCAGGAAGAGCAGGAGAGTCACTAGGGAGAGGCATGTCTGGGTTCCCTCCTGGACTTATTGGCCTTCTGAGGCAAAGGATTTTTGTCTCAATAAAATACACTTTTTGTGGTTTATTCTATCTACAGCATATGCAGAGCTTGAAGTGTCAAAAAGCAGCTAAAGTCTGAATAAAACCCAAAAGAGTAAGCCAGAAGACCCAATAAAGAGACATAATTTTTATATTTGTGTGGCTAATCATGAACCTAAAGTATTGTTTTTGTTTTGTTCCTAAACCAAATTATGCTCTGTCCGTTTTATTTTTTGCGTGGGTTTTAAAGTTTACGCTGACCAACTCCCAAAGTTAGAAGCTGCTGGGGCTTTCTTGAATATTAATAAGCTTCTGCTGAGCATTGTTATGGATCGGAGTTCAGGAGAAAAATATGAACATATGGAGAGTGGAAAATATGCCACAGACTGGAGAATAAAGTGGACTTAATAACGGCGGCCAGAGGTGTCATTTGAGACACGCACGGTCCTCCTACCCCCTCCTCCACAACGCTGCACACACACACACACACATACACGAAGAAACATTTAGACTAGCCTCATTTCAGCTGCTCGCCTCTCTCCCTCTCTTTCTCCAACACACACACCACATTTCTCTTCTCTGACCAGGCAGTCGAAGCGGGGTCAGGGTTCAACTCGGTAATGGAGTCACTCCCACCTGGCAGTGTCAGGTAATACACAGAGGGGGGAGTTGTGTGATTGCGTGTGTGTGTGTGTCTGTGTGGGGTGGCTAAAATGGGGCCGAGCTGAATGACCCAAATTGTGGCGGCAACCTTGAAGAGCTCAGGTGGTACATGATGAAAAATACAAAAAAAATAAATAAAAATCCAAGAGTTATAGAGGTAGAAGGTGACGAAGTGGGGAGAGAGGGCGAGGCAGACGTGGGCCGCCGCCGTAATGCGTGTCCTTAAACTGATTTCAGTTGTTTTCAGAACAAGGTGTGGTCCTCTCATCTCTGTGTGGCATCGCTGCTGATTGAAGGCTGTTAAAGGTCTGCACCCGCGTGTCCACACTTCTGGGACTGTTTGAGAGAAACGCTCTGATTCTTCTGTGCACAAACGCATACATTACGGGTATTGTACTTGCTTTTTTTTTTTTTTTTTACCTGGCTGTAATCATGCATTTCTGAATGTGTATTCTGCTCCACTTCAGCGTGTGTATTTGTGTGTGTGTGCTTGCAGGGAGCCCAGATAGCCGGAGCTGCTGGCTGTTTTCTTGACGCCTCTGATTAGTAATCAATCAGTCAGCATTGTGCCTGAATGCAGATTGTTAACGGGGCTGATGGACCTCATCAGAGCCACAATCCAACCCTCGTAAATTTCTGCTCGAGTATATTCAAATGCCTTCTAGTAGGAGGTCACGTGATTGGGCAATGGACTTCGACACTGGCTGTAGTGATGTGTGCCGCCATGTAAAATCTAAATATATTTTCTTAAATATATTTATTATCATTTCGAGTCTAGTTGTGGACGTTTTGAAATAAAAATTTAGTGTTTCATTGAAGTTTCATTAAAATCCGTTCAGTGGTTTATAAAATATTTTGCTGAATGTACACTAGGGTTGAACGATATTGATCTTTTTCCAGACATATTATTAGATAGTACCGCAGTATAGAGTATTACCGGGGCAGGGCGGAAAGGGGCGGGGCGTGGGGAGCGTCTTTTCTTCTTGTAGATCTTTTTAGCCCTTGTCAAAAAACTTTGGGCCTTGGTCGGATAGGGAAAATTTAGATTGAGAGAAAGATGAGATTGACGGTGGAATGAGACGTTCTTTTCACAAGTTTATCGTGTTTCCTGCTGCCTGCCACTGCTTCAAATAGGACATTGATGTTCAAGAGAAAAAAAAAAGTGGTGTATACTATTTATCGTAACTCCCATTTTATTTATCAACACAATTTAAAAACTGCTGTAGAGTTTGAAGTCTCTATTTTTGACACAAATTGAAAGAGTCTGAGAGAAGGTGTATCTTTCTGGCTGGAGTGATTTAAATGGGTCATGTGACTAGGCTCCAGAGAGGTAATATACCATCATAACTTTTAAATACCATCACAGTATTTTAATACCGAGGTATACCACAAAAACCATCTTACCATCAAGTCTAACATTCACAGGCAAACGATAAACACTTGTCTGTATGTAAAGTATCTTAATGTTTATTTATGATTACATGCAAGTGTGACATTTTACTAGGACTTCCCACAAACCTAGTCTGTTTCATCCATAGGAAGATGTGGTTTTATTTGAAACTTCTCTTTTCCATTATTAAAACATATTTGAATAAAAAATGTTGTTTTTATAACCTTGTGCCCTTTACTAATATACAGCCTCTGTAAAGCTGTTCTTCAGCCTTTTAAACAATCATAACATGTTTTTTTCTTATGAACATGAGTGTTCAGAACAAAAGTTTCTGTCAATTTGTGGATTTTATGAATTTGTTCCTACGTTTGTTTGGTGCAAGCTTTTGTTTGAAGTTTCAACATTTTTCACAGCTGAAAATCCTGGAGTTTTATTAATGAAAAGCTCCAACCGTTGGAGTTATTATTCGTCAGTCTAACTCACTCTGAGTGATGGATGTGTGTGAATCTGATTTATAGCACCGCGGGTCGTTGTGTGACTGACTGTGAGAGAAAAAAAAGTTTATGAAGATGACCTTGGGAGGAACCTTTTTGAACTGCACACAAACCACAAATTTACATGACCGGCTAGTGACGTAAAACTCTTTAGAGCCTCTTAATCTTTGATTCTACACAAAGCAATGAAGCAAGTTGGATTCTGCTGAAAGGTTTATGACCAGTTAATACCTTTCTTGTTATTAATAGCTTTTGAATTGCCTTAGTTTGGAGAAATAGGAAAGTAATTATGCCCAGAATTAGAAGGCCAATATGGAAGTCTATCTTAAAACAACTCAAATCTTTACAACAGTTCATGTAAGCTCTATTTTATAAACTTCAGATTGTTATATGTTTGGCATTATATGGTTATTTACATAAACTTTTATGCTTTATTCAAGCCAAACAGTGGCAGCAGCTAACGAGCTAGCTTAAGCACACTTGGTGCAGCATGGGAAAAACCTCATACATAAAAGTTATAATATTTTCTAAAGAAATAACCATTCTGAATATGACATGAGTTTAAAGGATTATAAATCACTATTTGAATGAACCACTACAAGTTTTTTCTGACAAGAATTATTTTAAGATGGCAGAAATTCCCTTTAGCTCGAATTAGCTGTTAGCTCATCGGTCTGATCAAAATTAAACTATATCTCAAAATGCTTCTGAATATCCTTCAATTTCAAAAACGTTTGGGGAAAAAAAACATCATTTTTAAGAAAATTGGCATAACACACAAATTTTACCCATTTTGTCACATAACTGGCCTTTTTTCTGTCGAGCTTGGCTCAGCAAAGTGATAACAGGAAGTGACTTCAAAGAGAAACTCTTGGAGAAAAGGAACTCTGGTCTTTGTTCATTGGAATAATATTTAAATCTGACTCTTTATCTCTTTGCGATAGTGACTCAAAATAATTTAAAGAAACAGATTATTTTTACAGTCTGTGTCGTTAGCCATTGTAGCAAGGCTTTGTTTACATGCTGCCATTCCCCTCTGTCATCACTTCCTGTTACTGCACATAGGAATATTTCAACTGTATCTGAGCGGCGTGAAAGTTTTTTGCAATACACTATAAATATCATCTTTCTAAAAATGCATTCATATTTATTACAAACATTTGATGTCACGTACTTTAAAACTGAGAATGTTTAAAAAGCTACAACAGAGAACATCTATCCTTTTAAGGATTTAATTTAAAAAGCAATCAATCTTTTTTTTTTGTTTATTAAATATTTTCCTCCGTCTGCTTTGGTCTCCTCCCCCATAAGTGGCTGTGCGTTTAAAGGATCATAGCAAACTGTCAGGGGATTCCTGTCCGTTAACCACTGATCGCTCCATAACAAACACACTTCATTAAAGCCCAGCCTCATTCATCAGCAGCTTGCTTACGTCCTCTATATGAGCTCGGTTCAGACCTGAGCCAATTATTTACAACGGATGTGTGCGGCTTCCCCCCGCTGAGGTGTCCTGCCTCAAATGGATTGTTTATTTAGAATTCTGAGCAGGCGCTTCTTTGATAAATGCACAAATTTAAAAGGGAAGAATTACTTTGACACAAAGACATCAGAGTGTGACGTGACAAATCTTATATATTATATCTGGGGAGAATAACAGATAAATGAACCATTTTAAAATTGTCTTGTTTGTTTTACGTGATGTTTGACATATATAAGCTGCATGCTTTTTATGCATTTGTTAGCCAGGATCCTGCGTTTGATCTTGACTAGATGTTTTGTTCTTTCTCCATTTTTAATATTCTTTATGGTTTTATTTAACATGCATTTGTCCAGAAGCATAAATATTATATATATGAGTCGTTCATGTTTATTAAAAACTAATTCCACTAAGCTCACTGGAACAAACCCAAGCAGAAACATAAAATAAATGATAAAAATGAACCTTTCTATAAATAAAAGTAGCTGGTCAGAACACACAAAAAAATCTAGATCAATGAGGCCTCACAAAAGACAACACAGGATGTTCTACATATCTTATTTCACACAAATTATACATAACTTCACATCATTCCACATCATCGTCTACACAAAGTGGTTCAGAAAGACGATTTCTCTCTATTGTCACATTGAAGAATTTCTGCTTTCTGTCTCCAAATGTTCCAAATGGTGTTGAAAAGCGAAATGTGGCAGAAAAACCAAGTCAGAAGAAATATTTTTATAGATACGTTTCCTTAAATATACTCTATCTATCCAGCAACGCAGATTCTTTAAATGGTAACTAAGAATGTTTTTTTTCTCTGAAATGTATTTTTTTCTTCTTTCAGAACATTAATAATTTAATAACAAATACAATAATTAATAATAAAAAGTGATGGAAACAGAAATAAGACAGACATAGAGACAACATGTTAGATGGTAGCCTGGCCAAAAAAAAAGTTGCCATCAAAAATAAATAAATAAATAAGGTCACACTTTAATATTTTGTTGGACCGCCTTTAGCTTTGATTACGGCAGACGTTCACTGTCGCATTGTTTGGATAAGCTTCTGTAATGTGACAAGATTTATTTCCATCCAGTGTTGTATTCATTTTTCACCAAGATCTTGCATTGATGATGGTAGAGTCTGACCTTCTCCAGCACATCCCAAAGATTCTCAATGGACTCTGTGGAGCCAATCCATGTGTGAAAATCATGTGTCGCTCCCTGAACCACTCTTTCACAATAAGAGCCTGATGAATCCTGGCATTGTCATCTTGGAATATGCCAGTACCATTAGTGAAGAAACAATCCATTGATGGAATAACCTGGTCATTCAGTATATTCAGGTCAGCTGACCTCATTCTTTGAGCACAGACTGTTTCTGAACCTAGACCTGACCAACTGCAGCAAGCCCACATCATAAACCTGAGTTAAATCCAGGTGGTGACTTTGTTTTTGGACAGGCAGTGTAGAAGGGAACATGTACTCAGGTATAGACAAACATACGTGTACCATGCACAAAAAGAGGTTAAATTGGTGCAGGTTAATCTTCAACAAGATGGCAGCAGAACATATTATTCAAGTCATCTGTTGAATATTCCTGTATTTTTTCTTGACTTATAGATCCAGATTCATTGGTTAAAAATGGCTAAAATTGTCCTGAATGCGGTCATTGATTGGGTGCGTTGATGGATTATGGTCAGACAGCGTTAATGTGACACCCCACTCTCATCCCTCCCCCACATCCAGAGTCACAGTAAACCACTGACTCCACTGAAGGCAGCATAGATCACTGCTAACAACACTGCATCAACAAGTAGACAAGCACTGAATAAATACCACAGAAGGCAGAGTTTCTTTAATAAACAAGGCTTTTTTTTTCTTTCCCCATTTTGATTTATCACCATACAAATGTCAAGTCTTTAAATGTCGGCTGATGTATAAAATACTTTTTCTTTTTTGTCTTCCCGTTTTTCTTTTTTTTTTAGTTTACATATCTTAGAATCAGTATTTTGGATAGATTTTCAATCAAATTCAAGTCTTTTTCTAAGCCTTGTGTGCTACATTGTGAGTGTTGGGATGCTGTTTATTGACTGACAGTATCACTTTGAGTTCTGTGCTTTGTGTTCTCCCAGGCCTGCTCTGTCTCTGTCAAACATTTCTGTGTATCATAATGTTGAACGGCTCTCAGGAGATTGTCAAATATAGGAAAATACGGTCGAAATCAATAGTTATAACGCGCCACGCTTTTCTAAATGTTCAAATTGTATTTTAAAGGAGTGGATTGTAAACGTGAATGATTGAATTACACTCCTTTTCGTTTGTTCTCAGAAACACAGGAGCCTAAAAAAAACAAATAAAATAAAGAAAAAAAGATAAAACCTTTTCCTAACACAAACCGCTCACATGAGACAATGCCATCAAATGCTGCCACTCATCCATGATGCCTTGGAGAAAGCCTTGGAGAGTGGAAAAGGAGATATTTAGCTGAAGGTTTCTTTTTGTTTTCCTTCAGAAGGTTTCCATTCCCTCCTCTTGAAAGGCAATAAAAACAAACTGTGTACGTTAGTGGGCGGGGGAGTATCATCAATTTATCTTGTTTATGGAAGCGACAGGAGACCGCTCAGCTATTGTCTCTGCCTCTCTGCCACGATTGGTACAATACTCGGGACAAGGATTTAACCAGCTCCATCTGCCTCCTCTTGCACTCCACTCTATCTCACTCCCCAACTCCCCATCCGGCTCATTGCTTTCAATCTTACGCAAACATGCATGCATGCTGTATGTTTATGCCTCTCTGCACCCGTTCCTTCATATTCCTCTGCACCCGTCTCTTCCTGCATCGGCCCCGTTGTGTTGTGTTCTTCCTTTCATTGACTCCGGTACTTCAATCATTGACTTCTCTGACCCCCCTGACAGCCTAGACTTGACATTCAGACACCATGTTCGGCCCCTGTTTGTCTCGGTCAACACAGCCCGGGGTATTTGATCCATGCGCAGACTTTCAATGGGAGACACGGCGAGGCCCGTCCACCTCTGGAAGACGTCTACGCTTTAAACCGGCGAGAGTCTAAATCCTTCCTCAGACACCTGTGAGCTGATGCAGCCTGTTTTCTGTGTCAGAGGACAGGATTTTTAAAGCCAAAGGCTTAAGCCATGGTTTTATTTGTACTTTATGTGTCAGTGCTTCTTATCTGTGAATTAGCTGCAAAGAAGGACACTGCAGGCTTAAATCAAGGCTCCACTTTCTCCCAGATTTTGGGACTTATGGTGCACTGAAGGTTAAATGAACTAATGCTAAACCACAAAATGGCAAAAAAAAAATAAATTTCTAATGCAGGTGTCCATCATAAGTCACAATATACTCATTTAAAATAAAGCAAAAAACATTATAACTAATTGCTATTTGACATTTATTATCAACTATTGTTACTGACTCAGAGTTTGTGGCTCTAAAATGAAAGTTGGGAACAACATAAGCCTATTTTTAGGATTTTAGGTATTTGTCTAAACTGTTTTGATGCCTAAATCTAACCACTTTTATATCTATACCCACCAAAACTTAGGTTTCCCACAGTTAAACTTATTGTGTTGATGTCTAAAGTTAACTAAAATTGAGTTGATGGTAAATGACCCATACCACTCTGTCACCTATGAGTCGATGACTAAACCAAACCAAACTGGTTTGATACATACAGTATACATTACTTGACTGATTTGGTGTACAAACGTAAACAAAAAGTTTTTAGATCTAAACTTAAATGAATTGTTTAAATACTTAAATTTAACCAAAATCTAGTCAATACCTGAACTTAACCAGATTTTGATGCTAAATGTTTGGAATCAGATGGTTTTCTGGTTATGATTCGATACAATCTTTGGGGATATTTTTAAGTTGGTTGTGTCATGAAAGCTGCTTCACCAAAAAGGATTAAAAACTAAATTATAATTGTAAGCAGTTTTCTGTAGCCCTGTTTGTTTGAAACGGAGATATTTTCTCTATTGCTTCATCCAGTAGTTTTCTGAGAGGTTTTGTTGCACTTTAGATGTGTCTGTTTTATAAAGGTAACCTTAAACTATAGTTAGACTGCTTGAGCCTGTCATTTACTCAGGTTTCATTATGAAGGTTGTGAGCAGATCCTCTGACATCTTATTAAAATATCACTGCGCTCAAATTCTTTCACAGTGGAGAAGACATTCCTTCTGTGTCTTCCTGGATTCTTTGCCACTCTTAACTTGTCAGTCTGCTGCTGTGAACCAAAAGGAACAATGCGAAATGCCACTGACTCAGAATTTCTAAAAAAAAAAAAACAACCTGACATCACATTACACTGCTGATTGACATCGTCAGATAGAGTAACAGGGGGATGGAGTTTAACTGTGGAGGAAACAGGCTGCAACATGTGGCGCTCTCTTCACTTTCATTTCCAGCCAAATTATCCAGGAGCAAATCCAGACTTCTTTAGAAACGTTTTGTTGCGTTTACGGTGACGAACGTCAATTCAGACAAAGATTGCTCAACACAGGAGAAAGTCTACTTTATCACCATGATCAGTAATGTAAAGATTTTTGAAGCAACCTTTTAATCAGCTTATAAACTGAGAACAGTTCGCCTGATCTATTAAATTAGAACAGACATTTAAGTCGGTACAGGAAATGAAAAATCTTAATATATCTGTCAATTTTATAGATTTTGAGTTATAACTTGGTGTGGCAGTAGCTGGTTGTTACTCCAACACATATTCTTAGCACTAGCAGATCGCATGAAACAGTTTTTAACAAGTTTGCCTTAAATACTTTGTTCTTTTGGCTAAATTAAGAAAAAACAGATACCACAGTTAGACACAAAAATGTATATTTTTGTTCCAACACAGTGGCCATCTTGAAATGGTTTTACTTGAACAGGTCGTAAATGTTAACTCCATTATCAATTTCTGAGAGATTCAGTAAACTCCACCGGTTGTTCATGAGGTATTTTTCTGACTCCAACATTTGATGCCAAAAAGTACCAGCTAGAATCAATCTAACTTACTACAACACCTAATTTTAACTCAATATCTGCAAAATGTACAAAATGAGAGACACTTTGTTTGCTAAAGCTGATTAACTGTGGGGAACATTGAGACATCCAAATTTAATCATTCCCATCCACAGATTACATTGTGAGTTTTATTAAAAAATGTTTAATTTGTAAAATATTTTCATTACAGACAGAGAAACAAAAACTAGACACCTGTAAGCAAAAACCTTATCATCCTTTTTGTCTTCGACACTGGGTGATAAAGAGTTTAAGAGAGTTTGACTCCTTGGAAGCAAAGTGTAAAAAAGTCAGCTGAAGGTGATGTTAAAAAAAAGTGATCTGTTGTCGGGGTGTTAATGAAGTCAGTTTATTTTAGAATAACACAAACACCCTTCAGTGTATCAACACACACACACACACACCTCGGTATTCTGCTCAACACCGGTGCAACATGTCACATCTGTATTTTGCTTACATTCAGAACTACTGATCTCTAACAAAACTAGAGAAATTGTATTCTGTGTAGAAATGCAGTGTGAATGCTTAATCCTGAATAATTTAGCGGAAAGCTGCTGAAGTAACTGAAATATTTTAAAACACTGAACTATTAATGTTTGCTGATTTTTACCTGTTGCGGTGGAACTCAAAACAAGCTAAATGAGCAGAAATCTGCTGAAGATCCCAAACTGTGAAAACAAAAGCTTCAAGGGGCAGAGAACCAAAATGTAGACATTTGCAGATAAAATGTAAATCGGTAGAAATGTAGCTGAAAGGGGCATAAAAAGTTAAAGAGGGTGGGAAGAAGTAAAAGGAACAAAAGAAAAGTTTAAAGTAGCAGAAGAAGCAGCTGATGTTAGCAGATGGATGGATTGGTTTATTTGATGCAATGAAATGATTAGGATGAAAAGAACCGTTCAACTCGCTATAAAAACAAGTACTAATGGCATGCAACAGAAATAAAAATTATTTATATATTATTTACAAAGTATCAGTGTCCTGTATGAGCTGAACGTTTTCATATACAAATTGCTGAAATAGCAGAAAAAGTCCAAAATTAGATGGATATCAAAAACATAAGGAAGAAAGAATGATGTGAAAAGTGAATGTTTTATAAAAGCTATTAACAGGTTTTTAGATTTACAGATGTGATGCACGGAGCTTGTGTTCAGCAGCCTGATGAACATGTGGACTGACCCGCTGGATCAGTGACGAGACAAAGCAGGAGCCAGGAGAGCCACAGGTAACAAGATAACAACCTCCATCTTGTTTTATCTCCCCCCTTATTGCAAACTACTCTACCTTTTCTTTTCTTTTTCCTGCCTGCCTGTTGCTGTAACCCCCCCAAACACACATACCACCAACCCCGTGTTGTTGTGGCAACGCTTTGGCCACCTTATTATGATGCCTGTGTGTTTGTAAGTGGAGTTGCTGCTCCGCTGCTGTTGGTTCCTCCTGTTTTCTCACTTTATTTATTTGAAAAAGGAGAAGGACAAGCACGGGCCAAGAGGAGGCAGGAGGAGGAGACGGGAGGGGGGGCCGTTTTAAAGAGGAGACTGGTTGGGGAGAGGGGTGGGGTCTGGTGCAGGAGCTCTAGCAAATCATTTAGCACTTCCTTCTTTTATCCACCTTCAGAGCTGCTTTCCTTTTGTCACAGAGGCTGCTCCTTGGTCTCGTAAAAAAAAAAAAAAAAAGAAAAGAAAAAAGGCAGCGTGAAAGAGCGTCTGTGAAGTTTATTAGGTTGATGATGCACACATTTATGTGCTGCGTCTCTCTTACACATCTCTCATCTCTCAGTGAAAACACACACCATCACAGACAGAGGCTGACTGTATGCTGCTATTAGATGCATTGATGAGGACGCCCGTTTCAAAGAGAATCCACAATGAGAACAAACATCCAGAGCAGATGAAACATCTCCTTTGTGTTTGGCTCCAAGTGCACAGACACGATCTAATGAGGAGCTGTGTGAGAAGGTGTGTGTACGCACACTCCATACATGTGATTAGTACATTTCTTCTGTTTGGTTTATTTTGCACACTGTGAGCTTGTACCAAGCAGAGTGTCTACACGGGCAGACTGACAGGTGTGTGAGAGTGTATGTGTGTAATCACAGAGATAAAGTAGGCAGATAGAAAGAATAGATAGACACAGGGGCGTTTGGAATGAGATTGCAGGAGGGGCTTAAAGCTGAAGCTGTAAATCACTTAACCTGAGGCTAATGGGCTTATTGGCTGTACAACACACACACACACACACACAGATATAAACAAACTCAGCTACCTTTACAAACACATGCACACACAACAAACATTCATTTCTGCGACATTGGGCCTTAAGGAGAAAGTCCAGCGCTGTTGAAGTGAGGTTCAGTGGAAAAGTAATGAGCGATCATTATCTCACCTGTTGTAGATAAGAGCTCTAACGACCTCAGTTTGGAGAAATAGTTTAATTCTGACTAGACTGAGGAGATAACAGCTACATCTGCTTTATAAAACCTTTACATTGTTGTCAATTTGCATTATACAGTTATTCCAGCTGAAATTAGTCCCAAGCTGGAGCAGAACAGTCCGTGTACTATTTGGTTATTTGTTTTTTAACTTTATAAACAGACACTGAAAAACAATATAACAGTTATTCTATTTTCATTTTATACTCCAAAAACGGGGAAATGGTGCATCATTTTATTTTTCTTAAACCGTAATTTAAACCATTTAAGGTAGAGCTAGGTTATTTTTTTTAATAATAAATGCTAACTAACAAGTTTTACATTTCCTTAACTAACTGAGGACTGTAATTTTTATTAATATAGCCAGTCTCCATAATGTCTTTAAAAAATATATATTTAGCTCCACCTTAAAATGGTCTGGTAAAGGGACGAATAAACACATTTTATTTTTTATTTTTAGCTAGCTAACCAGGCCGCCGCTATAAATGAACATTGGCTAACTAGTTTTAAATTTAACAAGTGTCAGTTTCAATCAGTGATTAACTATCAGCTGTTTCCTGGAGCTTCTGCTGCTTTTAGCACATGGTGGTCCATGATGAGGAACTTGAAGCCGCTGCAGATTCCAGAGTCCATCGCGTCGAAGATGACCGGTGACATTGAGGATAGTTGGTCTGGGTTTGTGTGTTTGTAGATGACTCGTCAGGCCAATCCAAGCACGAAAGAACCTCCCATATATTAAGCACATGTGGTCGGTAGCTTCGGTCGAGGTTGTTGCCGCCCTCGCTTTGCAAATCTCGCGTCTAGACTCTGCAACACGTGCTGAGTCAGCATCTTCTGTTGTCACATGCCCAGGAAAACTGGACCATGTTTTGTGCTGCACGTCTGGCTCTCAGATTGTAATGAGAGCACAGTCGTCAGCATCAAGCAGGGCTCAGATTTGTAACATTGGAGATTGCAGACAGTCTTCTGAGATCATCTGTGTGGTATCGAACACTGACACCAGGAATTTTTAAAAACCTCCACTCCGTGACCAGGATTCTAAAAGCTTTGGTGTCAGAGAAAACTAGGGTCGCACCGATTGCAGTTTTCTGGCCAAAAACTGATCTTTAAGAAGTCTGAGCAGCCGATTTCAACTGATACTGATGTTTTTAATAACAAACACTGTCAGGGGTTATAAGGTCACAATACACCTTCAATGTTCCAATTTTATTTTATTGAAATACATTGAAGAATACCCTTGAAACCTTTGCTCACAGTAGAGCAAAAAGGGACAGTGGCTGATTTTCAGACCGCTGTGTAGATAGATCTTATCCAAGGATCGTCCAATTTCCCAAAATTAAGGAAATTGGTGTACCCCTAGCCTGGCCCTTGCCTTCCTATGCAGTTCCGCTCAATTCTAGTTTCCCTTCATTGGATTTCTCCCATGGACAAGGATTTCTTTTGTAGAATTTTACCTGGGCCAATCAGCAAACAGAAGGAGTTTTGAAGGACAATGTCGGTTTCTGCTCAGTGTCTGCTTGTAGTTTAGCAATGGCAGTGAGTGGAGGAAGTGAATGAAGCCAGTTTGTGTTGATAAGGCTTCCAAATAAAATTAAATTTGTTTGACAAAGTCTGCAGCGTCATTTACAACAGTCTGGTTCAGCTCCGTACTTCTCTCCTCTCAGTAGGGTTGTTTACAGCGCACGCAATTTCCGGTTAGCTTCTTAGCTTAGCCTTCTTCACAGAGGAGCAGGCGCACACATACGTCACGGCCAACTGATCCCATCATTTTAAACTTCAACAGAGGCCACGCCTCCAGCAAGCAATCGTTTCTCAATAGCTGAGAGTTCAGACCCTCTGTACGAAGCAAAGCAAAGAACAAGGGGCTGATTTGTACCAGGCTAGTGCACCCCTAAAGAAAACTGCTGTTGTACACGGTTGATCGGAACCCAACAGAAAAGCTACATTTTCACTTAGAACAGCATTGTGTAAACAGAGCTTAAGAACAAAGAAACACATATAAGGATATGGTTGCAAGCAAAGGAAAACCAGAAGATATGATGAGATTATCCCAGAAATCAAGACCCTGTGCGCTGAATGGTGGTGTCCAGGAAGCAGGACAACAGAAACTAAAGTATCTAAACTTTACGCACACTTTATGACTGACTAATCTCACACTGAAAACCACTTTTTGAAATCTCAGGCCACACCACAGCCTAGCAGCTAACTTGCAATTGTAACAGAAAACTCAAAAGTTTACATTTTTTTATATCTGTAAGATGTTTGAAAAGTGAAGTTAAAGGAAAGGGATCCAAGAGGCCGCTTAATAAAACATGAATTTTCTACGAGCTTGCTGCTCACTAAACTGTCATGTATGCTTTTAATTATAGTCCTTAAGCTTCTCACACATTGTGTGATTTCAACAATCATGGAGGACTTGTACATGTCACGCTGAGTAATCTCAATTTGGTAAAAATTCTATTACAACCCAAGTCAAACGGAGATTTAAGATTTACAAGATGCTGGTCGGATGACTTCTTGTCACAGCAAAATCACTTATAAAATCATTTGAGAAAAACATCAAATGGAAAATAAGTGCTGGAGTTAGATTCAGACCTTAAAAAGAGGGGGAGAAGAACTAGGAAGAAGAGCTGTGGACACACTCATGGCTTGGAAAAACAAGTTTTCTAGAAAATTTCAAAAGTCGTCCCAGTCCAAAACTAAAGAGGTAAAGATTTTAATAAAATTCTTCCACGGCAAAAGATTTTTCTTCTATGATGGCTGAAAAATGACACGTGAACTCAGTTTTAGGGAGAAACTGGGATCGTTCAGAACCAAAAATTGACTAAACGAAAATCTAAAAATGGCCCTGAAAGCAGGAGCTGGTGCATTTCAACAAATAAAAATAAAAGAAATTGGTGCATCTCCATAAATACAGCTTACAAAAACACCCTCCCCTCATGCAGGATCACATGTGGCGCCCCATTCTCCTGGTCAGTAGCTCATTACATTTCTCATTATGTCTTTACACCCATTTGGCCGATCCTCTGCACCTGTTGAGGTGTGATATACTGGCTCTCAGTTTACACCTGCTCCCTCTCTTCATCTCCTCCTCCTCCTCCTGCATCACTCAGTCTCACACTTCTCTCCATATCACTCCATCTGTCTACCTGCCTCCCTGCCTCTCCAGCCTCCCCGTGTGCCCGACGGAGACCAAGCTGTTGCCAAGGCTACAGCAGCCATTGTGTACCCGGTTGCCAGGTGACTGGTCGCTTCGGCGATGATCAAGAATTCTGAAGTACCATCGCCGCTGCCACTCCTCCTCCTCCTCCTCCTGTTCTCCCTGACAGATAAATCTTCACCCCTCCATTTTTGCCCCGTCTTTTTCTCTATTCCGTCGCTCCTTACCTCCTGACGGCACAAGAAGAAAAGCATGCCGACCTTTAAGTGGAACTAAGCAACAATGGAGGGAAGGAACGAATGATGGATTGTTTGTTTTAATTTCCAGGACCCCTCGCTTTCTGTCTCCATCTTTAAACTAGTTTATCTTTTCCTTTCATGTAGTCTGTCCAGTTTGAAGAAACATTACTGTTTTCCTGTTGTTTTTATTTTTCCCCTGTACATTTTTTTGGCACTTACCAACTTCCATATACTTTGTGCCTTTTTAACCATTCATGTATCAAAAATGTTCAACTTGCTCAGGAGATGACTCTTGGTTTTTAGAATTTTATACTTTTCTAAATATTTACCTTTACTTGTATAAATTAATGTTTTTCTTCTTCAAATCCTTCAAAAACATTGTTCTTTCTTAAATCTACATACTTCTGCGAATACAACTGCTAATGCTAATGCTAATACTTTAACCGTTAATACTACTACTGCCAATTCTAATACTAAGACTGCAAATGCTGATACCAGTAATGCTAATGCTATGACTTCGAATGCTATTACTGCTGATTCTAAAATACGACTGCTAATGCTATTAATATTAATGCTACTACTGCTAATACTAAGACTGCTAATGCTGCTTTTGCTAAGGCTAATACTATGACTTCTTACTCAACTAATATTATTGCTACTACTACTAATGCTGCTATCAGTAATGCTAATGCTATGACTTCGAATGCTATTACTGCTGATTCTAAAATACGACTGCTAATGCTATTAATGCCGATGCTGCTACTGCTAATGCTATGACTACTAATGTTGCTACTTCTAAAAATATGACATCTAAAAGCTATGCTACTCCTACTGTTACTATTGCTAATGTAAATATTGACTGCTAATGCTGCTTCTGCCACTACCATTACTGCTAATGCTAACTTTCATGCTGACTGCTAATGCTACAACTGCTAATGCCACTCCTACTAAAGCATCAAGTATACATAAAGTATTACCGCTAGTGCTACTCCAGCAAATGCTAATAATATGACTGCTAATGCTACAACTGCTAATACCAATTCTGCTACTGCTAGTAATACTTTTCTAATTCAACTACTGTTAAGGCTAAATTGCTAATTCTAATGCTTAAAGTTAACGTTCTACTTAATTAATGTCTCGTCTTTTCTTTTTTGCAGCTCATTTTGTTACTTTTAGTGTTCAGCAAGATTTTTATGTTGCATTTTGCTACTCTTTACTAGGTTTCTTGCTAGCTTTTTGCTACTTCTAGCTAAATTAGCAACATTTAGACTCTTTCAGCATGATAACCTTAAATGTTTTAACCTGTATTTAACATTTCATTCAGAACTGTATATTTTAAAAAGAAAATGCAGTTTCTTTAGTTTATTGAAAAATTGTCCCTGCTCTCCACTTCCTGCTACAGTATAAACCCCCATATTCTGCATCTCACTCTTTTTTTTTTTTCTCCAGCCTTTTCACCAAACAGACCATGAGTGCCCACAGCAAGGTCCCTCTCCTCCTTTCCTTTGTTCAGGATATAGAAAATAAAAAACACATTTTTCCCTCTCTGTTCACCTTTTTTACACCCCCTTCGCTCCTTTTTCTTTCCTCATCACTGGATAATTCTGCCGGGCTTGTAGTGATGCTCTTATCCTTTTAATATGCTTACTCTAATGCAATACTTAATTCCCTGCTTCCCCCATCACAAAGAAATATGATGGCAGATAAAATTGGTGTGCAGTAGAGTTCGAACATTATGAGTTCCCCCCCCCTTCTTTTTTTCCAGACTGATGAGTATTTTTTGTCATTTCCATTTCCATTTCCATTAGACTATTTGTGCTGAAAATCATTTTACATTTGACATTTTCCAGGGCAAAATAGATAAAACTATCAAGTTGGTGCTCTCAAAATTTGATTTGTGCCTTACAGACGATGTGACGTTTACCTCTTTTTTTTTTTTAGAAGCAAGACTGATGGTAAAAGGGGAAAGAGGACGACGTATCAACACACGTGGAAACTAATTAAGGTGTGAATCGTATCTTATTTTTCATCAGAGGCCTGAATTAATTTTTTAGGAAGTTAATTTGCTTGTTCAACTTAATGTAGAATCAGAAAGATACGAGGGAACGGATGCTGTCATATTTGAAAGAAAAACTATGTTTACAAGGGTTAAGGAAGTAAGAAAATTAACTTTAAAAAGCAGAAAAAAAGGTAAAATGAATCAAGGTACCATGACTGAATGCTTCAAGGTACAGCTGGAACAACAAGACATTTTTGGACTTTTTTTTTATTTATTTGTTTATGTGTGTATCAAGATTTTGAGATGTGAGCTATAAGCCCCTTTCATAAGACAGCTCAGTCCGGGACCGATGCGTGTTCTGTCCTCCTGTGAGCTTTCAGAAAAACACAGAGGCAGAGAGGCGAGTAAAATTAGCCCACCTCTGATGCCCCCTGATCCGCGAGTGGAGGTAGTATCAGACGCG
The DNA here is from genome assembly GCA_031762555.1 of Cynodonichthys magdalenae. NCBI lineage: Eukaryota > Metazoa > Chordata > Actinopteri > Cyprinodontiformes > Rivulidae > Cynodonichthys > Cynodonichthys magdalenae. The sequence goes on from JARVJO010000001.1 coordinate 16,345,248, forward strand.
GATCTGGGCGCGGGTCCATGTCTTGTGAAAGATCAACCCGCGGATCCGCGCTGAGAAAATGATA
>JARVJO010000001.1:16355606-16377545 GCA_031762555.1 Cynodonichthys magdalenae
GCAGAAGCCTGATAATCATCTATTCATTCATACCAGGTGTGTTGGAGCAGAGAAACAAGTAAAACATGCAGGGCTGCGGCCCACGAGGACCAGGATTGGAGACCCCTGCACTAGAGTGATTTAAATTGGTCATGTGACTAGGACATGCAGGTGACCAGGGACTCCAGGGGATTAATAGTCATATTAATCGGCTAAATACCACAATTAATTGGGATTATTTTTTTGCCAATGTCCTACCCAGGCTAAATGTTAGCTCATAAATCTAGTAAAAACTAACTTTACTTCTCCAAACAGAGGTGATTTGAAGAAGACGTGTGCTTTTAAATCCTTCCATCTCACATGTAAATCATCAGTTGTGGTCTAAATAAAGTGGAACTGCAAAACTTTGGTCTGAAGTCCTGCTTACTGTAGCTCCACAAGCCCCTCTGTCACCTCTGTTCTGAGGTGCGTCTGAGATCAACTCATGGATTTTGCATATGTCCAATTTAAAAAGCCATCTACAACAGGTAAGACATTAACTGTTCATCATCCTCCCACAGACCTCTCTTTAAAGTGATCAAGTGAGATCAGGAGGTTGTTTAAACTACATCTGTGGTGTTTAATAGAAGAAAAGCAAATTGTTGAATTGGTTTGAGTCCACTGTCATTTCATGAAGCCGGAATGAGTCAGAATTTAATTCATGCTGTTGTTTTGAGTGAGTCACTCCACACAAACCTTTGAGGAACCCATACGGAGTCCTCGGAGCCGTGCAGTTCTTTGTTGCAACAGTTTGATCCGAACACACAAGCACCCCTGCAGGTATTAAACAGGAGGCGGTGGGCTCGTTCAGATTTACGTGCCCCGGCCTCATGTGGGGTTTTAAAAGAATCAAAGCTTTGATTAATTATGATACGAACGAAGACATAATTAGCTCCCGCTGGAGGCATCACCCCGTGAAACCACCGGGACATCGCCACAAAAACCACGTCTCTCAGATTCTCTTTACTCCCGCTTTTAAGTCTAAAACAAAGTTTTTTGGGGTATTTTCATTCAAAATAAAACATAACTCCAAACGACACGAGAGTGAAATTCACTGCATGGTTTGTTTCTGTTCCTCACCGACTCTAAAACCCCCGACGGCAGCCCGGCGGGATGAGGCACAAGACAAATACGAGCCTACGTGGGGCTGCGAGCGGGGAAGTACGGCATAAATCGAAGCGTCATAAATTTGCTTTATTGTGCCGTGTCTGCATATGTTTGTGCAAGAGTGAGTAGACGGGAGTTTTACGGCCTCGTGACACCGAAAAAATCCCCAGCAGGCGTAAAAAAGTGGCCTCCTGTGGGTTCTTCATCAGGCAGTTTATTAGAAAAATGTCTATATTTAGGAGTAAGAATACAGTGTGAGAGCGAGTTCCTTTTCCCGGCCTGTAAATTTCAACTCGTGTTTATTTTTCTTAAATATGAGGCATGTGAAAGTGATCCACTGGAGCTGGAACAGTGTGTTAAAAAGACAAAACTTCTCCATGAGTGTGTGTGTGTCTGTTAGCAGAGTATATCACAAACCTTTGGATTATTTTCTGACTTTTTCATTAAATTCATTAACTTTTAGAGTCACCGCAATTCAAGATGGCCGCCACAGCTACACAAAAATGGCTATAACCCAGCCATTTATAAAGAAACTGAACTAAAACGTAGTGTGGTAGTAGCTGAGAGTCATCTCCAACACAATCTAGCATGAGATGTGTGTTTACAAGGTTTGATGTAACTGGGTATAAACTGGTGGCATCAGGTCCGTTATCAGCTTGTTTCTATCAGATGGTTCTGGATGGAAGCTCAGTGGTGGAGTTAGGCAGATATCTGATCTCTGAAGGACGGGAACACATTACTTCGCTTCACTGTCAGAGTGTTTATAGCAAACACCACTTAATGCAAACACACTCTACAAAAAAAAAAAACTTTCCATGACATCTGAGGCTCAACGAAACAGGTAGATGGTTAAGGAGGTGTGTTTTCCTGGGAGATTCCCAGAAGGAAATCTTGCTCTGCATGTCCTTATGATGTTATGAAGACCAGACAATTAAAAAAAAGATATATTTTTCTCATATTCATAATCACTTCCTGTTTTCAAATCTGCTCCGTGTTTTAGGAGCAGACTTTTTCCCCTCCATGGCTTCTAACTCAGTTTGAGATCAGTGTACAGCACTTTGGGCAGTACTGTTGTTAATAATTAAAGTTGTATATTCATGGTTAAAGGTACTTATTAAAGTGTGAAATCAAACATAAATAAAGGTTATACTGAACTATATGAAACAGTTTAAAAGAGTTGTCCCTGGTAGGTTTACAGTTGCATTAAAATACAGTTTGAAACGTGGGCATGCACTCAATGTAAACAAAGAACTTGGCAGAATCCACCTTAAAAACACTTGAAGCTTTTTGGGAAATTTCTGCTGGACTGGTAAGTTTGAAATATTTTTTGTCACTTCAGCTTTTTTCCCTGACTTAAACAAACTAGGGCTGCGCGTTCCCAAGAAATTGGCGATATGATACGTATCACGACACATAGTCACGATGTATGGCGATATGTTGCGATACTGTAGGCAACGTGACATATTGTAATATGTTGTCTTCCAAAATATTCTAATTTCAAATCATGCATTATGTGATTAAATTGTTCATTTTTATGCAATCCATCCATTAAGCCTCAATTAAAAAACAATAGTTTCAGGAAATGAAACATCGCGATATTTCAGTGTATCAATTTATTCTTAAAACCCTAAAACAAACGCAGACGTTAGAGGCCCTGTCACTTTAAAACAACTTATGACATTTTTCTACGTCTAGATTACTAATAAAAGTTATATAATTCATCAGTTTGTTAGCATTACATTATGAACACACCTAAAAAAAGCTTCCAGTTGATTTTTTAAATTCCATCTTCAACATAGATGTCTTTAAAATTTTGCTGAGTTGGCATAAGTTGTCTAAAACCTTATAGTGTGACATTCAGTCACAGATATTTAGTTTTAAAGGATGCATTAAAAAAATCTGAAGTTTATTGCTTCATGATTTTTGTGTGTCTGTAACAAGTGTCTTTAATGTGTTCCTAAATTAAAAAGTTGTTTATGCAGAAACAGCCAAAGTGACTGAAAACAGGTCAAACTTTACTAGTTTTATAAAAAAATAAATAAATAAATAAGTGTTTATATGTTGAGCTCTGACTTTATGACACTACGACTGATTTAGTATTGAGTTCACACCCTCATTTTATTTTTATCTATAAATATATATGGAAATCTACCAGAGTAAACTCTTTTAAACTATACAGTTCAGTTATGTTTGGTTTTATTTTTTGCATCGAGTATCTTTAAGTATTTTTGTCCTTTTCTACAAGCTGTATTAAAGTAGTTTAGATTATTTCTCGCTCACACAATCAGCCTTTTCCCTCCCTGTCTGTTTTTGCTAAGTAGTGTTTTCTATGCAGCCTCTCTCTCTCTTTCTCTCTCTTTTTGTCAATCTTCCCATTTTACCAACTCGTATTAACATTCGTCACACACAGGCTGTTTGTGTCTTTTTGTTTATAGTAAGTCCAGGCCCGCTTTCAGCATTTGTGCACTTTTATTTTTCCACCGCTGACATGAAATAGTCGTACAGGTGCACGCTGTCTCAAATCAATCCTGACCTTTGGAGTGAGTAATATAATCTTTGTGATGCTTTTATGGGTTTTTAATGCGTTCTTGTAGTTATTGCTGCCTGGGGAAGAATAATGTTGATTGAATTGTAATGTCTGAAATTGAATATCCTCTTTGTTTGTCTTCTCATCTTCTTTTCTCTGCTTTCCAATAAGTCTCTGGAGCCTCTCTCTCTCTCTCCTCTCTTTTTTCTGCTCTCTTTCAGCGTTGTCATTCACCTCGCTGTGGAGCTGAGCCTTGGAATAAATTATTAGAAGCAGTCGGGAAAATAAATTAAAAAAATAAATGAAGGCCTCTACAATTCATGCCGGAGTTTTAAACTATGATCACCCTTTTTTTTTTTTTTTGAAGAGTAGCAGTTTGGGACAAAGTAGTTATAAACAACATGATGTGTTGAGGATGACTCTCAGCTACTACCAACCCAAGTTTTAGCTCATAATCTGTCACACTGACTGGATTATAGTCATTTTAAGGTTTTAAAAGGTTGCTTAGCTGTGGCGGCCATCTTGAACTGACTCTGAAAGTTACACTCAGTATTTCCTGAAATTTTCATTAAATCTGTTTGTTGGTTCATGAGATATTTTGCTAACAGACAAACACAAGTAAAAACTACATTTGTTATATATTATTATATAAAGAGAAGCTGACATTTGTTTGTTTTTGCTCCAATATGAGGAACAGCTCAGGTAGCAGGTGGCTCATTTTGAGCAAATCAGACAAAAGGTTAAATCAGAATCTAACGCCTGCAGCTCATCTGATTCTCATGACGAATTGAACCGTAGCTTTCAGGTTCTGTAAATATTTCCCGTCGCTGAAGCAGAACTTTGATTTGGTTTTAAAATCTACATTAAAAAATTATCTTATTCTTCTTGTGCTCTAAACGTGGCCTGATTGAAAGCAGCCAGTCAGAGCCAGAAGTGCTGCTAATCAATGCCTGTTAGAGCGGTTGCCGTGGTTACCGGCGTGCACGCGCATACCTGGCAGCCGTCTCTGCGGGCAGGCGGGACTGAAGCACAGCGGAGAGGGACCGGTGGAGGGACGGGCACAACTTGATCAAACTTTGATGGAAAATCTGAAAAATTGAATAAAACAAATAAATTTTAGAAAATTTTCATCCTTTGCAGCAAGAATAAGAGATTTTTAAAATATGTTTTCATAACTTACATATAAAGGCAGAAATACACCAGCTTAGAGCTAACAGAAACAGGAAGCAAAACCTTCAATGGATTTGAAAGGACTTGGACACAAAAAGTCGATTTGCATTCAGATTTAATAAAAACGCCTCAGATGTTGTGAATCTTAAATAAACTGTTTCACAGTTACAAACTTCACTTGTGCTCTTTACTTGTGACAACTTTCCCAGTGGTGCTTTTTAATCAACAGTTTCAAACACATTTCTGCCTCGAGCAGATGAGAAGGGTCTTATTGCTTCTTAGACAGAAACTAAAGATGTTAGGTTTTAAGCATCCAGTTGAAGACGAGTCACTATTTTTCTAATACAAGTCGATTCTGTAGAAAAGTTAGGAACAATAAATATCTTACGTCTTGTACATAGTTTTTTGAATGACCTCTGTTTGCATTTAACTACAACTGTGTGTATCTACGGAAAGTGACCACTTTCTGACAAGTTAAACTTGGAATAAAATCCAAATAAAAGTAGAGAAATTACTTTTTCTGAAAAAAGTACTGAAATTTGTTGAAGGTTGAACCTGAATTCTTCAAGCAAGTAAAGCAGAACACTAGCTAATTGTGACAAAACACTATAACAAAAAGCTAGCTAGAAAGCTAGCTAAAAGAAGGAAGATAATTAGTAGAAGCTAAAAAACAGAACAGTAGCTAGAAGCGAAAAATCAAAAACGTTAGATGAAAGCAACAATAACAAGATGATAGGTAAAAGGACAAAATAGGTTGCTAAAAGCAGTTAAACGCTAAAAGATGAAAGTAGCAGATAAAGTAGTTTTGTTGCTTAAAAGCCACAGAAGGTTAGCAGAGTTGAAAAAGTCAGGCTAAAAGCAGCAAAGAAACTAGCTCAAAAGTAGCTTTGTTGCTAAAAGCAGCTAAAACTAATGTAATAAAAGGCTAGCTGAGTATAAAGAGGCTAGCTAAAAGCTGAAAGTAGCAAAAAAATAGCTAAAAATTAGTTTTGTTGCTAAAAGCAGTTAAAATCTAAAGGTAACAAAAGTCCAGCATAATGTTAAAAAAGCAAAAGGCTAGCTAAAGTTTACAAAGAAACTAAATAAAAAGTAAATATGTTGCTAAAAGCAAAAGGTAACAAAAGGACAGCTGATTAGCAAAAATATAACTTAAAGCTAAAGTACCAAAAGCCTAGCTAAAAGTTAAAGAAACTAGCTAAAATGTAGTTTTGTTGCCAACAGTGGTTAAAAATTTAAAAATAACAAAATGTTAGCTCATTAGCAAAAGGATAGCTTAAAGCTAAAGTTGCAAAAGATTAAAGTAACAAAAATTTGTTGAAAATTAGTTGTGTTGCTAAAAGCAGTTAAAACCTAAAAGTAACAAAAGGTCAGCTTAAAGCTAAAGTAGCCAAATCCAGCTAAAAGTAACAAAGTGATTAGCTGAAAAATAGTTTTGCTGCTACTATCCCCTAAAAGCTAAAAGTAAAAAATTGTTAGCTGACTAGGAAGAACTAAAAAAGCAAAAAAGCCAGCTGAAAAGTAGCTTCTTTGCAGAATAGAAGCTAAAAGTAGCACAAAAGCAAATATTATGAATTTACATTTGAGATTGTAGAATGCTATTTTTCAATAAATTACAGAGCTTAATGTATTTCTATATGTAAAGATTTGTACATAAAATATGAAATTAATATAAAAAGATAAAACTTTAATATCCAAGTTACAAAAACTAGAGTTCAGAGAACTCATCTCCTGAACGAGATGAATATTTTGACAACATTCACACAGTAAAGGTGCAGACATTTGTAGGTCAAGTTTTGTGCTCCAAGTTTAACTACAGCCTGTCTCCAGGCAACAAAGTAGCACAAACAGAACAAGTTTGTCTGACTTGTTGCAGACGGTGATTTACAACCAGATTACATCATCATCTTGTTGTTCACCTCTGCTTCCCTTCAAGGTTCTGATCCTGTCTTTTTTTTTTCTACACATTGTAATTTCACTCTGGATCTGCCCTCCATGACGACCTTCATTCCAGACCTGGATCTGATGCAGGACTTGTCTCACCCCTCCGACACTCCTACACACCCACACACACACACACACACACCTCTCCTCCCATCTTTCACATCTAAAGCAGGAGGAAGAAATGGGGCAGACGCTGCATACATTTACCGAGCTGGCATCCACCCATAAATACACACAGGAAGTGACAGACAGGGGAGGCACGGCCACAAGGGATGAGACAGCGTGTATCCATGTGTGTGTGTGTGTGTGTGTGTGTGAGTGAAAGTGAGGAACATAGCTGACACCAATCTGGTGTTCTATTTGTCTGTTTGGACTAGTAAACATCACCTCATCTGATGTTAGTGTTGTTTTTTTGCTCCGACACCCAGAGCACAATCATGACACGTTGGCCTGAATGTTGATTGTTTTTATCTTTTTATTTTTTTCCCCACCACATGTTCATCATGTTATACACACACACACAGTGGGGTCTGTGTGACATGTTGCAGTTGTCTTTCATTGTGTTTGCTTCCTGGCTTTGTTCCATCCATCACACGGTGACAGCCAGTCGCTGTGGATTAGAGCCTTGTCACCCTTAAACAGCAAAATCAGTGCTGAAGTATATAAAGAACGACACAATTAAACCAATCAAGGGGAGGGGGAGGCAACAAGTGGCCAAAACGAGGCAACACTTCCTGCCAGCAGAGGGTGCTGATGAGCTTCCAAGCCTCTGTTTAACGGGGACAACCAAGCCCACTTATACACAGAAATGGTTGATTTTACAGATACTCTGCTCAAAATCTGGTGTGGATCTGTTTTTAAAACCTTGCCAAAAAGAAGCAAAGTAGATTTTAATGAAACTGTAAGAAAACAATCATTGGAGTTGCATCTAGAACTGATTAGTTTTGTTGGAATAAACACAATTTCTGCCAATCAAACCACACTCTAATGTACTCAGAATTATAGGTAATGGGGGTAAAATGTGCGCGTGAAAAGCTGCAGTTATCACAAATAGAATCTGTGGCGGCCATCTTGAATTTTCATCCTTTAAAGGCAGTGGAAATCACTTCAAAGAATCCTTTAATTCAACATATTTACCGTTGCAGCAAAAAGTGCTGCTTCACTCTTGGCCGACAAATAATAAGCTCGCCTTTCGAGGCGGCTTTTTTATCTGAACTTGGACCAAATGAACGGTTTAAAACAAAACAAAAGCCCCGCTCTGGTTTCTCACCATCGATCATCGTGCACAAGTCAGAAGCGCAGTCGGACCCTTTCGAGGGGCCTCCGCCGTTACATTCAGAAGCCCAGCTGATCATGAATAAAAAAAATAATACATTTTTTAAAAAGTGATTCATGTGTTTTTTTGGCGTTGGGTGAAAGCAAAGCGCCTGGCCTTGGATCGGAGAGAAATTGAGTTCCAAACCTGGCAAAGGAAAAGAAGAAAAAAAAAAAGGGCAGAGATCTAGCACAAGACAAGCAGACAGTGAGGACACAAACCAAAAAAATTTAACTGCACAAATGAGTGCAGGAAACCAAAAATAGACAGCGACTGGTAAAGAGGCTACTAAAGTGGCCTGAAAAGAAGATACGTGGAAGAAAGAAAAAAAAAATGCTGCCAGCTGCTCCCGGTGAAGGAACTGAGTGGCATTTTTATGAAGAAGAGGCACGCGAGCCAGGACGCTGAGCTGCAGCCGCTGCAGGACCCACACACACACACACACACACACACACCGAGCACTAACACAAACTACTAATTCATAGCTCGCATTTATGTTCGCTCTTGTTTACGGCTCTCGACGAGTCTCTTTCAAATCAAATCTCAAACGTGCACAAAGAAACACCCCGGCACCGTCTTACTAACGGTACTAATTAACAGGGTAAATTCTGCTAATTGAACTCGTTTATGCCCAACCTCCATCTTAGCCCGACTCCACCACCCCTCTTCCATTCTCACAGGACCTCCAGGGCCACGCTGGTAGCTTTCAGTTTAGTCTGCATGGTGAATACATTACTATATCAAAATCTCTTTTTTATTGTTTTAAGTAAATAATTCCTCAATAATAATCTATTCACCTATTCTGAAAATGTTGGGATGTTTTGTAAAAAGGTAAATAAAAACAGAATGAAGGATTTGCAAATCTCATAAATTCATATCTTATTTAGCGGAATATGTTTTTTTCTTTCACCTGCTCTCTTCTGTGTCGCCACAGCAAGTGAAGATTTGGTAACTTTTATTCCAAAAGCCCTTTTCTGACGTAACCTACGCTTAAAACCGTGTTTCTGACCACCGAGCTACTGCAGCCCCTCACAATGAAACATAGTGAACATATTAAATGGCAACACAAAATATAGAAACGCACCTCAGCTTCATCACACACAAGATGCCATGAGGAAAAATCCATCTCATACCTTATAAATCGATTTTTCCAAATTCAAATGAAATTGATCCACGATCAATTAAATCGATTTTTTTTACCCAGCCCTAGTAGGTAGGCCTTAGCAGCCAATCAGATAAGGGTGGAGGCGGGACATGGGTTTTTGCAAAACTCAAGTTTATGAAGCCAGAGGAAGACCTGGTCTTAGAGGAGCTGGACAGCGTACAGCTTTAGTAGCTGGCCTGAAGTGTCAACGCCCTCTTCCAATATCCTTGCTAAAAGTCTGATCCTAATTATTATGAGGGATGTGCACAATATTACAAATTAATACTAAACACTTGATGTGCTTACTATTTTTCATTGTAAAAAATATTGGTTTATGACATTTGAAAAGCATATTTTACACAACTTTCCTAATTATTTTTGTGAATGAATTAATACTTTCGACTGCCTCTCCACTGCAGCATCTTCCACTACGCCACTCCCACACGTGGTCACACACACACCTGCTTCTGCTCATTAAAACCTCAAGGAGGAAGGGAAAGAAGCACAGAAAGAAGAAGAACGTTCAGTTGAATGAGCAGAGTGTGCAGGAGAGGACAGGATCTGGGAGGGACAGCCATTAGCCACGCCAGCTGTTTCCCTTGCATATTAATCTGACGAGGGCATGCAGACACACATGCACAAAAACATGCTCTCACATGCTGCGACCATAAAAAACCTGGCAAGAGGAGCAAGTAAAAAATAAAAATCAGACACTAACGCAGCAGAGAAACGTGGCGCAGGTCTGTCAGTGTTACGTGGACGTTTCAACACAAATGTAAAGATTAGTGGAAATAACTGAAAAACAGATTTAAAAAAAAGGTAAGTAAAAAGATAGTTATAATTATTGAAGGAATGAATATCACCTGCTGTCTTTCACACCAGTTTTCAACTAAAATCCACTTACCTTGAAAACACTGTTTTAGCTTTTAGTGTAAAATCTTAAAAAGAACATTATGCACCACATGTGATTATGTCTTTTGCAGGTGGGTAAGTTTCAGAAAGTTAGCTTGTTTATCAGGTTGATGCTTCATAGATCTTATTTTCAGTGACTGGTCACTTGGTGCTGAAGCCAAATGTCTAAGTTTTGTTAGTTTACCATCAGAAAACAGGGTTTTTCTTGAAAGCGGAGCTGTCAGTCATGCTAACGTTAGCTAAAGCATTAAGTTCTTCATCTTTTTTAAGTCCTATTTGAACTTTTGAACTGCCAGATCCAGCAAGATTTCAAACAGGATGGATTTTTTGTAATTCACTTGAACATCAGTTTAACCAAAGTTGTTTAGTTTATTTTGAACTTGCAGCAGGGTGGATTAGCCGCCCCTCGTGCTGCGGAGATGCTGCTAGTTGGAGTTATTTAGCTGTTTGGTTAAACAACTACTTGCAGATTAATTTGTATTTAATTTCATTTTTCTTATGATCACATGTATTAAACGTGTTAAAAGTTGTGTGATTAAGCAATTAAGCCTAAGTTTTATGGGTCATTCTTTTAACTGTTTATGGAATCTTATGTTAAAGTAGAAAGAATGGATAACGGGGACATTCACAGGTGTGAGCTGGAACAGGTGTGCTCACATGAAGCATAAATGGACGTTGTGAAAGAAATAATCATGACCTATCAACTAATCGAAAAAATAATCAACAGATTAGTCGATTATTTAAATAATCGTTAGGTGCAGCAATAGCTACTACCACACCAAGCTCAGTATTAGTAAATATTCAGTTACAGCCATTGTTGTGTTTGCTAGTAGTTATGGCAGCAATGTTATATATGTACATCCATTAAATACTTTGAGTTTTAAAATCCATCCCGTGGTTCAGGAAATAGTTTGCCAGTATGACACACTCACTCAACAGTGGGCGCTTAAAAGAAAAAAACAATTTTCAGGAGTTTCTCTTGAATGGGACGGACAGAATCATCCCTGGAATCTCATGCATACAAAAACAGATGTGCGAGATTTACAACATCAAGACACACTGCTTCACACACACACGCAAGCGATGAAGACAAGCGTGGAAATCAGACATCTAAAATATAGATACACACACACGCAGTTTAAAAAAAAAACCTGAAGAGCACACTCACAGATGAAACACATGCTGTGCAGATACAAAGCAGATGTTGCAACACACACTTAGGTCTGAACAGAAGAAGAAAGGAAACAGTGTGGGGTATGATGGGTAGAGGGAGGATGAGAAACAAAAGGAGAGGAAAGTGGGAGGCAACGATTGTGGCTTAAAGAATTCCCAGAGTGAGTAATATGCATTGAAAGAAGGATGAAGTGCAGAATCGGCTCCCCCGTTTTGCTCTCTGCTGCAGTTTTTTTTCCACCATAAACTGTCACATCCCAGGAAACGTTTCCTCAATACTCTGTTTTATAATCACTACCAGTTAATATAGAATCATATACACCCTGGTACATTATTTGACCAAGCATCCACAGGCACATATAGATTATACTGCTATAAATACAGAAATAATTGAGTGACTGCTGAGTCAGCATTCTTGCCCATGTTTGTAGACTTAGCACAAATAGGAAGGAAATTTGTGGTTGGTAGATTTCTGTGTTGTAGCAATGCTTCTAGGCAATAAATGTATTGTTGGAAACCCTGGTAAATTCTCTTTTAAATGGTGCCACATTTGTAAGGAACATGCATTTGTGAGATGAGCAGTAGAGCTGAGTATGTGTGTTGCACACATGAAGGATTTGCCAATCCTTCTCTGCCAGTTTATTTTGCTGTTACTAGCCGTGTTTCCATCAACATTTTAAATGCGCATTTTGAAGTATCGCATTAGAAAAGCTGGATGGAAACAGCAAAATCCACAAAAACTTCCTAAATTTCGCAAAAATGCTCACTAGAGGTGGGTTTTGTTTTTTCTGAAAAAGAGTTAATGTGCAAAAAGGGAGATGGAAACACATTGCAGGATAAGTTCTGAAGTAGCGAACACATTGTTCTTGATCAGCTGTTCCTGCTGTCCAATAATTGTAGCGGCTGCAGCTGGACCCTCCTCCCACTGTCGGAGTCTTCCCGCATATTCTCGTAACGTGAAGAGAATTGCATTTCTTTCTTTACGTCTCCAGACATCATGTAACATCGGCAATACTAGCTGATATGATGCAACACAGTCCTGATAACTTCACTCCATTGCCCTGAGATGTTTACTACCCAGTGACTTTACTTCCGGTTTACTACAGCCATGGGTAACATCAACATCTGACGTAATTACACTTTGTGTAGTCTGGTTGATTCACTCCAAGCCAGTAGATGGAAACACGTCTGATTCGCATTGCTTTTTTTGCGACATTTTAAAACTTTGCTCAAAATACGCTTTAAAATGGGATGGAAGCACGGCTATTGACACTTGTTTTGAGCTTCTGGTACCCCCAGGTGCTGCCAATCAGGTGTCCTTTGTAAGAGTAATTGCCAAGAAGTATTGTTACAACAAATAAATATTCTACCAAACACATATCTCCTACTTTTTGTGCTTAATAAAGTTTCTTCTTCTTCCCAAATTTTAGACTGTAGTTACTTCCATGTAATTTCAGTTATTGTAACTATTCATTCAGGAAATTATTGCATTTTGCAACCTTTTAAAACATGCAAAGATTTGGTTGCTTGTTGGAACCTACTTCTGTATACTTAAATTTTTACTTTATTTTTTGTTGATTTAAGTTTCTGTCACTCATTTACTGGTTTTGACTACTCCCGATAGCTTAATCTACTCATGCTAGTTTTAGCTCTTAGCCACTGTTTTGTTAGTTCTATATTTTGTCCACTAATGCGCTGGTTTTAGCTACTGTTTAGTAAAGGTATAACAACAGGCCAATCCAAATCGATTAAATGATTAATAGTTCATCAAGGCAAAACGAAAACATTGTCAGCATACACCCAATATCATACTGATATCCCAACATATTGATCGCAGACTTGTGAACTAAACCAAAATATTGCGATATCGACAAACATTGTATCATCAAATTGATTTAATGTCGTATCATGGTAAAGCTGGTTATTTACAGCCCTAATGTTTGGCTGGTTTTAGTTTTATGTTCTGATCTATAAGAGTTCAGTAAATCAGTTTCAGCTCCTCCAACAAGCTTTCAGTACTCAGCATTCACACCGCGTTTTCACAGAAGATGAGTTTTCTTTAGTTATTCATTACGTTCATTCTGAAGAGTTTGGACTAAATATTAAAAACAGCTCTTGGAACAAAAGCAGACCCAGAATTTATCCTCCATAATGGCCACAAAAATTGAATCACCACTTCTCGGCAATGATTTCATCAAAAATTTAACACGACAACCTTGAAGAAAGGTGGGATTTACTGCAACACCATCATTTAGGACTGGATTAGTTCCACAGACAGCAGATGGGAGCGACTAATGCTCATTCCGGTTTCTGGTCCTCAGCTCTGCCTCTTTATCTTTCTAGTTTTTAGGTCTTACAGGGTCATGTAGGTGCCCAATTTGTTGAAGGGGCCACCATGCTACAAGAGCTGAAGAGCTCAATAATCGACAGCCCTTGCTTCCAAAAGAAACAGGGCCCCTTAGCTCAACAAAACAGAGGGGTGGCGTTTTTGTTTGCAAGAAGATTTGGACCCAAAGGCAGGCTTGTGAACTAAAGGAGGACGTTAATAGTGATGGGAATTACAGCTGGGTTTTAGGAGCTGGATCGCTTAGTGCAACTTGTGAGGAGCTATTTGGAAACTGAAGAGTTGGCTCCTTTAGGTGAACTGAGACAAATGATGCAGAGACTGAAAAGGGATGGAATAAGCCAGATGTAGAATGAAATTTGTCATTTGAGAGACGAAGGTAGAAGACATAAAACCAAAGCAACAGTTTGGTTTCAATGTACACAACATTTATCTAAAAAGAGTATTATATAGTTATAATACAACTTTACATGACTTTTCTGAATTCAAGTCATGGAAATACTTTGATGAATAAGAATCTCAGCCTACTTTCAGGCTATCCTTAAGACCTTTGATGACTGATTTTTATTTTTCCACCCCATCATGCAATGGGAGGATGGTGATGGCACCAAAGTATAGCATTAGTCTGGGTATCACACAACAGATTGCATCAGGTCTGCAGAGACTGTGCACCCTAATGGCATCAGCAGCAAGCAAGAAAAAACACCTGGATAAAAGGCAAAAATTGGGAAAGATAGATGGATAAATACGGGGGAAAGTACCACCATTCCACCGAAGATACAACAGCTCATGAAACAAAGGACCACAAAAAAAAAGTGAGATGGAGAAAATAATTCTAGAAAACACATTTCAGAGATCGAAAGTTTGTTCTGTGACAGATGCTTGAAACAAACACACACACACAAGGTGCAGAATGTAATAAGTGTTGTGACACAAACAGAAAGACTGAGACAAGAGATGATTGTTGAGTTTGTAACACACACACATACATACACACGTGTGTGTGTGTCTCTGGTGTTAGCTTGACTTATGAAATCCTAACTGTGGCTCAGCACCGCAATATTGTCTGAAAATGTCAAGGCTTAGACGGAAGCCCCACTGGGACAAAATGTACTGTCAACACACACAGGGCTCAATCTGTTCTCGTGAAGACATATGGCTTTCATTTTTCACATTCTATGCCGAGAACAATTGTTTTCCCAAACCCTCGACGTGCAACACAACAAGAATGATAAAGACAAAGTGAGGAAGAAATGTCACAACAATGACACCCGAGTGGGAAAAAGTCTCGTTTGATTGTCAGCAACTGCAAAAAACAATTAGCAAGAAACATTTTAATGTGTTCTCAACGTGAAACTACTAGATTTTACCTTCAGGGATGAAAAATATATATATTTTTTGTTAAAACACCTTTTTAGGTACAATGCATATCGCCCGCTGCCTTTCACACCACAATTTTTGATTGAGATTGTGTTCGATGTGTTAGCTCTCAGAATATGTGCTGAGGATGAGTCTCAGGCACTACCACACCAAATTCTAACTCAGTACCTGTAAAATTACTTGAGTTAAATATTTTTGAGCTAGCTGAGATGATTAGCTGTGACATTAAGTGCCTGGGACGTGCATATTCTTAAAAGACAAACAAACAAAAAAAATTATATTTGAGATGGTGATGTGCGGATCGATTCTGAAAAATCAATACCACCAAAAGAATCAATACTAAAATCAAAATATTGATACTTGATTCATTTCAGGTAATTTATATCATTAACCGGAACAAAGCGGAGAGTAAACCACTTTAATCTTGTATAAATCAAAAGCGGTTGATGGGAACTACTTTTCCTTCCGCCTGGGTAAGTGCAGCGGCCCTCAGTCTGTAGACGTTACATGTTCTGTGTTTTCATGTTAACATGTTCACACAAGATAAATTCAGACTCAAGTTTTAATTTTTATAGTAGTTCTTGATAATCAAACAATTTATTCACTGGTTATATTATTTTAAATTGCTTAAAACACTATTTTCACATATTTTGCATGACTGTGTCCTCTGGTTTTTCTGTTGTATTCGCTCAGATGTATTGTCATCAATATACTTCTGAGTTTTAAAAGAATAAATTACTTTGATGTCTTATATTCTTTATGAAGCAGTGATTTGAAATACACTACTTTTTATAGATTTACCACACACATTAGATGTGTTTGCACAAGATATGAGCATTGTCGATATCAGCCTGAGGTTTACCCAGTATAAGAAAGGAAATCAGTAGTATACAATGTCACCAATTTAAGATACTTGGCCTAATACACGTGATTTTACCCTTTAAAGTGCCTGATGTCACAGGCACTTTAAGGTAACTCCAATAATTAATCAGTTGATATACACTTGATTATTATTTCCTGAAAGGTTTATTCAAATCTGTTCACTTGTTTATGAGATATTTTGCTAACAGACAAATGTGCACAGGCAGAAGCATTCCTAACCTTTGGCAGCAGGCGCTAACAAATGAGTGAAAATAAACAATTTATTTGACTTTTGGAACTTCCCACTGAGGTGTTTATTTGTCTCTACAGGAAAACTAAAAGAATCTGATTCCAGTCGTATAAACTTATCTTAGCGGAACGACTCTGTGCTCTTATAATTAACCCTCCCTCTTTTAAAACCAGTTAAACAGTACACACAAAAATAGACTTCCAGCATCCCTGCAAGCAGCCCCAGGTCTTTTTTTCCTGTTATGCTTTCTAAGCATCAGTGACTTGGCTTTAAGACGTTATAATCTGTCTCTGTATACCCATAAACCCTTGCGTTCCAAAGCAATTTCCTGTTCAGATTATGTTCTTACTGCTGACACAACATGCTGTAGTTGTCTAAGACAGAGAGGTTCTGATGGGTTCAGACCTTCACCTGGATACACGGCTGAGTTTGTGGAACGAGGTGCAAACATAGCAGAAAATGAAAAATATTCTGAGTCAGAACTTGAGACTAGCCGTTAGCTTGTCAGTTTGGTCAGATAAACTGTACTGATGAGCTATCTACAACAGGTAAGATATTAATTACACGTAACCCTTTTCTATTAAAAAAAAAAACACTTCAAAATATCCAAACTGTCACTTTAGGGTTTAGGCTTATTCATCCAAAGAAAATCCTAATTCCTGTGGTTTAGTTTAAAGACGTCAAGTGTGGCTAAAACAGCACGCTGAGTCTGACAGCAGTGGTTGCTGATACCTGAAACACAGCAGGGATTCAGACACACACACACACGTCTTGATTTAATTACAGTCGCGTATATTCATCTACTGTGCTTCACACTAATTAGACAGAAGTGGTCTGTCGCAAGATAAATGGTCCCATGTGGCCCCCTCATTTTGACTTTTATCAAAACAACATACACACACACACACAATAAAAAGGAGCAGTTGGCGTTTGTAAGAGATGCACAGCTGCATGCAAACATGTATGTAAGCGTGCACAGAGTGGCTGGTAGTGCTCATGTTTATAAAAAGTACAAAGTTACTCGGCTTCCTGCACTCAAAGCGTCTTTACGGGCCCTTTACAGCAGGGAGGTGTGACACGCCGGGTGCGTGACGCCCAGCTCGTAACCCTCACCGCGGCGCTGCCACAGCCGCCAAGCCTCTAACCTGTACCTTCCTTCCTGCTCCAACGCAAACCGCAGGACCGCGCCCTTCTCTGGGTCTGTGTTTCTAGTCTGTGTGTGTTTTTTTTTTTTTTTTTTTTTTACTTCAGGGGCCACAGTCCTACATTGTGACTCCCTGCTTGTAAAGCCTGCGGTGTGGCAAACTGCGACACAGAAATGGCAACTGGCACCGGGATTTTATTTGGCCCCAAATTGATCCAAGGTGCAGATTCCAGAGTAACGATGCAGACGTGGACCGCTGTTGTTCATTAAGAGAGGTTGTATTAGTTCAGTCTGAGGTTAGCACACGGGACAGAGGATATTAACTCAGAGCTTCTCCTGAGCCCCCCTCTGCCAGCTTCACTGCACTCGACCCCTGACCCTTTAGGTTTGCCGAACCAACCGCGGGGGTCCTCCGTGTCAAACGGCGCCTGTGAAAACACGGCTCACATAAGCAGAGGCGAGTTCTGGGGCCGAGCAGAAGTCAGAATTCAGACGCAGCAAAGCGAGCGGTGCTGAACTGATTTAATGTGGAGAAAACGCTGAAAGGCGATAAGAGGAAGTGCAGTTTATCTGTTTTGTTCCACTAACTCGTAGTGTTTTATCAGATTTTAGTTACTTTATTTTGCAGCCCTTTGGTCAAATGTGTTGTTTTTACTGTGCTTTACAAACACCTTAAAATGTTGGGTTTTATAAGATTTGTTGCCTAAAAATGTTAATTAATCCATTTAATATGTACAAAAGTGGATTAAGGCCAATGAAAAAAGTAATAATAATATTACTAATATATTACTATTATTCTCACTTAAAGTCAGATTTATTTTTTCCCAGTGGCCCTAATCCTCTTTAATAAATATGATCTTTTTTCAACACTAAGTATAAAGAAAACTTTTTTTCAATAAGTAAAAAGGAAACAAAGAAGCAATGACTCACTATAAAAATTTTAAAAAATGCATTTCCCTTCATTTGTTTATCTGATTTTTCCTTCACTGTCCACAGAAGGCCGAATCAATCCTTTCTGAATGTGAACAAAATTAACCATGATTAGGAGCGCTCCCTCAGGTACTTCCTCAGCTGTTTTCCTTTCATACCGAAAAGAAAACTCATCAGCAAACATTACATTTTCTCCGAAGAAATAACGAGAGCTGCACTTATAACGTTTTGCTTTTTCCTTCGGCTCCACACGAAGTGAATAATGTCGCGTTAGAAGGAGCTCTGCTTTCCTGCTGGCAAGGCTCAAATGATGGTTTTAGGTACACGGAGATTTAGGTACACGGAGATGAAAATGCATCACTTCTGTTCCATGCATGGTCACCTGGGCTGAAAAGTGTCTTATTACACAGAAGAGTCTCTTCACTGATTTTTCTATTTACCTGTCATTCAGAGAGTGCATGAGAGTTGGACCTAAACAGCATTTCTGTTGGAAATGTTACAAGATTTTGCCTCAGTTGGAGGAAATCAAACATGGAAGCTTCTTTTTTTTCCCTTCTTTTTTAGTTTTTTTGTCTCGGCTGCACATGATGAACATCCCGTCTTCTGATATATTTTTTTCTGTTTGTTAAAACAATCAAAACTTTGCAAAAATAAAAAACTCTCAAAGAGAAATCACAGAAATCCAAGAAGAAAAGCTTCTATGAGGAAAAATCCCAAAATCCATTAATTAAATTGGCTATTTATTTCAAATCATTTGTCAGTTTAAACAGTGTTAGTTTAGCTAAGGCACTATATCACTTTATGAGCCTTTCACTACAGCGACACATGTATCTGCTAGGTTGTGGTGCCTCCTAGGACCGGGATCCAAGCAGCGATTTGGCATCCGTTCCTGCTGCAAGTCGACTCACAACTGTTGTAAACTGGTCCTCAACATCCATTTGATCACCTCTGAGTCCAAGCTGATGCACAAGCTGATCTCAAACATGTTAAATTGAGGTAGGAGCTAGCCAGATTAGGAAGACCTCAAGTAGACTGTACTCATTGTACTATGTCCCTACAAAGCTAATCTGAATAAATGATTCTAGAGACTAATCAGTGTTTATATCTCATTCAGACACTGGTGGGACGCACAGAGGCAGGGGGTTTAGTGTCTTGCCCAAGAACACTTCAACATGTGACTAAATAGTGGGGAAATCAGACCACCAACTCTCATTGGAGGACGACTGCTCTAACCACTCAGCCACAGCCCAAACCAGAGTCTTAAGGCATAGGAAGTCACTCATCTAATGCTATGCTGTCAGGGTCTCCAAATAAACCTAACAGACTTGAAGTCAGGCCCTTTGGCTCCCCACACTATGAGTTTCAAGAATGGATAGACACACACAGTCACCATCCATGATGAAGCAAAGCTGAGATTCATTATTGACCATGACCCTACACCCCTCATCATCAGTCTCCGTTCAGGCCCCTCACTGGTTCCCAATATTTCATGAAAACAAAATTCCCTGAGTTTTCCCTCTCTGGAAAATGTTAAAGTCCTTCTCTAGGTTTTCCCTGGTTCCAGAGTCTCATGGGAACCCGGCTGCGTTAAAGATGACAGTCAGATTTGTAACTTTTATACTTTATTTAACCTTACAAGTTTTTTTTTACTACAAAAAGTTAAGAAATGGGTTTTAAAAGTTTGACTTTTTAGATCGTCACATTATAATGAAATTTTAATTCAACACTGAAGAGGTCTACGTTTTAGATGGAATTAAAAAATATATAGTGACAGCCTTAGGACGCATACAAACTTTAATGCTAACAAGATGAACAAGTAATTTCTTAAAACTAATTTTCATAAGTTGTCTAAAATATTTTGTGACAGGGTCTTTAGCCTGTGTTTTGTTATTTTAGCCATCTAAGTTTTCTTTAATTTGTAATTTTAAAAACCGTTATGTTAATTTTAGCATGAAGCTATGGTTTTGCTACATTGGTTTAAATGAGGGTGTACCAGTTAGCTAAAGTTACGGTTCGGTATAGTAAGGTACAAGAAGATAAATAAACAAATTGTACTTTTTTACAGACATTTTCTCTCTGCAAAGACAAACAAGCCTGTTTGAAGTAAAGCTAAATGCTAATCTAGCATTTACCGCAAGCCAACGTGTCACCTTCATTATCAACAAGTAAACTTTTCTACAAATCAGTGACTGCGTTTTCTTTACACCAATAAAATATTTTTTAAAAAGCAATACCTTGTTCGTATTTCAAGTCCATAGGCATCTTTAGGTTTTTAAAAAAGGCTTTTAAAGTTCCATCGTTGCCATAATCAAGTTGTATATGCTTACGTTGATGTACGAAAAGTTAGAGGAAGTTCTTTCAAAATAAAAGCCCCATAATTCATATAACCGGAAGTTAAACTACATTTTTACAGTTAATGCGCAGTTAGTATTTTGCAATGCATTGTTTTACGTGTATTTATGCCATTTTGTTGAACTATAACTAAACAGCATACATACCTCAGGATTGAGGAGCAAAATAATACTGAAGGTGATAAAACAGGTAGCTGAAGACAAAGAAAACACAGGAAACATCACAAAAAAAACAAATATGAGAAATAAATGCAGTAAAACTGTTTTGCTAGTTCGAGATTTCCCATAGTTTTGCTAATTTAAGTTTTTGCTAATGTTTTGAAGGTTTTAGCTTCTGTTCTGCTTGTTTAAAATTTAACATTTAATTTAATTACTTTTTTAAACTTTACGCAGTATTCATCCATCAAAATTCACACTCAGTTTTTCTAACTCATGATAGAGTTTGTGGGGGAAAAAAATGCACCTGAAAGTTCCACAAAGATATTGTCCTCATAGTTTTGATATTTTATAAATCTACAGCACAGAAATTAAAGTTACACCTGAAAAAAAACTATGTTGAAAACCTGGTTTTGTTAAACGGTTTAAATGACGCGTCATCATGAAAAAAAACCTGATAAAATAAACATAAATCCAACACTTTAAGGCCTTTAATAGAAAATGTCTTTGCTTCGTAAAGGATCCCAACACCAACAGTTTTCTAACATGAGACTGAAGCTGAATTATTCGTCTCCTTTTCTTCTGAAATACCAGCCAAGCTCCTCTCGCCGAGCTCTCCCAGGATTGAAATGAAAATATAAGAAATATTAACACAAACAGAATGAATCATGTGTCATTTTTTCACCCTCCCCCCTCTCTGGTTTACAAGCCCAAAGCGGCTCCCCGCTATCACTTCTAAAAAGGTAAAAATGTCCCACTCTTTTATTCTGAATAAGGAGGCTCCAACAGGTTTCTGTCACTGGGATGAAAAACCAAAAAAGCCCAGACACTCTGTGCTCTCCAATGAAGAGCCTTTTAAATCCTCTGACAATGAGCGGGACAGATAAGGAGGTGAAAAAAAACGGACTCACACAAACAGAAGGAGAGAAAAGTGTAAAATGGAGAGGATAACGAATGAGCCCGCCGCTGAGAAAGAGGACTTTAATGATGTCAACGCGATAAGTCTGAAACGAGATGAAAATTGAAATGAGTGCCGCCACAACGGTGGTCGGCGAGGAGAGCACCGCCGCTAAGATTAGCCAGAGGAGGAAAATGGAGAGGAGATGAGGAAAGGAACGAGAGATTTGTGAACCTGTAAATGGGAAAAAACAAGCAGGAAAGAAAAAACAGATCCAACAGGTGACGAGGAAGGGGGGGGGGCATCAGAAGGGCAAGA
>JARVJO010000001.1:16377555-16402712 GCA_031762555.1 Cynodonichthys magdalenae
GCTCAGAGGGGGCAGCGAGGTGGGGAGTGGGGGGACAAAAGGAGAGCGGGAGCCAAGTTCAAGCCAAAGTCAATTGAACAACTAATGCGAATCGATTTGTTGCCTCTGCTTCAGCTCTTTCGGGAGCGGGTGACATTTTAAAGGCATATTTTCTTATTGGGAGGAGGTGGAGCTGTTTGCCTGGCAGCTGAACACTCTGACAGCCTGCTGACAGCTGGACGCAGTGCACTGAATGGGAGAAATACTGCAAATGGCCTGGATGTGCTCCGGGACCCATTGTCTGCCTGAGGAAGCGTGTGTGTGTGTGTGTGTGTGTGTGTGTGTAATGTCAGATAACATGCACCAGGAGTGTTCAGAGGTGCACATTCACATCAGTGTTTAAAGTGTTTCATGAAGTTCTTTGTCCGCTCCGCCGTCAAACAGAAGCAATCACCTGCCTGACTGCAGAAAAAATCTCCTGTCGGCCCGCAATGCATTATGGGATATGGTGGGCCGGGAAGGATCCATCGGACCCGTCTCTCAAATCGGGGTTAAAGAGGGATGCATTTGTTGGCCGCATAGAAGAAGTCTTCGAATTTGGACAGCCTAAGGCGCAGCGCTGTGACATAAGCGGCAGACAAATTCGGCGTCCGGATGACAGCCCCTGAATTTGGACACAGCCTTTAACTCAACTTTAACGCAGTCACTTTTATGGTTCATGAGCTAAAACATGTTTTGGTAGTAACACAGAAACAACATATAGTTTGAGTACTAATAAATCACACAAGATGTTTTAGTCAAAATGGTGGCAGACAGTGGTGGGCACAGCTACACACACATACAAATAAAATTAGCTTTGCTAACACTTAATTCGCTAACTAAAAATATAGTTTTGCTAATGCTAAACTGCTCAACATGTAAAAGAAATTAAAATTAACAGAAGCTAATGCTGTACAACTGAACAAATACAAATTAGCAGAAGCTAACCCTAAAAGCTAATCGCTAACAGCTAAGACAACTGTAACTTAGTGTGCATCACATCTCTATCCAACTGAAGACTTGTGGGGCTGACACAGCTGTTAGCTTGTTAGTTAACTGTTAGTAGACTTAAAGTTGGCAAAACCTAATTTAACAAAAACTAACAATAAACAGCTAAACAAGTACATATTATCAGTAGCTAACACTAAAAGCTAGACGTTAATTGTTAATTGCTAAGACGAGTCTCATTCCAGCTGAAGACTGGTGGGACTGAAACAAATCTGTTGATCCTAGTTTGTTAGTTAGCCGTTAGCGAATTTAAAAGTTGGCAAAACCTAATTTAGCTGAAGCCAATTGGTCCGCTAACAGTTTAAAATTTAGTGAAAAAATTAATCTGACCAATGCTTGTTTTATTTATATATTTAGGACTAAAAATATTTTACACCTTTATTGTTAATGTAATATTTATCTTGTAAAGATACTTTGTTTCCTGATTTGTTAGGATGTTTTCTTGCTTGCATATCTCCACCAGGAATCCCTCCACATATGTACTTTTGTGTCTTTTTTAGTTCACCAACACATATGTGACTGTGAGGCTTTACTGGGAGAATAATTTATGGCAGCGGGTGGCCGTCAACAGGCGCACCGCAGCTCCTCCAGTGTGCAGGTCCGGCATTAATAATTAAAAACACTTTTAGAGGAAGGATCTCTTCCTGGCTGCTCTCCTTGAGGACACACTGAACAATCACACAGAGAAAGTTTGGAGACATTGCAAAAAAAAAAAAAACAAAAAGAAGAAAAAACACTGAGTTAAGGTCATCACTGGGCAAAGCTGGAAAACATCCATAAAAATAGTTTTTATGGCTTCTTTTTCCTCTTTTCTTCAACGGTATTTGGCTTCTTTATTTTGTCTGTGTAACAGATTTAAAGTGTTTAAACTGGGCCTCTTCTTTTTCCATGGAGCGTACAATCGCTTCTGGTCTTGGACAATAAAAAACTGAGAAGAAGCGTCCCAGGAATTCAGCTGGTCGATCTAGAAAAAAAAAAAGGGGGTGCCAACATAAATAATTGAATTGCAGAAGTCTTAGCAGAGGCCTCATCTCTCTACAGACTTTGGTGGAAATCCAGCGAGTCTAGTAATCTACTTTTCATGGTATATGTAATCCGTGGGAAAGTCCCTTCCAAAGCACATGCTGTGCAAAGGAGTGGATCAAAACAAACAACATCGCTCTTCACCAGCGCGGCTCCGTTCCAACCCAAAGGAGTCGTCCTGAAGCCCAAACGGCCCGCCAAGAATCTCCACCGGGCCAATCCGCGCTTTATTGGAAACGCTGATGACTAACGAGGGAAATCAGGTCTTAATTGCATATTACAAGATCTCATCCTCACACATTATCGTGATGGCACAAAGCAGACATTGGCATGTTATGATACTCAGCTAATCAAAAAAAACGAGGACATATTTTCCCTTAAAGTTGTAAACAAACAGCTTTTTATTGGTGTTTTGCGTCTCCAAATTCTGCATACCTCCATCTGAAATGAGATGTTTGGAGTCTGAAATGATGCTGGCTGGCCGGACACGCTGCTCTGTAAAATGGGTTTCTGCCTGTTTGTTATTAAGGGTGCCAATGGATAGGCACTGAAGCAGAATTTTACATTATTTCATTTAAAAGGTTTGAAATAAAACAAGCAAATTATACACCAAAATGTGCAGCTCAATTGGTAATAGTGTGCTACGACTTTTGGAAGTGGTACTTCTTACGACGTGGACAAAATTGGACCAAAAATCCCAGTGGCAATAAATGGGAATTTGGTGAAAACATGGATCTCCATCTTTTACCGTTTATCCGTGTCTCAATCTGTAGCTTTGAAACCCAAAGTGCAAAGCAGGACTCAGATTTATTACCAAATAAAAGGGGAGGTCGAGGCAGACAACTGTACTTACAAAATCCTTTAGGAACAAGCGCAGAAAACACGGATGTAAAAAAACAACACATTTTCATTATTTAGCTCAGTTTCTGAGAGTAAAATCATGTAGTTAAAAAAAATCCACAAATATTTGATTATTTCGCTCAATGTTCTCACATTTTGATAAATTTTACTAAATGCTAAATTTAGATGTTAAATGTTAAATCCTAAACCTAAATGTGTAAATCTAAATGTTAAAGTTAAATATTGTGACTAAATGTTGAAGTTTATATTTAGGTTTTTCAAAATGAAACGCAGCCTTTGCCGTTGGTGCACAGCTTTTGCTGGGATGTCATTCTGCGACAAAAGCAAACGCTAAGACTGCTAATACTGCTAATACTGCTAATTAATCCCTACAAGACATCAAACTTGCAGTTCCATCTTCAGCAGCATAAACAGTGTTAGTGGAGTTAGTGCCATTAGCAGAGTTAGCAGAGTTAGCAGCGTTAGCGGCGTCAGCAGAGTTCAAGTAGCGGTCTCTGCAGTACATGTTGTCCTCTGGGCAGAGATCAGAAGAACTCACTCTGCCTTTTCCAGCTCATTTAGGTTTTTGTCACGATCCTGGAGTTTTTTGTTTGCAGTCTGAGTTAATTATTTTACTTGACTCTTAATCTTGAGTAGTATTTCTTAAATTCTAAGTTGTGGTTTCAGGTCTGATACTAGAATTTTTACGAGTAACTCCTTCAAATGGTCCTGAAACTTGGAATCGATACCAATACCAATGTTCAATTGGATGTGATCTGGTTTAATATCAAGGACAAACCCTTTAAGGACAGAGAACCACTTTGTTATAAATTATAGAAATGTGTTCTGAAGTCGTTGTGTAACGTTTAAGTTCTAACGCAGTGAGTACTTAGTATCTGCGAGTACCCAAACTGAAGTATTTTTATTCAGTTTGAGGAAAAACTGGTATTGGGACACCACTAATTCTAAATTTGCTCAGTTTTATAGGTTTCTACTGATGTTTTTTTCTCACTGACCCCATGACTTGCTGGAGGGATTATGTATCCTTTATAGGAACACTTCAGGGTCTCACCTGATGAGTGTTTTTGGGGGGAGGGATGTCCGGGTATCTCTCTTTGACCTGTTGCCATCTTGACCAGACTACAGAATGTGAAGATCTGCTTCTTGTTTGAGTTTATTCCTTTATGTTTTATTATCTTGTTTGTTTTATTTGACTTTCTTGTGTTTTCTCTTCAGAGTTTCCTCTTTCTGTAGCTCTTGCCTGTCTCACCTGATCCTCTCAGGTGTTTACGTTTGGTCTTCCTGCGTCTCTGGTAGTGGAGTGTTTTATGTATCTTTCCATCGTCTCAATCCTCCCAGACTTAACGCTAACTCTGCTAATGCTGCTACTCTGCTAATGCCGCTGATTCCGCTATCGCTGCTAACTCTGATAACACTGCTAATGCTGCTAACTTTGCGAGAAGTGGGTCTCTGCAGTCACTAAGTAGGAGTTTCTTATTTTGTGGAAGGAGTTGGCCCAAGACATTATTGGTCAGATTGACGATGGGGTTTGAAGAAGCTGGGGGCAGCGGGGAGTAGCTTGGTCGAGTCGGACTGGAAGCACCTATATTTTTTAAGATTAATTTTAGTCATAACTAGAAGCAGGAAGGTGCTAGCTGTACAAAATTTGAAGTCAATAATAATATAGTACAACAATAATAGTAACAATAGTAATTTTTATTTGAGACATTGTCAAATAGACAGTCAATAAATCATATTATTTTACTATTATTACTTCTTCTTTTAAGTTGCCCCATGGCAAGTCAATCCGACCAATCACGGTTAGGGAAAACTATGCCCACACACCAACTCCGCCAATCACAATTAGGATCAACTACGACCACACTAAGACCTCCGCCTATCATGGGTAGGGCCATATGCGAGCAGTAGATCTTTGATTAAAGCTGCTTTTATCAACACGTGGTTCAGGTTTGGAGGAGTGCTTCCATGAACCTAAGGTCATACTGACTGACAGTAATCACTGAATCGGCACCGGCGCTGACATGGCGGGTCCTTGTAACGAGTCCTCCAGCCTTCTGCTGTTCAATAATGGACACAGATGTTGCTCAAATCAGGATTTCAGGAAAAGAAGAAAAAAAATTGACACGCAAACATGTCAGTGTTCAGGAGAGTGTGATAGAAATGCTGAAAAATAAATTCCTTTCAAACACACACACACACACACACACGTGCAGAGGCGCACCCACATCCATTACCCCCCCACCCCCCTCCTCGTTCTCGTGGGTGTCGGAGTGAGAAATTAAATTTTTCTGATGAGAAACTTTTTTTTCCCCTGCCCCCACTCCTCCTCCCATTTTCTCCTCCCCATCCATATTTTTTTTCTTTCCTCTTAAATTTATTTGCTTATTTATGAACTATTAATTTATTCACTGAGAGGGAAACGGTTGTGCAGTCGAGTGTTCAGGTTCACGAGAGATGATCGTCGTCGCAAGCGGAACGATACGAGGCTCAGAAACACGACACCAGAGGAAAAAAATAAATAAAAACAAAACGGATGATGCAGATCAATCGGCACAGAAATAACTGTCCATCAGTTTTGTGACTGAGGTAAAAAAGTTCCATTTGGGTTTAATTGGTAGCTTTAGTCCTGAGGTCTGATCTGTGGAATATTAATTAAATAAACCTCCTCTTCTTCACAGATCTAATAAATTCTGCTGACAGTTCAACATGTTTACCAACACTGGAGGGAGAAAGAATCAAACTGCAAACACAAATGAGAGGAAAAAACAAGAAAGTAGAGCTCAGTTTGAGGAATTTTCATCAAACTCCTTGATAAAATCAAATATTTTATTCTGAAATTTTCATTTTGGGTTTTTGTTTTGATCCTTGGTTTTACTTCGTGTTTGTTTTTGGTTGTTTGTTTGAGTTCTGTACTTCATTCTGTACACCTGTACTTCATTGATAATCAGCACACCTGCTGTCACTCAGTGTTTCTCTTTTAAACTTTGTACATCTGGTTTTCTTCAGTCCTCTATAAAATCATTTGTAAGATCAGAAATATGTCAGCTTTCTTTTGTTTTTCTTAAAGGGATCTCTGACTACTATCACATGTTGGTCATCACATGATGATGATAAATATGATAATAGGCGGTACTTGAGATTAAAACACATAGAGCCAAGGCTAAAAAGCTATAATGTGTGACAGTACTGTTATATTTTGTATGAGTCTGTATGTTCTGCACATTAATTGGGTTGAAACAATCAAACGTGATGTTTACTGTTAGCTCTGGAGCTAATTCCATGTCAGCTCCATGGTCAACCAACATATATTACTGATTAGAAGCTAATGCCATTAACCGCCATATATATATATATATATATAACTAGGTAGACAACACCACATCCACATGTATATTAGCTTGCAAGCTAATGCTACATATATACAGTATCTATTTATATATTACTAATATATATATTTTAATATATATCTGACATTAGCGACCAAGATAATATTAGATCAGGAGCTTACACCATATAAATATATTTAACTAATATGAAGCTATAGCGCTCGAGCTAATATTAATAGCTTGAGAGCCAACGCCATTTAGGCCTATTGCCATTTATATGCCATATATATTAGCTCGGGAGCTAATGCCACACATTATTTGTAATGTACATAAATTACTAATGATAAGTGGATTTAGCTCCCAAGCTATTAGCTCGGGAGCTAATCTCATATAAACATAAATAATACGAGGCATAAGCTTTCGAGCTAATATTAATAGCTTGAGAGCTAACAATATTTATTGCCAAATATATTAGCTCAGGAGCTAATGCCACACATTGTTTGTAATATATAGCTAGAAACTAATGAAATGTGGCATTAGCTTGTGAAACGTGAAAGCTAACAGGCTAAAGCAGAGGTTCTCCTTCCATGAAAGCAGCTCTGTTGTCCTCAATCATCATTTCAGGTTCAGGCTGAGTCATTTCTACATTCTCCTCTCTGTCAACGCTCTCTGGTTTCATTTAAAAGGGCAGAACGTCAGATAATTTACAGAATTAACCTTTAAGCTGGATAGAGCTCACATACGTCATCATTTACCCAGAACAATTTGCAGCGCAAATAAAATGGCAACGTCTGTGTGACAATATATATTTGTAGTTTTTTTTTAAACTAAACAGCCTGCAGTATTTTTACAGTCTGGTTTTTGTTGTTTGTAGTAAATGTTTATGAAATAATGTCTAACATTACAGCGGGGTCGGAGTTCCCTTTAAATACAAACTGTGACACTCTACTTCAATAAACATTCAATCTTTGTAATTATTTTATTCTTGTAAAAAACACTAAAAAATACAGTATGTTGAACTATGAGGAGAGCCACTTTCTACTTTAGAATAAGGGCTGCCAAGTACAAATGTTTTTATTCTAAGACCTGGATGACACATATTAATGTCTATTCATATTAATGTCTATTCTCAGAAGCAATATTTCTATTTTTCTCCAGTTAGCGATTTGTCCAGTATAGTTACCGTTTTATATGCAGTAATAAACTGTTGACTTCTCTGTTGCTTGTTATGTTTTTCTTTTTTTGACAGTTAACTATCTCACATTCCAGGAATCTAATTAATCCATTAGCAGGTGTTTGAAATCATTACAGCATTTTATGCAAAAGAGAAGCATATAAAGCTGTTAAAATGTTTTTTTTATTCTCTGGTTACGTCTTTCACACCTATAGCACCATCCGTCCCTTCACGCCACAGCTTATAGCTTAAAGTTCCCACGCTCCCACGCACTCCCAGCACGCCACGCGTTCATCCAGTCAATCATCCGCTCTGTAATTCAGTCAGTCAATTAGGTGAAGCAAGTCCATCAGGAGGGCCTGCGTGGGCCACAACAAACCGCCACATGGATGGATTGTTCCTGTTTTTTTCTGCAGGGGAACATGACATAACCTTTGTTAGCAGGTTAACTGGCACAAGTGGGCGGCTGATGATTGTGTTTACGTGTGCGTGGGAAGGAAGAGTGGTGAGGCGGAGCTACAAGTGAGCGACGGCGGCGTGGGTGGCAGACTGAGCCACCACGGGGAAGGCGACAAAGCGGGTTTAAGCGGGCTGTGTGTGGAGTGGAGTGTGTGTGGGGTGAGTCCAGCTGTCGCGGCGTCTACAGGGGTTGTTGGTGACAAATACGCCCGTGGGCGGACAAGGAGTTTGTCGAACACTCTGTTTCCATTTAGCCGGGACAAGTAGATCAGGCGGAGCGCTGAATTGGACATTAGGAATGACTGACCCCTCTGTGGCGTGCACGTGCCTCGAGTCCACTCCAGTTTTGTCGAGGAGACACGTTCTAGTGCCAGTACAAAGTCTGAAGATTAAAGAAGACTGGTCAACGTCCCTTAAATAATCTCAAAATCCAACTTTAAATATTCAATATTACCACGTAAACACCTCGTCTTGGTGACATTTTATCTCCTGAACAGAAACTTGTCTTCATCTCTGCTTTCAAAGAAAACATTAGCTTCTCATTTAGCGTATTATCATTTTTGCTAACTTTGGGAATTGTTTGAAGAACCAATTACCTTCTACTAAACTGGCTTCCACTAATTTTAAGTCCACTAAAAACATGTAAAACTTCTATTTTTTCTGATATTTATCCCAAATGAAATGAAAACTATCCTCTCTTACAAGCAGTGCTTGATGTGCCAGACACCTTGTGTGCTCATCGTTAGCGGCTAAACTTCAAACTAGTCAACTGTCAAAAAAAAATAAGACAGCATTTAACGTTAATTAAATAATGAATACAAAAATTGACTATGTACAAAATATGGACAAATTATTTGTTGCTTAACAAACTTCAAATAGTATTTATAAAAATAATAATTAGAAAATAAATGCTTTTATTCTGAAAGAGCTAAACTGGAAGTATCACAAGTTATTGGCAATTTTGCAACAAATGACCCCACTCACCTTCAAATTAAACAAATCGAAAGTTAACAGATTTGCATCAATCCTGCTAGCTGCTTTAGCAGTTCAGCGTTAGCAGAGCTAAGATTGTTATTTAGCGTTTAGTGAAGCTAACTTTTTGGTTAGCTGTTCCCACCTCTGTTGATCCATTGATTACTTTTTGTGATGTTTATTAAAACTGATCCAGAGGTTCATGAGATATTTTGCTAACAGACAAACCAACACACACAACCTTGTATTTCTATCCTTATCAGCACCATGTGTTGACTTCATTCGTTTCCAGTCATTTTTGTAACCTAATCCCCTCAAATCACATTTTAGTCCTATAAACAAAAGCCCCTAACCCCCAAATGGAATTCCACCAAATTAGGACCAGTCTTTGGTCCCCAAAAGGACTATTGGTCCTGACAAGGTAGGTGTTTATACAAGAAATAGTGTTTAAACAGTAACAAAAACCTGGAACACAGATTGGAGTCTGGTCATATTCCTTCCTGAAGTAGCCATTTTGATACAATCAAACCTAAGCAATATTCTACAGATATTAGATATCTAAGATACTATTAACTTGACACAAAACACCTTTTAAACAATCTGAACTATCTTTAAATCACAATGAAGTAGAACACGCTGGTTATAGAACAACAAAAGGTAAATTGTTTTTTTCATTTGAAAATGAAGGAACTAAAGCAGTTTTGAACACAGAACTGGTCTAATTGACTTACTGATGTTATTTCAGTTTGTTGAAGCTGCTTGAGATGTGAACTTACAAAACTAATAATACACCTCCAGCCTCTGTTGTGTGTGTTTAAGAATGTTTCATGTATAAAGCTATTTTCAGCGCCGAATGTCCTTCCTGCACTTTTTAAAGCTGCAGGTGGTTGCCTAATGGTCCTTTTGTTCTAGCCGCTCCAATTACTGGACCACATGGGAAAATTCTGGATGATAAAATGCTTCCCTCCACACTAATGTCAAAGTGCCCTTGAGCACAGCAGTTAACCTAATATTCAACAGTAAGGGATTATGGTATTGACATCATCAAGCACAGTTCGACTGCAGTTTTCTACAAGTCAAACATGTTTCCTCGTCATTCAAAAAGTCTAATTTAATGATGACTGATGACGGCCTACCTTTAGACGTGGATAAATATGTTTTAATCTTTTCATTAAAGACAAAAAAAACCCCTCAAAGGTCACTGAAATAACTTAAAACTGACAGAAGTAATAAGAAAAAAGGAAATTACTGAAAATCTTTGATTTGAATTTTGGTTCACCAGATTTTTTTTGTCAAACTAATGAATTTGGCCTTGAGAAAAAAGAATGGTTCCCCTCAAAAAGAGGCCCTTCAATAATGGGACATGTTAAACAGAGTTATGTCCTTTAATCAGCATCACAGGTGTCTTCAGTCTGCCTGCCTGTTTAAAAGGAGAAAGGTAGTCACAGGGCTGTTTGGGATCATGGTGTGTATCACACTGAGTGTCTCAGGAGCTCAGAAAGAAAATAACTGACCATCAGGTTAAAGGTAAAGCTTGTAGGACCATCTTCAAGCAGCTTAATATTTCTTAGATTACAGCAGATTGTTCAGAAGATTAAGTTCCACTGGGTGTTGGACAACCACCATGGACGTGTCCGCAAGAAGACAAAAGATGACAAATATGTACCTACAACACAAAAAAAGAAAATTGTACCTACAATGAAACATGAGGTTTGATCTGCTCTGCTACACTTGAACAGGGTACCATGAAATCTCAAGACTATCAAGGCTTTCTGGAGCAAAATATGTTGCAACCAGAAACAACCCAAAACACAGCCCTAAAAACACCCAGGGTTGGCTAAGAACCTAACGTTGGCCTATTCTGAAGTGGTTTTCTGAGTACCGATCTCAATCCTCTTGAACATCTGTAGAAGCAGTCTGGAGAGGATGCCCTTCAAAATCTGAGCAGTTTGATCACGAGGAGTGGACCAGAATACTTGTGGACAGGTACAAACATCTCAAAGAGAGCTGCAGAAAATACTTGATTAAATCAAAAAGTTCAAAAACAAAATATTAAGTTAGAGGTACCATCCGTTCAGTCAAGGCCAGTTTCTTTCGTTTGCTTCTTTTTGTAAAAAAAATATTCTGTTAAACCAAAATTCCAAAGAAATTACTGATTTTTCAGTGTTTGATTTTCAGTCATTTCAGTTCTTTATAGTATTTTTTATCAATTTTGTTATTTTAGTGACTATTATGGGTTTATCTGCTTCTATATATTGACGTTATTGGTGAGGATATAAAAGAGCATGAACTAATTGGTCCTAGCACACACACACGCACACACACACACACACACGACAGATGGACCAAGCAGCAAAGTAATATGTCATCGACATAAAGCACAACCATAAACCCCCTTTAGCATCTTGGATCGGTTGGGCCATACTGGATCTGTCCACATTGTGATGATTGAAGGCATGACCCAAAAGACTAGCAGCAAAGCTTGGAGTGTGTGTGTGTTTGTTTTAAAATGTGTGTGTTTGTGTGTAAAGAAAAGAACGGAGATGCTACCAAAGTCAGTTATTGATCCACAGAGCCCCTCCAGGCAACTAATCAAATGAGGTAGACGTTGAAGGGACACAAGAGACATCTGAAAGTTTCTCAAGTTTCTCAGACTTACACACAAACACACAAAGACACACACACACACAGTCTGTCAGTCTGTTGTTCAGTTTGCCTCCTCCTGTGGTTGTGTGTCCACGAGTCTCCAGAACCTTCGCTCTGTCTGGGCTATTCATCAGCCCCAGAGACGGGCGGGTCGACGTCTCTTGGTCCAGCTCCACAGATGGACTTTTCTCTGCTGCCGAAGCCCAGAGGGAGAGGCCGTAGCTGGGCAAGGCCTCTCAGAGAAGCTGGTGGTCTGAACAGAATTACAAAATAAAAAGGGAAAAATAAAAAAATCTTTAAATACTTCTAGGCAAAAAATTTGTTTTTTTTCCCTTTTCAGTGAGCTTGCTCAGATTCTTCGTCTTGTTGACAGAACCAGTTCTTTGGAGTTAAATCAGAAACAATACTTTCTGCAATGTGGTCCAATCCAGTGGTTCATGAGATATTTTGCTAACAGACAGACAAACAGGCTTCTAATGTTGCTGCCAAAGTTCTAAACACAGATCTGATGCAATTAGCCAGCTCTCAGAATGCGTGTTGGGGATGAAATGAATGATGATGTCAGTAAATCTGAAGCAGCTCATGACTCAGTTTGGTTTCGTTTCTCCCAACCAAAAAAAAATCATATCTAGAAATAATATCCAGATAGAAAAGCAAATTGCACCCTTTTAGAAAAGACTACCCAGTGTGTTGCGACATGCCAGAGTGCAGACCAACAATACGGCACAATCACGGCTCCCCCATCTGTTGCCCGGGTTAATCAATGACTATACAGTGGCAGCGAATAGACTGCTGATTCCATATGCCCGGCAAAGAATAGACAATCACAGACTAATCAGACTTCGACAGAAGCCACATAGGAAGAAGTACAGCTGCTGTGCCCGGTGAGCTAAACTGTAATCACATTATATATTATTGATCTGCTGAACTGACGATTATGGGTTCAGCTTTTTTTCCACAGGGAGTGAGAACGGGGATAATTTTCGACGTCACAGGTGGATAATCACAGTGTTCAAACTGTACCGCCGACCCGTATCAATCCATAATTTTTATCCAGGAAATAAAATTCCTCGAAATGAATGTATGTCTCCCTCTGCCTTTCACACCAAAAGTTTTAATCTAAGAATTTTATTCGGTGTTAAAAAGTAACATTTTGCACAATTTTTTTTATATGTTAGCGCTTCGAGTGTGTGTTGGGAATGACCGTTAGTTGGTTCTGCTAATTAGAAAATTAGCGGTTTTGCTAACTTAAAAACCCATTAGCAGACCAATTAGCTTCCACTAAATTAGGGTTTTGCCAACTTTGAGTCCGCTAACAGGTAACTAACAAGCTAACATCAACAGGTTTGTGTCAATCCCACCAGACAAACACGCGAGTCACAGTTGTCTTTAGCAATTAGCTTTTAATATTAGCTTCAGCAATTGTTGACTTGCTTAGAGCCAGTGTTCATTGTTTTTGTTGTTGTTTTACATGTTTAGAGTTAGTGAAGCTATATTTTTAATTAGTGGATTATAAGTTAGCAAAGCTAACTTTTTGGCTAGCTGCGATTGCTGTAAGCAACTACCACGCCAAATGCTAGCTCCATATTTGCAAAACGCACTGAGTTATAGCTAAGGTCATTTATTTATGGCAGCCATCCTAAACTGGGTTGACCCCAATGATTACTTTATGAAAGTTTTAATAAAATGCATTGGTCCATGAGTTGTTGTGCGCAGAAACAGTGGAAAACATTATCGCTCTGCTTTTCCCTTCGGCGATGGCCGACAACAACCGCACATCCGAATCGGGTCCAAGATAAGAAGCTGCAACGAATACAATTGTGAAGGGAAAAAAACACCAGTTTTTGAGGAGGCGCTTCAGGCATTGGGAGTGTCCCTGCAAACTGTCCACACTGCAATGCAGAGATATTGATGTCTTAATACAATAAAAAGCAAAATAAACATTATTATCCTGATCGTTATAATTATCTTCAGCCCAGAGGCTCAAACTGAATTATTCATAGAATGCCTAATTAAATGGGTAGACCAGGCTGGGTGTGTGTGTGTAGATACATGTGTGTGAAGCTGCCGCCTGGAGTCTTTTGGACAGTAACAATAAATGAGAGTAAATATTCAATTATTGGGGGACAGATATGATGCTGCGACGGAGGGACGATGAATTACACAAGCTTCGCCCTTCACTGTGTGTCCCCCGTCAAGGAAAGAGGAAGACAGGCAGCTGTTTAGTGTTGCAGAGCAATGGGGCTTTTTTTGTACCCTTTTTACATTTAACAGCTGGCATAATAGGCAACTAGTCGCTGCACTTCACGGAACGACTCATAAGGACCCAACACACAAGAGCATAACGAAGCAGAACGTAATAAATCCGACGCAGTCAATAGTGAAGTCAAGGCTGCAGCAGTTAGGTGATGGCAAGGCTGACAGATATTACTTCTCTCACTGTGATTACTGTATCAACGGCTGAATGAAAGCACTTCCACTGGCTCTGTCATTGATAGGATGAGGGTGAAATGCAGATGGAGACACGGTGGAAACACACACATGCACACACAAATAAAGGCCTTTAAACTTGAGTTAGCTTTTAGAGGCCAAATCATGCTACAAACCACCTCTATTGTTTGAATGTTAAATTAGCATACACTACTGTTATACTGCTAAACACCAAAAAAGTTAGCTTTGCTAGCTCATAATCTGGTAACTAAAAACATAGCTTTGTTATTGTTAAACTGCCAAAAAAAAAAATTTGCACAAGCACAAGCTAATACTAACAGCTAATTGCCAACTGCTAAAAACATATAAAAAAAATTAGCAGAAACTAATGCTAAACAGCTAAACAAGTAAAAATTAACAGAAGCTAACAGCTTATCGCTAATCACTAAGACGACTGAGTCGCACGTCTTTGTCTCCTTCAAGCTGAAGACTGGCGGCATTGACACAAACCTGTTGATGTTAGCTTGTTAGTTAGCTATTAGCGCACCTAATTTTGGCAATACCTAATTTTGTGGAAGCTAATTGGTCTGCTAACGGTTTTCAAAGTTACAGAAAAAGCTAATCTACCAAATGAAAAATGAGTTCTGCTGAACCATGCTTCTGCTACTAAATACACTATACTGTATATTAATACACACTATTACTTCAATCTGTTAACCCTTTTTTAGAAATTTTCTATTATTTTTGCAGTCGCGTCACCAAATTTGCATGTTGAGGTGATGAAAATTTGATTTGTTCCCTCCTAAAGTAAGCTTAGAGACAATCAACCCATCACTACTTCATTCCTTCCCACTGTTTTTAATCAGGATTTTTACTTTTGTCTGTATTCTACAATTTTATATATAGTTTTTAGTAACGTTATGCTGATCTGATCAGTCTGTTTCTCTGCTTGATTCATCCTCCACTGTTCTGCCACGCCCAGTCGCACCTGATTCAGGTTGTCTCTGAGCAGGTGTTGCTTATCTGGGTTTGTTGAGTTGGTCTTTATGTTATTCCTAAAGAGTTTTGTAATCCGTTCTCATGTCAGCGTATTTCTTTTATTTTCTTGTAAACAAATATTTTTTTCTTTGGAAGATCCAAGTCCTTCCTGTTTTCACTACAAACCACGACAGTTTTGGGTTCACGTCGCCACGCGTTGACAGAAACTGACTTAGAAACAGACCAGAAAAAGCAACTGAGCCCAAAGGAGAAAGTCCAAAAAAGCATCGGTCAAGACCACTTTAACAGAATTACAGGAAGGCCTGGCTCTATGGAAGCAAAATAAAAAAATAAAGGAATGACTCATTCCTTTTTATTCACGTATTACTCCATATATCCCTATATTCTTTATGATGATTGAGTTTTGATCACACACAGAGTGAACACCGGCCTCTGTGTGCTGACTTTAAAGGTCCCAATCAGTATTTCTTTCTTTCTTCCTTAATGTTGGCAAACTGTCCACTCTGGCTCTGTTTCTGTCATCTTTTCCTCCAATATTTGATCTTTTTCACACACACACACATATAAGTACGAACCAATGAAGTGCTGATGTGCCAACAGGCGTAGTGTGCACACTGTGGTAACGTAACAGCCCATTCTTTTTATTATGCATTAGTGCCACGGCTGCTTTTTCATCACACCCTAATGGCATTTGGTAGGGTCTACTAATCAGCCTCATGGGACCCCTGCAGAGACCCCAAACTTATTACACACATGCACCTTATTCTACTATATAAAAATATATATGTATTTCTGCACAGATAAATATGGACTTACAGATGTGCTGCCAGGCATAAAAAACACACTTTATGCACAGAAACAGGGTAGAAATGGAAATATTCATGGGGAAATGTAAATGTATTCCAAACAGAAGTTTAAAGTGCACCGGGCTGAACTTAAGTCGATACCCAGCCACCACCTACACCATGAAAGAGCACTTCATAACTCTGCCTTATGAGGAGCGACGCGCCAGTGGCGTTAATAGGATCCGTGCACGCGGAGTTCAGCAGCCAGACACAAAGACGAGAATATGTAAAGCAGCGCATTTAAAAAAAAAAACAACACAGAGGATGAGAGAGAGCGATTACATAACAGAGGCTCCACGCAGCGCACAACAACAATGCACATGATTAATTGATCCCTCTGCAGAGTCTGCACTCTGACGAACTCACGCAGCGTCTGACAGTAAACAGGAGTCCTTCAAGCAAGTCGGCTCACAGATGAGAGAGCAGCGGAGTGCGAGGAACAACCGGATAATCAACCATCCCCGAGTCTGCTTCGAGCTCGAACAACACAGTGACCTCGTGTGATCTGCAACACCTGCCTTCAGGTGCAGGGTTACGTGCAGGGGAGGTGGTGGCGCGGTGGAGTTGAGGCTGGAAAGCCACTGGTTCGATTCCCAGTCGCACCAAACTGTCAAGTTATTTACGTCCTTACTTGAAAGGGAACGACATCCACACTGTTTCAACTGGATTCCACTCAAAACAATCCTTCCTTTATTTTCAGGTAGGAATTGACAGGCACTTTTTTTCAGGTGAAAAACCTTGAACAACTAATAGAAAACACAACAGTGTAATGAATACATATGTTTGTTGTGTAAATAAGATAATCTGTTGATGTCTAGAAGGCCATTAGCTTGAATAAATCAATTTTCATAAACAGGATTACCATCAAAACAACTTGAGGCCATCTTCAAAATCTGTGAAATACTCTCAATGACGCCAAATGAAGTGTAAATTTCTGCAAAGGTCAGCCTAATACACCCAGTGGAATAATATCAGGTCACTCTGAGAATGTTTCTTACAGATCAGGTTAATTTACAGCCAATAGAGTTTAATCCAAAGATATATTCAACATATTCATGGATTATGTACATTTATTTCATGGTTAATGTCAGACAATATGTATTTTTTTAATCAAAAGTGTTCCTTAACAAAAAATATTAAGAATTTGAGAGTTTTGTATGTTATAGATAACAAGTGGGAGATTTCAAATCAGTAATGGTCATCTCAGGATCATATGATCCCATAAGTTCAATTTCAAGGTCGTAGGAAAGATCAAACGTTTAATGAACTCTAACGTGCAAATTAAAATGTAAAGGAAGATTTGGAATCCTTTCTGTTGACACAAAGTTTGTGAAAATTGACCCAGTAGATCCTGAGATAGATGGGGTAGACAAAAGGTGGACACGCCCATTTTTGCCAAAAAACACTTACAAAAATCAGGGCCCAAATCTGTGAAACCACTGGTCCGATTGACCTCAACTTTAAAATACTGAGATCACAATTAACAAAAATAGCAAGTTTCATCAAAATCTTAGATGGTCGAGTTAAACCCATTGGGTGATATGGTGTGAAATGATCTACTAAAACTGTCACACGTTCTATTTCAAGTGAGCCAATAAGTACACTTAATTGTTCTAAATTAAGCAATGCATAACTGGTCAGACATGTTTGGGCCACATCCTGTGACTGCATTAACTGTAGCACCATCTGAGAAGCAATAATGTCTTTACCAGGTGCCTCTGGTGTTTGTAAATGTCCCTCAGTTTAGCACAGATTCGTCCATGTTTGGTTGGCCACAGAACTCAAGTGTTGTGCACCATCTTTCTAGTCCCTGTGTCATCAGGTTATCACAGAATGGTTCCTACCCTATTGCTTCCAATAAGCAGAGATAACAACACATTCCACTTTCTTCTTTTTTTTCAATGTTTCTTGAAATGTACTATCACGTTTTTTGTCCTTTATTTATTAGGCTGTTAGACATAAAAAAAACAATAATTACATTATTTAACTTTTGGATTCATCAGAACTCATGTTTTTTCAAATAAGTTATTTGATGACTTCTAAGAATTGTTTTAAAGGCGCCAAAAGTTTTGGATAACATTAAATATTTAAAGGACTAGAACTCCTTCAAAGAATGCAGAGAGTTTTGAGGCTAATTTCCTTTTTGGTTGTTTAATTTTTTGGTTTTGTTCCTTTGTACCACCAGTCAATTTCCTCACTCAGTTCTACTTGTCTGCTCCAGACTCCGCCCACTCTCCCATTTTGCTCCACCCACTTTCCCGTTTTCCTAATCTTCATCCAGCCCAGGAGTCTCCACTCTCTTAACAGTTCTCTCTGATTTCGTTCATCAGTCAAGCATTGTTGTTTTTTATAAGTTTGTTACATCAAAAGCTTTTTGTTAGTTTTTTTAATAAAGTAACGTTTTATTTTTGATCTCTTTGAGTCAGTCTGCATCTTTGGATCTGACATACACTTGCAAATAACTTTATGCATGATCCCATTTAATACAGCTAGATCTGACACAACCTATTAATGCTTAAAGTGTGTGTTTGCGATGACCCTCAGCTACTACCATGACAAATTTGAGCTCAATAGCTGTAAATCTGACTGAGCTGAAGCCATGTTAGTGTTGGGTAAGGTTGATTAGCTGTGGCAGACATTTTGAATTGTATTAAAAGTAAACCAGTCGTAGACGTACGTCCATTACTTTCTGAGAGTTTCATTAAAGTCTGCATCACAAACAAAAACATAATTTCCTGCCTATGAAAACACAGTCTATCATATTAAAAAGCCAAAACCTACAAGAAGTCATTTAAAAAAATAGTATGAATCACAAAAACATTTTTTTGTTGGTTATTACAGGAGACAAAAAATAATGCATCGTTAAGACTAATCATCATAAACTTCACATTAGCATTTTCTCCATAAAGGAGATTTATTTTATAGTCATAATAGCAAAAATGACAAAAAAGATGCATTTTTATTCCAGCCCAGAACCCATTTACTGTAAAATTACAGAAGAAAAATGATAAACTGTGAAAATAGGAACCTAAAGAACACGTGACGAATTTTAACACCAACTTTAACAGTTTACTTCCAAGCTGTTTCACACAAATCCTCACAAATAAGAAGTGAAAGACAATAAAAAAAACAGGTAAAACACATGCAAACATCTACAGCAAACACACTGAAAATATGTTTGTATGGAAACACACACACATCTCTAACACACACACACACACAGGAGAGAGAAGGGTTGTGGTGATATTAGCTTTTCTGGGTGCAGAAGTGTTGCCTCCTCAGAGAACTCGGTGATTAGGTTTACATTTTCAACCTTGAGGCAGCAGAAGGTGGAGAACAGAAGAGCGTAAAGTGTGTGTGTGTGTGTGTGTGTGTGGCGCCCGAGGCCAGAAGCCTTATTGTATCAGGGCTGGGTGTATTGTTTCAAGCTTGCAGTGTTTTTTTTTTCTCTACGCGGCGATCCGCTGACCTCTAAAACTCTGACACATCGTCCCACATCCAGCCAGAGAAAACGTATCGTTTCAGGACAGTTTTTACCAACAGAGAGCACCAAGGATGCTCTTTTATTACTCTTTGATTTCTTTTTTGACCTTTTTCGTATTCATTTCTGTTACACTCACAGCCACTACCAGGAGAATAACACTGGATAATCTGCTCTGTTGGCTCTAAAGTTTGTTTACTTTTAAATATTTTGGCCTATTTATAACCAGGAAGGCTCAACTTTCTGGTTCTCGTGAGAGAAAAACCTTCTCATCCACATCCAAACTGTGATTATACAGAAAAGTTCAGATGTAAACAAAATACTCTTGATTGATTGTGTTGATGGTGCTGATATTCTGTCTGAATGAAGTCCATCCATCCATCCATCCATCCATCCATGTTCATTTAGGACTCAAGTTTTCATTTTTAGAGCAGTTATTTATATTTGAGCAATAAATTGTATTAATGATTTTATTATTTTACTTTATATTTGTATTGATTAAAACACAATTTTAACAGATTTCTTTATGATTCTGTTTTATTTTTCTGTTGTGTTAGCTCAGTTATATTGTAAATAAGGACACTACTTTAATATACTTGAGTTTAAAGTGAGTAAATAAATTACTTGACTGCATTAGGTGTGTTTGCACAAAGTATAAGTATCGGATCAGTATCGCTGATACCAGCCTGAGTTTTACTTCATATCGGCTTTAGAGCTTCAGTAATGATGGTGTAAAGGTTTAAAATAATTACTAATTACAGTTTTGAAGCAGCCATTAGCTTCAGTTTTTCAATCCGAGATTGTCATCTACTGCAGGTAAGATAATGATGACCGATGCAAACTTTCCAA
The DNA here is from genome assembly GCA_031762555.1 of Cynodonichthys magdalenae. Lineage (NCBI taxonomy): Eukaryota > Metazoa > Chordata > Actinopteri > Cyprinodontiformes > Rivulidae > Cynodonichthys > Cynodonichthys magdalenae. The sequence continues at coordinate 16,397,647 of JARVJO010000001.1, forward strand.
AATGCCGACCCGTTTCTTTTAAAACCCCTATTTCAACATTTCAAAGCCTAATTTGCCCCTTTAATCTAAAGCCGTGCTTTGAATGTGAATTAGTCGGAACAATCTCTTACATTGTGTCTTTTTTTTTCTTTACTCACAAAGTCCTACAGAGCTAATCTAATATTAGTTCTGCTCAATGGAGGTAGATGACCTTTGAGTCGAGGTGCTTTTAAATCTGCCGTGGCCTGAACAACTAATGGTGTGTGTGAGGTCTGAGCGGTGGGCACACAGAGCTTCATTGGCTACTTAATGGGGGCGACTTTATCGAATTTGTTCCCCACCCTCTTAATTCCTTTTGTCTTTTTTTTTTACTGCTAATGTTTTCCAGAAGAAGAATCCAACGGTTGTGTGGAGGAGGTGGGCAGATGTATACTCTGAACACGTGTGTGTGTTTGTGTACACCGTCCCCCCTCGGTTCAGACACTGTTTGCTGCTGGCTCGCTCCCAAACACAAATATACGGTGAGCTCAGAGAGAGTGAAACGCTCTACAGCTGGGACCCGGTGACAGCCTCCAGGTCTCACAGACGCCCAGGTGGTGCAGGAAACCCTGGAGCCATGCCCAGACTGGCACAGGAGAGACCGCCTGGGTACCTAAAAATAATTATATACAGCAGAGATCATCAAACGGTGGTCCGCAGGCCAAATTCACCCACAATGTGGAGACGGACGGGAAAAGTGCTTATTGTGAATAAAATATTTTAGCGTATATTTCTTTTTTTAACTCAAAAACATAAAAGATAATAAATTATTTAATCAGTTTTGTCAAGTTTTTATTTACTGGTTACACTTAAAACAAACAAAAACTTTAAGGCTGGATTTGTCTCTTTGGTTCTTTTACAAGCTCAAATATTATTTAGAATTTGTGTAACATGATGTGAAACAAACTCCAAACATTTTAACAAGTTTTTTTTATTAGTTTCAAATGTTTAACAAACATAAACAGTCTAACCAAAACTTTATGCTGTTTTTATATCAAAATGTTTAGCTAATTGAGGAGCTCTGGCTTTTAGTTTCTGTAACTTTTATAATTTTTTTTTACCGTAAAAGTACATCAAAATTTCATAAAAACAAAAAATTAGCCCACATTGTTCTCTTGTTTTTGTTTTCTTAGATTTTAGCTGCTGCTCTGCTACTTTTATTAAACCTTTTCAGATTTTTTGTTTTTAAGCACCATTTTACTAAAGTCAGCTTTTTGATACTTTTATTTTCCATTTATTTTAATTAGCCTTTTTAGCTTTTAGCAATTCTGGTCATTTCAGCTAGTTTTTTTAATTTTGTTTTAACTCTGAACTACTGTTCTGCTAATTCTAGCTTTTCTATACCATTTGCTGTCCTTTTAGCTTTTAGCTAATCTAGTCATTTTATCTAATTTTTTTCCCCTAATAATTTTTGCTATTGTTTTGCTAATTTGAATTTTTATGTACTGTTCTGCTAATTTCAGGCTTTTAACTGCTGTTTCTTAGTACCTTCCTATAGCTACTGTTGTGCTAATTTTAGCTATTAGCTTTTTTTATCTTTTTTGCTAATTTTAGCTTATAGGTACTATTCTTGTGCTAATTTCTGGTTTTGCTCTGATTGTTTAATTTTAACCTTTTAGTTTCAGCTTCTTGAATAATTTTTAGTAACAGTGTTTTTTACCCAGCATTAACAATGGAATTTAGTAGAAAGCTGATTAATAATAATAATAATAATTTTAATATTCTTACTAATATTGCTGTGTTTTTATTCATTTATCTTCTAGATTAAAGGTGGGCCCTTGTCAAAACTTGTGGCCCCTGATCCACAGAAATACATTCATGTGCAAAAGTTTCAACACCTTTAAAAACTGAAGCTCACTCTTTTTCACAATTAAAGCTGCTCCATCGCTGGAGGCGCAGAGGAAATGAGCTTTTGGTTATTCTAACTACGTCTGTGTGTGTGTTGGTGTGTGTGTGTGTGTGTGTGGGGGGGGGGGGGGGGGTGAAGCAGGCAAAGAGAGTCATAAGAGGGATTAAGGAGGAGGTGGGTGGAAGGTTATGGTTGGTGGAGAAAATATAATATGAGGTGTAGGATCCGTGTGCTCGGGGTTGGGTAATGACCGTCTGAGACGTGTCCACATTAAGTCGCTGCCATCCCTCTGCTCTCCAACGATCGTGTTCAGAGGCTGCAGTTTGTTCCTGTCGGTCTGATTGTGTTGTTGTGCAGTCATGGCTAATTACCTTGATAGTCTGTTGACAGCACGGAGACAATTAAACAGCCAAATGGAAAACAGGAGGGCGAACTTGTCTGAAAATGTCCTCCCCAAGAGCCGAGCTAAAGAGTGATTCATCTGCAACATGTGTTCATAAAAGGAAATCATTTAAAGGGACGGGAGTTTGTTCAGCAAATTGTAAGATGGCTGCTCTAATGTTAGCTGTGGAGTTGAAGCAATTACGCCGCTGTTTGTTTGCCATCATTACGTCTCTGTGTACGCACATTAAGGAGCGACGATGTAATCAACTCCTGCGAGATCTGCGGCCAATATAAAACAAATCCAACCTCGAGGGGCATCAGAAAAACTAAACGCCAGACTTTGAGCAAACTGATTAGTTAAAATGCGATCTGGTAGTAGCTGAGCGTTGTTTGCAGCACATAATCTGAGATTTAGCAAATTTACGTTACATTAAGTGTTTGAAGAAAAGGGAAAGGCAGAGGGTGATAATGCACTCTTTTTTAGGAAAGCCTGAAATTCTAGGTTATTATATTTTTTTGCCCGACTTTTAAATCAGTTTGATTTTGTTCTTACACCACAGTGACACGCTTCACTCTCCTCCAAACTGAACACTATTGATTCACACAGCAGCAGAACTTTTCATTTTTAAGCTCATGTTGGTTGTGGTTCCAGATGTGCTGGTTAATGTCACCTCTCAGCAAGAAGATCTCAGGTTCAAGTCTCAGCCAGCATTTTATCCATGGGGTGGTGGTTTTCTCTGGGTACTCCGATTTCCCCCCCACAAACCAAAAAACATCCATGCTAGGCTAACCGCTAACTGGAAATTGTTTAAACTATCCGGTGGAGATGCTTCAACCAGCTGCAGCTCAGTGGGGACAGGGTTCACCTTTGGTCCAACCCCCCCTTCAGTCGTCCAAAAGGTCCTTGATCCGAACTCTGAACCTCCAACTTAACAGTTTTCAATCAGTTTGGGACTGTAGGAGTGGAAACAAAAAGTGCTGCATGTTGTAAGAAACTGCTGCATGAATCAATTTAAAAACCTAAACCAGGTTAAAAAACACTCTGTAAGTCAGGATGATTTACTGTTTATCTTTTTTTTCTTATACCTATTTTTCATTCGAGTTTACTCTAAATATAAAAACCACCGCAGGTTGCAGTGCATTCCCTATAATCACATTTAGAGGCCTAGTTTTTTCTTTCTTCCCTGAAACGTTAACGAAACTAAAATAACATTTCTTGCATCTGCACACTGGATATATGTATATATATGATCTTCATCACGCTGTTTGTGCAGAACAGAAGCATCAGCCTTGGTCCCACAGTTGATAGCATCATCCATTATGAACACACGCTACATACAAAACGAATTAGCATAAACATGATTAGGGTATTAAAAAGGGTTGGGGGTTAGTGTTATATGGAGGTGGGGAGGTTGGGCTGAGAAGAGGTTTACCGACGTCTTCTGGGATTTCAGAGCAGTTCTTGTTGATTATTACAGAAAAAAATATGATGCAAACAGAGACAAACAACAGCAGCAAAGGTTGGGATCCTTCAGGTTCACTGATTAAATGGGATGAGTGTACATGAAATATTCATGTCAAAAGAAAAAACTGTTGCAGGAAAAGCTCTACAAAATACATTAAAATATGTACACTTAAACATTTTAGGAAATCTGGGTCGTTTTAAAAGACTGATATTTATAAAATAAAGCATTTAACTTGATATGCTTCAAGCTACGGAAGCTGAGAACGAACATTTCTGCAGATTATTTTTTACATGGTTTTTATAGAGTCGTATCATCTGCATAAAGTAAAACACAAGGAAGTTCATTAATATCCAGAGTAAAAGTGGCACCAGAATTGATCCATGAGGTACTCCCAGTGTTTGAGATAACAAGTTAATTTGTGGATGGTTTTCTCAAGGTAACGAGTTGTGGTTTTTCTTCTTGTGTATTATTTGATAACCATCGAGATGTCCTTTTCCCCTCAGCTGGTCACCGAGGAAGTTTACTATATCATAACACAGACTGAAATTGGAATTTGTTTTTCTTGTACAGATAAATTTCATAGCATCCCACATCATTTAAAAAGATGGATGGCCCGATTGCAGCTCAACAAGTGTATTCACATAATGGGATACTGAGGCTTGACTAATCTAATCAAAATCTAATTTATTTTTAGTATAATTTGCAATTTTTTAAGGTCCAATATATACTCTTAAAAATAAAAATGATCGTCAGTAATAATTTGATCAAATGAAGCATCTTATATGGATATATATAGAGTTATATCATCTGCATAAAGTGATATCCAGCAGAGTAAAAGTGGCACCAGAATTGATCCATGAGGTACTCCCAAAGCACTGGACAGTGGATAACAACAAATTATCATCAATTTGAACCCATTGAGTTAGATTTGACAAGAAAGACTTTATTCATTGTGTCCAGTTTGATGGATTATGGTTCCGAAGCTTTGTGAGCAGCGACGGATGACTGACAGCGTCAAAAGTCCTCCACTGGTTTAAAGAACCCTCCTCCTCCTTTTGTCCGGCAGTGAAGTCGGCTGTGAATGGTGCGCAGTGTCTGCCTCACCATTATTTCAAGTCTTGAGAGTGAATAAATTATTGCAGGGGTTTTCACACAGGGAGCTCATGCTTTCTCATGGTAAACAATCTCCTCGCCGCAGAACCGAGGCTGATTTAGGACCGGTGGGTTTCTGAGGAATGCAAATACGCTCAAAACTATTCGCAGCTTCTAAAACGTGTCTGTGGTGAGAGCTGCAGTCTGACCTGCGCTTTCTGAACTGGTCAAATAAACATGAGCGGGGTGAGGGGGGG
>JARVJO010000001.1:16402812-16414452 GCA_031762555.1 Cynodonichthys magdalenae
TCCCCTCTGTTCCTCTGCCCCACAACCTGCCTCCTTCCTTAAATCTTCCATCACATCTGTGTCTTTGTACAGGTGTTTGTTTGTCCATCTGTTAGCAAAATATCTCATGAACCTCTGAACATATCTTATTAAAAAATGCAAAACTGTCAAAATCAGCATAAGTCAAGATGGCCACCACAGATAAATGCTTTAGCAAATGCACAAATGGGTACAACTAAGTCAATGTTACAACTATTTAGCTAATATTTAATATGTTAGTATCCGAGAGTCATCCTCAACATATACAACAACCACAAACAGATTATATATTTACAAAACCTGCTGAATATCCTAACAGAAAAATAACCAACAAATAACAGAGCTGTAAAATAAAATAAAAAACCTGCACATAAAATAAAAGCTTCATTGCAGTTTTTTTACAGGCCGTTTGCAGGCAGCTGCGGTCAGCGAGGAGCAGCCGTCAGATTGGCAGGAGATGCCAATATACGATATGTAATAAAAGAAAATGGGGGGAGAGGAGGGAAAAAGCAATAACTGCTCGATGTCTCCGCAAATTATACATCTGCTTAAATATAAGCAGATACTCACAACAGGCCCGTCTGCTCCCTGCGGTCGGTTCTATTTGATGGCTCCAACAGGTTTCTATAAAAATCACCACGGATACATATTTCATCATGACTGGAACGGGCTTTTCTATTAATTTTTTACAAGCATCCCTTTCTATAAAAACAGAGAGAGAAAACGTGAAAAATGTTCAATTTTCAGTTCACTTTATGTTTTGATAGCTGTGTAAAGTTAAACAGGTGTAATTAGGTTTGATTTGCAGCTTCTACGAGTGGTTAATGACAGAATTAACTGTAACAACACAAACATGGAGAGCAGGAAGAAAGCAAGACGGGAACTTTTATTTCCCTCAGAACAATCTTTGTGTTTTTTTTTAAATCTACAAATATATTCATAAAACAAACATTTTCATCCACATGTAAAACGACTCATATGTCCTCCATATGTAGCAATCAGATCTACTATAACGACGTGACCAGAAGCTAGAAGTTGAAGCATCAAAGGACTAGCACCCCTAGTGGCCGGCCCCAGTATCATTTTCAAATTAAGCCCCGCCCCCCTCGTGACAGCATAGTGCTCCAAATACAAAAAGTCAAAGAAAATATCTTTATATTTATGAAACCTTACATAACACACATTTTTACCCATTTTGTCTCTGGCTTTTTTTCTTTTGGTTCAGCTGGTGAAACAGGAAGCGACATCAAAGGGGACCTCGTTAAGACAAGAAACTCTATGGTTTTGTTCATTGACATAATATTTAAATTCTGACTCTTCATCTCTCTGATAGTGACTCACAATAATCTAAAGAAATATCAGATTCTTTTCTACAGTCTAGACTGTCAGTCAGTTGCTCTGTTTACATTCAAACAATCCCCTTTGACATCACTTCCTGTTACTTCACACATGAATATCTCAACAACTGTCCATCTTAGCAGCGTGAAATTTATTTTTAGCAATATGTTATTAATGTTAGCTTTCCAAAAATAATTCATAATTAGTAAAAAAAATTGATGTCACAGGCACTTTAATATAAGATGGCACTTTACTAATGTAGAACTTTGCTACCCAGAGAATGTAAAAGAATACAAAAGTTTTCTTTTTCTTCTTGAAATTTATTCATTTCATTCAAAATAATTATATACACAACAGAAAACAAAAACATAACAAATCAAAAAATAAAATAAAATAAAATGAAAGGCAGCAGAAGAAGAATAAATCTTATAATATCTGCCCCTTTTTATCCACAGAATATGTTCAAATAAAAGTAAACTTCAAAAGACAAAAATGAAAGCAACTGAAAACACACAAAAATCAAAGTTAGAACTACCAGAAAATACATATATACACAGGTTGTGTCCTTTTAAATACTTTTTTTTAATAAAATTGCCTTTTTTTGATGAGCAAGGCCTGGTTCTTATATGGTGGAACTCAATACATGCTTCTAATAAGGACAGAAACACAAACTTGTGTGTGTATGTGTGTGTAACAAGGGGGAGCGAACAGAGAAAGAAGTCTGACAAAAAGACCCTCTAAAGGCTCCACATCTGTGCAAGTAGTAAAACTCAAAATTCACCGTGAAGACACATTCTTTCTGTTTTGTCCCCAAGTTGCTGCTGCTGTGTCCCAACCCCCTAAACACCCTTCCACAACACACACACAACACACACATCTATTCTCTCATGTCCCTCCTAAAGCCCAGCCTGGAACAAGCTTTCCCTCCTGCCCCCACTGTGCCTCTCTGTGGCAGATGGGCACTGTGTGTGACAGCAGGGTCATTGGGTCACATCCACATGGGGTAAGAGGTCTCCTTTTGTGTGTGTGTTTGTGTGTAATTTGAACCTTTTTTTCGTACGCACATTTATTTGAGTTGTTCTGTGCTGAGCGTGTGTGAAAAGTTAAACATTAACGCTTTTTAAAACTCATCGCTCATCTTGTTTTGGTGAGTCGTCGTGTGTATTTGTGTGTATTTGTGTGTATTTGTGTGTATTTGTGTGTATTTGTGTGTATTTGTGTGTGCTTGTTGTTTAAAAGTGTTTCAAATGTGTTCAAGTAGGTGGAAGTTGTAGGAAATGATTTGTAACCTTAAGCGGCCTTGTTTAGACTTATCCTACACACACACACGTGCACACACACACACACACATGTGCACGCTCCCCTGCTGTGCCTTCAGTCTCAGACATGATATGCGTGACGGTGCCACACAGACACGCATGTTTCCATCAGCATATGTGCGTCTGAGTGTGTGTGTAAAGAAATGGCTGCATGAATGTGTGTGTGTGTGTGTGCCTCAGGGCATGCTCATCAGCAGAGACCAACATTTGCATAATGAAATCCCCTCTATCGCTTTGCCACAGAGGACAAAATAAAACAAGTCTAAAACCACTAAAAACACACACAGGTGAAAAGAACACACTCTTATCTTTTTGTTTTTGTTGTTTTTTATTTAGTTGTGTCTTTTTTTCCAGTGTGACTTTTGAATTGTCGAATTTGAAAATCAAACAAACAGAATTCGTCTGTTTTGCATTCGCTCTCCTGTAATAAGTTTTACACCCTGGGTGTTTTTTTTCTTTCCCCTCACAGCTCGAACACGCAGGATGACTCATGTCCTTATCAAAACTTTCTGTTTTAAGATTTGTTTGATAAAACAAGAAAAAAAAAATTGTTTTCCAGCCAAAGATTTCTGCTTTCGTGTCGGGCCAAATAAAGCACCGCTGTCATGAGGAAAGCGTTCAAGTTTTATTCATGAGTAAATTTAATAAAAAGGCAAAGCGACAAATAGATTTGTTTTTAAAACCTTCCCTTAAAGCAACAGCTCAGATTTAAATGTAAAAATAACCAACATATCTATTTAAACAAAACAGAAATATTTAAGGCTAAAGCTGAATGGTCAGCTGTCACTTCCTGTGCCACAGATGTAGTTTTTTGGGGGGTTTTTTGGGTGGGGGGGGTGCACAACACGGGTCAGATCAGGTCAAGCAACACGAGGCGATCCGTGTCTCCGTCACACCAACGACCCAAAGGGACCTTTTCAAACGTGAGCACCTGCTGGACAGTAAACCCACCGCCTGCCTGAGTGAAATGTGTTGATCTTTAAAACTGCAGGCAGAGGGAGCAGGTGGGGGGGTGGGGGGTCAGGAGAAAAGGTGGTGGGGACCAGAGAGAAGGAGCTCGTTTGTTTTGGACAGGCATCATTTCTTCCTCCTAAAGAGAGACGTGGGGTAATTAGGTGTGGAGGGGAAAACAAGTCAAAACAGAGGAAAAGGACAAAGATGGACGTGCTGCTGAAGCTTTAATGAGGACAAACGCCACAGCGTTTTATGTGGTCTGCAATAGCTTCAGAGCTGTATTAATGTTTCAAAATAAGCTGCTTTAAAGCCAGCATTGACTATAAACTACATCTCCCATCATGCATGTTGGTTATTTTACTCACAAAATGATGACATTCCACCACTTAGTGGAGCTGCACAGGGTTTAAAAGTAGCATGTAAAAATCTCCATTTTACTGAACTTTCGGCAACTACTTTTACTGCGGCCCATTTTTTATGGGAAGTAGGAATTTCCCACTTACAAGTTGTAAATTTAAGTGGGAATTCCCTGCAGGAGAGTGGGAAGAGTTCAGAATTCAAGATGGCAGCAACTCACTACAACTCAACAGTGAGTAAAACTCTAGTTTAATATTTATTTTACATTTAGTACTTTACAGTGTTTATAAGAGGACCTGTTAACCCCTGAAATTCCTTAAAAGCCTTTCAACATTTTTTATTTTTTGTAAAGATGTCAAACTAAAAGTTAAGAACTGGAGGCAGTCATCTGACACCCTAGTTTTCAAAATAAAAGCCCCTGGTTGCATTTGGAAATATTTACAGGCAGAAACCGCCGTTTTTGCCCACTGGTGGAACAAAGACTGATAAGGGGTTAAAACCCTGTTTCTATGCAAGAAATACCACGTAGAGCTCAGTTAGGACTAAACTCGATCCGAAGCCCAACAGTCGACGCCCCGTCATGTTGTTGCGAGACTCTCATTTTTGCGTACATCTTTTGTAGCCCGTGAGATACATGAACAATATTAGCCCGGATGATCGGCAAACCGAGGGGGCGTGACAAGACGTCTGTCAATCATTCGGTACCATGAGAGTCATTGAATGGCTCCAGTTTTGTTGTAAATTTTCCAAAATGTGACGCAATATTTTTAATGTGTTTATTTGATATTTTAACTTTTTTTAAATAAACATAATATCCAAAAATGACTACAAAAAACTCAGATAATGAAAGATAACCTGGTGATAGTTTGTGTTATGATTGGATTGACTGATCTGTTCTTTAGTTTTTAGGATGATTTTGTTAAAAATCGGGGCTCTATAGATAAACTGAACAGAACAGAACTGGATGTTAAAATACAACTTGTACAAAACCACCTGTTTCATCAGACGAGACAAAAAAAAAAAAGACATGTCAGCGAACAAGAGGGTTTCCCAAGTCTTTCTGCTCTCGCTGCAGACGACATGCTGGCAGCAGGTCTGCTCAATAAAACCTCCCATATGCACTCATTTGGCATTCTTCAGCTTCTAAAGCAGCACTTTTGCAGAATAATCTCCACCTGGGATAAACCGGCGGTGCTGTGTGGGTGATGAAAACAAAGCTTTTTTTTCTGTTTTGTGTGTGTTTTGACACTGATTAGGTACTTCTGTGTAGCAGCTGTGTTAAGGTGTCTGTCTGCTCCTGTTGTCTCTGTGATTGCTGATTTTGTGCGACGAGCGAGGCAATCACGAGGTCCACGTTCAGCAAACAGGGTCTGTGTTCGAACCGACGAGCGAGTGGGGAAAAAAATTGAAAATGGGAAGACCTCTGGTGTATTTAAATCAGCGTAGGTGCTGCTGCAGAGAAACTACAAGGGAAGAAAACAAACAGATGCTACTTTGACAAGTGGAATAAATAAAAATAAAACTTCTTACAGCTAAAAGTAGAAGGTATAAGTGGCCTCCAGGTCTGAAAAACAAAGCCAAATGGTCATCTCTACTCAGGCTAATTTTAGAACACTAAATATGTGAGTTCATCCAATCAACAACTGTGCACGTATAAACTCTGGTGGAGTCTTCTACAGTGTGTTTTAGTTGTGTTTAAAATTACAGAAATCCAGGAAAACGGCATCAAACTCCACCAGGATCACAAAACATTGTGCTATGGGTCTTGTAACAGTGACTCACGTCACGATACATCCCAACATAGAATGAATACTTTTTGTCACTTTTCCCAAGCTAAGATGCAAGCATGGTAATTTGGGCTACTCAAGAGAGAACAGCAGATTATCTATTCAAACATGACATCATGAGTGGAGGTCGCAGTTTTCCCAAATGTGCAATTTCTAGAATGACCACTTGAGGCGCTAAGAGCTCCTCCTTCCAAACGCCCATGTCTCCGGTGGAATAAAGAAGTTGGTGATGATTCAAAATAATTTTTAAACAATAAACAAAGTCAAATTTCTATTAACATTAAGAATTAATGATGTATTAATGACTCGTTCTTGTATAAATAGAAGAAAATGGCAGTTTAATGTTGAACTCGTGGCTTTAAAATGCACAAACTAATAGGTGATAATCCATTATTTATATCAACTCACACATAAAGCACTCTCTTTTTATTTATTTATTTTTATTTTCTCCAATCTGACACTGGAGTCTAACTTCATATATTATTAAAACATTTGAATTTGTGGTTAGCATTTAGTCTTTTTTTATAGCAGCTATTATTCGACGATTCTTCAGAGCATTTGTTGTTTACCCGGCAACAAAGAGAATAAAAATAATTTGAAGGGGAAAAAAAAGCCTTTTTGTAAACGGTGCATTTTAGTTGGTTTTAGTCATTTTCACACCTCTCTTTCCTATTTAGAGACACTGAAGTGTTTTTTGACCTCCGTCTATCTCATCCCATCAAAACTAACCTCATCCCTGAGATAAAAAGTGTATTCAGCTGCCAAACTTCTTAACCCGGACCACTTCACAACACTCTCCTCCTGCTATTACCAGCCACTTACCACACCTCACACACCAGTTAGAAAATCAATACGTATATATATATGTGTGTGTGTGTTAGCCTCACACCCGTCCTGCAGCCCCTCACGCCTGCATCTCGGAAACAAAGCACGACGCACACCTTTTTTGTCTGCAGGCAGCTGCGCGGTGCAGAGCGTGAAATGTGCCCCGTTTGAATGCGAAGCACGGATTCAAACGGCGAAACGCTCACACAGATAAACTTAATGAAGGCCCTGCTGAATGCGAGGTGCTAACTATGCTGATGTTATTGGTACAGTGAGGAGCAGGACCCCCTCCATGGTTTGGTATGCAGGCCACACACACTAACACACACACATTGATACTGGGCCTTGTGTTCGGTTTCCTTTGGCAACGGAAGTTCAGTATTTCAGAGCGCTGGTAGACAAAACAAACATCCTCCTTGTTTCTCTCATTTTATTCTACTGTACATCCTCCTCTCTCATCATCCTCCCTTTTACCCTTCATTGTTCCTTCATCTAATCTCAATCTCCATCGTTTATTTTCCTTTTTTTTGTAGTTTTTCCTCTCCGTTCCTTGTGCCGGTTTGCACACCAACACGGTTCAGTGCCTCCTTGAACACACACACACACCATTCTCTGCGCTTTATTGTTTGCCCTGACAGCTTTTGTAGTCAGGAGGAAAAAAAAAAAGTCCTTCCTCCCCTCTTAAATTCACCAAACTCGCCCCATTTCTCCTCCTCTCCTCCTCCTCACCGTCGGCCCTCATGACCAGCGATCCACACACCAACACACACAGTCCACAAGCGTAAAATGTCAAAGGGTGCAGCTGCCTCAATAAAGAGATGGGGGGGGGGGGCTGCTCTGCATTGAACAGAAAAAGAAGAGTTTGGGGCATTTAGGTTGGGCTGTTTTGCTGTTTTGGGGGGGTGTTAGTCGGGGCGTTTTGCTGTTCACCAGTCGTCGTACCTCCTTTCTCAGTTTCCTCTCTGGCTGCAGCAGCAGAAGTAAACAAACGGTCAGTTGCAGCTGCTTACCAGAAAGAGGGTCTTTGGCTCTGCTTTTCTTTTATTGCCGAACGACGAACTCCGAGCCAACAGACAGAAAGACCCCCCACCCCACCCCCACCGCCGGTCCGACACCGTTCTGTTAGATTTCTAACAGCCAGGGGTCTAATTTAGTCCCATTAGATAAAGATCTCCACCTGATTACAGCAGCTTCAAAACCATTTGTAATGTTAAAACCTGCAATTTCTGCTTTGGTCACGACTTAATGATGGAGTGTAAGAATCCAATCAGGTCCATATGACCGGAAACACCTCATCAAGCATAAATATTAAACATACACAGTATTACGATCACTCTTTGGATGAATGTGTAGGTTTGTATGTTGCAGTACATCCCATGTGTGACACATTATGTACAGTTTTTTTCTTATTATAGCTTTATTTATTTATTTAATTTGATTTTTTCTCTGATGGACTTGCACCCTATCCAGAGTGTACCCTGCCTCTGGATATGGGCACCAGTGACCCCCCGTGACCCTGAAAGGTATAGATAATGGATGAATTGATTATTTATTTTTGCTGACAACTGTGACCTCTGTATTTATCTTTCCTTACTCATGTAGTACTGATTTGGAATTAAAAAACAAAACAATCCTTGAATTCTTCATTCAACCTGATTTTGTGCACAAAAATTAACTGACTCTGTATTTCCAGTTGGTATTGAGCTTTTGTTTTATCGCCCAGCCATTGTATTGGTTTTAGAAATATGTAAATAATTATTCTTTAACACATCAGCTGATCACGTCAGATCTTGATAATTATTGCAATTTTTTTCCTCATTAAAATGACTCATAATTTTAACACTTTCTTCTGGTAATATTGTGACTACATTCTTATAATATTATGACTTAAAAATTTTAGTTTGTGTTTAATAATTAAACTATATACTATATGTTTAATATTTATACTCGCTGTAACAGTCAATTCTGTCAAAGGAACTCCTGTCAGTGCATATTCACTTATAGATTTTATTTATCACCATTGTTCTTTATGAATTTTTTTATGTACTTTAAAACACGTCTAAAAAGTGAGTGACTAGCCTAGGCTTGCTAGACATTAGCCTCACCAATGCTAATGCATATGAATGCTTCATTTCATTTGTTAGCGCTGGCCTCTCAGTTACTGGTTATCATTAATCAGATCAGTGCTGGATTTGGAATAGATATGGTCTCCTTCAACAAGGATGTAGCCACCGCTGGGTGCGCTATAGTCTTAATTTTGGCCCCAATATGGCGCCATACAGAAGGTGGGTAAAGGACTTTGGGTACATCAGTGAAACTCACTTCAAGTGAGTTGTAACTTGACTTCATTTAATTAGTTAAAGTGGTGTCGGTCAATCATTTTTTGGGCTTTCTCATTTGCTAAAAAAACAGTTTTATGTCAAACTGTGCAATTTTTTGGGTGTTTTTCATAGATTCAACCAAAAACACAGGGAACAAATTTAGATTTTTTTTCCTTTGACAAGCTGCTGGTAACAAAGTTTCAGTTGAAAATTGGTTCTTTGCCAGGTTGTCTGCTGCATGTCAACAACACCGGTGAGTTAAACACCTTAGAGATTTCTCTGAAAATGGTCAAATACTGGACAGAAAATGAGCTAAAAAGCAGCTAAAACCTGAAAAAGAACTTTAAAAGACATTCAGAAAGTTAAAAACAAAACCACTTTGAACCATTACAAGAAGATTTGTCTCTTTGGAAGTGATTTTTACTGAAATATGGAATGACACAAGAGAGAGGGGCACAGTGCTGGTATACTTATGTTTTTGTGGACTCGAGAGCTGAATTTAAAATTTAAATTTAAAACCCCGAGCACGAGAACAGGACAGAAAACCCAATAAAAGCTCATGAAATGAAGGGTTTAAGAAGAGGGAGGAGTGATTACTGAGTGAGAACAGCTGGTCTGATGAGCAGAAGGGATGCAGGTGTGAGAAAGGAGCTGAAGCTGGGTTGACTGATGGGAAACAAGTGATACTCAAACACGTGAAAATATCTAAAACAAGGAAAAGAAGGACTAAATGACACAAACAGGTGTTGTTTCTGAAGCACAGTGAGGGTTTTCTGTTTTGTTTTGTATCCATACAGGGAATCAAGACATTATATTTGTTCCGTTCCATTTAGATTAGTGTTGTTTTGTATTTTCAACTATAAAAGAGTTGGAGTTCTTTTGTTTTTTGCTTGTTGGTTTGGACTATCAGATTCTGACATTTCCTTTTTGGGTTTTCAATCAAAAAATTCTTAAAATTTAGTTTTATTTTGCTCTGAACCAAAATGTGTTCAATAGTTTGGAGTTCTTGGGTTATATATCCATTTTGCCTTTTGTCCTCTGCCACCCCTCCACACACAAAATGCTGCTGGGTTATTTTAATAACTCAACTGCAGGGTTAAACACTGATTGGTTGATTTGACCCAGGGGTGTCCATTCCTGGTCCTCAAGTGCTGCTGTCTTGCATGTTTTCCTTGTTGCCCCTGCTCCAATACACCTGATTTAAATGACTGTAATTAACAGGCTTCTGCACAACTTCAAGAGGTAGTTCAGTCACTGAATCAGGTGTGTTGGAGCATGGAGACAGGTAAAACATGCAGATAGTGGTCCTTAAAGATGAGGATTGGACACCCCTGCTATAGAAACTAATGTAGATGTGCTTTAGATCACATTTATTCACCAATAGGACACCCGTTGGAGGTGATTGGGGGTTCAGTGTCTTCCCCAGGACACTTTAATAAGTGACTACATACTGGTGGAATTAAACTTCCAACTCTCTCTTTAGAGGATGACTGCTTGAACCATGGATCCCTAGCCTCATATTTTGGGTCAGTCTTTTAAACCCAGATCAGTTTCAAACAATGACTCAATTTTAACTACATTTTTCTTCACAAAACTGAACCCAGGATGTTAAATCAAATTGATTACTCGACTCAACTGATTTAAAACTACCCAGTGTTGGTACGGTCCATATATTTTAAATCCTAAGATTACGAATAGGGCTGCGCTATATGTGGGGGCTCGTCCGGGATTAATCTGAACGTGAAGCAGCTTAACTTGGAAAGTTTTGTAGTTAATCCAACAGTCGAACAGCACCTTGCTCTTTCTGTGAATCCTCTGATTTGTTGTACTTTGTTGTATCTCTCACAACCATTTTCAGCAGATCACGTCCCAAAGTCTCACAGTCACCTTTTTTATTCACCTAAAATTGCTGCAGTATATCTACAGGGACAAAAAAAAAAAGGTCTGTGGTCATTTTAAAAATGTGACATTAACCTCTGCGCAAGTGGCAGAAAATGTCACCAAAAGATTGATAACTTTAATATCAGAAACACTCTGGGATCTAACTGAAAGTAAAAGGTGCTAGATTTAATATCCTGATTTAATGCCCATCTCTGGATGCTCTAAAATGTGAGAGTAACTCAGACAACTTGCTCTCCTCTCGGTACAACTACCTGCAGGAGCTAACGGGAGGCTGCCAGAGCCCGAGTGGCGTGAAATCCTTCTTGATGGCCTGAAAAGTGTCTTAAAGGATGCCAAAGCTCTCCTTCTCAAGTATCTCAAAGGGTGTGGTGCTAACCAGGATGACTTTGGCATGATCACATTTAGACCTGACTGAGTGAAATTTAAATCAGATTTCCTTTGAACAGGATTTGCTTTGAACTCTGCCTGGGCACCGTTTAGAAAAAAAAAGGTCTCATGACACAGTTTGATTGTGGAAATGTGAGCAGGTGGTAATCCACCTCCCTTTGGTTAGTCCGAAACTTTGAACTTGACATTAGAAACTTGCCAGCTTTTCATGCAACTCCCTCGTGTTTTTTTATTTTCTATTTTTTTTGTGCACGCACATTTCCTCACGGCAACAATGATGCATTAAAGGTTCGGGGAAAAAAGTTGCGACACGCGCAAATTGCTCTGATGAAAAACTGCTCGGTGTCTTGTGTGTTGCTCTCCCTTCTTGGCGAAAACAGAACAAGTCGTCCATTGTTAATTAGTTTGGCTGCAAAGAACAGAAAGTTCCTG
>JARVJO010000001.1:16420110-16437404 GCA_031762555.1 Cynodonichthys magdalenae
TCAGCAGCTTTCAGCTAAAGCTTTCAGCAGCAGGCATTCACACTTTGCATTTTTGCAAGAAATGCAATTTTTCTAGTATTATTTTTGTATTGGTCTTCAGTTCAAATAAACCTTAATGTCCTGATTTTATTCATTGCATATTATTGCTTAATTATGTAACTATTTTACTTCACTTACTACAAGTATGTTTACAAAACAGCATGTTTTTTTAGCCTTACAAGTAACACTTGCATGATTAAGCTTGATAGCTAGGTGTGCTAGCTATCACAGCAGGCTGGATTTATACATTTTTAAACTTAAATTTTATTTTCACAGGACAAAAGTCTTTCATGATGGTACTGTATATTCTTATTTATTCAATTAGTTATGTATATTTGTAAAGTAAAAACAATGCTGACGTTTTAGAAAAGCAGAAGGACGTCTGAAGCTAGTAAGCTCGATGAGCAAACTTTAGCTGCTGCTGGCAAATTCAAAGCAATCAGTGGATTTTATTTCCACAGTACTGGGCCCTAACATTGTAAGTTTTAAAGAAATCAAATCAAACCAACTTCTGTTTGTTCATTCTTTTGATGTTTGCTGAAAGTTGGATACAAAAGAACACAATCAAATTTTCTTTTGATTGAGTTGTTTTCTCGCTACGCCTCCATGCACAGCAGAGAAATCCGAAGCTTGACAAGCCTGCCATGCCTAGTTACTGTAAATTACAGTTGCACAATTGCTTCTCATGCAAACAGTTTACCAAACTGTCAATTCAACACCATTACTTTTTGGAACTGAACATGATGCTTGTCTTAACAATGAGAAGCATTTTGAAAAAAAAGGCGATTTTTATGAGCTGCTGGGTATCAAATTTAGAGACAAATCTTTTTTTAATTGAACACAACCTTTATTTTATGTGTTTCCTGGGGCCTCGGTGATGTGCGTACATATGGTGCGTCTGCTCCGGAGAGGGTCGGGGGGTGGGGTGGGGGACGTTGGGGGAGCCGTTTGCGTGACAGCAGCATAGCGTGACTTTGACTCATCTGCAGCAGCGGCGAGGGCTGCGGTAATTCTATTCGCTCAGGAATATTAACAAGTTAATCATGTGAAATTAACGCTCCTACATCCCCCACTAGCCAAACAAATAATGTACAACCTGCCTCTGCACCCCTGAGGTGCAACAAAACTATTTCCCAACCGTCTCTAGCAGTGCTATGTTAGCAGCTGCATTCGTCGTCAGCCCCGTTATTATTAACTGCTTTCTCACTCTGGGTGCAGAAACTGAAACACTAAAGATGGAAAACAGGAGGATGAGGAGGGAGAGTCAGGTGGGGAACAAGAATCGGGGCGTGCAGAGGGAGGGAGGGAGCGATCTGGTTGTAGCTGCCAGCGTCGGTGCTGTAAAATTGTGGATTTTCAGCTGATAAGTCCTGATCTGCTGAGGTTTAATTACTCCCCTTCAGACAGGAAAAGCTTTTACGTCCAATCCAACAGCCTTGACCTTTTAACCCTTCATCTCTCCTCCGGTCCTGACATGACATTTTGGTTCTGTCAGGTTCGGGCTGAACTCTGGGTGTGACGACGCCGCTGCAGTCATTGCGCCGATGTCACGACTAGCCCGATTCAGAAACTATCTGCCTTTTTTGTACTTCCTGTTATCCCTGATCGTCAATCACTCCTCTTGACAAACTCGTCTTACTCAAGGGTTTTGTTGGTGAGTCATTTGGGCCCTTTGGGTTTCAAAACGTACAAAATCTAATTCAAGGGATTATCTCCATTGATTTTACTTAAAAATGTTCCTTTTCTCAGTCTTTAGATGGAATATCAGAGACGGGTGGATGTTGGTTTGTGCAACGCTCAAATCGTCTCACTTGGCGACACACAGGAAGTGCACTTATCTTTGTGTGTTGCGTTGTTCCAACTTTTTTTTTTGGTGCCTATCTGCGTCTGTGTGTATTCATGCAACACACACACATACGGCTATCATCCTCCGTGGCATTAATATTCATCTGTGTGAGCACTGAGCAGAACAGATTAGCAGGAGTAATGATGAACACAAAATGATAAGGGGGACCGTAGCGGTCCCGATAGTCTGAACAGGCCTCCTTTAAACCCGACTGGAAAGAAGCGAGCAAACTCATTAATGCCTAACAGCCATTAGATGAGCATTAGTTCCTCTTTGAAGGGAATATTGCTGCTGGTTTTTGGGAACTTTCATCAGTGTTAAGCCATTCAAAGAGCAATATTGGCTCTGGTTTATAGCAAGAGTTAGCAATTTGTTGTTGGCTTCCAGCTTGTTAGGCCTTTGCTGTTATCTGAATATTATAGTGGTCTTAATAGAACTAATTGACTGATAATATATTAGCATGTTCAGTAATTTGCTTTTGACTTGTCATATTAGATCTACTCTCCCTCCAAGTCTTCACTGGGTTGATTTTTAAAGCAAATGGTTCTGCTATATCGTTTTCTTGTAGGATTGTTTGTTGAGACGACATAGAAAATGTTGGTGAAGTTTTGTCAATTTTGTTTTGGACTTTGTCTCTAAACCAAGTTGTTTTCCTGGTTAATATCAAGTTTTAAATGTCAATCCATGGTTTACAATAGTGGGCACAGCTAACCAAAAAGTTAGGTTCACTAACTAATAATATGCTAATTAAATAAATAGCTTTGCTAATGCTAAACTGTTAAACATGTAAAAAAAATTAGTGGAAACCAAGACTAAACACCTAAACAAGTAAAAATTAGTGGAAGCTAATGCTAAATAAGTAAAAATTCACAGAAGCTAACGCTAACAGCTAATTGGTAACCACTAAGACTCAGTCATACGTCTTCGTCTCCTTCCAGCTGATGTCTGGTGGGACTGAAACAAACCTGTTGTTAGTTTGTTAGCTGTTAGTAGACTTAAGTTTAGCAAAACTTTATTTAGCAAAAGCTAAACACCTAGACTTGGTGTTGTGTTCGAAGATCGGATCAGATTTGACCAAAGTAAAGTGTGAAAGAAAAATAAAAGAAAATAAAAGCCACACTAATTTCATTATTGTTGTGAATTGGTGATTATCCTGTTTTACCCTCTTTATCTTTGTTTTTATGGAAGCATCCATTGGTCACAGAATATCTGAGAGAATTCTGTGTGTTGAAGAGTGGTTCATGTGCTGACAGAACCATCAGTAAATCAAATCCTTTTGTGTTTATTTACGTCACGTGGACGTTTTTGTTTTCCTGAGGGCCTTTCTGACTCAGTTACTGGAACCACAAATAGATTTGAAACCTAATCAGTTTTTTTCTATCAAACACATCACATCTGCAAAAAACTCACAAAGGATAAAGTGTTTTCTTTGCACAAAATGCTTTGTATTATTATTCCTTTTGGCAAACGTGCCAAAGATCATATTTTATTAGCAGGTTAAACACGATGCATTTGAACTCATGGCAATTTGAACTCACGGCAGGTAATTTAGACTAAAAAAGCAACATTTTAATCTTTTTGATGCAAAATTGTGCATCTGTTTATCGTTACACACTTGACAGAGGACTATTTCAGCCTATTTTAGTCCCATCAAGCATTTCTCTCTTTTGTAAACTCGTAAAAGGCAGTGTAGGCCTTGTTTTAACTTTTCCTCAAGAGTCCTCATTGAAAATCCTGATCTCCATTCATTTCAAGTTTGTTTACTTTTGAGTGTCGAGAGCTGAATTGAAACGGACCGAGAGCCACTTCTGCCTTTAGATCATGATTATCCCTTATTGTCTGTTGCGTCTGATAATCTTTGTAATTACAAAATGAAACATGGTTTTATTTTTAGTAAAAAAGGTTTGTCAGTCTGAACAGGATGGCTCATTATGTTAGAAGCGTCATAAAGACAAAACTTCTATTCAGATCCTTTGGTTTTCTAGTTTCTGATCAGTGCTTTTAATCGACTGCTGATCAAATTGTTGGTCATACGTGTGGTATGTTGACGTATTTTAGCATCATTGCTCTGAATCACAGAAAAAGCTGATTGTCTTTAAGGCTTATAAGATCAAAACCCTACATTTGAGTACAAACAGAAGGAAAAGATGGTGCGGGGGTGGCCGCAGAAGGTCCAGGTGGAGAAGCAGCCTCAGCCGGTCGACAGCAGAGTTCACAGTTGTCCAAGCAATGGTCCTGGACTCAGAGCGACACGTCGTCATGGCGGGGGCCGACCTCCAGGATCAAAGACTGTGTGTGGTATTGCAGACGATCGCATTTTTTTTATTTTATTGGGGACAGAGTGGTTGTGTTTGCGTAGCCGGGACCACCGATTGGGTTCTGGTAATCTACTCTCATGCTTGGCAGATCAAAGGGCAAAGGAAAGCTGGTCGTTCCCCCCCGCACCCCCTTCGGCCACCATGGTGGTACGCTGTAGTTTAGGAAACAAGCACAACCAGATGAAGCCCAGAGTTACTATAGAAATTCACCACAAAGCTTACCAAAATAAGAGTATACAGATGTGTCTTTAAAGTATACCAATTTTAAACCAAAAATAAGACCGTATACTTATGTATTATAGCATGTATTTGTCAGAAATATACCTAATGTTTATCTTACTTGATGTATTTAAAAGTGTGCGAATATATACGTTATATGATTAAGTATACTTAATGACATGTATTTGAGGTATACTTCTTTTTGGTAGGGGCAACACTCGACACCAACATAGAACAATTTGATGCCAAATTAGCCAAAATCTGCTATTAAAGTGGAGTCCAGGGGGTAAGTGGGACCCCCAGGAACCACATCAAGACATACCAAAAAAAAAAGTCACTTAATGAATCACACAGCAGAACCAAAAGAGTGGCACTTCAACATTTTTTGTTTGTTTTGTTGTTTTTTTTATTATTCAATCTTTTATTTTTTTTCAAAGCAGGAATGTACTAATTTTTCCTCTCTGTAGAGGCGTGTTGGAAGGGGGCGGGGTAAAGAAGGGGGGGTAAGGAGGGGGGGGTGATGAGAAGGCAACGAGGAGAGAGGAAGAGGAGGAGAGGACACAGGAAATAAAAACTTTCTCATACAGAGAGGCGTCGGTCCGCGGCCTCCGCTCGCCGGCTATTGGCACAAAGAAGCTCACGCACGTTTATGCACACACACAGTTTAACCAACGTGGAGGTGAGGCAGCTATTATTATTTTCTTTTTAAAATCTCTCTCTCTCCTCTGTACCGTAGAAACACTTGCTTTCTTTTTTTTTTCCAAAAAACATGACAAACATGGCTGGGTCCAAAGTTTTTTTTTTTTGTTTTGTTTTTTTTTTCTTATTATTTCTCTTTAGAACGTTTTGAGTCAACCGGTCAAAAACACAAACAGTGAGAAGAATCAAGAGACACAACTTTTGAAATTACAACCACATGAAAAATAACATTTAAAGAAAATGAAGTCCAGGAGATATTTGACATTCTGCTGAGGGGTAAAGAAGTGAGGAAAACGATGAGCCGAAAAAGGGGCAGTGACGTTTTTTGTGTTTGTTTCTTTTTTTTTTTGCTTGACTTGTAAAGTCCAGGAGAAATCGTCGTTCCTTCCTCGTAGCAGTGACCTTTCCTGAATACTGTCATTTTTCTGGACTTAAGAGCCCCAAAGCGTTGCAAAAGTCGCTGAACACAGAATAAGAAACACTTCATTTGGCTTGGAGGATCGAGCATGTTTAAATAGACAAAACAGGATACATAAAAAAAAGAAAAAGAAAACACGAGTCGTACAAAACAAAACAAGTAAAAGAATTTGAGGTGTTTTTATCCCCCGATCTGAACTCGATACAGTCAAAATACAATCCAGACTCATCCGTGTTATATTTAAAAAATAAAATAAAAAAGAAGCAAACATGATACAAAAAACACAGCTGAGAAAAATGTGGAAAAAGGTTTTTTAACACTTGGCGTCACACAAGAAAAGAACAACACCGGAGGCTGCATCCGAGTCGTAAAGAAAAACTCAAAATGTTTCCACATAAGCCCCGCCCCTTCTGCAAAAAACAAAAAAACATGTCTGAGCAACACAAAAACAGCTTTATTAGTATGCACAGGTGAACAGAACGCACCTCCGGACACGGCAGGTGTTCAAGGTTAAGGTGCAGGGCACTGGTGTGTGTGTGTGTGTGTGTGTGTGTGTAAGGAGAGGCAAAAACACAACAGTATCACTTGTTTCTTTTTTTTTTAATCCCTTCTATGTCCTTCATCACAGAAACGCAGAGTCATGTGCAGAGGAGTGAGGGTGAAGGTTTGTCTCGTGGATAAATGATTAGACGGAACACAAATTTGGCCAAAAACAAGAAAAATAAAGAAAAAAAGGGACGAAGCGTCTCATGTTGAAGAAGTCACAGTGGATGTGTGTGTGTTTGTGTTTGTGTGTGACGAGGTCCTATCCTTCCCGACGGTCGGTCCGGCTCCTCTTCATCTCGCTCTTCCTCTCCGCTCCACGCTTCACCGTCATCTTCCTCCCCTCATCTTCCTCCCTCTCGTTTTATTATCTTTATAATTATTTTTAAAGTTCCGCATTCAGACGGCGTTTTTCGTTCCTTTATTTTTTACTTTCATCTGTTTCGTCCTCTCTCGCCTCCTCGCCCCGCCCCCACTCTCCCCTCCCTTAAAAAAAAATTTAAAGAAAAGAAAGAAAAACTTTCTACCTCAACACATCAACAAACAAGGTCTACATCTCAGAACTACAGCGTAGTACGATGAGCTATAAAAATATACACAGAGGAGCCCCGGGGGGCGGGGGTGGGGTGGGATGGGTGGGGGGGTGAGTGTCTGTGAGGGGAAGGAAGCAACTCAATAACCTCATCCAGCCTGCTTTACATGTGCAGGTATTCCATTGACTCGGGCCGAGTGTTGGCCTGTCATGGCTGCAGCGATACGGCAGACCCCTGCAGCTTTCACACGGCTATCTTCATTCACGTGGGAGGAGTCAGAGCGGTTTGTGATGCTTTTTCAGGCTCCTCTGCTCCTCTTTTTTTGTAACTCGCTGCTTTAAACGAGGGTTAAACATAAATCAACCCAAATATTTGATTTTGTTTGTGTGTTAGCAAAATATCTCATGGACCACTGGGCACTTTTAACCTCCTGGGACCCATGCTTTTGTTTTATGTGCATTTTTTTCCCTTTCTCTAAGATACATAGGATTAGTAGATCTAATAAATATAAGAATATAATATAATTATTTCCACCCTTACCATGGTGTATGTCCTGTCACCTAGCAACCGTGACAGTGCTAAACAGAAGCATAGATATATCCATAGATCCAAATAAGAAAAATTTCAATATATTATTATTAATAATATCACAAAACAACAAAATGAGTTTAAAGGCAATATTTGAAGTACTAATGGACCCGCCTAAGGTGCACGTTAGTTTCACTACAGCAGCTCGTTTGACTTCTGACAAGAACAATAATAAAATCATGTCAATACAAATGACAAAAGCATTAACAACACAACCTCTTGAAACTTTTTATCTTTATACCCCCAGATTTTTATTTAAAACTTTACTCCTTTCTCTCGCTTCATCTGCCATTAAAAGCAGAAAAAAAAATCTTCGGTCGACCCACAATGCGTTATGGAATAGGGAGAGCTGAGAAAGATCCATCGGACCCGTCCCTCAAATCGGGGAAAAATGAGGACGCCATTCGGACAGCCTCTGGCGGAGCACAGTGATGTAGGCGTCTGAAAAATTTGGCCTTCGGAGGACGCAGCCCCTGAATTTTGACACAGCCTGGGTCTCAAAATGTCATGCTTGTTGAACGATTACCATGCAAAACTTGAGGAACTTCATGATAGCCTTTCTGGGGGCACAATTTTCCTAGTTATTTTGGCATCCAGCTGTTGACCAGCAATATCAATGAAGCGCATCATCACCATCATCTTCATCTTCATCATCAATGACAACTTTCAGATTGCTTCTCAGTTTGAAGAACATATTACACAACATAATGACCAGAACATCCTAAGTATAGATTATTGGTTGAATAAATGTACTTGCAAGAACTATTTACGCTTGTGAACTGTTCTATTTATTTCCAGATTTTTTTTAACAAAAATTTGTGACCAAATATACTACTTACACTAACTATTTACATTTGTAAAATCTTCTAAATATTCTCAGGTTTATTCAACTTCATGGCACAATCAATAATTAAATTATAGTCCCGATGTCCTCAAATGAGTACTTTATCTTTACCGACATCGTACTTTGCTTTAATTGCAAAAACAGTTCAAGTTTGCTTACCTTATGAAGCTAAAGATGGAACTGTGCACAAATACACTGAAATGCAATTTGGATTTTTACCTTGGCCTTTTTTTTATACAAGGGTTGGCAAAAATTATGAAATCACCTGCCTTGGAGAATGTTCAATCAGTTGTTTAATTTTGTAGAAAAAAGGCAGATCACAGACATGAAACTAAACTAAAGTCATTTCAAATGGCAACTTACTGGTTTAAGAAACACTGAAAGAAATCAAGAAAAAAATATTGTAGCAGTCAATAACAGCAACTTTTTTAGACCAAGCAGAGGGAAAATTTATGGAATCACTCAATTCTGAGAAAAAAGTTATGCAATCACCCTGTAAATTTTCATTCCCAAAACTAACACCTGCTACAAATTAGATCTGCTCGTTAGTCTGCATCTAAAAAGGAGTGATCACACCTTGGAGAGATGTTGCAACAAGTGGACTGACATGAAAAATGGCTCCAACACCGGATATGTCAACTGAAACAAAGGAGATGATTATCAAACTCTTAAAAGAGGGTAAATCATCACGCAATGTTGTAAAAAAATGTTGGTTGTTCACAGTCAGCTGTGTCTAAAATCTGGACTAAATACAAACAACATGGAAGGTTGTTAAAGGCAAACATACTGGTAGACCAAGTAAAACATCAAAGCATAAAGACAGAAAACTTAAAGCAAAATGTCTCCAAAACAGAAAGTACACAACAAAACAAATGAGGAATGAATGGGAGGAAACTGGAGTCAACAGCTGTGACTGTGGATGACTGGATTAAAGTCATATTCAGTGATAAATCACAACGCCTTTACTTTTAAAGTCAGCCCCGTTGAAGATGGCCGGCTCAGCCAAGTAATGTTAACGAACACAAAAATGATAATAATTTAGTCAATTTTACAGATATTGACCTTAAATTTGGTTTGATAGTAGCTGAGACCCATGTGTTATATGTTCTGTGCAATAACAGATTCTTTAAGGTTTGTTTGTAAAATCTGGAATTTAAGGATTTGAGAACATTGTTGTCTTTTAACATAATGTCTGAAGAACTAATGGACTGATTTAAATAAATATATAAGGAAATAGTGATTGGACGTACCTCTGCAAGTGATTAACTTTTGAAGCCAACCCGCTTTAAGATGGCCACAGCATCCAACTCACTTTAGAAAAGACAAAAATGTCTTTAATTTAGTCAAATGTACACATCGTGTTAGAGCTTGGTGTGGTGGTAGCTGAGAGTTACCCTCAACACAAACTCCAAATGCTACTAATTGCGCCAAAACTTTGGCATCAACTGTTGGAGTCAAACTTATTTGTCTGTTTGTGAATTATCTCTCATTTAAATAAAACTTTCAGAAAGTACTCACTGGATATACAATACATCTAAAACTCATTCACTACTGGAGTCAAGATGGCTACCACAGCTAATCAATATTAGCCAACACAGAACTAGCTAAACCTCAGTCTGTGTTACAAATACTGAGCTAATGTTTGAAGTGGTAGTAGCTGAAAGTAGTTCACATAACATACTTGTGACAGCTTGTGATACTGGGTGAGACAGTGCAGAAACATTATTTTTAAGGTTTGACTAAAACAAATACAACTGTTCTCATCATATAACGTTCTTAGTTAAAAAACTTTGGCAGCGAGTGATAAACATTTCCTCAAAAAATGTTAAACCTTTAGTTTCATTTTGTTTCCATGTCTTTAGGTTGTAAGACGTGTAAACTAGTAATCTAGTTGTTGTTAGGGGTAAAGCACTTTTCGTTTCTTTTTTGACTCTTTTTTTTTTTTTTTTGTCTGATTGCTGCAGCTTTAGAGAAACTCACATATCCAAACATCCAACCCTGAAACAGTGAGCTATGCCTTTTGGTAGAAATCATCATAGAAAAAAACTCACAAAAATTGTGAAAACATGTTTTTTTCTAGAGAGTACTGAGAATTTGTTAAAATTAGTAGAAAAACCCAGTGTTTTTCAGAGCTCAGGCACAAAACCTTCAACTTTATAGTTGCATAAAAGTACCAAAACATTTTTATCTCTACAGTCATCACATTTCTTGTACAGTTTATAAAGTACATCCAAATGTAAGTATTTTAAAATAAGGTGTTTCTTACTGTTACACAACCTGTGGTTTTCTTTAAAATCCACTGAGAGAGAGAGGGCACACAAACTCCCATAAATGTGCATTAAAACTAAGCTTTTACGTTTTTAATTTTCAAAACTGGAAGTGAAGGATTGTTTTAAATTGTCCTGCCTCCTAAATAAATTAATAAAAAAAATCTGTCATGTGAAAATGTAACAGGCATGAGTTGAATAAATATTCTGTAATGTTTTGCTTTTTTTGGAGTTTATATTAGGAGCTGTAATTAACAGAAATAATTTGACACATTAAACTGAATATGTGCAATGATTAAAAATATATTACAATTTTGAACTGATGAGTTTTGTCATTTGGGTCTAATAAGATCCTAAATTATTGCTCTATTAAATCAACTATTTCCTAATTTTGCCATATTTTCTGCTTAGACAGTCAGAAATCTTCTATTAAAGAAATAGTCTGGAAGCCCAATAAAAGCGAAAAAAACTAATTTTCTGTTTTTTTTTTAATGAAATAGTTTTATATATGTTGATATATGCACACGTACACACTTATTTACATCATACACAATGCACACACTAATGTGTCAAGACTGACATCAAAAATTACTTTTTTATCTTATTCTGGATTTGATTTGTTACATTTTCATCATATAATTTGGAACATTTGACAAGCTTTGGTTTGAATTTGAATAAAAAATGTCAAAGTTGTTTGCATGTAACTGACTGAATGTAATTATATCTGAGGTACTGTAGACAGAAATGAGAATTTATTGTATATTTGATGGAAGGAGTTTTTTGCCTGCATGTTTTTAGATTAGTGGGCAACATGACCAACACAGCTCATAGTGACATCACCTGTATGTTTTACAGCTAGGCTGTAATAATTAGAGTAAATGCATATTATTAAAAAAAAGCAAATAAATTATGTAAAACTGCAGTAAGGACAAAATCTCCCTGATTTGATTATACAAAATTAACATAATCAAGTAAAAAAAATTTTGAATGAAACAAATAAATATGCAGTTTAACATTGATTGGAAATTCCCACAAACAAATATATTTCATATTTTTATAAATAATTTCTAGAATCAAAGATCCGCTGCTCCAGTGTCACTAAGAGAGGATGTGGGTTTTAGCAGCAGCAGAGCGAAGCTCCGAGCGAGGCCTGCAGTGGATTAGGAGCTGTGTGGTGATGGATTGTCTTGGTTTCTAACCTGATGATGGGCTTGACTGAGCGGTGAAAGCGAGCGGGGCTGAGACGCTGCAACAGAGGGTGGAGAAATAATGGCAGCGTAGTTGTGTTGCTGCCTCATCGGCGATGGAGCTGCTGTTAGAGCTGCTGTTAGAGCTGCACACTTCAGAGGAATTACCAGCCACGTCCGTTATCTGCCACTAAAGATCTTTCCATCCTGATAGGCTGCAGTGACTGCATGTGGAAGCTGTCGCTTTGCTTCACAGACATGGACAATGGAAAAAAATCAACTAGCATGTGAACGCTCAAATCCCTAATATCAGTTTACAATTGTGGGCTTTTTCTGTGTGCAACAAATCCTCGTAGTGAAGGGTGGGTAAATCTAAATAAATCTAATTTAGACCTGATGTTAAAACATGTAGAAATTTCTGTAAATCGTCGCTGAGATTTTAATACAATTTTGATTCAATAATTATGGGAACCACTTTGAATAAATTTGTTAAATACTTTCACATTTTGTTTTCTAGTATTAAAGATAAAATAAATATTCAGAATTGTCTATAAAAGTAATGATAAACAGTTCATAAGCCTTGGAATACCCTCACTGATATCCAGAGCAAAATATATATATAAAGTATAAACTCCATCAATATTATTGTTTAAAATGTAGGTCAAGATGTTTTTTGTTCTTGAGTGTCAAACTGTTTTTATGATTTCTGAAGATTTTAACCTAATGTGATAATGTCACAAACATTTGAGCTGTGTGAACCTTTCACAAACAAATCCATTTCAGTCCTGCGATTTTAGCATTTCCTGTTCAGTTTGAGTATCGAAACTGCAATTAAATCTCACTTCACCCCCTGCGCCTCTCCCAGAGTGCAGAGTGTAGTTGTGTTGCTCTCATTGACTCCCGTTGTATCTATGATTGGGGGATCTAGTCTATTTAATCTATTTTCAGATGCGTTGGTTTGTCAGGAATTAGACGACACAGGCGGACAATTCTCTTTCCATTTTATTTAACGTTTTGCCAGCTTAGATCTTTATAAAATTGACTCCCAAATACAACTAATAAAGTTTGTTTTCTGAAACTTTCTTGCTCATTTTAATTAAAATTTGATTTGAATTTAATTTCAGTTCCACTAAAATCCTGTTATTTCCTCAATAAATCCATCTTTTTCCTCACCGTATTAATATTTTAGGCGTCTAACTTTGTTTAGCATGTCTGATTTTAAAGCTTCAAACCATACTGCTGCAAACACAATGAAAAAAAATAAGTGTTCGTTAGTACTTCATTAACAACAACACGTTTGAATGGTACAAAATGTGAGGGTGAGTTCATACAACCACAAAAAAATGACGGTTTTTCGGTCGCTCGTACATTCAGCCAAGATTTCAGGAAATGCAGTTTAATTTAACCTTCTTCTTCGAGATCTGACTCCGCCTAGTTGCATTACATCATTGGGGCCAGCCTACAAGCTGGAGGCAGGTCCATATATAATTTTCCTATCTTAATGTACAAGAAACGGTCATACATATGTGTTGTTTCTGTCCAGGCATGTATCTGAATTAAAATCATCAATTTAATAAAAAAAAAAAATCACACAATAGCTTATAAAAGTACATAAAATTCACCTAAAAAAAACCTACAGAATGTGTAGTGTATTTTAAAATCAGTAAGTAACACCCCAATAAATTTCTTCAACAAGATTCATTTCATTTCCTTTATTTATACAAGTTCGTCTCATAGAAACACAATTGTCTTATTTGCAAGAGAGACCTCTTATACAGAAATAAAAGTAAAATCAATGCAAAAAAACCCAAAACATTAATATAAAACAAACACATCAACAAGTACAATAAAATAAATTTAAACAAAAGCAACGCTAACTTTAAAAGATGAATCTAAATGTTTTTCTCTGGGTTGATACTGAACCATAAGAGTATTTGTTTTATGCTAAAAGCTTCAGCATGTTTTAGTTTCTGTAATAATGATATACAATATATTTTTATTGCCATTTAGTTGCATTAAATGCCTGAAATCTTGATGAATAGGTTGAGTTTCAGTCAGCAGTGAAGCAGCTGATCGTCCAGAACAAGAAAAAACAAATTATGCAACTTCTCTGCATAAATGCAGACAAAATAAAGATGTGATTAAAATGTTCTTCTCACCAGCCTTTACTAAGACAGCTACTGTCCTGTGGCTCACATTATTAATGCAGATCCAACACATTTAGGTTCTTACTGTTTCTGTTCTGGCCCATGTGTTGCACTTTTCCTTGTTAGGGTGTATTAAATGCATGAAAAGACCAGCAGCATAGGACTAAAATGTTTCTTTTTCTTGTACCAAGGAAGACTGTAAGGACTTACTTAAAGAAACTCAGTGCAGCAACATTTCTTTCAGTGGTGGGTGGCTGGAATTGGATCATTACTGAAACAGTAAAGCAGCAACATCATGCCAAAGACCCAAGTTTTATTCAACATATTGCCTCAAAACTTCAAAACACATGTTCGTTTTTTATGTGTTTCTAAAAACATACCTCAGCAAGGCATAGGAAATGTAGAATATTAAGACATTTTAGCCCCATTGGTGTAATTTCTATCTAAAGTCAGAAGTGCCAGCAGCAGACCAGGTAGTCACACTGAGGCACTGGCTACACAACCCCTGATATTTATCTGCTGCCACTGAAAATGATAATAATTTGTCTGTGTTTTTTTGTCTGACGTGTTAGCATTTCATAAACCACAGGATGAATAGCAATAAAATGTTCAGAAAGCAGTCATTGGTTGTACATTTACTACTGATTATGTTTTGGAGTCAGTTGAATTCAGTATGACCGCCACAGCCAATCAACCCTAGCAAACAAACATGGTTATAACTCAACCAATTTTACAACTGCTAAGCTAAATCCTGATGTGGTAACAACCCCAATGTCTATTGTACAATGACTGCTGGAGATAGGCACCAGCTTCCTGCATGAAAAAGCAGGTAAAGAAAATGGATGGATGTTCATCTGCTTGTTAACCCAAAGAACTGACGAGTCAATCACATGCTAGCAACTGTAGTGTATTTAGATGTCTGCACAGGGTGATGATGATTTACAGAAGTTCAAACCAGGCACGAGAACATGGAAGAAATGGACTTTAATTGTCTGGATTTGATTCAACATCAAACAGTTGCTGCAGATTTGTCAGCAACACATCCATGATAGAAATGTTTCGTTCCACCACGTCCCAGATGTGCTGAATTGGACTGAGATTTTCAGATGGTGGAGGATATTGGAGTCCAGTGAATTCAGACTCATCAGATCAGGCAATGTTTTGTGTGTTCTTAATCTTTCATTGGGCAGTTTTGGTAAACTTTTATGAGTTTCCCGTTCTTCTGCTGCTGTAGTCCATCTGAGTACAGAGTTGGTTTCTACAGGTCTTTGTTGGAACAAATGGTAATCTGAGCTACTGTTGCCTTTCTGTCATGACTAACCGTTCTCCTCTGACCTTTACTTGTATATTTTCTCCTATTTGGACCATTCTCTCAACCCTGATGATGGTTGTTTGTAAGATTTCCAATAAATCAACAATTTCTGTTACCTAGACCAGCCATATGACACCAACTATGCCAGATTCAAAGCTACATAAAACAGTTCACAAAAATGGGTCCAACCCAACAAGGTGGGCCTAACAATGTGGCTGTTATGTGCAAATTCAAAGCAACGAAGGCATGCTTTTAATATGTAGCACTGTTTACTGTGTTTACCACCACAAAAAGGGGCAACCATGTAGTTTCCAGCATCTGTATGTTTCTTTGTTTGTCTGTTAGCAAATATCTTACAAACCACTGGAGAACTTATAATGAAACTGATTTCTCTCAAGCATGAATCTGGTTCAGGTTGGCTGCCGCAGCTAATGATTAGCTTTATTGATACTGTAACAGTTTGGTGTGGATGTAGCTCAGATGCATCTCTTTCACACACTCTGAGAACAGATCTCACAGGTTCTTTGTTGAAAACTTTGTCATGAAAAGCAGCAGGAGATGAGTGCTCCTTCACAGAATGCTACTTTTATTTTCATTCAAATTAAATTAAACTAAGTCAAGTTGTTTTGAAGTGGAAAAATTAAAAAATGTATTCCTCACCCAGTTGTTTTTCACTTCTGTCTTATATTTGGGTCTAGAAGTGAGTGAATAATGGCTTTTATTGATTAGACATAAACTGACATAACAATCTGATACGCCTTACTGAGCTGCAGTTGTTTTGAACGGCTATTATAGATTTTTTTTTTCGGACCATACTGTATATAATGCAGGGGAACCTTGTTGGGCTTTATAACAGAATCAACATAAGTGGCTGTAATGATAGAAAATGATTTCCACTCAAAAACCACTTAAATGCTGTTTATCCTGATTGAAAATTCAATATATTACAGAGCCCAGAAGTTTGTATCTTTTCTGTGCGTGGATCAGTGTCTGATGGAATAAACTCTTATCAGATCCCCGTCGAGTCAAACGACAGCGTCACAGCAACACGCTCACACACCTCTGGAAATTGAGGTTGTATTGATTTCACAAATTACATTTCTAGTCTTTTTTTTCCCACACCAGAGACCAGAGAAAGCAGCTGGTGGCAGCTGTCAATCACACGTCAGTGGTATGAGAAGAGAAAGAGGAGGAGGCTTCTCTTTTATACTTATCGTTTTTCTCACCTCTTCCTTATCGCTCCTCCTGATTTTCTATTCTCTGCATTCTCCACGCAGACTCACCAGGCTCCTTATCAAGCCGGCCCCCTGACTTCCCCCTCCGTCACAGGAATCAAACCCACTCCTCCTTCTTGTTTGCCATATTTCCATCTTTACCCCTCTCTTATCATTCCATCACCATCAAGTCTTTTTTTTTTTGCAGCAAAGGACGAGACCAATTCCACGCAGGGCCTAGTTAATAGCTATAAACACTTGTACATTCTCTTGTTGACGCCTACTGTGTGTCTGTACTATTAGCAAAATGTCGTGTGAATCACAGAAGGAACTTTTATGAAACTTGACATTTGCAATTGATTGGCTTTTAGGCCCCGTTCCACTACCGGCACTGATGAATTGGGACTGTATGGGTTACATCATTGACTTGCGCCTCTGCGTTGTAACTGTGACATCCAAAATGGTGGGACTGGTTGCTGTTTTGGCATTTGTAGTCGTTTTTTAGGAGATGAAAGCACATGAACTAAAAGAGGCTTATACACCAGAGTATAAACCTACTTCTTCTTAAGTTCTTCTTCTTTGATTTTATTGGCAGTTGTCAGATGGATTTAGGTGCATTACAGCCACCACTAGACTGGAGGGTACTTGGTGGACATTCATATAAATCATCACATGCAGCAATGAATTGTGGGTAATACACTAATACGCCAAAGTTTGCTTGGATGCAGGCTTAGTCGAAGTGTGGATCAAGGGTGCAAAAGGGGCGGGGCAAGAAATCACTCTGGAGAACTGGGACACACTACGCACTCGAACCCTTCAGCAGGAACAAGGAGTACACAGTTGTGGAAGTGCAAGTATTTGGTCCGGGCCCTAGACTCAACCTGATTCAAGATGGCCACCAAAGTTAACAGACTTGAGAAAAACAAAACAATTGCTCGAACTCAACCTTTTTTATAAACACTGAGCTGAAATTCAGAGTGCTGATGACTTCATATTCTTTTAGAGCGACATTAGCTATGTTTACATGGACATAAGTAATCGGTTTAAACGGCCATTCGGAATAAAAATGCGTCATGTAAACACCTCATTCGGATTATTCTGATCGGATTCAGCTCGATCC
>JARVJO010000001.1:16447533-16482318 GCA_031762555.1 Cynodonichthys magdalenae
CAGTTCTGAAGGCAAAAGGGGGTCCAACCCGTTACTAGCATGGTGTACCTAATAAAGTGGCCGGTGAGTGTATATATCAATATTTTAGTCTCACGGTTCAATATTTTTTTTATATAAAAAGAGAAATTTCCATGCCCTTCTTAACCTATCGAAATTACTTATGAACAATTATTTAACCTCAAAAATTCGATTAAATGTTGCTGAACAAGCAAGTTTCTCAGTGGATCTGTGCTCGACAATGCAGCCTAGGTGGAGTAGTCGAACACAGATCCAATGATCTTTCAACACAACGCATCTTCAGAAGACAAGTTGATAAAATTAATGTAAAAAATCTGTATTGTTCAATACATAGTGTGTATTGAACCTAACGCTATGTATCACCATATATAGATTAGCTTGGGAGCCAATGTCATATTTATTAGCTCAAGTGCTAACGCCACACATACATTAGCTCTGGAGCTAACACTGTATTTATTAGCCCTGGAGCTAACACAAAAGTTGTCATTTCTCCTCTCTGTCAACGTTTCATTTAAAAGGGCTGAACGTCAGATATTATCGAAATTTTACGTTCAAGCTAGAGAGCTCGCACCAGAGCACCGGTGAGTGTCATCCATTACACAGAATACAACATCTGTGTCCCAAAACATTTTAGAAATTTATAAGACTAAACACCCTACAATGTATTTAGTCTTTTTTTTTTACAGCTGAAGTAAATGTTTATCAAACAATGTCTAATTTTAGAACTAGTCAATTCCCTTTAAGTGTGTAGACTCTGATCACACAAAAAAAAAAAAAAACATCTCATGTAAACAGAGTCCTGCTGACTTCAGATCATGTCTGCTTTAAGTCAGAGGAAAAAACTTCAAAATGAGCACTGGTGATTAAATAATTATATTTCCTCCACTGTTCAAGCGAATGTGACAATAAAGCAGTGTTTGCTGAGGTTGTTTTAAGACAAACAATCCTTACTTTGGACCTGGCCCCACTTGAACTAGCCTTTAACTTGTCTCCCTTGAGAGAGTTTCTTCCTGACATCACTAAACGCTCTGTGGGATTTCTGCAGATAAGACGCAGATTACTGATAACTCTGAGGAGCACCACTTTCCAAACAGCAGAACTGGCCAGGACAGGAAGTCGCTGGGAGTATTAACAGGCCTGAAACCGAAAGAAGAGCGGCGGGCTAAGATTTCTGGGAGTAATAACCGCTGACACATGAAGGAGGACAACAAGGTGACGGGAGACGAGGGAGAAGAAAGGAGGAGGTGGTGCTGGGAGGTGAGGCATGGAGACTGATTGCCTGTGACAAGCTGTTGGTGATATGATGTGGACGGGAGGCCGCCTGAGACCACCGGGGGGACGGAGGGACGACCAAGTTAAAAAAAGAAAGTGAGGGAAAGAGTTGAAATGACATGATGGAAAGCAGCGAGGTAAAAGACTTTAATGTCTCCATTATGGAGAAGTGGAGCAGTAATGGAGCCAAAGACGAGGGAGAGACAAAGACGGGAGTCAAATTGGACCATTTTTTTTTTCAAATTCAAGCTTTTATTTTAAACCTCCTAATCACAAACATCACAAAAAGGTAATTTTGGTTAAAACAGTGAACCGTGTCACGACAAATCCTCTCAAATCCATTAGAGGTGCCACCATTTCGGCAAATCTCACTTTCACAGGAACAAGCGAACACAAAGATCCCAGCTGCTTCGCTCCTCCCAATCTCGGCTCAAAATGCTTCAAATTTTCCTGCTCTCAAAAAAAGTGGGTGGAAGGATATCACCAAATCAAGGCAGGAATAATCACCGAACATCTGTGAAATCCTGATGAGAGGCAGAGATGGAGGAGCCGGTGCGCTCAGTCTTCCCCACCTTTAGGAAAGAGAGAGAGAAACGGAGCGAGGAGGAGTGTATATCTGGGATTAGATAAGAGGAGAACGGAGGAGAAGAAAGCAAGGAGGAGATATGGAGGGATGAGTAATTGAGACAATGATCAGCAGTGATGGAGGGGGAGATGAAACGCAGCGGTGGATGGAGGAGAGGAAGGGCGTCGCTCTGCCACCCCCCGTTCGACGGGGAGGGCGAGACGGGGAAAGTGGAAAAACTTAATTAATGAAATAATACTGCAGTCAACCCCGATCAAACACGAGCGGTTTGGAAGCAGCCGCCAGCCAGGCAGGCAGAGAGAGAGGGAGGAGGCGAAGTTTTTGTCTCTCGTGTTTCTGTTGTTGTTACCAAGGTCAGTTTAGGCCAAACCGCCCTCCCTTTTCCGCCATTATCTCAGCTCTAGTTGCCAACTGTTACAGAAAAATAAAAAAAGGACACTTGAATCACATTTTTCAACCATTCAAGGACATAAATCCCAGATTTGACTTCTTTTCAGTTCTTTACTGACAGACACTTTGCTGTGGAGGAAGATGAAAACTTTTATCTTGTAAATTAAGACACATTTCTGGCTCTGTGTTTACCGCCGCTGGCTGTTCTTGCTGTCCCTCTCTGTCTGTATTTTTTTTTTAGCCTTGGTTAAATGTACGCTGAGTGACAGCTAGCCTTCACCAAGAAAACAACCCATAAAAAACACTTTTTGTGCATTTGCTGATGTTATCATTTCCATCACGTTTCCCTGACAAGTTTTCGGAGCAGCATTTCGCTCCGCTCAGAAGTCACGAGGAGTGCTTTTTGTTGCCTAATGTAAAATGTTTCCGGCTGAGTTGGGATATAGCTTTGGGAAATATGCTCGCCTTCAATGCCACTGATAATGTAAGAAACTGGTGTGAAAGCAAAACGCACCTTGGAATTCAAGAAGGTGACTATGCTGAAGCTTTGACAAATTTTTTATGTTTTTTTTAGTTTTGGGTACTATAGAGCAGAACCTGTGTTCCCTTCTTTGTGAGAGCCTGAAAGACAAAACCCTGGGCTAAGTAAAGGTAAAGTAAAAGTTAAAATAAAGAGTTAAAATACCTGCATATTAAAGATCTTCTGGAGTGTCTGTGATACGTTTAATCCAAAGCTGAAATAAAATAAGTTGTAGATACATGCTAGTACAGTACTAGCATGTAGCTACATTAGTGATTTTAGTACTGTCTTAGTACTAACAGTAAATGAGTTGACCAGTTAGCTAATGTGCTAGCTGACTGTGGTCTCAAACTTTACTTTTAAAGTTTAAAGCTTCTTTTCTTTTTATAACAGTGAGGTATATCTGTTGAAAAACTGTTGCTCCCCCTAACCACTCCGCCACAGCCTCCCAAACATCAACAAAGTTGTAGCTTTTAATGCTAGCATAAATGCAAAGCTAGCTACTGTGCTACAATAGCAAATTGCACACTGGTTTTGACGCTTTTTCCATCTTAGTGACAGTAAAGGAAGCAAAACTGCATCTTGAACAACCAAGTTGCCTGAAAAGTCATTAAAAAATGTTATTTTTATTACTTAATTTAGAGCTCATTTGTAGCTTTATATAACATAAATGCTACATGTATAAGGTAGCTTCTGTGCTACACTCTACAACAAATGCTTTGAAGTTTTTTTGCTCGTTTTGTGGCAAAATGATTAAAGGGAGCAAAAAGGATGAGGATTAAAAAGACAGATTTCAAAACAAAAAGAACAAATAAACAAACAGGCAACAGCCAAAACACTTAAATTGTTGTGGTGTATCAAGTTTTATTGACAGAGTTGGCCTCTATTTGGTGATGAAGTAAAAAGCTGCGTCATGGGTATGGGGTAACAAATTCACTAAAAATCGCTTATTTCCCCCCCACATTGTCGCACACTTGGGCTAGTTTTGTTTGTGTTAACGTGCAGAAATGAATGTTCCCATCTGTGTAAATCAACATAAAACCAATGTGTAGTTCTGTCTTTAAAATGACCTTCTATTGTTTAGATTTTAAACCATTTTTTCCAAAACAGCTACACAATTTGAGCTTTCCACTCGGGTGGGCTGCAGAGTCAGTGTGAGCAGGAGGGTAATGGCAGTGGGATTTACTGATTCTAACGGCTCGAAGAGTTCCATGTGTGTCATCGAGATGATGAAGAGCATAAAAACTGATCTCCTCTCCCTTGAGGCAATGCTGAAGGATAAAATCTCTCACTCCCTGCCTCCTTCTCCCTCTACGTCCTCTTTGCCCACCCTACGAAAAAAAAAAGCCTGAATCTCGCCATCGAAATTTCCTGTAACTAAAACCGTCTTCATAAATCTCCTCTGACACTTTTATAACCTGGCTATGACGCACTAACGAAGCTATCACAAGCCATTACCTCGCCACTGTGGCAAAGGCATTAAGTTGTGTACTGAAACAGAACAGGCATTATTTTTGCTCCCCCTTTTTAAAACGACACAAAGAAACGCCGACCCAGTGTTTTAAAAAAAGATATATTTTTGCTGGCATTCCATCCTCAAATACACACCAAACACATCATTACTTCTAATACAGCAGAAAGTTTTTTTTTGTAACTTGTTTTTATGCAAGGGGCACAATTTTTTTTTTTTTTTTTCGGTTCCATTGTTGAAGACAAAGGCCTGCTTGTTGAGTGTGTTGTGGTAAAACTCCCGATCCAGAGACGGGGACTGGCCACAAACGAGGACACGCACAAACAGACAAAAGACGTCTGCATGATTGGCGCCTCCGTTTCGTGGTGACGTGATGAGCGGTTTGGAAACATAAAAAAAAGTAAGATACGTGCACAGCTTTGAGTTTGGTGCTGATAAAACTTGCTTGAAAACACTTGAAAGCACCCAAATATAAGCTCTAGAGATATTTTGGTTACTGTAGTTACAAAAAGTTTCAAAATAAAGCCCGGTGACTGTGTGTCTGAGGGAGAGACACGGGTATGTAATTACCATTACACCAAATTAATTTTTTATATTAGGGTTCATAGATCTGAGGTAACCCACTAAGTAAAATTTTTCTGGTCTAGTTCTGGCCCACAATACCATCTACACAGATATCACAAAGAATGATGGCCCAGATGTGGTTTGACAGAAGTGGTCCTTGCATGGGCCAGCACCACATAAAACCAAATTACAACTGGGCCAGTTCTGGCATTGACATACTTGGGCCACATAACCAAACATCAACCATGCAAGTTCTGGCATGCCATCATTGCCCAACCTGGCCCAAATATGGTTGACAAACCCCTTTTCATGCCAGCAGTTAGCCACCAGTGCCAGTTTGACACCAGTTCTGGCTCAGTTCAGATCCTACAACGAGTGATGGCCCTTTGATGGCCCAGATGTGGTTTGCCAGACTTGGTCCATGCATGAACCAGTAACACGTCAAAACAGACCAGACAGGTGTGGGTCAGATCTGGCAATGATGGCACTGTTTTTAAGATGGCATTCCACAACTGGCCCAGTTGTGGTTTCCTTTATGAGGCCCACATCTGTTAATACCACAACTGGCCCAGTTGTGGTTTGGTTTATGTGGCCCAAATCCGTTAATGCCACAACTGGCCCAGCTGTGGTTTGGTTATGTGACCCAAATCTGTTAATACCACAACAGGCCCAGTTGTGGTTTGGTTTATGTAGCCCAAATCTGTCAATGTCACAATTGGCTTGGTTGTAGTTTGGTTTGTTTACGTTGTGATGGCCAATGCATGGACCACCTCCGGCAAACCAAAGCTGGGCCACCAAAGGGCCATCATTCTTTGATGAATCTGGGCCAAGTACCTTGTGCTGTTTAGAACTGGGGCAGACAAATTTTGTTATGTGCTTCTTGCCAACTTCTGCACATGAATGGAGGACCAGGAGGTGAAGGGACCAGTCCAAGTCCAGACCAAGGCTGCGATCCAAGTCAGGGTCCCAGGCTGAACTCACATGATCCGTCACATGCTGACCGAAACAACACGGACAAGAATTTTTGGGGAAAAGTCTCACGCAAGTCCCCAATTTTCACACACACACATGCCTCCAGGGAGGAGGCGTCATTTCCTTGAAACCCACATACATGTGCACACGTCCATCCAACCCGCAGGGGGGAAATAATCTCAGTGTCTTTGCTTGCGTGAGGTTGATCTTTTCATCTGTGCTCGATGACATTTTAATTCTCAGCAGTTATTCTCTTTCCATCCATCCTGTCCTATTACAATCACCCACCCACTGTCCACCTATTCACCCCCACCACCCGCCCTCCCTCCTCCTCCTTCTGCTACCTCGTCTTTTGATTTCCTGCGAGCCACAAGAGTAAGCGACTCAGAATCACATCGTATTAACCTTCAGCAACCTAAAAAGAAAGCAGCATACACGTATAAGTACATCAAACTATTCATGCCTGCCTTTATTACATTGATCCCTGCCACCCATCAGAGTCCCCCCCAACTAAAAAAAAACAGACAAGAGTGAGGTATGCACCTGATTATTACACCCGACATACATGTACGTACGCACATGGCTCCAGCTGTAAATGCCTGATTGCTTGTGACAAATCTGCTGCCAGTTTTGACTAAAAAAGATGGTTGGTGCAGTTAGCCGCTGACTAAATCTGCTGTGTTGCATCTGCCGTTGTGATAAATCAGCTGGGAATTAGGGCGTTGCATGTGTGGGTGACTTGTTTTTGTGCGGGCAAAGGTCAGATGTGTTTACGAAAGTCATCGTTTATTTGGATGTAGGACAAATCCTCTGGTTTGTAATCTGGTTTAAAGGGATCTCTGTCCACTTGCACATGTTGGTCTTAGTATGTTATTTCTCTATTCTATTAAAAGGTATTTGTAAAACAAGAAAACTTATAATTAATTTAAAAAATGGATATGTTTATTACGTTTTTCACTTCAGCTGTTGTTGCCATCTTTTTACTGATGCAGTGAATTCTGGGGCTGATGATGATGATGGATTGCTGTTGAGACCAAAAACACAAAGAGTCGAGGCTAAGCCATTACAATGTGTGACAATAAAGTTACATTTTGAATTAGTTTCTATGTTCTGCACATTATAAGGGTTAAAACAATCAAACGTGATTAACATGATGCTAAGCAAATTACCTCTGGAGTTAACACCACATATTTGCACATAAGTTAACACCATTTCTATATATTAACTCTGATGCTAATGCCATTTACTAGCTCAGGAGCTAATGCTATATATTTTAGCTCTGGAGCTAACGCCCCATATTTGCACATGAGCTAATGCTATTTCTATATATTAACCCTGGTGCTAATACCATTTATTAGCTTGGGAGTTAATGCTATATTTTTTAGCTCTGGAGCTAACGTCGCATATTTGCACTGGAGCTAACGCCATATAAATATCAGCTCTGGACCTAAAACCATATCTTTATTTCAGCTCTGGTTCTAACACCATATATATATTAGCTCATGAGCTAATGCTATATTTTTAGCCCTGGGGCTAACACTATATATACATCAGCTCTGAAGCTAACACCATAAATATATCATGGCTTGCAATATATATTTGCTCAGAAACTAATGCAAAAGCTTAAAGGCTAAAGCTAAGGTGAAGCTTCAATGAAGAAACTCTGGATAGAGCTCGCATATATTATCATTTACCCAGAATGATGTGTGGCGTGAAAAACATGGCAATGTCCACAAAACAATTTATTTCTTTAATTTATAAAAAAACTAAGCAGTCTACAGTATTTCAACAGTTTCTTAATAGTTGAAGTAAGTGTTTTTCAAATAATGTCTAATGTTACAGCTAGTCAGACATCATTTTAAAGCCAAGCAGGTTGATGGTGATGGACAACCAGTATCTTCATTTACAGGCTGTATATCTCTTCAATCTTTGC
Source organism: Cynodonichthys magdalenae (assembly GCA_031762555.1). Classification (NCBI taxonomy): domain Eukaryota; kingdom Metazoa; phylum Chordata; class Actinopteri; order Cyprinodontiformes; family Rivulidae; genus Cynodonichthys; species Cynodonichthys magdalenae. Next base: position 16,455,260 of record JARVJO010000001.1, read on the forward strand.
AGCAGCATCTTCATATTTGTTTATAGCTGTAATAGAATGTAGGTACATGCGTGCATGTACACACATGCAGAGAGGAAGGGCATATAAAAGAAGGTCATCAGTGAGCTTAAACACAGAGGCTGATTTATTAATTCTTGGGTAATGAAACGTCTAAAAAAACAAATCATCACCACATAAATGTAACAAGTCTAACTACGTGTTTTGGGAAATTTAATCCACGCCTGCTTAATGTGACTGCCAGAGCAAAGACATGCATAATAGAGCAAAAGAAAGACAGGCAGGGACAAAGCCAGGAACAGAAAAAAAATAAAAAGAACTAATGCAAAAGAAAAGAGGGAGAAGGGCCATTAAAAGGAGGCCTGGTGACTGGGTGGATAAGTCTTGTGTAACGTTGGTAAAGTGCTCGCCATGTAGGACAGTCATGACCAATGTTCCTTACAACTGGGTCAACGCTCCCATCCTGGGGCAGCGAGGGCGTTGTGCGTGTGTGTCTTTGTGTGTATTTGCGTGCGCGGATATCTGTTAACTTTCACAAACCTACCAGAAACTACGGTCGCTGCAATCCCTGTCAAGCGTACTTCTGCGCGGACCTCCATGCATACTCAATGAATACTTCAATGATTCCTTATCAATACTTAATGAATACTTATCAGTGAATCCCAGAGTGATTTCTACAGCAGTGATTTTCAAAAAATCAAAATAGCACGGAAGCCTTTCTAGTTATGGCTCGGAGCGTGATGCAGTGGAGCCGAGGCCGGGCTGGCGAGTTCATGGTCGCGTTTGAACGTCTGAACAGGATATTTTTCCAGCTCTGGCAGAGGTGACGCAGCAGTCGCACAGAATGAGATGCAACACTTGAAGCAATCACATGGGATCCATCAGTCCACAGACCCCTGTGCGTCTGTCCATACATGTCCTCGTCTGCTGGTGTCTGCCAGCGTCTTCGGCTTCACGCGAGTAGCCCTTCTCCATTATATCAGGCACAACATTTGAGGCCCGGAGAAATGGGTCAGCGCCAGGCTTGTCGTTCCTTCTCATTGTCTCTCTCGCTTGTGTTATTTTTTTATTTTTTCGTAGCCTCTCTTATTCCCAACTGGCTCCCAGAATAAAAACTGAAACACCTCTGGTTGTCTGTTCTTCCCGCGGCTGCCTGGATGTGGGTTAAACTAGCAAAATTTATCACTTTCCCCTCCTCCTTTGCTTGAGTTCCTTGTGCGGCTAATGAAGCGATAATAACGCGTTAATATAACTGTTCCAAATATATTAAAAAAATAGCAGGATTCCATGTGTACTATGGCAATTTCTGCCTTTTGACACACTTATAAACACAAGAGATTCAATACTGGCACATTTTTGTAATTGAGAAAAACACCAGTGTTTTTTTTTTTCAGAAACTTTAATGTTTCTAAATTAGGATCCTGCTTGTTTTAGATAGCTCTTTAAGTTAGAGAAACAGAGTTTAATCCTGACAGGACTGAAGGTTCAAAGACATCTCAGCTCATTCAAACACTATTTTATAAACTCAATCTCATATTACACCATTAGTTACGTTAAGTGCAGAAAGTGCACTTGAGGACCACTTCTGGCAGGTTTAAAGGTATATATTTGAAGAAATTTGGCAATTCGATACAACTGACACAGGGGTCACTATATGATATATCGTGATATATTGAGATACTATAAGCGAGGTGATATATTGTCATTTTTTTCTCCAAAAGAATCTAATTTTTAACAAGCCCATCATGCATTACATGCATACAATCTGACCTAACCCGTTTTTACAGACAATCCGTACAACTTGATATGTATGCATAGTAGGGGAGTAGATCACCAGCTTTATCACAATATGATATATCGTTTTGTTTGGATGACGATACAATGTTTCTCCATATCATGATACAACTTAGATTCAATTCAATTTGTAAGTTTGTGATAAACACATCGATCCACATCGGGCACATAATAACAATATGGATGGATGCTTTGTGCTCCCTAAATCTTTTGAACGGCTACAAACGGCGGGAACCAAGTCACAGATGAGACAAATCACAAGAGCCTTCTCATGATTTCCTCATGGGAAAGGTCACATGGTACGGCCCTAATGTTATCACATACTGTCACTGCTGCTCACGATTGAATGGACCTCAAGATTTAACCCATTTCTAGTGACTAAACTTGTCCAACACAAGATTTTTATTGTCCTTATTATTAACTGGTGAATGATGCCCACTGCCCATAACCGTAAGTCATTCTTTTGTCATGTTTTTGGAAACCCTACATCCTCCTACAAGTAAAAACACAAAAAAGATCGACCATTAACATCCCTATACGAGTGCACAATCCCTACATGGGAGCCAACAGTCTCACATTATTCTGATTTACTGGCTCAGTTTAAGCGTGAATTCTGTGCACCGAGGAGGAAAACAAGAGACAGCTACACCTCGAGTCCCAGCTCAGTTTCTCCTGACACCTCATCATACGTTCATCACACCAAAAAATAAAAAAATAAAAATAAACAAGGTGTCACTCTTCCTCCCCTCTTCTTTTAATTACCACCTTTTGTCCCACTCTTTGTAAGGGCCTCTCTCTCAGGCAGAACCTAACTGCGATGCGACATGGTCGGTCATTACAGGATTACAACGCTGGCGTCTTGCCACGAACACGCCGAAGACGCAAAGGAGGCGACCCTCACTGAGCGCCTGAGAGAGCAAACCATTCAACAGTAAACTTCCTGCTAAGACTAAACTTCGCAGCTGAAGTTTTCTTTACAAACACTGTTGAAGAGTTTGCATAAAACCATTGAAGGAATGCAGAGCATGCAGTTTGAGTCATTGGTTACCAAAGACTTAAAAGACTGTTTTGGGGGTTTTGTGATTGGCTGATGCTCAGCGAGACTGTTTTATGTCTTCTGTTTGTTTTAAAATCAAAACAAGGCACAATGTCCAACATTCTTTTGGAATGAGATAGATGACAAGGCAGCAAAAAGAAAAAAAACACTTTGAAAATCTCTGTGTTCGTCTGAAATTAGCTGTCGTTTGTTTTTAGGAACATCAGTCGCACTGAAATTAAAAGAAAAGCTGAAAAATCATCTAAAAGTCAGACATTAAAATCAAATTGGTTGTGTTTTTCCTGATTTAATTAACTCAAATGCAACTTATAAGGTTACAGAAATTAAAACGAGCGAAGCTGCGTGGTGGAAGGACAATAGTCTGACAAAACAGGAAGAGCACCAGAACGACGCCGAAAAAAGAGGGAAGTGGGTCAACGGTCTGAAGGGAGGAACGTGACGGCGGGAGAGGGAGAGAGCCAGTTAGAGCGAGCGGCAAGATGGTGGCCGAGACCAGGGATGGGGTTTCTAAATTAAGACGAAAGAAAGCAAAAGCGTGTGAGAGAAGGAGGAAGAGGAGGAGAGCGAATGTGAGCGACGGACAAGAAAAAAAACGGGGATAAGTCCATGGGAGGCGAGGGGCTGGAAGAGGAGCGGGCCTCATAAATGTCACTCCTTTCTGGGCGATATTAATGGCAAATGCCAAAGACCGAACTTACAGGAGGGTTAATGTTCCTAAATACGCACAAACTCGTGTAGGAACGCTGTCAAACACAGGGATTTTCACCGCTCAGACAATGACTTTTGAAAGGAGGTAGAGAGGAAGTGGGCCTGCAGAGGAGCTGTACATCTTAAAGACTGTAATTACACACAACTGTCAGTCTAATTAAAGCTTTTAATGAACTCCGTTAGAGCCCAGAAAGGACAAAAAAAACCAAAAACTGCCACCGGAACACAAGCGTGTTTGTTTGCGGAGCGTGATAAATGATGAGCTGAAGGAAGAATGAGCACACAAACACAATCAAACATTTTAATGAGGCTCCGAGCAGCTCTGAGGTCCCAACTTCTAATAAACATGTGTACATTTAAAGGGGGCGTGCACAAAAAAAAAAAAAAAACACGCGGAAAACTAATTATTCCTGTCACTTTCCACGGTGATAAAGTGTTTAAGTTCTGCCTACTGCAGAGGCGTGACCGGACCCGGGCGAAAGGACCTTTGGAACAATTGAATTTGCCATTAGGGGAAACTTTATTTAAGATTAGGTCTAAATGTTGCACAGCTGAGGTTTTTATCTGCGTAATAAATCATTAACTTTGGCCGCCGAAACCGTTGGCTGCCCTCTTTCACCGGCTGGCCTGGTATCGGAAAATAGATCGCAGTCAGAGAGCAGAAAAATGTTGGGCCCGGGTCTCAGGGCTGATACGGCGCAGCAGGGTGGGCAGACCCAGCTGGGATGGGGATTTATTTAGTTTTATAGTGTTTAAACAAGTTTTGTTCTAGTATCTGAGTCACACTTGTTGAGTTTTCTTGCAGGTTTTGTATTCGTCAAATTTACACTGATTAAATATTTCTTTTGTCCTTTTCTGGTTTTCACCTGTATTTAATTTGTCCATCAGCTCACCTGTACTGTTTGTCATTAACTCATTAACAGTTGCCCCTGAAATTCCTTTAAAGCCTTTTGAATTTTTGTTAAGGGTGTCACGTTAAAGGTAAGAACCAGAGGAAGTTGTCTGACACCCTGGTTTAAGAAAAAAAAAAAGCCCCCTGTGGAAATGTCCAGAAACGTTTAAAGGCAGAAAAGCCACAGTTTTTTCCCACCGTTTTAGCAAAGACTGTTAACTGGTCAAGTACCTACAGGAGTGTGGGCACAGCTAACCAAAAAGTTAGCTTCGCTAACTCACAGCTAACAAAGTAGTTAGCTTCGCTATCTCATAATCCGCTAACTAAAATATATAGGTTCTCTAATGCTAAACATGTAAAAAAATAATTAGCGTAAGCTAATGCTAAACAGCTAAAAAAGTAAAAATTAGCTGAAGTTAGCACTAACAGCTACCTGCTAATGTATCTAAATATTAAATGTTACATCTACATGTTTTGCTGAAACTAAATATTTAGCTAATATGCAAACTCACACTGCCTGTACCAAATTTTGGTACCAGAAGTACCAAAATAAAAGTACCAAAATAAAAGCTCAAGTGTTTGTAGAATAAAAATATCATATAAAAATATAGAAAATTCAAAACATAAAAAGCATATTTATAGAAACATATTCAGAGACTCATTTGTCTATAAAAATAGCCTAGCTTTTTATTTTCCTGGTATTTGCTAAATGTTTAGTTTCAGCTAAACCTTTATTTTTAGCTTCAACATTTACATTAAACAATTTAAAAGTTGACTTAAGAAAACTACTTTTTGAAGCTAAGTGTGAAACTTTTGCTGGTACTTTTCCCTCAGAGCAGATTAGCTGTTAGCTAACTTTTTGATCAGCTGTGCCCACCACTGCCAGTTCTTTTCTTTTTAGTGGATTTAAAATGACCCAAACGGAAAGGAAACATAACTTTGCTACAAATCATTTGCTCTGGAAGAAAAAGACGGTTGTAAATCACGGGTCGGTTTTGGAGCATTTAGGACCGTTATTAGACGGTACCAGTGGAGACACGATGGGAACAGAGGTTAGATGAGGATAAAATAAGCAGGTCGCCAGAAACAACGTGATTCATGATTGATGCTTTAATCCCCCCCGGCTGCAGGGTCAACACCGGCCTTGGAGCGTTAAGCTACTTTTTTTTTTATAATCAACATTTTCTACTTTAAAAACATGTGTTTTTACTGCTTCTAAAGCAGGTTTCCCTAAAAAACAAAGTAGTTATGAAGTTTTTTATTTTATAAAAAAACGATAAAAATTCTGACTATTATTCCACTCATTTGTTTTATTTAGAGCTTCGGCTCGTTAGAGAAAAAAATTGTTTGGGACAAAGAAAACAGTCTCTTTGGTTCTCCCTGGAGCTTTTTTTGCCCCCCTCTCGCTGCACGTTGTTCTGTCAACCAGCTGTTATGACACACACACACACACACACCCACACACACACACACACACACACACACACACACACTACAGACACACAACCTGGCTAAGTTATGATGTTTAAAATGTAGCAGCCAAGACCGAGCTGTTGAGCACGGAGGTCCTACTGATGGATCAACACAGATTCAACACAATGAGGTGTGTGTGTGTTTGGGTGTGTGTGTGTGTGTGCTGCACAAATTCAAGGACATTTAGGGCAAACACACAAATGCATACATGTGCACACACTTATATGTTAGTATGTGTGTGTTTGAGTGTATGCATGTGTGTTTGCCCTTAACGTCTCTGAACCAAAAATCTGAGTTGTGCGTGTGAGTGTGTGTGTGTGTGTGTGTGGGTGTGCACCGTTTGCAGTGTAACATATACATCCTGGAATGTTTCACTAATCTTTACCAGTCCAGTTTCTCTTTCTCACCTCTCCCCCGCAGCCCCCCTTCCTCCCTCAATCCGCCATCATTCTTGTTTCCAAAAGAGGAAAGCAGCAGAAACACACACACACGCACGCACACACACCCACACACATAAATACAACAACATGGGAGGCAGCCAGCCGAAATAATACATCTTGACATCTGTGCCTGCATACTGCTCGGGGGAGAGATCGGGGAGAGGGAGAGTAAGTGGAAAGAAGAGAGGAGGAATATGAAGGAGAAGGTTGATGGACAGCAGAAAGCAGGGGGCAATTATAAACCACTTGTGTGTGTGTGTGTGTTGTAGATGTACACTTATTGTGTGTTTTCATGTATGTGAAAGTGTGAAAGAGGAAGAGTTTGATGGTGTTTGTTTAGCTCCTCTGTGATCAAAACTGTGTGCTTAGCTGGATGGCAATCTGTCTCTTTTTTAACCAGTTGTGTGTGTTTGTGTGTGTGTTTGTGTGTGTGTGTGTGTTTGCAGAATCCTCTTGCAGACATGTGGGCGTATTTGCATTGTGTATACCTTTAGTTTAAACGTGTTTACAGTTGTGTCTTTAATCCCGTTTGCAGCTCTCGAGCGTGTCTGGAGGTTTGTGTTCAGGAGTACATCTGTGCTGCAGTCTGTCTGCATCTCCTCCCTAAATGTGTGTTTTACTGCTTTAATCTCCGGCTCCCGTTTGCTTTAAGTGAAATCATCCACTCTCGTCTGGTTTAATGCAAGACTGGAAAAACCTGCGCCGATTAGCACAAAGTTTCCTCCGGCAGCCCGTCCCCGAGGTCGCTTGGCGTAGCCCGGGTTTTTGTTTGATGTGGAGTTTATTTCGCCTGACTGCTGAAAGATAACTGTCTCTTTGTGTCGCCTCGCCTGTCGGTTTCGAACAAACTTTATCTGCCAGATAAGATCGTTCTCACGCCGCGGTCCGCCGGAGTGGATCAAACGAAGAGGAGGGGTAAAACAAACTCGTACGGCAAGTTTGAACAAATCCAAAATGGCGGAGCATTAATGCGCAGTGAAAGCGGGTTTCTGAATGAACAGAGAATGATAGAGAGTGATTGACGACTGATCCGTGAGATAAAAAGGTCAGAGGACAGAGTCGTTGTTTTCTGTACAGAACCCCGGAGGGAAGAGCAAAAATAAACCTCTTACAGGATGATGTCATCCTTCTTGGATTATTATTTTTAATTTGTGTGAAATGACACCGGCTTTTTCAGAAAGTGGCTGCAAAACCAGGGGTGGAGTCAAGGGGGCCAATAACTAAGTAAAAGTAAAAATATATTAACAAAAATGGTAAAAAATTTAATTCACTCATGAGAAAAGTACTTAAGTAAAAGTCTATCTATATAAATATAACCTACCTGCTTATTTAAAGCACAAAAGCTTAAGAAATATTTAAAATATCTCCTAATTTCTTACCAATAAAACAAAACAAACAAAAAACGAACCAAAGACATGAATAATTCTAAAAATATAGTACAAAATCTAATATTTTCTGGTTAGTTACATAAATTGTGTTTTGGCATAATATAATCATATTCACATAGATAAAAAAAGTAGACACGAAAAGTAGAAGTTGATGCTGAAACAGAACGAACACCACCTTGTGAGAACAGCCGTGTGAACATCATGAAATCTGTCATGGTCAATATGTGACACTTGACAGCCCTGCTAAAAGCTAACCGCTGATGGTTTTTAAAGTTAGCAAAAAGCTTATCTGCTAAACGATAATTAGTTTTGCTGTTAGCTGATTAGCAATGCAAAGCCTACCACTGATAAGTTTCTTGATGCATATAAAAAATATGAAGTGGGCGGGGCTTAAACCGCAACATTTCAACTAAATCTGGCTCCAAAAACACAAGGCTGTGCTCATTAATGGCGATATTTTGGCTCCAATTTTTTAACAACGATAATTTTCTGTTACTTGTTTCTCCTTTCGGGATCAGCTGGCATTCATTTCCAGTGGTCACTGAGATTCAGGGCACACCCTGGACAGGTCTGCAGTCCATCACAGGGTGGGACAAGAAATCTTAAATTTTACCTTTTTATTTACTGACTCGTCTCGACTGCTGCTTGCAGAATCTGCAACCGTTGAGCTTCTGGTTGAAGCTTTAAAGAAGGGACGACGGAGCGTCTGAGTGGCAGACACACAGGAGGATGGAAACAGAGGAAGACGAGTTTCCCACCTGAGGGGAACTTTCAACAGGGTCAAGTGTGTAGTTCTGGTGTAAAAAAAAAAAACAGCGAGGACCAATTCATATTTTAAAAGGGCCTTTCACACAGCTCTGACTGCAGAGATGCTCCTGTAGCAACACGAGCCCACTACCTCTAAGGACTTCTAGCAGCTCTTTTAAGGCCCTGTTTATAAAAAAATAAAGGTTTTCCACAGCTTGCCAAAAAGTGGCAGATGGCTGATATCTCCGCTCACAAACCGACTGACAAAAACTCACCAAACTAAATTTGTTTGGGCGGTTAAAAGATTAAAATAAACGAGATGTGCTCTGTGCACCAAAACACCAGCGGCTAAAAATAGTACTTCCACAGAAGTTCTTAAAGGAAAATCTATTAAAAGTCGAGCATTCCTTGAAGGAATGCATACAGTCCGATGCCTCTCATGCTGTTTTACACTCATCTTGTGGTTAAAAGAAACAAAATTACAGACATTTTGATCCGACCTTTTATATTACATCAATCACATGTGACCTGTCTGCTTGGACTGTGTGTTGAGAATGACTCACAGCTACTACCACACCAAACTTTAGCTCAGTGTCTGTAAAATCCACTGATTTGTAGCCATGTTTGTGTTTTTTAGGTTCAGTTGGCTGTGGTGGCCATCTTATATTGGGTTAAATCTAAAAATTAATCAGCTGTAGACGTGTATCCAGTGATTATTTCCTGAATGTTTTGTCAAAATCCATCCAGTGGTTTATGAGATATTTTGCTAACAGACAAACAGGCTCAACTCCAACTTGTAATGACACAGTTTAAGGTACAGATGTCATGGAATGGGCTGTCCTTAAAGTAAGTTGTGGGAACAACTCTCAGCTACTACTACACTAAATTTTAGCTCAATGTCGGTAAAGTCAACTGAGTTGTAGCCATGTGTGTGTTTTTCAAGTTTGTTTAGCTGTGGCCGCCATCTTGAATTGGGTTGAGTCTAAAAGTTAATCAGCTGTAGACAGATATCCTGTGATAATTTCCTGATAGTTTCGTTAAAATCCATCCAGTGGCTCATGAGATATTTTGCTAACAGACAAAAATGCTCAATTCCAACTGGTAAGGCCATGATTTTAGACAAAGACATTGTGGAATGTGTTGTCCTTAAAGTATGTATTGGGGAGAACTCCCAGCTACTACCACACCAAACTTTAATTCAGTTTTTACAAAATAGACTGAGTTGTAGCCATTTTTGTGTTTTTTTAGGTTCACTTGGTTGTAGCGGCCATCTTGAATTGTGTTGAGTCTAAAAGTTAATTAGCTGTTAACAAACATCCTGTGATTATTTTCTGAAGGTTTCATTCAAATCTGCTCAATTTATCAAAAGATATTTAACAGTACAGACAAAGAAGCTCCTCCTCATCAGCAAGTCCCCTCGTGATTCTGTTCATCGCCTAAAAATATTCTTCCCACAAAAGTTCTTGTGACAAAAAAAAAGGTATCAAAAATCCCAGAAAACAGGCAGAATCGTGTTACAGCTTCATAAAAACACGAAACCCTAAATAAACCATGACTAATTCATCCCGCGGTGTCAGATTTCCAAGTTGGGAGATCCTTTTTTTTTTTTTTATTTCCTCGTCGCCAAAAAACTTCTCCGATGACTTTGTTTGTAATCTGTTTAAAACCGCTCGTTCCAAGTACTGTAAATCTGTCCTGCTCCTCTAATCTTCTATTCATCACACGTTTCCTAATCACACTCCAGAAATAACAAACCTGGATTTACTTAGTCTCTTCTTACTCTAAAAAATAAAAAAAAATAATAAAAAAAACGAGCCGAGCCAAAAGCAATCAAAGCTTTATAGTTGGCGTATGAATCACCGAAGACTCCCAAACTGCCCTGTTTGTCTTGTAGAATAAACTAAGTCGCCAATTTTAATTAAATGTTCCGGTGATTTAAAACGGACCTGCAATAATGTAAAAGAGCTTTCTCGCCAAGGTCGGGCTTGTGAAAACGGTTCCTAAATCATCAAAAAGGACGAAGCTGAAAAAAATCATAAAAAAGGTTAAATTAATAAGAGAGACGGAGAAATCTCCATCAAACTCTGAGCAGAGCTGGACCTCGGTGTTGAGGAAAGAAGCTGCTGGTTCTTCTAAAAGTCCCCGACTGACGTCATCGCCTCATTTGTATGATTTTAATGTAATTATAACTCATTTAATATAATTATAATTATAACCCAACTTGTCTGTTCAGTCTAGTTTTAGTTCATTTGTTTGTTCACATATTTTAGCATCAGGAAACGTTTGGTCACTACCCAGAGTTCATGGGACCCGTAAATAGAGACCTTGTAGCTTCAGGCTCGGTTACCCAGAAGAGACACAGAGTGGAAACCTTTAAAGCAAGAGGAACCAGTTCAGGTGGTTTTGGGATTTACTAACGAGGCTCCCTGTAGACTTCTTACAGGGAGGCATGTCCCACAGGAGGAGACCCTGAGGAAAACCTGCTGGAGAGACTACAGGATGTCTCCTGACTGACCTGGGAACGACCTGGAGTTGGCTAATGTGGATGGAGAGATAGATGGAAAGACAGATGAATGGATGGATGGACAGACAAATGGATGGATGGATGGATGGACGGACGGACGAATGGACAGACAGACAGACAGATGGATGGATGGATGGATGGATGGATGGATGGATGGATGGATGGATGGATGGACGGAGAGAAAGATGGACAGACAGATGAATGGATTGATGGATGGACAGACAGATGGATGGATGATGGATGGACAGACAGACGGATGGATGGATGGACGATGGATGGACAGACAGACGGACGGATGGATGGATGGATGGATAGATGGAGAGAAAGATGGACAGACAGACGGATGGATGGATGGACGGACGGACAGACGGATGGATAGATGGATGGATGGACAGACGGATGGATGGATGCACGATGGATGGACAGATAGACGGATGGATGGCTGGATGGATGGATGGACGGACAGACAGACAGACGGACGGACGGACGGATGGATGGATGGATGGATGGGCGATGGATGGACAGACAGACGGATGGATTGATGAACAGACAGACAGACGGATGGATGGATGGATGGATGGACAGACTGACGGATGGATGGATAGATAGACAGATGAATGGATAAATGGATAGATGGATGGATGATTGGATGGATGGACAGAAAGATGGACAGACAGATGGACGGATGGATGGGTGGATGGGTGGATGGATGAATGGACAGAAAAATGGACAGACAGATGAATGGATGGATGGATGGATAGAGAGAAAGATGGACAGACGGATGAATGGATGGATGAACAGACAGACGGATGGATGGATGGACAGACTGACGGATGGATAGAAAGATGGACAGATGGATGCATTTTATGTTACTTGAAGGAAAACAAAAGTAACTTTTTTGTTTTTTTTTTACTTTTAGCAACAAAGTCTTTAATCTGGCAACCCTGAAGATGATGTAAGTAGCTATTTGTCACATCGTGGCCCTCATCATCGTCGTCTTTGTCGTCTTCTTCTTCTTCTTCTTCTTCTTCTTCTCCTCCTTTGTTTTTGAAGCGCCACCAAGAGAGCAGCCGAGCTGGGCTGAAGGTGCAGAAGAATTAGTTCACTGTTTTCACTCATTACGCCGTCCTGACTGCCTCACTTTGTCTACGTCTTTATTTACAACCTTTTCTTCATTTTCAACTTCTCTGGCAACCACACACACACACACACACACACACACACACACACAGCCAACAAAAACCCTGCTTATAATGAGGGCATGGGGTGTCTGAGTGTGTGTTCTTTGTGTGTGTGTGAGCGGAGATGGAAGGATTATGGCAGTTCCAGAGCTGTGAATAGGGGCCAGGCCAGGCTTTGGCCCCGGCTGAATTAATTACTCTAATTAGTTTCTTAATTGCATATATTAAACCAGTGGTTAGCAGGGCTGGAGCCGCGGTTAGGGCCCGGATCTAAAGCTGGAGCCGGGGGTGTGGAGACTGGTGGACAAAAGACCGTTGCGCACCAACATGAACACCCCGAGAGAAAAAGTGGCTCCACCCCCCCACCCCCGCCACTTCAGATGGTTTGAAGTGGAGTAACGAGACCTCAGCGCTGAGGGTATTCAATTATCCAAACCTCCTCCCTCATCAATATATAATCACAGCATACTGCAGCAACAGATGGGGGGTTACCAATATGGACGACAAACCCACCCCTCCACCCCCACCCTACAGCCACAGGGAGAGGGAAGAATTAATATTAGAACCACAGGGACCACTTGGAGTCATCTTCATCTGAAACCCGGCACCGGATCACTCAGGTGGTGCTCCGGCCCGCCAAACCCTGCTGCCGGTGAGGCCGCCATAAACCAGAACCTCAGGGTTCTTCATCAAGCTGCTCCACTTTCCAGCATCTGTTAGCATCTATTTTTAGCTAGCTTTTTCCTAATTTGGGTTTCCAGCTAGCTTTTTGTTATTTTTACCTTTAAGCTAGACTTTTGCTATGCTCAGCTTCTAGTTAAGTCTAAGGTACTTTAGCTTTTAGCTAGCCTTTTTGCTAATATAAGCTTACAGCTAGCCTTTGTTACTCTTAGCTTTTAGATAGCTTTTTGGTAATTTGAGTAAACTTTAACTATACTTACCTTCCAGCTAGTCTTTTGTTACTTTTAGCTTTTGGTTAAACTGTTGTTACTCTTAATATCCAGCTAGCCTTTTGTTGCTTAACTTTCAGTCAGACTTTTGCTACATTAACTTCCATGTAACCCTGTGGTTTTTTTTTTTAGCTTTTAGCTAGGCTTATTGCTAATTTAGACTACCAACTAGCCTTTTTTTTACTTTTAGCTAGACTGTTATTACTCCTAACTTTAAGTTAGCTATTTGTTATTTTGAGCATTTATCTAGACTTTTGCTACCTCTAACTTCCAGCAAGCCCTCTGTTACTTTAAAATTTAGCTAGTCTTTTGATACTTTTAACTATTAGTTAGACTTTTGCAACTCCTAAAATCAAGCTAGCCTTTTGTTACTTTTAACTTTTAGGTAGACTTTTGCTGCTCTTAGCAGCCAACTATCCTTTTGTCACTTTTAAACAGACATTTGCTACTTTTCATGCTCATCTAACCCTTTGATTCTTTTAACTTTTAGCTAGATTTTGTTACTTTAAACTAGCATTTTGCACAAATGATTTAAGATGGCCACCACATCAGTCAACACTACAATCATTGTGTTAAACTATGCTGTGGTTGTGGTTTAGAATCATAAAACACACTTTGAGTGCTACACATTGTAAGAGATCTTTGTTTCAAATTTTGGCAAAGAGCCATCTGTAACAGGTAAGATAATAACTGCTCATAACATTTCTGCAGAACCTCCCTTCGAATGATCTGAACTCCACTTTACAGCAGGAAGTGCAAAGCTGGAGAAAAAAAACGCTTTGTTGTGTTTTCTAAAATGCGGCCAAAGCATTCTCACAACAACAGCGATTAGTGGAGAACAAGCAAAGAGCGAGTCGGCTAATGAATCTCCCTTCAATAAACAAATGGAGCACACGTGCACACACACACACACGGCGTGCACGTGCACAGGCGAAAAGTGATAATGATGTTCTTTGTGGAGTTTTGGGGGGTAATTAGGGCTGCCTAAATGGTGGGTAAAAAGGATTTGCAGCTGATTGTTTGTCCTTGTGTCTTTGAGCCTCAGGCCCTCTCACTCCTCTGAGTGTCAACATCGTCTCCCCTCTACTGTCGGGGGGAGAAAAAAAAATCCTCTCTTCATCTCGTCCAGCAGCAGAGCATTTTCCCCTTGTCTCACTTCGTTTTTTTCTGCTCTTTTTTCCTTTTTTTCTGCGTGCTCAAATTATTCAAGCTTGTCAGTTTCCCCTACAATTTACACTTTCTCTCTGTCTCTGGTGCTGCTCTTCCTCCTGCCGGTACTCTTCCTCTCCATCTTCCACTGCTGAACAGCTGCTGGCTCCAATTGTGCAACACGAACATCATAATCTGACTCACACACTGTAAAAATGTCATAAAAACTATACTAAAGTACAACACCAGCAGTCTGTAGTTTGTTCTCTTAAAGGAACAGTGCCTATTATTGGGTTAAACCAGCTTGCATTCTTTTATAGTAATAATATTGTTATTATTATTATTATTATTGTGTAATTATTGCAGTCTTAACTACTTCTGCTTACTTTATGCAATCAAGGCCATTCATATATCTAAAAATGTTCACCTCAATCAAGTTTTTGTAACTTATACTTTTCAAAATATTTAATTTTATTTAAAAATATTTCCCCATAGAAATACAATAAAATCACGTTGATTCTTTTAAAAACAGTGTTCTCAAAAATTTCTCGACTTTTAGTTTTTTCTTTTAAATTTTCATTCTTGTTTATCCGCAGCTTCTTTAGTTTGATGAAACAATAAAAATTACTGTAACTTTTATACTTTTCAAAAAAATGTAATTTTATTCACAAATATTTCCAAATACAAATACATTAAAATCACTTTGACAGTTTCAAAGTGTTGTCAAAAATGTTTCTACTTTTAGTTTAGTTTTTACTTTTTACTTTTAACTAGCATTTTGCTCGTTTGCCTTTTTTTAGCTCAAAGCTAACCTTTTGCTACTTTTAGCTATAGTTCTGATATTATGCATTAGCATTTAGCTTCTTCTTTAGGGTTTAACAACTCAGCTTCAGATTTTTTCGGCAAGTTTACAAAGTTATTCATCTCTCATACCGTTTATTACAGAAAATATTTAGAGTTTGTTTAATAAATTTTGAGTTTTGTTACATGACCTTCAGCTGACAAAACCTGTCCAAACAAAACTCGAAATATGAAAATATGTAAAAATGTAAAAATGACCCAGTCTGGCTCTAGGATTTTACTGTCTTTTTCCAAATAAACATTTTTTTCCCCACTTTATTTCTATTTATTTATTCTAGATTAAGTTTCCCTTCATTGTCAGTTTTTATGCTAGGCTACGCTAACGTCACTCCAGGCCATTTTTTCTTCCTCCTCGCCGACGAGGAACGCGTTATTACCCAAAATGGCAAACAGATGCGTTAGTGAGAAAAGTTTTAGTTCATCGGCGTGTGAAAGCAAACACACACATGTTAAAAAGGTCCAAACATCTGTCTGAGCGAGCGCTCTGATTATGTTGATCAGGGGTCATGTTTGTGTGAACCCGAACACTAAATCAAGGCTATATTAGCGCGATAATTCGCTCTGCTGATGGCAGAGGTCAGGCAAAAGGTGCGCTCGTTTTAAACACCCTCCTGCGCCTGATTACCAGGACTGGCATCTTTCTGGAAAAGCAGGCTGCGGCACAACGACGACTTTGTTTGTTGAGCTGTGTGTGTGTGTGTGTGTGTATGTAGCGTACAGACAGTGTTGGAAGGTTAAATGAATCATACACTGTGAACCAGGCCCAATCCAATTAGGGAGGTATTCTTCTTGTCTGACCTTTAGCAGGAGAGACGCATTCACACTCACTCGTGCAATCAACCCCAACCCCACCGCCATCACTAAACACACAAACAACATCCGCACAAACATGGCAGTCACGCAAGCTGCACACACACCAAATCCCACAGACAGTAGCGGCGCTCTGATTGCTGACCTAAATCGGCCAGGCGATCTGTCACTTTCTCTTACTCACACTCAGCACACATCTTTTTTTTTCATCTTTTTCTCCCCTTTCTTTTCTGTTTTCTCTTTTTTTTCTCCTTCCCTCGCTCTCTTCCAGTGTCACTTCACATCAGCTCATGCTCGTCCCTCTTCTCTATTATCTTTGCCAGAGAGGCCTTAGCCTTGTTTGTACCAACAGTAGAGATATGCATACGGACGTGTGGTGTGAGTGGGTGTACATATTTCCTTGAAGGAGCGCACATCGCCTGCATCCGTGAAATAAACATTACGCACAACCTCATACGATAAAGTGAGATGTCACGCTCAGAGTACGTGTTTGTGGACGACTCTCGGATACTACCACGCCAAATTTTATCTTAAAATCTGCAAAACTGACTGAGTTATACCTATTTTTGTATTTTCTAAGATGAATAAGATTTGTTGGCCATCTTAAATTGGGCTAGCTCCAAAAAATAATAATTTGTCGATGCATATTTATTGTTTATTTTCTGAAAGTTTCATCGAACTACGTCAAGTAGTTCCTGAGATATTTTGCTAACAGACATACAAAGCTGACAGCAAAGACTTATTGGTAAAATTTTAAACAAATATTTAAACAACCACCTGTTGGCACTCAGACTGTATGTTTAGGATCAGTCTCAGCTACCACCACACCAAAATCTGGCTCCGTATTTGTAAAATTGACTCAATTTTAGCCATTTTGATGTTTTTTTAGTTCAGTTAGCTGAGGCGGCCATTTTGAAATGGGTATACTCTAAAAGTTAATCACTTGTAGATGAATTTTCAATGTTTAATTCCTGAAAGTTTAATCAAAATCTGCTAAGTGGTTAATGAGATATTTCACTAACAGACACACAAACAACTTTTTAATAGCAAAGACAAAGACAACAAAACAACCGTTTAACACTCGAGTCGACAACTATTGTTAAAAAATAAGTCGTTTTTCTCCACTGAAAGATCCAGATAAAGTTTATCTCCAGAGGAGGGAGGAATTAGCCGGATCTCTCTCTCGCCGCTCGACCCTCGCTGGCCTCCTCGATTCCATTTTCCACTTATGCACTTTATTTGAGGCTATTTTCACACATGAGAGTTCGACCGAGGCGGCTCGCCTCCAGACTTTTCGACGTGTCTGGTGGAGTGTGAACAATGTGTTGCAGACCAGAGAAGCAGGTCGGACCCACCTCAGAAATACTTGTTAGGGACCAGCCAGAAGCACAAACACCAGGCGTGTCCCCCCCACCTCACATCCAGGAGGGCGGTGGGGGTGGGGGGTATCTGAACATGCTTCATGTTGAAAAATGTATCGCAGTTTAGCACCATTATGTTGGGGGTGGTCTGAGTGGTTAGACTTTCCTTAAAGTGAAATTCAAGCACTTTTTTGGGGAGAAATTTTTAAGATTTTAAATAAATCTCCTCAAAGTGATGATGATGATGAGCTTCATCACAGGAAGTTTGATCTTCTGTTTGTTTTAAACAACTAAAGACAAACGTTACCTCAGCTACACTTCACATCCAATATTTTTCCATATAAAAGTTTTAAAGCAAATTTCTAAATCTGACACTTTATTCAGAGACGAGCAACTGGCAGCCCGCGGGCCACATGTGGCCCAACGGTGACTTCATTCCGGTCCACAAAAAATGTATTTTTTTTTCTTTTTCTAGTCCAAATGAGCTGTTTCACACTCTGCACCCCTCTTGCTTCCTGACCGTTTCATTCTAGCTTAATAGAGGGTTTTACGACTATATAGCTGCGCAGAAACATTTTCTTTACAAATGATTAAAAGACGTAACACAAGGGAAGACTGGTCCATCCAGCCTTACATCTTTGCTTTAATTAAACAAACAGATCCCAAACTACGACAAAAAAAAAGTTTCTGAAAACACCAGGAGCCCACAGGATCTCCTCGCTGCAGGGGTCAAAGTTTCCCACCTGACAGGTGAGGAAGAACCTCTCCTCCTCCTCCTCCCTTCAGCAGTTCTTCCTCCTGGCAGGAGGCCTGAATCAGAGAACTTAAACTTCTTCAAATATTCAGCAGATATAGATTTCCACGAGTCCCTCGATCCTCCGCCTCTTTACACTCAGCTGCCTCTGATCCATGTCTGTCTTTCTTTCTCTGAATGTTTCGCTCGTCTCACTGCAGTCACAAACAAAGTTGTGCTTATGCGCGCACACACACACACACACACACACACATACACACATATGCGCAGCCACGCTCGTATCCACGTGGGGAATCATAAAGTGACGGCAAAGAGGTGCAGCTCATTTAGTCTGCAGTGCGGCGCTTCTCCTTGCTTCCTCTCCCTCATTGTTTTCTCCTTTCTTTCCCCTCTAGTTTACTCCATTTTGCTGTTGTTACCCATCTTTCCTCCTCTTCATCACCCCCCCAGACACACACATACACACACACACTTCCTCTCTCCTAGAGTCTGTGTCGTTTATTTCAGCTTAACCCTGATAAATAAACCAGGGAGTAGCTCTGCATTATTGAGCACGGTGACATTGCAGTCTGAACGCACGATGCCCACCCTGCACCGCTCAGCAATTAGACAACACACACACACACACAACCCCACCTGTGCAAGTTGTCCCTAACACAAAAATGGAGTTCTAATAAATTAGGACCGGGCTTTGGTCCCCAAAATGACTATTAGTCCAGACAAGGTAGGTGTTTATACCAGAAATGGTCCTGAAAAGGTAACAAAAACACACACACACACACAGCCATCTGTCACAGTGTATAACAACAACAACACTGCAGTCCCACCATGACTGACCCCCTCGCTCCTACAGATCAGGACCAAACTTCATGTGAACACGTATGTTTTTCTGTTATGTGTGTTTGATGCTTTGTGTGTGTGTGTGTGTGTGTCCCCGCCTGTATGCCAACGTGCGTGTGTGTGACAGCACATATATTTACGAGAAAGCCCCCATGTGCGGAGATGTGAGCGCGCATATGTTAGCAGCAGAGAAGATTGCTGACATCTGTGTGTGTGTGTGTGTGTGTGTGTGTGAAACAGACAGACATCCGTCACGTTTGAGGTCATATGTAAGTTGACTGTGAGGCTGCAATCATTCACTGCAGGTTGGTGTGTGTGTGTGTGTGTTTGAGAGTGGCCGTGTGTTTCAGTGTCACCCTGCAGATGAGCTGCATCAACAGCCACCCTGTCTGTTAGGCTCCGCCTCCGTCAGGCTCCGCCTCCGTCACTTTGTAGCAGTTTGTTCTGCCTGCTCCTCTGAAGCGAGGCGCTCGCTCTGCGTCTCCTGAGCCCTTTGGCCCACAGCAGAGGATACAGGTCTGACTGCTTGTGAAGGCAGATCCGGTTCTGGTCATGGTCCGTGGTTCTGTTGTGTTCCGTTGCTTCGCTCTACTTTTTTATTTGTTTTGTTTTTTTCTTCCATTTTGAACTCTGTCATATCCCCCCCGTCTTTCAACAGGTGTTCAGCCTCAATCGTTTTGTTTTTTTTTAAATCTCGATGCGTTTCCGCCGAACATCCATAACATTATGACCACCTGCCTGCTGGTGACTAAGGTCCTCATCGTCTCCAGTAACACAGCCCGGACCGATCCGAGCGCTCTGGTTCCGGGACGTTAGCGGTGAAACTCTCATCAGTTAACGCGTGGCGCCTGTTAGTCATCAGATAAGGTCAGATCTGTATCTGCAGCCTGGTTCATCGCTTCAGACTCATCGTTTAACGGCTTTTAAACATTTCCAAGCAGCCGTTTGTGAGTTATCAAACGTCTGGTGCACCGCAGGAGGTCTGCAGTAAGACATGAAGTCTTACAAGATAAATCTCAGTTAATGTACTCTTTTAAGGTCCAAGTTTATGTTTGGCATGATTTTTTTTTGTTTATTTTTGATATTTTAGAGCAGTAAGAAATAATAGAAAAAAGGTCAAAATTTTGATTTATTTCAAAGTTATATAAAAGCTTTGTAGGTCGTGGACAGTGAGGGCTATGTTTACGTTGGGTGCGTACCTGCATTTCAGAACTACACTGTAATAACTGCCCATCTAATCAAGTTTTAAAACCTTATCCAGAATAAAAAAATATATATTTTCTATCTTGTTTTGAGACTTTGAGTCAAATTAAGTGACTTCAAGAATCTTACCGAGTGCAATTGTTTTACTTCATTGGCAATTTTTTCACTTAATTTGAGTCAACTTTCCAGGCTAACAAGATAAATAATCTTACACATTCTGCTCTTGTTCAGTACATCAGTCTGAAAACAGAATCTAATTGTTTTTTTTTGGCTGGATAAGATTTTAAAACTTGGTTAGTAAACACACTCAAATTGCACCGTTTCATTCATCGCATGCTAAACTTTTCATGTTTTATATTTTGCAATAAAAAGCTTTAAACAAGATTTAATGAAATTAAATGAAAGTTATGTTACAGTATCAACAGAAAGAATGTTTAGGAGCAGTTTAGTACTTTTAGGTTTTCTTTCTTTATTAATGTTAAAAAAAAAAAAAAAAAAGAAAAGAGTTTTGTTCACAAAACTTTGACCCGAGCTGCACTCTCTCTAAAACTCCACGTCTAACATCAAAAGTTAAGTTTAAAAACTTCTAATTATATTTGATTGTAATTGTCGTAAAGTTTTAATGAATTACACGCTTTATTTTTTGAAATAAATCTTTGTGAAAATGTAAAGTTTACAAACCCGGAGCGATCAGGAGGTGCGTGTTCATGCAGACAGCGTCACACCAGGCTGCTCTGAAAGGATGCTTTAAAACCAACTGAAAGGTATGATTTGAGGTTTGAGTTGTGTGTGTGTGTGTGTGTGTGTGTGTGTGTGTGTGTGTGTGTGTGTGGGGTGCAGGATCCGAGCGCTGAAAGACACGAGGGAGGAGACGCAGAGAGTCGGAGACAAAACAAGAGAGTGAAAGGCCGGGGCGACGCAGAAACGGGTTTACATAAACTCTGACCCGAGGTTAGGAGTGAAAACATCGATCACGACTATGACAAATCAATTTCCTCACTCCTTCTCTCCTCTCCCCGGGATACGGAAGAAAAGAATTACATTTAATGAGATTCAAGTAATCTGATTACAGAACAGTGGCATCTGTGATGCATTAGAGGCTGAAAAAACTCGGGAAGTTTGCATTTTTCCCCTCAAATGACTGAGATTTTCTGGACTCGCGGATCGATTGAAGCACTTGTTGGTGATTGAAGAGTGGGAATCAGAACGTTTCGAGTTTCATCAGGATTCGATGTTTATTATGATGACAAATCGCACAGGAAGCCGTTCACTCGGTGGGCTTTAAGCAAGTTACAGGTTCTCCTTAAT
Source organism: Cynodonichthys magdalenae (assembly GCA_031762555.1). Classification (NCBI taxonomy): domain Eukaryota; kingdom Metazoa; phylum Chordata; class Actinopteri; order Cyprinodontiformes; family Rivulidae; genus Cynodonichthys; species Cynodonichthys magdalenae. The sequence continues at coordinate 16,476,697 of JARVJO010000001.1, forward strand.
GGCTTTGACTTTGAAATTAACTTTCCGGCGACCCGTTTCCTCCCCGACGCTCCCGCCCCCGACAGACAGTCCGACATTTTTCACCCGCGCCGTGCAAATGAAATTACAGCACGTAATGCTTCGTAATTAAAACCAGATAACCCACAGGCCGCTGCCTTTACGTGCAAACACTCTTTGGCTTGGACCGAATCTGTGGAGCGACCACGAGTCCGCAGCCCGTTCTGTGAAATTTCTGCTGACACGGATGGTTAGCACGACACCGAAGTAAATTTACAGTCAGATAAACTAATTAATTATCTTAGCTTTATGCTGTTCTTTGTTAATGCTCACTATACACAGTTAATGTCTGTTAGCAAAATATTTCTCAAATAACTTAACGGATTTGAATAAAACTTTTAGAATCTAATCACTGGATTGACACCTACAGCTGATTAACATTTGGAGTTAATCCAATTCAAGATGGCCGCCACAGCAAAGCGAACTTGTGAAACACATAAACAGCTGGAACTCAGTCAGCATTAAAGACGTTGAGCTAAAATTTGGCGTGGTAGTAGCGGAGACTGATTCTCAACTTATATTCAGAGGGTTAACTGATGGTGTGAAATCTGTACTTAAACATTGCCGTCAACCTTTTCTGTCTGTTAGCAAAAACTTTCAGGAATTGCTAAGCAAAATTAAATGAAACTTTCACAATCCAATCACTGGACTCACGCCTACAACTGATTAACTTTTGGAGTTAATCCAATTAAAAATGGCCGCCACAGGAAAGCAAATTTAGAAAACACATAAGTAGCTCAAACTCGGTCAGCATTACAGACGTTGGGCTAAATTTTGGCGTGGTAGTAGCTGAGAGTGATTCCCAATCCATAAACAGAGTGCCGACAGACTGGGCTACACAAAAATATGTATACCTCAGTGAATGTTACAGATACTGAGTTCAGGTTTGGTGTGGTAGTAGATGAGTTATTCACATCACATACTCTAAATGCTACCTTTGTTCTTTATCAACAAGATTATCATAATCAAACTCTAGCATCAAAGGCAGTGGGCGATATGCATTCCATCGAGGAATGCCAGATCTTTAATCTGAATATGTTATCACTCTTTGCTCGTCGAATTCTTTTGCGTACAAAAAGAAGCCGAGCGCGGGCGACCTTCTGCTGCAGCCGTGAATTGATCGGCGTGAAGCGGTCCATCGATCGGTCTGGTCTGCAGGTGTGGAGATAAAGGCGTTCCTGTCTCCAAACTCCTGATTGTCAGCCGAGAGTCCACGAACAAAAACAGAGCATTGAAAACATTATCGTTTCTTTTTTGTTTTGTTTTTTTCTCCTTAAAGGTCAAACAAATCTGTTTATTTTAACAGGGTTTATGTTCATAAGTTGTCAACGGATGATGGTTTAAACATCTTGCAGGATGAAGAAGAAACAGCCCATCCTGGTTTGGCTGCTGATCACTGAGGAGATTTTGGCCTAAAAGACGTCTAAATTGCTGTTTTCTTGAAGGTAACATCCCTGCTTGCAGAGTTTTATCAGAGCACAGACATAACGAACAGATGCACCTCGGTTTAGTCTTAAAAACTTCACCAGTACACGGCTGTTCTGCCGATCTAATCACATCATGCACGTCTGATATCATCCCTACAACACACAGCATGTTCAGCTTATTGATGCCGAGACGTCGATAAAACAGTTTTTTTATATAAGCATGTCTTCATGTTTACATCCAGTGTTTTTAACTGAACAAAGCCATTATTATTATTTTTTTTTGTAAAGTCAGGATACATTTTAATCTATTTATTGTGACTAAAAAACAAGAACAACCTCTTAGAACAGGGCTATTCAACTGGTGGTCCCAGGGCCACATCAGGTCTGTTGGTGACTAAAATCCGGCCCACCAATTGGTTCATTAATCTCTTGAGCCTAAACTCATGTTTTTTTTTTCAGTTAAACATAGACATGTGTGGTATCTACAGAAACGTCAGAATGTTGGCTAGAAGCTGGTAAAAACTATTTCTATGACCACCCAAGACAAAACTGAAAAAATAAAACTACAATCAGTTAAAAAAATGGGGCAAGTCAGAGATGATAAAATAATATTTGTGCTGAATAGGAAGCATAATGTGTTATTTTTGTTTTTGATGTTTTAATTGCGCTACTTTTTTTACATATGGTTCTGTATGTTGTTTTCATGATTTAATGCAGCAAAATAAACTAATTCAAAAGTAACAGATCTTTGTAATACTTGGTTTATTTACATAATGACTTTAATTACTGGACATTCGGCCCCTCAGCTGTTGGCCTGCAGTAACTGTGGCCCCCGGAGCAATTTAGTTAAATAGCCCTGTCTTACACCTCAAACAAAACTTTTTCACTTGTGTTTTAGAGCTGGTTTGGGCTTTTCTGGCATGTTTTACAAATTTTATAGGGGTGCAACAATACAGAAAATTCATGATTCGGTTTGATACTTTTTCGATACAACAAAGATAAATTTCCACGCCCTTCTTAACTTGTAAATTATTTAAATTAATTATGAACATTTGTTTAACCTCAAAAGTACAGCTTTTTAATGAAATGTTGCTGAAACAGCAAGTTTCTCAGTGGATCTGCGCTCGATAATGCAGTCTAAGTGGAGTAGTCGAACACAGATCCACTGATCCTTCAACACATCTTCAGAAGACAAGCTGATAAAATAATTTTTTTTTAATTGTATTGTTCAATACATAGAGTATATTGAACCTAAAGCACTGTATTAAACAGTTACAGATACATGTATTGTTGCACCCCTAATAATTGTACACACTTGGACTGTGTGTCGTATTAAAGAAATACTAAATACATGAAGTTTTTTGAGGAAAATGTGATCCAAAGATAGAAAGATATACAGGCTAAATGTAGGTCTAACCTTTAAATAGTAACTAAAACTTGTTACTAATCAAAAATATTAGGTTTATCTTCTTTAAAGTGTCCATTTTTAAGATTAAAACCCATTTCTACATTTACAATCAGACAACTAGACGTGTTGTATTGTGTTTATAACGTATTGTCTTCATGTTAGACAGGTGTATTCTCACTGAACAGAAGGCACCTGGTCACCATTAGCTTATCAGCAAAGGTCTCACAGGTCAACTGTCCTAAATGTCCACAATGAAGAAGACAAAAACTTTGCATAACATGCTTTTATTTTGAAACAACCTCTGGCATTATCCTTTGTTTTCATGTTCTGTGGTTGCTGAGCAAAATGCTGATCTGAGGATGTGATTTGCAACAACTAAAAGTATCTGTTGCTTATGAAACGAGAAGAGACGACGGCTCCAAACTGTGAAAATCTTGTGCCATCGTGAATCTATATGGGGGCTTTTAAAAGAAACGGAGCGCCGAGGAGTTTTACATCGACAGTTAAATTTAGCCGTCTGAGTCGACGCTTTACGTTCCCTGTAAGTGTCAATTTTTCTTTTCGTGTTTGATTTCTGCCGTTTAAGATCTGAGTCGCTGAAGAAACCCGTTTACCTTAACTCACCTGAACCCTTGTTTGGTTTCTCGAATGCACCAGTGATATCTTAACATAACTTAATCTGGATTGAACCTTTCTACTCACCGAGTGCCTCAAACAGGGCGGCTACGAGGAGCGATGGCGAGGACCGAGTGCACCAGAAACCGACAAACAAATATAGAACACAAAGAGGCAAGAGGGACTTGGAAAGATCTGATATTCTCTTTGTTTATTTCCAGCCCTCTCTCTCACCACTTCTGTCCCAGCTTGCTCTTCCTCACAGCTCTTTTCCATCCATCGTTTTTTTTCTTTTTTGTTTGTTTTTTTTAAGGAGTTTTATTCCCCCCTCGAAAAGCAGACAAAAAGAAGAAAAAAAAAACGAGCCTTCGCACACCTGAGTGAACAGAGCTCGCAGGTGCGTGGGCAGAGAGCTGTGGGAATCAAACGGGGGGTCTCTCTTTTTGTTTCTCCTGCTCAGTCTCCCAAACCTGAGGTGTTTTTTTTTTATTTTTTAACAGAGCCGGTGTTTGGATTGGAAACTTGTGGGCGGTGGGAGTGTGTGTGTTGAGTGCAGTTCATTTGCAAGCGCTAAACGCTGTTGGCTGTCAGCCCGTGTTGAAAGAAACTAAACTCCCCTTCAGGTTTTTAACTGGCGCGACCTTAAGTTGCAGATCGCTCCGGCTCGTCCTGATGACCTCATCGGATTTTCACGCAGCCCAACTCCAAACTAACCTTTAGAGGAAAGCAAAAACAACGGTTTGTGGTCGCTGCAACGATGGCGGTGACGATAAACAGACCCGAGGCCGAGGCAAGACAAAGAACTCTGTGGCCACGACAAACACAGGTTTTAATCCCAAACTTAAATCCACTGCAAAACATTTAAAAACGACGCTCAAATCTCCTGAAATCTAAATGGTCATCTGGTGTTTGTGTTTTTTGGTGCGTCCTGTAGCTGCACCACCATCTGGATTAAACACAGATCTGAAACCTGATTACCATAAACAAACACACCCGCCCAATCAGCATCTTCATCACTGGAATAAACAAACACACTTAGGCACAATCAGAAATCAACCATGCAATCATAACAACAACCACCCCCCCCCACGGCCCCATCGCACACACACTGCAGCAAGGCTCAAAGCCACGCCCACAAACACTCAAGCAGCCCCCCGGACTCACCGATGATGTAGTAGTCATGCATGCTCTTGAACTCGTGGCCCCAGAGGTTCGGGGAGAACTCCTGGAACTTGATGGTGAAGCGGCGCTCCCGCGTGGGCTCGTCACACGTCAGCACAATGTTGGGAGCACCCATCACCTCGCAGCGGTCCGCCTGCTCCCGTGACGACACAAGGTACAGCTTGTAGTACTCGTAGTCGGGCGTGGACCGGACGGTGTCCAGAGGGGGGCAGATGAGGTCCAGCCGGTCCCCGATCTGAGGGTAAAGAATGTAGCCCTTATCGTCCCGAAACCTGTGGGAAGAGACAAGAAAATAGAGAAGTAAGTTTGTTGGGGTCGGAAAGGCTGGAAATCGTTAACTGTAGTCTTTATTAAACCACCTGTCTATGGTTCTGAATTAGCAACAAATGGATCCTTTAGTTTTTATTGAAACTACTTTTGTATTTTTTTCACGTCCAAACCACAGACACCATGCAATCAACAGCATAAATACGATGATCCACATAGAAAAGATAATTACCATGCAGAAGAACAAGAGATTCAGCTATTTTCTCCTCAGAATTAGCAACATAATGCAGATTTGCTATATAATTTTATATGGAAAACTTGTCAACAGAAGCAGCAGCAGTTTCGTTTGACCAAATAATAACTTCATCTAGAACTCTGTTTTCAAGTTAGGCTGCATTGTTGTTGTTTACACAAGGGTTGGGCAATATTGAAGTAAAAAGTCTCACAAAATTTTGTGGCATTTAGCCGATAATTAATATAATGATTAGTAGATGAGAATTGTGAGAATTACATTTTCCAGCTTTCCTTGTACTCTGGTTTATGTCGTGTTTCAGGTGATTAAACAAGTTTGTAGGGTTATGGTTAGTGTGGATGGATAGATAATCCATGTGAGCGGGGGCCTCATAAGTGGGCCCATTGCTCTCCCCAAAAGACACTGGTCTTTAA
>JARVJO010000001.1:16483034-16501456 GCA_031762555.1 Cynodonichthys magdalenae
CCTATACACAAGGAACAGGGATCCCCGATCCACCACCAGGGGGACGCGCCTCTACGCAGTGCAGCCTCAGCGCGAGGAGTTTGTAGGGTTAGCATTAGCATTAGCTGCTCCATGACTCCTTTCACCATTGGGCTCACACGCCTGATAGTGATAGTGACTATGCACAAAAATACATTCTCACATGCACCAATTTCAGTGATTGCAAAGTGGCAAATATTAACTGTTGACAGTTTTACTGACGATTAATCTCATACGACTTTGCCCAACCCTAATTAGCATATTAGCTAATGTTGCTAAGCATTAATGTGAATACAATTTTACCCAACTTTAATTAGCATGTTAGCTAATATTGCTAAGCATTAATGTGAATACGATTTTGCCCAACCCTAATTAGCATGTTAGCTAATGTTGCTAAGCACTAATATGAAAAATGAAGTGAAACAGGCTGAAGTGTTTGCAGAATAAATCCTTATCTTTAACCGTGTAGAACAAATTTAGAGACATTTTGCAGTTAGCAATGTAAACAATTATTTGCAGCAACAACCTTAGCTTAAAGCTAGCTCATCTCCAGTAACTACTATAGAAAATATATGGTGATTTTCAGTTTTGCCCAAAAGATTTTAAAAACAAACTTCACTTCTTATGGAATTAGAATAAAAACTTGTGTTTCTTGAAATAACTGCTGAGATCAAAAGACAGTTCAAAGCATTTACATTTTTCAACCTTTTTTCTTTACAAAAAAAAACCCATCTCAGAGCTCATTTTCTTTTTTTCTCTGCAGTGTTTATATTTAGAAGTGAAAACTGAGGCATGTCCATGGAGGGGGAAAATATAAAAAGAAAAAAAAAAAACTGGCACATAACTATCTGAGCAGATCTGCAGAACAAAGAACAACACTGTCAATGCCAAATCTCAGGTATGTACAGTTAATTAGTTTGGAAATTAACTGTCGAGATGTCAGTAAGTCATTCAACTCTGTATGAAGTATGAGAAGTTTGTTTGTTTAGGAATACGACACCCGTCACCCTCGTTTTCAAAGCTGTAATTCAATAAATCCAGGTTTAAATAAGGTTCGTTAATCAATAACAACTTTCCCGTTTGGGTGAATCTTTGAGTAGAAATGAAATTTCAAACTGATGACGCTTCAAACTTGTGGCTCACCGTGACTGTTCTGCTTACTGAGTTGTTTTCAGAGCTGAGAAAACGTGAAGCGTGACCGTCAAAAGGGCAAAACTCAACAAATGACTCAGATTGTGTCATCTCCCTCACAGCACAAGGTTGTGTTTTTGTTTTTTTTTTGCTGATAAAGACTAAATATGACTTATGATGAACAAAAACTCCTGAGGTCTGGGATGATGTTAACGCACCAGGAGGTTCAAACTTGAAGAGAACAAGTCTTGTGACATTATCTAAATTTAAAGGAATTATTTATATTGACAAGAACAGGGAATTTGTTCTGAGTTATTTTGTGAATGCATTTCTGTTTTTTATGTACACTTTTTCAATCCAGCTACTTCTGCATATTTTGTGGTATTTTAACTGTTTATATCAAAACCTTCAGCTCATACTGGTGATGAATGACTTTTGGTCTTTGTAACTACATTTCAGAATATTTCACTTTATTTACAGAGATTTTCCCCATAGAATTCCATAGATTAAATCACTTCCTTCAAAACATTTTCATGTCTGCTATATTTTTGTTTGATTTGATGTGTTAGCTTTTAGCCAGTCTTTTGCTACTAGCTATTAGTTTTTAGCTAACTTTTTGGATTTTGTAGATTTTTTTATTTTTAGCATTTAACTAGCCTAGGTACCATTTCACAATTTTTTATTTTAGTTAGCTTTTTGCTACATTTAGCTTGTAGCAAGCCCTATTGCCCCTTTTAGCTTTTAGTTATTACATTTTCCTCATAGCTATTAGCTAGCATCTTGCCCCTTTTTGTTTTTGGCTAGACTTTTGCTGCTATTATTTTTTAGCTAACATTTCTTTATGGTTTTAGTAGCTTTTTCTTACTTTTAGTCTTTGTTAATCTTTTTTCTACTTTTACCTAGACTTTTGCTACTTTTTACTTCTAGGTACCATTTCACTATTTTTTGGGATCATTTAGTTTTTTCTAGCCCTATTGCTACTTTTAAATGGTAAATGGACTGAACTTATATAGTGCTTTATCAAGTCCCTCCGGACCCCAAAACACTTTACACTTACAGACCCATTCACACACTGATGATGGCAAACTACATTGTAGCCACAGCGGCCCTGGGGCACACTGACAGAGGCGGGGCTGCCATGCACCGGCGCCAACCGGACCCTCTGACCACCATCAGTAGGCAAGGTGGGTTAAGTGTCTTGCCCAAGGACACAACGACTGAGGCAGCTGGAACGGGGGATCGAACCGGTGACCTTCCGGTTCCAGGACGACTCCCCTAACCACTCCACCACAGCCGCCCACTTTTAGGTTTTAGTTATTGTTTTGTCCTTCTAGCTAGTAGCTATTATTGCTCCTTTTGGCTTGTTGTCAGTCTTTTGTTGCCATTAGATTTTAGCTAGCATTATTTTTGCTTGTTTTTATTTGCATTTTTCCAATTTTAGCTTTTAGCTAGTCTTTTCATATTTTTAGCTAGTCTTTTGTTGTTATTGATATTTAGGTTTTTTCTGGTTTTAGTAGCATTTTTCTACTTTATGCTAGTCTACTTTTATTGTTAGTTCTATTATTTAGGTTAGGTTTTGTGCTAGCATTTTACTCTTTTTAGTTTTAGTTATTGATTTGTTATTTAATCTATTAGCTAACATCTTGCTCCTTTTGGCTTTTAGTCAGTATTTACTTCAGCAGTCATTCAGCATTTCTCCAGTTTCTGCTACTTTTTAGATTCTCTGAGAATTCTAACCGACTTTGATGTGTGGGAGGAAGAGATTTCATGCTACGTTAAGAAGCCCCTTTTTCTGTTTTACCTCTTGCCTGAGACACCGTTTTTGTTTTCAACAAATCCACATGAACACTTGGGAGACGCAGCTCTAAAAACATGCTTAATTATTCTCTCTGTTCTGCTGTCAGACACCCATCTGAGTATTAAAAATAAACAATACGAGATCACAAAGCACACAAAGACAATGAGGGATGTTTCATACCTGCCCTGTCAAAAACAGACAAAGTGTGTTGGAGTCACACAGGCAGGAAGTGACAGTTTTATGTTGTTATATCAAAAAACGAAGCCCACCTTTTAGTCAGAACTGTCACTGATTATTTTATTACACTGTATTGTGATAATTTACTAGCACAATCCTTCGTTCACAACATATTTCTATCACTATTTCCCAGTTCTGCTGAGACCTATATGTATATATTAATTGATTTTGTTGCCAAGTTAAACACTGAAGCAATGTTGTTGGCTCATTTCAGTTTGAAGCCAATGGAAATAAAACAAACCAGTAACTTTAAATATTAAAGAACTGTAATGTTAACAGAAAAGCGGTGAAACCTTGAACATAACTTTTATTTAAAACATCTTTGAAATCCAACAAAAACATCTTAAGTTAATTAACAACCCGAGGAAGCACTGAAAATAAGATAATTTGATTTTACGTAATAGAATTAGCTAGAAAAGCAGGAACTTTTCACATGCAGTACAGGCCAACAGACCGGAGGGCATAGTCAAGTAATTCAATTTTGTACCAAGAAATATTTGTGTTTTGCACCTTTGAAGAATATCAGCTACAAGAAAAGGTTTAGAAATGAGATATATTAGCTTCCAGTGCTTTTAGCATTCAAGCTACATTACCAGATAACCTTGTTGACCTTTTCCTTCATTGTTTACTACAGCTGATTGGTACTGTCTAGTAAAATATGTCAAAAATGCTTTTAAAACATAATACTGGGTCAGTGTTTGAGTGTTTGTAAAACAAAAACAAGTATTTCCTGTTTTAGTTAAGAACCCAGGGAAGCTGTTTTGTGTATTGTTGACCTAACAGTCCCACTTTCATTGGTGGGTGTGTCCATTTTTTTAAGCGTTGCAAAGGTTTGATGACAAATATCTGCCAGACTGAAGCAACAAACAGGACTTTGCTGTTACCCAAAACTACTTGGAGACAACAGAGACAGTTTATAGTCTTTTGTTTTGCCTCCATGTTTTGATTCTTTTTGGTCACCTTTGCCACAGAGATAAGGATGTAGTCATAAACACGCTAACCGAAGCTAACCAGGCTCATGGCAGAAAACGAGACGTTGGTTTTTATCAGTTGTTTGGCTTGCGGCACACTGACAGAGAACTTGAGGAGGCAGACTAAACGTTGGAGGAGCTTTGGCTCAGACGGGCCCCGAGGCTTGCTGGGAAACCACTGTTCCACTTCTCATTACGCGGGTCACCCGGGGTTATCGGGCCATACTTGGACTGGAGAGGCAGGCGCTCAGATTCACTCAACACTTATAAACACAGACACATCTCTCTTTCCTGTTGGCTTCAGACTGGTATTCGCACCATTTATAGAGTATGAAATGTAAACACAGTGGTAGATCCCGAGGCTTATTTCTTCAGCAAAGCCTACACAGAAAGACATATCTGCCTAACAAGTTGCCTACAAACACACGCAGGCCTGAACAAATGCCCTTGTGCAGAACACAAAAGGTTTCCACCCACATCCAAACACACGGGTTCAGTTGTCTCTAAACAAGCGCAACAAAAATCAACCGACACACACACTTTTGTAAAAACAAGCACCTTTCGCTTCCTGCATGACACATTGTGCGCGTTTTATCTGATGGTATCCTGAGTCACAGCAGAGCTGCACTGCAGAATGGCAAAAACAAACACAACCAAACTCATGGGGCATGTGCTGAGAGGTAATACGCTACTGGGCAACGTTTGAAAATGAAAGGCAGAGAGAGAGAGAGGGAGAGAGAGGTAAGAGTGTGGTTAAAATAAAAAAAACAATATGTATAGGACAAGGCAAAATAAAACAAGATCTGAAAGACAAATAAGGAAAATAGGGATAAAATGAGAGAAAGATGGAGTGAATGTGAGTATATTTTTGTGGCAGAACTCAATTTTACAATAGTCTCAGTGTTCAGAGTGAAAGATTTGCTGAGTTAACCCAGGTTAACCCACCTGTAGCGTGTGCGTGGATGATACCGCCTGTGTGCTCTGTAAACAGGATGAGGTTCAGAGACCTTGTCCCAATCTAATCAAGTGGTGGAGGAAGGAAAACATGACAAATTTATCTCAGAATTCACATTTTCCCTCTCCTTTAGAAGAAGCAGCAAACACAGATTGTAGCCAATCAAGCCAGAGCTGAAGCGTAACGTCACTCGCTAACAGATGGTTCTAAAGTGACACAACGACTTGCCCCATGATTGCATCACCATATTTGTAGGTGCTGATGGAAGAGGTTAGCATTGTTTATGCAGCAGTGTCAGGGTTTCCTCCAGTGTATTATAGCCCTGGCGGACCATCAGTCCTTCCGGTCACCTTGAGTTTTATTTGCAGGTTTTAAGTGGCTAGGACCTAACATTAGCAACATCACTAGCTAATAGATGGTTTTCAAGTGACGTAACAACTTGCGGATCACATGATCACATCGTCATATTTGTTGGTGCTACCGGAAGAGGGTAGCACAGTTTAAATAGCAATACCAGGGTTTTTTCCAGTGTATTATAGCCCTGGCGGCCCTCCAGTCTTTACTTACACTTCATTTGTGCCACCGGACATCAAGACAACAGTATTAATGGCTAAGACATAGCATTAGCAACATAGCATTTCACTACCGTGGCATTAGGAGCTATTTCGATCCGCTCGACCCCCACCCTGTCTTTAAAAGGAACATGTGCATGATTGATAACTCTTAAAATATATGGTTCTTATTGATGTTATCATCTGGGTACATTTTTTTTTTACCAGCCAGCGCCATGTTTGTGTCTGACAATAAAAATGTTAGCGAAACATTACCATACCGCTCCACAGGGTTATAAACAGTTCTGCCAGCCTTAGTAACTGTTTTGGGGACGTTTTAGTGTCTTCTTTATCAACTTCTCAATCCTGATGGTTGAAAAACATCAAGGAGAAGCAGCTGAAGCCCCCCTTTTATCAAAGCGATGGGATTTGTGGCTAACGAGAATCAGCCGCAAAGATTTCGCACAAACCCATCTTTCCAGAGTGTGCCAAGACCACTTCGAACACAGTGAGTGACTGCAAAGTACATTATTTTTTTTAAAAAGGGACAAAATGAACAATAAAAATGAATTGAACCCAGATCTCTTGCTGCCAAAGTAAGCACATATGTAGGATCTGTGACTTACACCATCAGATTATGAACACAAAATCTCTGTCATTTTGACTTTTTCTTTTTTTATATATTTTTTGTTGTCATGATTTATGACAAAAATGTGGACAAGGCAGACAGGCCTCGTCCACATTTTGTTTTTCTGTTTTTGTTGATAGCTTTTGTTGTTCTTCCATGTTGGTTTCCTAGCTACAAGCTAAATGCTAGCCCACTAACATGGCGCTGGGCGGTAAAAAAGAACCCGGATGATGACGTCAATGAGAACCATCTATTTTAAGAGTTATCAGTCATACACATATTTTAAGGTGACGGCTTATTTCTTGTCTAAGGTGTTTGGAGTGCAAAGGTCTACGCTTTTTTTATTTTCCCTCCAAAAGATGCTCCATTAAACCCAGTCGGGTCAGGAAGCGGAGGTTAGTTTGTGAGTCTTGTGAACTTCTGAGACGCTTTAAGGTTGTAAAACTCACTCCTAGTAAAAAAAAAAAAAAGACAAATGAATCAGAAAGCAGGGAGAAAACAGTGAAGTGAGGTGAGCCCATAAACTGTTTTATAGAGTTCCTCCATAACCAGATCTGAATAAATCATCCAGTTCAGAAGCAGCCCACAGCAACATTACATTTTCCTTTTACTGTCTTCTTATAGGCCTCATTGTCTCCCTCGGAGTGTCTTTCAGTGTCTCGTTTTTCCTCCTCGCTGTCCACTCTGCCTCGCTCTGTCTCCCTTTCCCTTTTTCTCAGCCGTTAACAATAGAGCCATTCATGTGGCCACACTTTGAAACATGGCGTGGGAGGTTGGAGGGGGCCAGAGGTGACACCGATGGGAGGGGAGGGGGGGAGCTTTCAAGTCTTTTCTTCTCTGAGCTCTTTCATGAGGGCAGAAACATCATTTTCTCAACCCGAGCATCGCCCCGCCGCGACCCTGGAGCTGAGCTGAGAAGACTCGAGTGTCAGTCTCCCTGACCCCAATTCTCTCCCCCTCCCTGACCTTTTACACCTCCTGCTTTCCATCCTTCACCCCCCCCCACTCTTTCAGCTCCAAATCTCCCTAAGTTTTGCACAACTCGTGTCACTCGCAATAAAAGTCAACAATCCTGCAAAAACAACTCGAACAATGAGGCCATTTTTCACCATCACTCGTGCATCTGTGGGCTGTCCTCCGTGCTCCGGGTGGCGTATCAGACAGCTCCGACATTTCACAGATTCCACAGCGGCAACCCGAGCCGCGTTCCCCGACCGAAGCCAGGCGCACAGGTGCAACCAGGTGAGAGGGGAGGAGGGGTAACACGGTGGTGTGTGTGAATGTAACATCTGTGTGAACATGAGAATTTGACGGGAAGGCGGGGTGTTGGGAGGGCAGACGAGTGCGAACTACGAGTCTGTAGAAAAAACACAACTCAGGATGAGAGAGGTGGCGCTGGGCGGTGTTTGATGGTGGCAAATTTCAAAAAGCTTTAACGATTGAGTTTCAAAAAAACATCAAGTCTTTTTGATTTTACTGTGAGCACCTGTCCATGTCTAAAGACCAGACTAATGAGGATGTATTTAAAAAGTTGTTCCATCTGTTTTGATGTCTAAAGTGTAATCCAGTAGATTAAATCATACATATCAAGTTGTATGGATTGTCTGTAAATTACACAGATTTTCCACCATTTTGCATCAAAAAATCCACTTCAAATTTATTTATTAATTTATCTTAGAGCCTGTTAGGAAAAGCTAATATTGCTCACTTCATCTCCTCTTGCTAGACTGTCCAAGCCCCACCAACCCTGTATCGTGTGAGAGTCCTGTAGATTTTTCGTAAAATTTACAGATTTCTGAAGGTCAGTATCCAGGTAAATGCTTGAAGGGGTTCACGTTTATCAAATCAAGGGGTGGGTGCCAAGGTGGGTACAAAGCAGACCGAGGCGAGTGTGATGTGGACGGTGGTGGGTAATTAGATGACGACAACAACAATAACAATGTGCACAGCCAAGAATACAGTTTAGCATCAAATAAAGGTTGTTTTTCAATAAATGGTCATGCAGGACATAGCGGCACGACTCACTATTGTTCACAAACACTGAGAATCCATTGAGTCTGCAAAGGAAAATTATCACACACTGAGTCACCGCTGAGTCATCAGTTAGCTTCAAAATGCCGCTCATAACCTTTAGGCATCAAGTAAAACAGAAAAATTGGAATGCACCAATCGATCGGCTGCTGGTTTTTGATTTTGTATAAGTTTGTAAACTTGGTAACAAAGAAAGCTTCTCAGATGAGAAGCAACAACTGCAGGAATCAAAAAAAGAACTCAAGTTTCTGTTGATTCACGGAGAGAAACAAGTATTGCACAAATTTGGTATTAGCAGGTTATAAAATGCACAAAATTCCAAATTAACCCACAAAACTATAAATGGTGAAGCTTTTAGGACAAGAAAAGACCAAGTTTTGGTTTCCTCGCTCCTCTGAGGGAGTCTAAAGTTGAGGTAACTTGGTTTGTGTGCGAACCAAAGAGCCGATCTATTAGAGGGTAAAATACGACGGCGGTATTCGATCTGTGGCGGGGTGCAGATTTATGTCGGACCCCGGCGCATAAACCTGTCTGCTCTAATCTCATGGTATACACAGCATAATGACACACACACACTGGGGGCCCTCTCCCCCCGCCCCTCGTTTTAATGTACACACGCTGTCAAACGCACGGCGGGGGGGGAGACGACCCACTCTAAGGACCTGCAAACCGATTGGCCACAGGAAGAATACATGTTCTATAAGACGCTCGCTGGGCCTCAGCACCTGCAGGCTGTCGAAGAGCTGTCTGTGAAAAAGTTTGCAGGGTCTGGTTTTCTGGAGGGGGGGTCGCTTTCCAAACGACGAGGAGCAAAACACACACACTCAGTGGAAAACGTCCATTTTGATCATCCGAGCTCCCCCCTGACTCTCCGGCGGCTCCGCACCGCAACTCAGCTTTCATTAATCAGAAGCCTGCAGCCTGAGAAATGGGAGCTCAGGTATGAATGCTGTGATTGAAAAGATCTGGAAATGTAAAATTATCTCACTCTGCTTACGCACCGTTTCAATGTTTTTTTAAGAAAAATATTGTTTCAAGCCTGAGTGCTGGATTAAATCACTTTTATTTTTTGCCGGGGCACCCACACAGAAGGGGGTAGGGGTGGTGGTGGTGGTGGGACTATCCATTTCCACTCTTCTGCTGGAGCAATCAGAAGCCTCCTGTACGTCTCAACGGCTCCGAAACCCCAACAATATTTAATGTAGAACACATGCTGGAGTGTATATAAAACACGAATCGCTCAATTTGTCTCGCTCTGACCTGCTCTGTTCGGCACGTCTCACCTGCATCTCTCCCGTCTGAACGGGTTTACGATAAAAGATTCAGGAGCTTTTAAATTTTACTCATGTTGTGCTCTTTTTTTTTCTTATCTTGACCTCATCTTTGATCAGTTCTGGGAGTGCAAGGAGTGTTTCTGTGAATGTACATAAAAAAAACCAGTCTGTAGGTTGAACTTAAGGCCTTGCATCAAAAATGATAATATAATCTGGAAATGTCTCAGTATGTGAGGTCATACTGTCATGTTGTAGAGAATTAATAAGGGTGTCGATGCATAAGCCCTGGATCAGCCTTATTATTACTGCTGGCTTGTTATGTTTACATTTGCAGTTTTGGAAAATCAAACATGAGAAAAACACTAAAACATGTGGTTCGATCAGGAATAGTGTGGTGTGACTTTTGGTAGCATTACATCATATGACATAAATGATTTCAGAAAAAAATAACTGGTAAATATTTCCACATTAACTATGACATTTTGGCAAAACGAGTAACCAAACCCAGCTGTTTTTGGAGCTCTGCAGCACAAAGCAGAGCAGTTTCTCAGAAGAAACGGGTCACAGAAACATGGATTTTACACGTCTAAACTGACATTTTGATATCTTCTGTGGTTTTTACAAACAAACTTTTCTTCTTGTACAGTTTGTAGACCAAAATGGCAGCACTGTTGTGTATTTAACTTGATGTTTCTCACATTTACAGGACTTGGTTTTCTCTCAAATCTTTATAAAATGCATAGTGTTCCCTTCAAACTTCCATAAACTGATATTTATCCTCAAAACTGGGAAAGAGGTTCTTTTTAATTTATTATAACTTTTAGATAAAACACTGTAGAAACATAAAACTTGACCTGACCCTTCTGTCACTTACAGTTTAGGATTTATTTAAATAGTTTTTGCACGACTCAGTTTGTAAGGGGCATCAAGTGTAAAATGTACAAAAATACACCAACACATTTTTATTATTTAACTCTCTTTTTGAGTGTAAAATCCAGGTTAAAAACTTTCCACTAACATTTTTTTGTTTTAGCTCAGTTCTTACATTTCGCAAATTTTTACTAAAAGTTAAATTTAAATGGTAAATATTATGTTTAAATGTTAAATCATAAATTTAAATATGTAAATCTAAATGTAAAAGTTAAAAGTAAATATTGTGGCCAAATGTTGTAGTTTACATTCAATCACCTCAGAATGGAACGCAGCCTTTGTCGTTGGTGCTTGGCTTTTGTTATGATGTCATCATCCTGAGACAAAAGCAACCGCTAACTCTGCTAACACTACTAACTCTGCTAACGCTTCCCTACAAGACATCAAACTTGCAGTTGCGGCCAGAGTCCAAGCTGCACTTTAAACTGCAGGAAAACAGGCACATCCAAACTGTTTTCAATTAACACATGTTGAATTTAAATTTAAAATGCTATCTTAAGCAGAGTCAGCAGTGTTAGCACCATTAGCGTTTGCCTTTGTCGCAGGTTGACGACGTCACAACATTAAATATCATTTAGTTAAAAATTTTGTTAAAAAATAGGAAAATGTAAGTCCAGAGAGCTAAATAACAGTAAAATGTTAGTGTAATTATTTTAACTAGGATTTTACACTTAGAAAGGGAGCTAAATAATGAAAATATTTTATTTAACACTAGGCACCCCATATGTTTGAGACTTATTTTCTACTATGCTGCATTTCTATCTGCCTGTCATTTATTGGGAATCTTGTTAGAGAGAAAGAGAGAGGTGTATGGTTACCATGGTGACCCTAATAAGCCACTGACAGAAGCTTTAACTTTTCCTTTGATCTATTACTAAAATTTAGAAAGTTTGTTTCAGGCAGTCGCTGCGTTCAAACTTTACGATTTTAATCAGAAAAGTTCTAATTGTTTTATTCAAGTTTCAAATTAAAGCCTAACATAAGAAGCTACATTTTATAATACTAAACAACTGTTAAATTTAATCATCACTTCCTACAAATTAGTTAATAGAAATAAGGCAGTAATGCAGGTTTTCTTTATCTCCAACATATAATCTGACAGGATCTTGTGAACGCAGACAATGGGGCTTCTCCCTCCATAAGTGCACAGGCCCGTCGGACGGTTTTAAAATATCCATAATCATTATTCCTGTCTTCATTAAAGAACCATATACCCTGGAGTGGAGCTGCAGAAAGTGGTCTTTGACTGTGTGTATGCAGCTGCAGAGAGATGGAGACACATTTGTATGAGACAGAGGGAGACAGAGGACGGTTAGGAAGAGACACGGGGTGGGGTGGGGGGGCTATAATGTAAATTGATGAGAGTTTGATTCTCTCTAGAAGCCGTGGCCCAGATATCTCTGAATGCTTCTATTATGGATGAAACGCTGGGATGGAGGAGGGACAATTAGAGGAACTTTTGTCTGATGATGTTTGTTTAAGTTAGGAGGTGGATCCAAACAGAAAGTTGGGTTTTCTCATCTACAGACTCCCAGACTTCTCCGCCGAGTGTCGGAGAGTTTATCAGTCGGACACGAAAACGCCACCGGTCTCGTTCTAAATGGAAGGCTGCATCACTTTGAGGGCAGCGTGACCCGACGATGAACTGTGAACAGATGTGCACTTCCACCTAACGAGGACGTCTCAGAACCTGACAGTATCTATTTTCTACATCGTCCTCAATGAGCTGGAAGGCCCTGGAAAAACTGAATATGAAATTATAAAAATACAAAGTGCTTTAAAATAAGATGTGATATAAAAAGTTTTAAATATTTTGAGAAGATCTATTTTTCTTCTGCACGTTTATATTGTTTCACAATTTTTGTACTACTTTAATAATTCATATATCAAAATGTTCGGCTCCTTCAGGACATTCTGGCTATGTCTTTTGGTATTTCAGCAATTTATATTTTTTGAGAGATTTAGCTTTTTTGGCCATTTTTGTTCTCAATGAAAATTATTTCAATATTCTCAAAAAGTTTCAAAATAATTAAACCTTTTGTTCTGGTTCTGCTTTTTTAACGTCTTTGTGCTAATATTAGCTTCCATCAGCTTCTTACTGCTAATTTTCTCTTATTATGCTTCTTTCAGCTGATTTCTTCAATTTAAGCTACTTTATAGCTAGAAGAATTATAGCCGTATGTTTTCTGTCACATATCTAATTCCACATTTTTTATGCTATTTCAACAATTCATACATCGAAACGTTCAGCTCTTTCAGGACATTCCAGCTATGACTTTTGGTATTTCAGCTATTTATACTTATGTAGCTATTTCACTTTTTCAGACACATTTTTCCCATTGAAAATGGCACCATTCATTTTTCAAGTCTTTACTGTACTTTACACATTTTGTTCTGGTTCAGCTCTTTTTAACTTCCTTGTTATTTAACTTTCTTTGTGCTAATTTTAGCTTTTTTCTACTATTTCTTGCTAAAGTTCTACTCCTTTCTGCTATTCTTCTGCTATATCGTACTATTCCTCGTTGCTAATTTGAGCTTTTTATATTTCTTTCAGTTGCTTTTTGCTTATTTCAGCTTTTTGCTGCAGATTTAGCTACTGTTCAGCTGTTATTAGCTAAAAATAGTTTAAGCTAAATTCACATTTTTGAGCCATTTCAGCTTCTTTCTGCAAAGTTTTGCAAACATGTGCTCCGTCTGCTTCTTTATACTAAACTCAGCATCTTCAGCTACATTTTAGCTGTGTTAATGCACATTCTTTAGCTATTTTACAACACATTGCAACTGTTTTACTTTTATTTTTTTTCTGCTAATTTTACTTTTTTTACACCACTTTCACCATCTGTAATCTAATTTTAACTTGTCTGCTACCTTTAGCTTCTTATTACAATTTTAGCTTTTTTCTGCTATTTTAGCTATTCTGCTAATTTCTGCTTTTTGTGCTTCAATCTTAATCGTTCTGCTATTTGAGCTTTTTGTGCTTCTTTCGCATTTCAGATGAATTTGATTAAACTTTTTCAGCAAAAAGTGTTCACACTAGCATTTGAGGGAAATGTGATTTCTCTAGTTTCAGCTAATGTTAGCCTTTTCCAGCTAAATTTATCTTTTTATGATGATTTTAGCTGCTGCTTTTAGCTGCTTAATTCAGCAAGTGTGTGCTCTTTCTGCAAGATCCAGCTTTATCAGCTACTTTTCTATTTTTCACATGTCCATTTTTACAACAAATTGCGCAATTTTTGTACATCTTTTCTTTTCTTTCAAGCAAAAATCTGTCAGCGTTAAGCATTCACACTGCATTTTTACAGATAATCTAAGTTCTCTAATTTCTTTTGTAATCGAGGCTGATCATTTTAAACAAGGTAAAAAGCCCCAAAAGTGAAATAACTCACTCATATTTTGTTTTTAAGTAGCTTAATGAATGAAGTTTTGCAGGAAAGTGTGAGCTGACGTGGACGGCCCAGCCAAAGGAGATTAAAAAAAGGAAATACTCAAGTTTCTGTAAAGGACTTAGATTCCTTTGGGTTATTTACTTGGTCAAAAACAAACCCCAAGGGAAAAAAAAGGCAATTTGTCCACAACTAAATAAAGCGAGCAGTGTGAAGAAGAGCACAGCAAATAATAACGACCTGGAGGAAGGATTGTATCATGAAAGACATCAGGACAGAGACCAGTCTGGAACTTGAGTCCTTTATTGCATTTTTGTATTTATGCTCACTGCTGAGAATTTTGTGCCAAATTTCACCAGTAGTTTGTGCAAATGTGTCATTTAGTGAGAGTTCAAGCAAAAAAACTTGCATTTTATTAATAATTTGGCTCCTCAAACAAAGCAGCTCAATGTCCAAAAGATTACGACTGGATCAGGAAAACTAAAAAAAGCATTTTGGATGAGAGGTGAACCAAGACAGGAAGTCCATTTCTGTTCAACTCTTATAATTAACATGACTTAAAAGAATGAGAAACTACATTAATATATTTAGGAACCAATGATCTAGAAGAGAAGGAGGCAAATTATTCTCTATGGAGTCGGTGGAGCCCAAAGAAAAGCTCAAATGAGAGTGAAAATTGGTTTTATGATGCTCAACTAGACAAGTTCTGGTTCCATTTCTAAGGCTTTTTTGTCAAAACCGCAGCAAAACATTATCAAATACAATCAACAGCGACCTGATTAAAAAGAAGAAGAAGAAGCCACGGTGTCACACGGGGCTCGCGGGGGGGACATCGTTCACTCATTAAAGTAATTACAGGAAAGATTTACGGCCCCGCGTAGCGTCGAAAATAAAACGGGGTGAAGTTGACGTTTGAGGAAAAGGGCAGGTGAGAGAACAGATAAGGAGCTGTGTGAACACGGCGGCGGGAAGCACGAGGTTGATGTAAAGTCAGCAAGCATTAAAAAAAAAAAAAAGCCCTCAGGAATGTTGGCGGCGAGAAAACGACAACGGCCGTAATGGCTTCCATATGGCGAGGGAAAGGAGAGCGGGAGAACGAGGGATGATGGAGAGAGAGGAGCAGCGGCGATGATAAGGCTTCCAGCAGGAGGGAGAGGCGGGGGGGAGCAGCAGGAGGGGACGCTGAGCCTTGTTTGAATAGTTAGTTGGCATCGTGGGACTTTGAAGGTAACTGTGTCCTTGTCATTGCACACACACACACTATAACACACACACACACTAAAACACACACACACACCCTGCTGTCCAGAGGCGGCCCAGATTGCTGCAGCATCCATGTCACATCCAGTACATATCACACTACGGATAACCATAGAGACACGGGATGGAGGCACGCTGGATGCTTTGGCATTTGAAAAGAGCACGTCCACACACACACACACACACACACACATCTTGTCCCGCTGCGTTGGAGACACTCAGCACAACACAATGCAGACGAGGAGCGTCGCACATGAAGCTAAAACCTGTAGCTGCAGGAGAAGCAGGAGCTAACTAACAGACACTTTTTATCCTCTTTGAACAAAGCTGAGCAACGGAGCCATATTCAGGTCAACAGAAACTTTTTCTCAAGCAAACACCCCCCTCCTCCCCCCTTTTTCCTCATCTCCTTCTCATTTGCATCCTTGTTCCTGTTTTTATGTTCCTGCTCCTGCATCGCCAGCTCAGAACTTTTGTTCGCTGCTTCCTTTGACTCGTACAAATGTTCACTCTTAAAAAGTGCTCCAAATACAGACTCTTGTGCTTCAATAAAGCCTCTCGCTCTGTTCTGGGGTTTTTTTTTTTTTTCAACCCATCCCTTATTTCTGATTTACTTTATGTTTTTATTCATTACAGTTTTCCAGCTCCTCTATCCTCACCAAACAAGGTGTCTGCTCATGTAAAGCTTTAAATATGTGCAGAAAAAGAAACTCAAACTGAATATTAAAAGCAACAAAATGGATAACTGACGAAAAATTAAAGTTGATTTTACATTTTCATTGTTTAATGTCTGATCACAAGTATAAGCAACTATTTTAACTGTTTTTTGTTACTGAATAATGTAATTTTGTAATATCATAGTCAAATATTGTGATATTCAAATATTGTTATCCTCAAGTACTCTAATAGTGATAATATTGTGATATTTTCAAATATCGTGATATTGTCAAATATTTTGATATAATCAAATATTTAGTGATATCGTAACATCATGGTCAAATATTGTGATATAATCATGTCTAGTTTCCCTCTGGGATCAATAAAGTATTTTTGAATTGAATTGAAATATTGTGACGTTAATATCACTTGTAATAAACCCATTTTCCTCTCTGCATGGTTACACACATAACATCCTTCAGCATTTCTGACACTTTCATCTAAATTGCAATAAACAATAAAACCCATATATTGAGCAAACCTAGTACCAAATAAATCCAATTTATCCACACACCAATAATCGGCCTCAAAATAACCAAATAGAGTAACTTAGTTCATAATCTTAGTATTTAGAAAACATCAAAAGGTTTTAAGAAGCTTTCTTGTACTTGAGGCACATTTTAACTTTAGATTCGTTTTTTTAACTGTAAGATTTGGTTGAGTTCGAACATTAAGGTGAAAGTGTCTCATCAGGCCTCTGGGGTTCGTCCGTCAGAAGAAATGTTAGTTCTTGAAACCAGATCGTATGTGTGAATCAGGAGCACACCGCGTCCATTTTATGTGTAATTTCATATCTCAAAGGCATCTGATTCAATTAAGACCAACAAAAACCATTTTTTCCAAACCATAAACATAAAAAAATATTTGATTGCAGCTTTATTGCTAGATTTTTAAAGGTTTTTTTTAGATCTTGGCTTTTTTTTTCAACCCATCAGGAAAATCCCAGTTTTCCTACTTGAGTATTTTTCTTTTTGCTGCTCCTAATGTTGGCTTCACTTTCACAGGTGTCTAAAAACGAACTTGACGACTAACCAGGAACCAAAAAGCCACGGAGACATTTTTCTGTCCAAACTTATATTTTGCTTCATTTCTGAAAAGGAAATTTAACCGTCCCTCTGGGTGATCAAATGAACCTAAATCAGATTTTTTGGACTGCTTTTCTCACATGTGCACCATTCTCACCCGCTTTGTCTTCACTATAAACCACAGTTTGTTCCTGCGCCGGTATCTCTTTACTCCCCCCAACACCCCCAACACCACCACACTTTCCTCCCGAGCTCTCCGGATGATTTGCGCCGATCTGGATTGGTTCCATTAAAGGTGGTCTCGTGGAGGTGTGAGGTGACGGAGCAACTGCAGCCCCCCCGACAGCTCAGAGTGCGTTCACGTGTGCACACACACGCAACATGAGCACGGGAGAACACGAGAGAAAGTAACGGATCGTGGGACCGCAAATAGATACACTTTCATACACTCAAGGAGACCCCCGAGGCCTGCACATACACACATGTTCCAGCCCTCCTGTTACTCCCTGCGAGCTTTTTCAGTGTGTTCACGTTTAAAGATGACAAAGCTCATATATTTACATACATGCATGCATGGACGGACGGTTGCAGCTGGTGTTTACGCTGTGAGAACGGCCTTTCAGCTTCAACTCATTCACTCCAACCTCCTCGCTAATTTAATTAGGTCACCCCGGGCTCTGGAGGAACGGAGGTTAAAATGCATGCAGTGGCTTTCCCTGTCTGTGCTTAACACACACACACACACACACACACGGTGAGAGAGAGAAAGAAACATCTACTCTTCATCCCACTGGGAGTGAAGGAGCGAGGTGAGACTCTGACCCGCCACAGTTTGGGTCACCTACATTTTCAAAGCTCCCTCTGTGTGTGTTATGTGTGTGTGTGTGTGTGTGAGGCCGTCCACATGCGCTCATGCATGTAGACGCTCTCCTGAGGGTCCCGACCTGAGAGGGGGGGCTTAGGGTGTGCATGTGTGGAGGTTCAACTTTGCTCCTCAGAGGCCACGAGGTGCAGGGAGTCTGAAACTTTAGCTAAAGGCGACTCAACTTAAGCTCAGTCAGGCCACGGTGTCAGGAGTGCAGCGTAATCCATCGGGGGCCCCTGGGGGCCACCGAGCATGCAGAACTTCTGGGAATATTTTTTCCTATAAAAAAAAAAAATTGTTTTTTTTTTTTGTTTAAATCAGGTAAGCCAAGGAGCATGGAAGCAATTTCTGAGCTCTTATTTGTGTGGGAACATTTCAGCTACTTCATTCGATCAAACTTGCGATAAGAAAATGAAAATAAGCAAAAACAGTTTCAAAACTTGACCTTTGAAACTGTTTATTTACTAAACACAAACATAGATTCTGTAAATCTGCCTCATTTTAAAAACATCTGGAACTTTATCTTTCCATGTTTGAATGGAAAGAAAAGTTAGTTTATGCAAAAGGATTTAGATCCTAAAGTAGTCCAAGGATATGTTTGCAGTGTGCATCTCAGAAGGGGGGGGGGGGGGGGGGGGGGGGTGGTTG
>JARVJO010000001.1:16501466-16523610 GCA_031762555.1 Cynodonichthys magdalenae
CCCCCCCCCCCCCCCCCCCCCCCCCCCCCCCCCCCCCCCCCCCCCCCCCCCCCCCCCCCCGCGGGCAGCTGCAGGAGTGCTTAATCCACCATGGGAAATGAGAGCCTGGCTTCCATTCGGTTTCCCCCACAGGCTCCGAGCAGCGCAACCCGACTCCAAGATTCCTCCAACCTCAGTGAGACGCATCTTGAAGCGATTTGAGGTTCTTCACTCTCTAACTCCCCCCCTCCCTCTCTCTTCTCCTTGCCACCCAAACATCTCCTCCGACTCAGGAGTGAAGGAAAACTTAAAAGGTTTCGGGGTTAAAAGAGCCGGAGTGACAGGAGTGGCTGGACGAGGGGGTTACATTCACCAATCGAGGCTTCAACGTGGTTCCTGTTGTCGTCTCTTTGGGTCCGTGGCACCGCAGCGTTAGCCTCGGTTTCCTGATGCGGCTCATTATGTTGCCTCTGGTCACATCTCACAACGACGTGAGCTTTCATTAACGAAGTCAGCAACGTGGAACCGAAGAGAGGAGTTTAACTGAGTGATGTTGACACTGGAAGTGTGAAATGTCTTTTGGACAATCGTTATATTCAACCTAAATCTATGAAGAATTGGTTTGTTCAGAAACCACATCTAGACAACCAGGAGTCATCTTTAGTTCGTGGGCTTATGGTTACTCTTCTGCACAATGGTTGGCAGTAATACACCGGTTTATCGATTGCTGGTCAATGAAATGAGATGAAAAGGGTGATTCCTCACCAGAAATTCAATCCAGTTTTTGCATCTCTGAGGTCCCTAATTGACAAACTTTCTAGCCTGGCCCTTGCAGTCCTACACAGTTCCACTCAATTCTAGTTTCAATCACTGCCCCGTCTGGGATTTCTCCCATAGACAAGGATTTCTCCGGTAGAATTTCAACCGGACCAATCAGCGAACAGAAGGAGGAGTTATTCTGTCTGTAGTTTAGCAACGGCAGCAGAGGAAGTGAATGATGCCGGGCTTTTAAATTAAATTTGTCTGGTAAAGCCTGCAGCACTCATTTACAGCCATCTCGTTCAGCTCTGTACTTCTCTCTTCCTGTAGGTGATGGTTGTTTACAGCGCACGCAATTTCCGATTAGCTTCTTAGCTTAGCTTCCTTCACGATCAATTTGGCGCACTGCATACATCACGGCCAAACGTTAGCGATTGGGTTAAATCGTTTCAAACTTCAACAGAGTCCACGCCTCCAGTAAGAAATCATTTCTCAATAGTCGACAGTCCAGAGCCTCTGTATGAAGCAACGCATAAAACAAGGGGCTGTTCTTTACCAGGCTATGAATTTTTCAAACTACAGCTAATCTGGTTGCTCAGCTTGTCCTCAAAACTGGATTTCTTGTTGGTTTTCTTCCTTTTCTCGTTGTTTGACTCATCTTATTTTGTCTGAAGTGTCTGGTGAGGTACCCCTCTAAGACTAATCAGAGACTCAGAATTGTGAGAAAATTGTAGGATTATAGGCAAACTTTTAGGCAGATTTGCAGCATTCGGAGCATTAGGGTTAGGGCCATGCACTGGTGTTTTTGTAAAAGAAATCACGACCTATTTTGAACGACTTGCAGAGCTGTTTTCTAGGTCATCCCCACCTTACCCAGCTGCCACCTCATTTCTGATTTAATGTGCTGGAATACATGTTTGAAGTTAAGCTGGTCAACTCTTCTGGATTCAAACACCTAAATTTAAATCACACGAGTCTTGTGAACGATTAGATGCCTGAGCAGACAGAGGACCGTGAATTAAACCTTTGCCTGCTGCAAACTCAGAGTCAGACCAGTGAAAAGCATTCAGGGATGATGCAACGGTGAGAGAACACACAACACATCCAAACAGAAGTGCAATAACTTCTAAACCGTCATGACTGCACAACACAAACCCCTCTGGGTCATTGACAATCCCCTCCTCTCCCATCAGGATATTGAAGAGTGTCATGCCGGTATTTCAGAGCTGATTTTTCACCAGATTGTGTGTGTGTGAGTGATGTGTAGGCGTGTGCTTGAGCACGTCCGTGAGCGCACCTCGCCACTTCTCTTCCTCTTTATTTCCTAAAGAGAGGCATTTTCAAAAGTCGCCCGGGTATTTTCAAGGGGGGTGCTGTCTAATTCATGCAGGTGAAGTGTTTTAAAGTTCCGTACCTCGTTTACCTGCGGGGCCTGAACACAAAAAAAAAAAGAAAAACAAAAGCTCGGTTCTTCCTCCACCCCTCCCCTCCCTCTTTCTCTTTGTCTTTTATCACAACTTCTATTCTTTTTGTCCTTCACTTTGTCCCTCCACACCTGCCTCCTCTTCCTCCTCCCTCCCTCTTCATCTCTTTCCTCATCCCTCCTGCTTTCATTTCTCCCTCATCTGTCCCTCATCCTGACTCTCTCCATCGCTGCCTCTCGCAGTGTTTGAAGCCGAGTGTTTGTCTCCAGGGCTGGATGATTGACAGCTGAGAGGGAGCCAGGCAGCTCTCTGGTGACAGATAAGGACTTTGGCTCTATTACTCACTGGGTCCAACACACACACACACACACAAACATTCTCACACATATATAAACTCTCACCCATCCTCACACACATGCACGTGGATTCACTTATGTGCACACAGAAACACACACTCTGGGTCCCATGCTGCTCCCAGAGATCGGCAGGGAGCAGGAGAACCTATTTGCATTAGGAAGCAGTGTGTAAAATAAATAAAGAATTGGATGAATCGAGGAATAAATAGACAGGAGGCACTGCTGGGGATGAGTGTGACTGATGTGTAGAATGTGTGTGTGTGTTTTCAACCTCTGGGCTCCCAAGTGAGGCGAGCAGCAGAGCAGCAAGAGAAACACCCTGTTGAACACACACAGAGTCAAACAGAAATGAAAGGATTCAACAAAGCCAGAGTCATTATGCTAATAAAAATAAATAAAAGAGCCTGAAAATACTGTTTTTGTTTTATTATTATGCCAACCTTTGTTTCGGGGAACTCCGCGTAGACCTCAAAGCTGCTGATGATGAACAAAAATACAGAAAATAAAAATAATTCAGCTTTCCGTTAAAGTCTTTTTTTTTTTTTTTTTTTTTTTTACAGACGCCCTGAATCTCTGCTTCAAACCGGAGAAGTTAGACGAAAGACACGGGTACATGTTCAGGTTACTGAGGTTGGAAAATTAAATAAATAAATAAAAACACCATCCCGATGATTGACGGCTGAAGATGGAGCGAGGAAGAGACAACCGGCGCATAAACAGGTGCAACATCAGAGACAGAAAACGGGGGGAGAGAGAGAGAGAGAGAGAAAAAAAACAGAACAAGATCAAGAAAACAGAGAAAATATGGAATTAGAGAAAAACACGGAGAGTTCTTTGCAGGGAGTGAAAAATAGGTTGAAAATTCCAGGATAGGAAGAGGTTCTTAAGCTTTCCCCTTAAAAAAGTTGTAAACCACACAACAATAAGAATAATTATTTATTTTGAAGCACTTAACTTAGTGCTATAGATCTAACTGTGCGTTCCATTCCAACAAGAAGGTGAAATTTATGAGTTTCAAGTTAAAAAAAAAATAAACTGCGACTCCTTCGAAAAGTTCGAATTCCAGCTTGAAAAGTCAAATTACTGACCAGACCTCACCCTCATAACTCAGCATGTCTGCCTTACGGATAAAAAGTTGTAACTACAGTAATTAGTAAATCATACAGGGTTTTACTGAAATATTTGAGATAAGTTTGATGTCTTTCACCCCAGATAAATGGACTGCAGCTTAATTTAATGCCCCCGGGTCAGGGGGGAGTGTTTTGTTCATGAGTGATGGAAGGAGGAGCAGGAGATGGATCGACGGATCGGGGTCTCATCCTCAGTAATGAGAGCGTTGCTTCAGTTTGTCATGGTGAAGAAAGAGCTGTGTCAAAGACAAAGCTCCAACTCTCACCTGTGGTCATGAGGCGTGGATCATGACTGAAAGAACGAGATCCTGGATACAAGCTGCCGAAATGAGCTTCCTACGTGGGTTGGCCGGGCTCAACCTTAGAGATAGGGGGAGGAGCTTAGAGAAGAGTTGTTGCTGCTCCTCCTCATCGAAAGGAGTCAGTTGAGGTGGTTCATCTGATCTGATCCCTTCAGAGGTGTTCATGGCATTTTCCACTTGTAGGAGTCTTGGTGAATAAACGGGACTCACTGGAGGGATTATGTATCCTCTCTAGCCTTAGGGTCCCCCAGGTCGAGCTGAAAAAAGACAGGGAGGTCTGGATTTCTCTCCTGGGCCTGTTCTTCGCAACCAGACTACAACTAAGTGGCAGAAGATGGAAATGGGAGATTGATAGATTGGTAGATTGGTGCTGCGTCTGCAGTAATGCAGTCTCTGTACCGATCTGTCGTGGTTAATCGATTTACCGTTAGGTCTACGTTCCTGCGCTCATCTATGGTCACGAGTTTTGGGTAGTGAGTGAAAGAACAAGATCGCAGATACAAGCAGCCAAAATGAGTTTCCTCTGAAGGGTGTCTGGGCTCTCTCTTGAGATAGGGTGAGAAGCTTGGTCATCTGGGAGGGACACAGAGTAGAGCTGCTCTGGGAGACCCAGAGGAGGACCCAGGACACGCTGGAGGGACTATATGTCTTGGCTGGCCTGGGATTGTCTTGGGTTTACCCCAAAGGAGCTGGCCCAAGTGGCTGGGGAGAGGGAAGTCTGGGTGTCTCTGCTTAGACTGCTGCCCCTTCGATCCGACTTCGGATAAGAGGAAGAAAATGGATGGAAAACGGAAATGGAGCTTTTTAAACTTGGTGCGTTTTCTGTTAGTAAAGACCCAAAACTGGTTCATTCCTTGAGTTTAGAAGCCATATTGATGAAAAGCAGCCAATACTTCAAAAACCTTTTGATAGATCTCTATTAAAAACAGGAAAAACTGTTGATCAAAACCACTTTAAAAGGATTACAGGAAAGTCTGGTTCCTCTGAAGCAAACACACAAAGAAGAGAGGGATGACTCAACGCTGCAGATGAGGTAAGCTGATGAAGACGAGATATGAAGATAAGACTGCGAGGTTCACGCTGAGCTACAGGTGTGAGTGACGGGGGAAGAGAGACGGGAGCAGAGGAGGAAAAACACGAGTTGGGGGGATAATTAGGCCGACCTCCAGCAGAGGGGGTTGGCAGGTGAAAGGACAAATGAAGCAAAAATGAATGGAGGAGATGGACGGTGAAGAGATGAAGGGTCGGAGGTAATGACGCGGCGACATCGTGGAGGAAAGGCATAACTAAAGAGATGGCAGACTCAGCGTGAGAGATGGGGGGGCGAAGAGAAGGAGAGGAGGGCAGCCTGGAGGACTGAAGTTTAAAAGTGAGCAGAGAAAGAGGAGGAGGAGGTGACAGAGATAGACGTCGAGCATGAAAATGGCCTTTGTCATCTCTTCTCAAGCACAGCGCCTCAAGACAAAGGCAGCTGCTTTTTTTTTTCCTCCCAGCATTTCTAAGATGACAATAGCTTTTTGTCTCCTCATCAGAGAAAAGGAGGGAGAAAAAGAAAGTGGAGAACACTCCGTTCTTCACGTCTGTTCTCCCTCATTTGCTTCTTATCTCCGTCCTCCTCAGAGTTACTTTCACCCACCCTCCTCATCCGTCTGAACGCAGCGTGTCCGTCAGCTCTGGGTGGGTGCAGGGGAAACGCCCCGCCTCCTCCCATATTATTTGAGGATGGAGGTTAAGGGTCACGCTTGAGTGCTGATGGTGCACCCAGGCAGACAAAGCAGATTAACACACAGGGACCAGCACTGGTATGTCAACCCTCTGAGCTCCCGGGGGTCTCCAATCTCATTGGGTGAAATAATATCATATGTTGCGGTTTGCACCAATGAGAGGTCAATTCCACAATTGTGTGCGCGGTCAGCGGTCAAACCACCTCCTGCCACGGGCGCTGATGTCACTGCCAAGTTGGTATTCAAAGCAAAAGTACCGCAGAATAACAAGGAGCGTCACAAACGGGTCCGTTTGCCATTTTCTTCTACACAAGATCAATTTGTTTAGCTTCTGAACTCGTTAGTAATCCAAGGAACATCATCAGCAAAAGTCTTAATTGGTTGAACCACGATTCTCAGATTTATTTATTTGAAACTTCAGCTGATAACTAAGAACAGATTAATTAATCTGCAGTAGTTTTTCTACCAAATGGTGCAAAACGTAATAACCAGTTGTGGCTAGCATTTAGCATGTTTTTTTGGACATACAAAGCTGAAGATTACTGTAGAAGTAGCCGAAAAAAGTCTTTACCAAATTCTAAATGCTAATCAAAAATTCAAGATGGCCACCACAGCTAACTTTAAAAGGCTATAATTCAATCATTTTAAGACTTATTGAGATTTTATTTATTGCGGAGTAACTACCAATGCTAATCCCAAATTAAGCTAACTGCTAATGCTAATGCTAATTGTACAAAGGGCTATTTTTCAGCCATTTTTAAACATACGCAGCTGAAATGTATGTAGTACAGTAGTGTCAGAGAACATTCTTTAGTAAAATCTAAATACAAATTCAAAATCCAAGATCCCCACCCACTTGTCAATTTTTTGGGGATGGCCAATAAGTACCAGCCACCCCTCTGGCTCCGCCCCTTCTTGTAACACACACAGGTAAGGTCAATGCATTTGCAGCAGAACTTAGTGTTTTTTAAGTCATCTGTCGAATATGCATGTATTTTTTCATACCATAAAGTGACGACGTCAGATTTTTTTTTCAATATTGAGTTAATTCTCATTGTTACCACATTTAGTGCTGTATGCTGTGTCATTTTCCATGAGGTGTTCGATCGACCGCTGCTCCGTCAAATCGAGATTCTGGGAAGTTACTGAAACGAGTTAATGGTCATTAGAAGCAGCTTGAAACATCACGGCCGGTGGATTTCTCCACAAAAGTAGCGATTTCAGCAAACTCGCCGCCGACACAAATGGACTCAATGGGGAGATTTTGCAGAGCGTTAAGCAGAGAATAAACATTCGGTCCAGATAATAATGCAAAACAACAGCCGATCAATTTCCATGTCCTTCATTTTGGTGTGTGTGGTCCTCCTTCTGATCTGGCACCAGTGGGCAGCTCTGTCAGTGTGTTTAGAAGTGCTAAATGCCCCCCTGACCCGCTGCAGTCTGTTATTAGACCCTCTAGATTGCCAGGCCCGCTAACTCACACTGGCATCGGTGCCCACGCCTGGCAACAGTCGCAAATGGGCCAGAAAGACTCAAACACACACACAAAACACACACACACGCCCACCGGGCAATCAGTGAAGGGTGAATAGCCAGTGATCTTCCTCCTCCTTCCGCCTTATCAGTGAGCTGCGTTCCGCCTCAACCATGCATACTGTACAGGCATTAATCATGATTCTCATTAATTATCTATGCACCCGGCTGGCTAATTAACACATCAGCTCAAGCAGAACTAATGCTGCATGCTAGTTCACCTCCCACTCACACCCAGTGTTATCCAAACCCCCCACACCCACCCCCAGCTCCATCAAACTTTAGCAACCATCAGCTGCGAGGAAGAATCTGACTCATGAGAAAAACATTTGGTCCGACAACACAGTTCAGGTCCGATCCAGCGCCGCGTTATCTGCTTAATATCTCTGCGTCGTCGCATCCTTTTAGTGCTCTGCCTCGACCTATTTCCCTAGATTTATTTCGACAGCCTCAGTAATGAAGGAACGTGAACAGTTCGTCACAACACAGCTGTAGTTTCAGCCAACGAAAACATGTTTTCATCATTTTGTTTTTTTTAAATGACCCTGCTGTCGAGCAACGTTCCGATGCACGGATGTTTAGCATTACAAGACTCATTTACATCGCCGCCAATAGCTGCTTCTTTTGTTTGTTTTGTTTTTTAAAGAAAATGCAAATGAGGCACATTTCCATTAACTGGTCTGGAGCAAACAAACAAGGCTGCTCTGTGACGTCGGGGGAAGCGGCGATGCGGGCGAGGTTTGGAGGTCGATACAAACAAAACAAGCCGGTTTGGCCCTTAAACAAGAAAATCCTGACCCGTTTTCCTCTGATGCAAACTCAGAGTGTGAGCTTTCCAGATCTGCACTGAATAAAAACTAAATGTTTTAAGTTTAACAATGAAAACAAGATTTATTTGAGCTTCATTATATAATTTATCTTGTGTTCATTTGGTTTTTAGATGAGTGTTTCTGGGAGGAGGAAGGCCCAGGACTCGCTGGAGGGAAGAACGCCTGAAGTCTGGGTTTCTCTCCTGGAACTGTTGCCTCAGAGACCTAGTTTATAAAGTTTCATTAAGAACATCTAATATGAAAGTCCCAACAAGATGGATGTGAGGAGAATAAAGGATGAAGTTGCAGGACTTTCGGGTCTTCTGCAGGGATCGCTACAAAAACCAAATGGGGACCTTCACTCAGACTATTTTTAGAACACATGTCCGCTAAATACTGATGAGAGTACAAACTCTCATAGCTGCTCCATTGATTTCTATGTAGCTGTGCCAGTCTAGGTGTATTAAAACTTTAATAAATTCAGGAAAACAGCATCAAACTCCACCGGGAGGACCACAAAACAACAGTGACTCAAGATACAGCCATCATCCCCACATGGAACAAGTATTTTTTCTTACTATTCCCGAGCTAAGACGCTAGGGTAACTGATTGATTTCAGCAATGTGACGAGCTGAATTTGACTAGAAAAAATCATGGACTTAACGTCGGCTTCAAACATTTTATCGGAGGTAAAGTACCAACACTGGACCACCCGGATCCTATCCCTGCACTTTCTGTTGATAAACAGGTAGAACAACCTTATTGTTTTTACTGTAGCCTATTGCTAGCTTTACTCCTAGCATCTATGCTAGCTTCATACAGGGTTCTACTGCAGTCAGTCCAGCATATAGTGATAATATTTTATTTACACAAATTCTAAACATCACCAATAAGTTCTTTGAACAATGCAGAAGTGGTGGCTCAAGTGATAAAACTACACACACACACACACACACACACACACACACACACACCCACACACACACACAGATATACAATAGATGCAACAAGCTAAGCTATAAGACACTTGCTTTTAAAGTCTGTTGAAGACCTCAACCCTCCAGCCCACCTTTCAAATTAACTTTCCTGTGATTCCTGATGTCAGATGTGTCTTTATCTGTTAGGGTATTCACACCGACTCTCCATAGAATCTGCTCCGATTGTCCGATCATTTGAGAGAGCTGTGGATAACATATGCAAATGATACGTGTGACGTCACGAGTGAAGGTCCCAGTTCTTAGATTTTCTCATTTGCATTTCTGGGACCTTTTTCCTCATCGATCGGAGCATTAAGGAGCTGAATTAGATAACAAGCAGCGAGATTGATTCCAACCCGCTGCATTTGGAGGAGCTGCTGGGATTTCTGGCCACTTTGTGTGGTTTGTATGGTGGTCCAGCCCCCTCCCTCACCTCCCCACAGTATTTACTCCCCTTTAATCTCCCATGAGGCCTTGGGGCTGGAGCGGAATGTGTGCCTGGGGTTAAAATGGAGGGTAATTCACACCGAGACGTAGAATTATAATGTTTCCATGCATGAAGCCTCTGAATAATTTACAGCTTTGAATGGCTTTGCATTACTCATCCTGTGTACACACACACACACACACACACACACGCAGGTCTGCAGCCCCGCCCACGCCTCACCGGTGCATCACTAAACACGGTCCCCTCATCTCACTCTTCCTGACAGGCGGTGCAGCATGTAATTACGTCCCCCTCTGAAACCAGGGCAGCAATCGGGCCCACTTGTCTGGTCATCATTCCTTGGAGCTTTTTCTATTTTTTTTTTTTTTCATTTCTTCCTCTCAACCTGCCCTTTCTCCATCTTCTCCTTCTCATATCTCTGTCCCCTTTCTGTGGGCCGGCAGCCGGAGCGAGGGGAAAGAATGAGGCAGAGAAAAGAGGCTGCGCTGACATTAACGAGATTGCTCGTTAGGAAAGAGGAGAGAGGGAAGAGAGAGGAGGGGAGGTGGAAATGAAGGGGCTGTAATTGGGAGGTTTTTGAAAAGGAAGAAAAAGAAAGAAGAGAATTAGGTTTCCATCCAGGGTCTGTCAGGAAGTGTGTGTGTGTGGAGGAACTGGGGGGGGGCTAAATATAAGGTGAGAAAATGACTTTCTGGATTTCTCAAGTGGTGCTAAAGGTCAGACACATCTATCAATCAGGTTGGTACAAAGACCCCCGCTCTGCCCTCTGCACCTCGTTCCCGCCGCCGACATCTTTTCTGCCAAGACAAAGGAGCACTTCTACAGAATCTCAGGGCTTCTGGAGAATATTTCCTCCCCACGCACCGTCAGCAGGCCCATTACAGAAATGCTTTCCATTGGCATTTCTCTGCTTGTTGAGCAGAGAGGCTTGAAAGCAGCGTCACGTCCTGCAGAGACGACTCGCTTTATAGCAACACAGACAAGCGACAAGTTTTCTCTCTGTGGGGATAAAAGAGATCAGCTCTTTCTTTACTAGATTCCATCAAAAGAAAGAAGAAAAAAGTGGCCATGATGCATTTTTGGGGGGCAGTCGTGTGGAAAAAGAAAAAAATCCTCTTTTAATTCTTGGGTTTTACATATAATAAATATAAAATAATACAAAAATGACTCCATGTTGTTATTTATTAAACAAAACTGAAGCCAAAGCAGAATATGTGAAGATTAAACATGTAATATAAGGAACTACAAAATACATTTAGATTATATTTAAGCACATGTAGATTTTCACACTTTATAAGACCACAAAGACTCATATTTGATCAATTTGTGAAATGTCCCATGAGCCTTTGATGCCCGAGTGTACATCAAACTTTCTCCAAGTGCACAGACTAAAAACAAACAAAAAACAATGGTTGCTGCACTGCCTGATAGCTTAATCATTAAAACAAGAACTTTACTTTAGCAGTATTTATACGTATTTCATGTAATAAATTGTTGAAGTTGGCCACAACCCTCGAGTATATTTTCTTTTTGGCCCTCTTGTGCAAAAGGTTTGGGCACCCCCGCAGCAGAGCCTCCTTTTAGGATTTTAACCCACACTTTTTGCAATTATTTGTTTTTGAGCAACAGGTCGATTTGTTCCTTTTTCCAGTGGTTCTGTTGTGGACCTGCTGGTTCAGGGTCGAGTCAAAGCCTGATGCTAACAAAGCTAATGCTAACAAACAAACCTATTCAGACATCAATCTGTCATTTAAGCCATAACTATTAACATAAAGAAGTTAGTTTGATGATTTGTAAGGGTATTTTTAGAGCACATGGTAACAGATTTAGATATAAACATTCAAGATTTGATTTCTATTAGTTGTCAAATTAATCGTTATCTCCTAAAAGCTGCAGTTAATCATGATTAATGTTTTACCAGTATCATCCAGCCCAACATTTATCCTTTAAACCTGCAAACTGCGGCCTGTATAGATGGAGATCTTGAGGTTTTCTGTCATTTTTCTAAGCACTGCACAGTCTGATTTGCTGGCAACACAGTCATTGCTGATGTCTTTCTGCCCTGACGTTGTGTTAATAAGGAAGCTTCTTTTTCATAATAAACCTTGAGGAAGCAGCAGGGATGGACTTTGGATTTCGACTTCATTTTTCTTTAATAAATCTTAATTAGCTGAGATGGGATGAGTGTTTTTTTTCCAGGTTAGATTTGGATCCTGGGAAGCTTTATTATAATCTAAAATCCAAAAATCAAAAACGAGTTTGTTTCCTTTTACCCGTGTTTGTACCTTGATACCTCAGCTCCTGCTAACCTCAAATAAATTGGTTGCCACTTTGAATAAGTCTGTGTGTGGCTGAAAGCATGGGGGGGGGGGGACTGGGGGAGGGGGGTGCGTTTCCTAATGTGCAAACATGCGCCCAAAAAACTGTGTCTTCCACGCGTGTGTCTGTGTGTAAATCAGAGTAATCCCTTCACTGCGGGACGCTCTCCTCTCTTCCTGTGCCAGATGTGGAGATATTCTGCCAACTTCAGCGGGCAGAGTGGGCTGCCAACTGCACACACACACACACACACACACACACCATACTGCTATGTCACACGTGCATATAGGACACAAAGAGCTTCTGTACGTGTGTGTGTGTGTGTGTGGTTCTTCTCCGCAGGTTTGGAAGAAACCGTCGGCAGGATTAGAACCAACAAAGAGGTGGAGGAAAACATAAAAAAATGTAAAATTCGATGCAGACGCTCGGCGATGGAGGGAGGGAAGCGGGCCAAGCTGGTGCAGTGAAAGAGTTAAATCCACAGTTCGTACAACAGGATGGATTATCTCTACCTTTGTCCCCTCCGTCCTCCCCTCCAATCTCAATCTCTTCATTGTGAGCCCCTATAGAGCCCAGCATGGAGGGGGGTGGATTGAAGGAAATTCTCTCTCTTTCTCCTGCTAAATTAATAATATGAAGCTCTCGATCCCTCCCAGGCTGCTTTATCCCTCTGTTTGCCCCTCCACCACCACCACCTCTGCTTTAACTCAAAGTATTTCCCCTCGTCTGTTCGAGTTGATTCAAAACCAAACTGCACACGGAGCCGACACGTTTCTTCTTCTGCTGCTGCAGAAATGAAGGAGGAACAGAGTGAGAACCGACAGGCGGGAGAAGGAGGTGTGAGATGAGACCAAACAGATCAGAGTCGCAGATTGTTAATAAGAAGCACGACACCTTCTCATCCATCATCCCTCCTTCTCTTCTTTTCCTTTTATTTTCTCTCCGTTCTAAGTTTGGTTTGTTACAAATAAAAAAAAAAAAACAAAATGCCACAAAAGATCCACCACCCTGCTCAGCATCTGCTCAAAACCCTTTCAGGGGCAGCTAATCGAGCCCAGAACTGCTAATTGAATTTAAAATTGTTTATCAATAATTTTAAATATTAAATCTGCACCGTGTGCTGGAATTATATCCTGACATCTGAGCAAAAACATTCATGGATTTTAAACTCTTTGCTTTTTTCCCTCCTTCTAATCCTTTTTTTTACCTTTAAAGGAATAAATCAGGAGTTTTGTGCGAATGTATAAACAGTTAATATCTTACCTGCTGTAGATGGCTCTTTGAAGACAAGCTAATATCTAGTACACCAAAGTGGTTTGAACAACTAAAATCCATAAAAAACTACTTTTTTTTAAACTTTTGCATAAACATCAGTTTGATAAAACATGATAATCTTGACAGAAATATGAATAAATATTTGTTAAAGCTAACGGCTAATCTGAGTATGCAGGTGAGGATTTGCAGTCATCCGGGTCATGATCAATCCAAAACAAGGTACTGGTCTGAGTACAGCCAAGTCCAAAGTGGATCAGTTCTGCCTTTAAACTATTCTATAAACCAGGGGTTCCCAATATGAGGGTTGAGACCCAACAGTGGGTCGTGTAAAACCAAGATGGGGGTCATGAGAGGATTTTAAAAATATTAAATATTGTTACTGTTATAAATAAACATTTGTGGAAATTGTAAGAACATCATATTTCTGCAAAAAGTGTTTGTTTGTCCAAACTGAGACTGCCCAAAAGTCTATCTACAACAGGTAAGACAGTGACTGTGCAGAGATCCAAACTCCCTGTTCTTATTGCGTTTATAAAACAAGAAACATTAATTTTGTTCCCTCTCGAGTCTTTGAGCTCATTTGTCAGTTAATCCACAATTTCGACCCAAATCCCACCTCTGATCTTCACTATCACCAGCTCTTTCATTTCAGCCACGATGTTGCTCTGATCGCTCGCAGCCGTTTGAGAGCGACTTTTTGTGTTGCTGCTGATGCAAACAGACCAACTGCTGCTCCGTGTTTAAGTTTCACCTACAGCGAAGCAGCGGGAGCTTTTTACTGTCGACGTTGGCAGCGCGGCGCTATTTGGTGAAGATAACAGTCGGTAAATGTTGGGGCTGAAACCGAGCAGTGCTGCTTTGATGAACGTCGAGACATAAAACGTGATCCGGGGAGTTTGAGTTTCGATGTTCTGAAGAAAAAAAAACAGCTTTGAGGTAAACTCAGGAATGTGGGGTTTCATCTAGATCTTTAATGGTATGATATTTTGCTAACACCCAAGCATTTGCAGACCTGATGTCGTTGATACAAAACAGAAGTTCTGCCAAAGACTGAAAACAAAAACCGAAGAGCTAACGAGCGTTAGGAGACAGGCAGGTGTACGCAGGGGGAGCGGCAACAACCGAACTGGCAACGTGACAACAACAACAAGGATCTGACACGGACATGTGGGGCTATGAGCAAACAAAGGCTGGAAGCAGACGAGAGAGACCAACTGAAACTAAGAAAGGAGAGAAAACACAAAGACAAAAAATATTAAACATCATAAACCGCCGACAAACATTTGCATAACTAGAGCAAAACAGCAACTAATACTAGGAGATTTCACACTCAGAGTGTGTTGTGAATGACTCTCACTACCACAACAAATTTTAGCTCAATATCTATACAGTCGACTCTTTTATACAATTTAGTTTTTTCTAAGTTCTGTTCTCTGTGTCGGCCATCTTTAATTGGAGTGACGCCAAAAGTTTACCAGTTGTAAATGTTCATTTAGTGATTATTTCCTGAAAGTTTCATTAAAATCAATCAAGTGGTTCACAAGATATTTTGCTAACAGACAAGCAGTGTCAACTCTGACAGATAATGACAAATCGCAACTATTTTTCCTCGTTAAATTTAATTTAATTTTTATCTGTGTGTTGTGAATGACTCTCAGCTACTACCACGCTAAATTTGAGCTCAATATCTGTGTATTTGACTAATTTATAGCCAATTTATTGTTTTCTAAGGTCAGTTCTCTGTGTCGGCCATCTTTAACCAGAGTGACACTAGAAGATGAACAGTTGCAGATGTTCATCCAGTGATCATTTCCTGAAAATTTCATTAAAATCCATTCAGTGGTTCGTGAGTTATTTTGCTAACAGACTATGATGACCAACTTTTAGTCACTTTTGTGTTTCCAGGTCAGCCAGCTGAGGCGGCCATCTTGAATCAAGTTGACTCAAATATAATTACTTGACCTGATCTCCATCGACTGATTCATGAGATATTTCCAGGTCATCATTATCATCATCATCACAGCACCTTCATCTTCAGGTGATAAAAACCGACAACCGGACGGAGCGACCAGCATCTTTTTATACGTTTCCACCACATCCATTAGCGCCGGCGTACAATTGCCTATTAAGAGATTATTCCTGTCAGCGCCGGGGCCTCGCACTGCTCGTCAGCCTCTTTCCTCCTTCATCCCCCTTTTTTTTCTGCTTCCTCTTCCTCCCCCGCTTTGTTTCTGCTCCTCTGCCAGTGGATGTCTTTAATCAGAGCGTCAATCAGAGAACAACACATGTAAGAGAACGAAGTTAAAGCCAACACAAGATGCAGCCGATAACACAGCTGTTAGAACTGTCAGCTGCCTGCTTGATAACAACCCTGTCACCCTTATTAAAGCCCCCACCCCCCCACCCCCCACCCACACACACACACACACACACACACACACACGTGTTTTTACTCCTCGCCGCTGTGCTAATGGCAGAATGAATGGCTGTTAAATCTCTCCATCTCTTCATCAAATTTTATTTTATTTTTTAGTCGAGTTGAAGTCGCCTTGCATCATGGTCTCCTTCAGGGTTATTACTGTTAACAAGAAGTCTGAATCTGGACAATTCAATTGGATAAATTGGAATGAGATTTAAGATTATGGTATAATAAATCAGAACAGAAAAATGTCAGAATGGAGCTCGTGCGGTGATTACATAAACCACAGTTATTTCCCCTTTCTACTTTGAAAAGCTTTTAAAATAAGGTCATTTAAATGTAAAGGATGTTTAAATTAAATAAGTCGTTTAAGAGAAAAATCAAGTGGACAAAATTTGATATAAACGTAATGAAAAGGAGCTTTAATTAAACACATTTCCTTTTTTTTGGGAGCAAAAATAGAAAACGTAGCTTCTTCTGCCCTGTTTCGGATTAAAGCTGGTGGGATTATTGGTGGGACGGAGGTTAAAGTCCTGCAACAAACAGAAACCCGCTGGATGGGAAAGCTGATTTCCAAAACAAAAGCAGGACTGAAAGGTGGGCCGACCGGTTAAAGCAGGTGAAGACGGAGCGCTCGTCCAACGGAGGCTGAAACTAAAACCGACATTTAACAGACAGATAGATGGAGAGATAGGAGCTGGAATTAATAGAGGGTGACTGCGGGAGGAGAGGCTTCTGTCACCACCTGCAGGAGTCGGCTGGGTGGGGGTGGGGGGGCTCTAACAGCTCGGTTAAAGACAGAGCGATAAGACAGGACTGCGAGCTGTTCATCACATTTAGAGGGAAGGTGACATTTAGTCAGACGACATGTTGGCATGTCTGTATTGTGAGGGGCGCAAAGGCCACGGAAAGGGCAAAAAAACCTCTCAAAACTGTTTTAAAATCTGGGATTATTATTTATATTAATGCTCACAAATCTGATGTGACCCCAAAGACCTTTTAGACTGGGATTCTGTGCAAATATAAACCATTAAAGGGGACACATGAAAAATAAACTTCTGGCAGGGGCGGAGCTAGACATTCTTGCTTGGGGTGGCCATGTTTTTTTTTACAGGGGCACATACAAATAAATAAAACTACTAATACAAGATGGCCTCATAGCCAATAACTGTACAATTAGTTAAAAACCAAATAAAGTTTGGAAGAGATAAATTTTAAAAATATGCTGATTGTTTGTCCCAGCTGAGCTGCTAATGCTAATTTCACAAGGGGGCTATAATTTAAACACACAGAGCTAAAAATTAACATAGTAATAGCCGAAAAACAATCTTTTACAAAATCTGATTTCAGATACAAAATCCAAGATGGCTCCCAACTTAGCCTTTTTAGGAGGAACCAAAACCAGTTTCTCTCAGACGCACCTCAAAACAGGGCTGAAAGAGGGGCTTGTGGAGCTACAAGAACCAGGAATTTAGACCAAAGCATTGCAGTTCCACTTTATATGGACCCCAACTGATGATTTAAATGTGAAAAAAGATTTATAAGCAGGATATGTCCACTTGTTGGCTCTTTGAACAGCCTCCAATTGGAAACAGTTTTGTTTTTAGCCGTACTAACAGCTAGTCTGTGATCCACTCAGCTAAAAGTGGATTTCTGCAGTCTTAAAGAAACTTACTGCAAATAAGTTCCCCCTGAACTATATCTAACTGTGTCTGGGAAAAGCTTTATCCTCCATTTGTTTTCCAAATACACCAATAAGCTGTTGTGTTACGCAGGTCCACATTCAATGTAAACAGAACCCTGGACCGAATCCAGAAACCAGGTGGAGTCCCATATCTGATCTGCAACGGGCGTTTTTCACTTCGGCTGTTTCTGTAAGTAAACACACAGCCGACACCATGTCCAAACTTTTGTTTACAGAGTTTTAAATTAATAATTTTTAATAATCGATCTGAGAAAAATATTCTACTATATGCATTGTTTTTGTCTAGCCTTCATGACTTTGCAATGAGCACCTTTGAAACAACTCCAGACTCAAATATTGCACATATTTTATATTTCAGGATAAAACAACAACATGAACGTAAAACTTATTGGCAGGGATCAAAAGGTTTAAAGTCTCTGAAAGAAAACGTCTTTATATTTAAGAAACTTGGCATAACACATTTGATTTTACCCATTTTGCCACAGAACTAGCATATTTTGTTTTGAATTGCTCGGCAAAAATGAAACAGGAAGTGACATCAAAGGGGAACTGCTTTTTGATTGCTGAAACAAGATTATTTGAACTCTGGCTCTTCTTCATTTCTCTGATAGCAAATCAAAATCTAAAGAAGCATCAGATTCCTCGCTACAGTCGTTGTAGCAACACTCATGATGTCCAAACATTCCCCTTTGACATCACTTCCTGTTACTTCCAATGGAAATATCTCAACAACTGTTCATCTCAGCGGCGTGAAACTTTTCTTGCAGTAAATTATAAATGTTATCTTTCCAAAAATGCATTTATATTTATTACAAAAATGAATGTCACAGGCACTTTAAACACCATCATTAGTCTTAGTGTGAAACTTTGGGATTGGATCCTGCATTGTGATCTGTGACCAAAACAGTGGCAACGATTCATGTCATTAAAAAACACAGGCAGTAAAAACAAATATGAAGATGAACAATATAGAAAACTTGATTCAACATCTTGAGATTCAGTGGAAAATATAATAATAAAAGCGAAAGTCAGGCTTATTGAGGCCGTATAAGAAGCTAATTTCTTAACTGTCTTCATTTAACCCCACTTCAGAATGACTGAAGTATTTCTTTAACCTCAGTCTGCCTGCAGCTTGTTTCTCAGAGTAACAAAGACCTTTATAAAGATTTACATCTGGAAATGTGCAACAGATTGGAGCAAAACAGTTCTTTCTCTTGGCTAAATTCTTCAGTCGCGAGACACCTGTCCCCTCCTGAAGACACGGACAGAAGCGCGTTAAACAAACGCCTGCCACTTGTCAAGGTGAGAAATAATGCCCAGGTGGGAAGAAGAGATAAAGAAAGAGCGGAGAGGGCTTTAGGGAAAAAAAAAAGGGAAAGGGGGAACGGGGGAACGGGGGGACGGATGGAAGGCTGGAGATAAACTGAGCTTCAGACGGAAAACCAAAAAATAAAAAATCTGTTGTCACGTGTGGGTGGGGGACAGAGAGGACGACAGGGACTGTCTAAGTCTGAAGCCAGGAAACAAGGGGCAGGAGATCAGCTGTGGGGGTGGAGGTGTTGAAAAGAAGGTAAAAGAGGGAGAGATGGGTGAGGTGAAGGGGGGAGGGAGGGTCCACAAGTTCGTAATCCCCTTACAGACAGCTTTGTTGACTGATTGACGGCTGAGCGCACCACGTTAGAGCCAGAAATGAGGAGGGAGGGGGGGCCACCATGCCTGGAGGGGATTATCTCCCACAGTTTACACCCACCCACCACCTCCTCACCCCCCTCTCCACCGGGTCAAGTGGTACCGGCCAGTTTTTTTGTTGTTTTAAAGCGCGTCCAAAGGGCCGACTTTGTCTCGCATGATTGTGTTGTTTCCCAAATAATGCTTAATGTGGCGATGTAAGGGGGGGGGTTCACAATCCTACGCAGGGCATGTACACAAGCTCACGCACCCACGCATGACGCATGCCTGACATCTACACAACAGCACACAGGCAGACGCACAAAAACTCCCCGTGTTCGGCTCTGCAAGGGCATCCTGAGAGAACAGCCACTTTAACAAGACCTTGAGTGAATTCCTTTGTTCCAGCTAAGTACCGCTATAATAGACTTAGCTCGACCCACACATAAAACAAATAGATTTAAACGTAAGGAGAAAGCAGCGGTTTTTGATTAGAAAGAGATAACATTACAAATAGGGCTGAATTACAGCGACAACAGTTTGGCTGTTCGACAGCAGCTGCATTAAGGATCTGAGAAATCTGATAATGTGCGGAGCCAAAACACACCTCGGAGACTGCGGCGCGTTGCAACGCTCAGCTGTGTACACGAACGGCGCACACGGACCTGATGGCCACCCGGGCTCCAGATGGGTCGTGCTGAACTGGGACCAGTGGTTTTAGCAAAGCTGCAAAACGGACAAAAACGACACAGCAGATGACCGAGACGCAGACCCTGGGTTATCCAGGTGTGTCGACATGCTGAGCATCTGTATCCATCAATACTAGCATGATTTGTTTGCACCGTTTACTTTTTTCTGCACAAATAAAGTGAAAAGTAGTGTTGAGTCTCCACGTTGTTTGGAGTTAGTCATTAGCCTTCCTCTTCATGACGCCTGGTGTGTTGACATTGTTATATTTGTACTTTTCTTACATTGCTTCTTTTTATTCTGGTATTTTGCACTTTTTTCTTAAAGAATTGAGTGTAATAGACAGTAAAATGGCAATTATTAAAGTTTTCCCATGGTATTACATTGTTTTATTTTGCTGTAGTAAATAGGGATGTGACAAGTGACTCAAGCCCCGATTTGATTATCAATTTTAAAGTTTACGATTATTACTATTTTTTTTATCAAAATGAAATGTTGACATTTAATAACCAAATATGTTTCTTTTCTTTTACCATCAGCATTTTTGTTCTTGTATCAAACTGCAACGCTCTGCTGTCTTAGGAACAGAACATAACAAACCTGCAGAACCACAGATCAGGGGTGGAGCCAGAGGGCCACCCCCCCAAAAAAGATGTCATCACAAATCCTCTTACATTAAACATTAAAACATCAAACTAAGTTTGTCTTAAAGACATAACTTACTGTTATACAATAACAATTAAATCAATTCCATTATTTTTATAAACAAGTTCACATTTTAAGCAGTTATAATCGATGAGTTAATAAACTATTTATGTGAATAAAATCCTTGTCCTTTCTGATCATAATCAACCAACTAAAAAGCAAAACCACAAAATTATTCAATGATCGGGACATTTCCAGTAAAAACTTTAGAATTAGAATCGACGATACGTACTAACCGTGTTTAGTTGTTATCGAAACGATACCAAAATTCCCAGTATTGCCCAACCCCTAATGTCGACCCCTTCTGACATTTACCATATCTTGACCCTCAGATATCCATAATTTTCACAAAAATTCCAAAGTACTTTCTCAATTCAACGTGGAAGGGGTTGGGTTTGGAGTGGACAATCCGTAATATTGTGCAAAATAAGGGGAAAATCTTGACATGTATGGTTATCCATGCAGGCAAATAAAAATATAAGAGTTCAAACACATTATGTTTTAGTTCAGATTGTTTGACTTGGAGTCTCTGGAAAAGTTCTTCAACAGAGAATCTACAAGTCAGAAACTGGAAG
The DNA here is from genome assembly GCA_031762555.1 of Cynodonichthys magdalenae. NCBI lineage: Eukaryota > Metazoa > Chordata > Actinopteri > Cyprinodontiformes > Rivulidae > Cynodonichthys > Cynodonichthys magdalenae. The sequence continues at coordinate 16,522,261 of JARVJO010000001.1, forward strand.
TTTTATTGCTTTAAGGTTGCAGCAATCCACTTTGGTCTTGGACTAGCCATTAACTGACCAATCTGGTCACTATTAAACCCTATTTTCCCCAAACTGAGGTCATTCAAAGAACTTAATTGATCCTAACTTTTCCCCACAAAAACCCCCACTTCAAAAAAAAAATAAAAAATAGGTCTGAACTCTCGCTTTGAGCGGAGGAGACCCACAGTCTCATCCATCAACTGAAAAAGCCAAAGAACACAAAAGAGCGACTGTCCACCATTCTTCTGACTTGATTTTCTTTGTAGGAAAGGTAAGAATGGAAGAATAAAAGACGAGAAGAAAAAAGGAGGGAGCTCCATCTGGTCCCCCCCACCTCCTCATATGGATCAGGACCTGCAATACAGCTGCCATGGAAGCTGAGGCAGGAGGTGGAAAAAGTTTTGGAAGATTGGGTTATTTAACGAGGAAATGGCTTCCTGATTTGCACAGAACTTGGAAGGGAGCGGTATACGTCTGTGTGTGTGTGTCAAATTTAAACGCCACAGTAATAGGCAATCATGATTATTCTTCCTGTCTTCACCACTACGGTCCTATTTACTGCTGGACAGTGACGAGCAAATGAGAAGAAACAGACACCGCAGATCAAGAACCACCCACAAAGACGGAGCGTAACAAAAGGAGCTGTTGGAAGAAGAAAGGGAAATGGAGGATGAGGAGGAGGAGATAAGAGCAATATTTTATTTTATTTTTTGTTAAAAGGAGGGAATAAATTCTACTGTCTGCCAACCAGCTGTAACATGATAACAGCTTGGATGTGCAGCGAAAGAAACTTACACCGCTGGCGAGTCGAGCAGCGAGAGAGGGAAGGCAAATGAAAAGACAAAAGAAATGAAAGGAGGATTAGCGCAGAGAAGTGGACTCTTTTTTTTTTTGCAGACGAATGAGACGAGTGGGAGAGTGTGAAGCCAGAGAGTTGAGTGTGTGAGGGATTTCTGGGGAGTGGGGGGGGGGCTCTTTTGTTTGTGGGGAGCAAAAAAAAGGAGGGAGTTGTAGAAGAAGAAGGGAAAGAGGGATATGCTACTGATGAAAAAAAAAAAAGAGAGGAGGAGGAGGGGGTGCACCTCTGAGGAAATTCAACTCCTTCCACTTGGACTTTTTCCAGCACTGGAAGCAATAACATTTTTCATCTGTGCATGCATGAGTGTGTGTGTGAATATACAAGCTCTGCACTGTGTGCATGCCTGGAAGTGTGTGTGTTGGATATATGTGAATGCTGGTGTGTTAACATTCACTGCGAGACATGAGGACAAAAGGCAAAAAAAAAAAAGAAGGGGGGGGGGGGGGGGGGCCGAACCCCTTGAAAGCTGC
>JARVJO010000001.1:16523620-16536686 GCA_031762555.1 Cynodonichthys magdalenae
CCCCCCCCCCCCCCCCCCCCCCCCCCCCAGAACCGCGTGAAAGCTGCTCTGTCATTTCAAGCACACACAGTCACGTATTATGGCCCGAGCCGGGGTATCGGATGATGTGCTGGTGAAAAACGCCAACAACAATCCATTTCACCCAGCGTCCTACACAAGATGGATCTTATTAGAGCTGCTTGTGCTCGACAACAAAGCCCAGAAGTGGAGATATAAACTGCAACGTAGCGTTCAGATAGTCGTCTAGTTTACTTTAGCGTAAGCTCTAAAATCATTCCTTCAGGTTGCGAAGCACCTATCTGCAAAAATGTCTGCTTTTCAGGCACCAAGCAGTTGTTTTAGTTTGGCGAACCGTGTTGTTTTAGTTGTTTCACTTTGACAACTCTGCATTTTTTTTAGATTAGCCATAGCAAACCCACAGCTGAGCTTCATTTTCACAGAAAACAACCGAGTTCCTCCTTGACTAGCAGGGAAAAGGCCGTGAAGCTCAGAGAGAAAAAAAAATTGCAAATTTTCTTCAACTTACATCAAAACAGTGAACACAGAAATCACGTCACAGCTAATTATACTCAGGATTAGTGTTGTTGTTGCGAAGTGTACCTTATCTAACCCAGTGTTATACAAGATAGCTAATCTAAACAGCTTAACTTCTTCCTCTAAGAGCATGTTGCTTCATCAGTGTGGGTCTGATGTGTGTAAAGCTGGTTTTTAAACTTGTCCGTGCTGCTGGCATTGTTAGCTTGTGCAGCCGTTTGATACATCTGAACTAAAACCTCCACGTGCCAAAAAACTGTCTTTGGTTGAATCACCACAGAAAGAGTGAACCCGGTGGTTTTCTCACTTTTTAGCTTCTGGTCAACAAATTGCAGAAACTTGTGACCCCTCGTGACATATGCAAACTTTGCTAATAACTCATGCTAATATAAACAAACTTGATAACTATTGCAATAAATAGTCTGTTATCAATTTATTTGCATTTAAACTGATGACTTGACTTGATGTTTTATGACTCATAGAGGGTTCCTGACCCCAACTTTTGGAACCACGGGCTTAGCCCATGCTTTATTTTGATCCGGTCACCATCAAACTTTGATTTAAAGTAGTACAAATAAGGACTTAGCCCATTATATGGGATATATTGGCGAATATGGGCTAGTTTGCAACTATGGTGGCTCTCGAGGACCAGGACTAGACACCCCTGGTGTAGAACATGTTGGTTTATTTTCTATAACTAGAATATTGTCATAGTCTGTTCATGACATTTATAGTTTGACATTATGATGCTTTCATCCAAACCTATGAGGTTTTTCATGACACAAACTGTCATTCAAATTCATAGCTCTTAATTGTAGGTCTTGAACGCTGCTACTACATCAAAAGAGCATTAATTTGAATTTAAATCACTATTTTTCTCCTCAATAACGTGGAAAAGTAACTTCTCTGTCACAGTAAAGGAGTTTCATTAAAACCAGTAACCTAAACCAAAGCAATCAGAGTGCTTAAGCTTTCCTGAACCTCACAATCTACAGAGATAAATTCACAAGTGACTAAGCTTTCCTTGAACGAAGACCAAGCTCCCACCTTAAATGCGAAACATTTCATTTTAATGGTAAAATTTCCATCATAATCTTGCATTTTTATGTCAGTTCCACCTAATTTATATCCTATCCAGAAACCAGAAATGGAAACGCCGCACGCCAAGGTCAGTTTCCCCAAAAGACTATAACAATGACGGGCTAATGCCGAAGCCAGATGCTTTAAACTCGCTGTACGGTCTTTTAGCTCCCAATTAGACGCACGCAGAAGTGTGCACAATCAAACATCTGTGGAGAAGAAAAATGTGTCAAGTCTGGAAATGTGATCAATGCAACCGAGAGAAAAGAATACTGCGAGGAATCTGGAGTGTACGGTTTAATAAATGTTGGTTTATAGGGAAGTTTGAACATGAATGGTTGTTATTAACGCGAGAAGACCAAAATGGCTATAAAGCCTCTTAGCACGGGGATCATCTCTGACCCATTGTAAGTCAACGGTAAAGATTATAAAGCTAAGATGCTTGGGAGTAATAGGTCTCCACGTCTCTCCCACAAGAGACCAGACAGCAACTGCACAGCCAGAGTTCCCCGACACACACACACACACACACACACACACACGCGAGCCAAGTATCGTTTTGTTGCTGAGCACTGAATAGTTGTTCTGCTTTGTTAACAGGCTCCTCGCAGGCAGGGTGATTCATGTATGCTTACTTTTGTGGCTCTTTGTGTTTGTGCAAATCTCAGGATAACAGCCTTTAGTGCCAAAAATATAAATGTAAAATAGGTTATTTAAAGAAAGCTCCACCTGTAACCACTTCATCACTTCCAAAAACAACAACCGGCCGGGCGCCTTGCATTTCTAGACCCATTTTGTTTCTTCTTGATAGCACTTTTTTTTTGTTTTTCTTCATCGTGAGGCTGCTCCACATAAGGCAAGCATCAGGTTTTGGACTTTTCAAATCTAAAGATACCCGAGACTTAGACCTCTAAGACCCGACAACAGTTTGCTCAGGATAAAATTCCACCTGAGACGGAGCAGAGGCACAGATTAACTGCAGCGTTAAGTTCAGGAAATGCTTATATTATTCACATTTTTAAACAGATTCTTGCACCACATTGCACAGTAAAGTGCAGCAAAACAGAAGAAGCTGGTTTCCCACCAATATAAATTACAGCCAGTAAAACTTCAAACATCGATTTCGGAGCGAAACAGCAGCTTTTTTCTGCAAAACAGATTGATTTGGCTTTAGGCAAATGAAGTCATATTGTTCTGCTGCAAAGCACTTGGCATCCTTTCTGCTTTTTTTTTTGAGTCATAAAACCCATGTGAGCTGTTCACGCTCATTATGTGTCTGCATATTATCATCCTATCATTCCAAAATAATTAAAACTAAATATGGTGAAAAAAATTTCAATCTCTTCAGGGCGAGTTGATCAGAAAAGCTCTCCCTGACCCTAAAAGTGGATGAATTCCTTTAAAGCTCAGAGCAGGTTTCATGCCAGACTTCACAGGGGTAAATCTTATGGGACGTGTCACTAATGAGGAATGAGGGGGATCGGCTCGGTTGTAGCTGAGGAGGAAGTGGCTCGTCAGGGCGGTGACCTACAGATCATCAGTCACTCTCGCTGTCTGAGCAGCGTCACGTCAGACGATACCTTTGTCAAACCTTCGGCACCATCCATCTCTCCTCAGTCACCTTCCTTTGCTCCCTTTCGTGCTTTTTGTTTCCGTCTCCCAACCCTAACTCCTTCCACTTCTGCTCATATCAGCTGAAGACGTTCACCAGGACTTCAGAGAGCGGGCACAGCTGTCCACCATCACATCAGCTCATTTGTCTCACTTGCTTAGACAAGCACATTCTCCCTTTTTAATATTCAGTCAGAAAAAAACTATTTCGGGCCCTGAGTCCAATCATAGCGCCGCGTTGACGTCGGTTGGCAGATGGAGAGGAGCGTCTGATGGAGTTTTTGTGTTGACGAAAGCGACGGGACGTAAAGGATGACAATGGGATGAGTTCTGGCAGGAAGACGGGACCAACTGGATGATAAGAGTGATGAACGTTTGTCTTTTGTTTTGCATTTTATGATTTGCACCCAACTGTATTTGGGGCTATGCAAACTGGGACTCCTGTGAGCCATCGCCTGGGTGAAACACAATTAAAATTACTCACAAAATTATTCTTTAAATTAGCTGATTGCAAAAAACAGAACCCTTATGCTTTTTAAAATATTCATCATAAGAATAATTTAGCTTTTTGTCAACGTTTGTAAATAGTTTCCCATCATTCTATGTCAAATATCCTAAGGATAAATTTTTGAATACTGCTAAAAAAGCAGTTGAAAAGTTTTCTCACTGTTTGCCAAAAAACCCTTAAAGACAGTCTGTTCTGTTAGCAAGATTAGTGTCAGGACACGTATCTGTTTCAGTGGTTTTTAGCTGCAGGATGAGTAAACTCAAATATTTGAAAAACTAAAAATAAATCTAATCATTTATTAAATCTACATTCCTATTGCTAATGCTAGTTAGCTGTGGCGACCATCATTAGTAGATGTGTATAATTACTTTATCAGTGGTTTAAAAGATATTTTGCTAACAGACACGGTTTACTCCAACAGCTAATACCAAAGTTTTATTTTGTTAGAGCTCAAAACGTGTTGAGGATGAATCTTAGCTGTGATTTTAGCAACACTTCGGCTGATATCTTGAAAATTAATCAAATAAAAACCATTTATGTGTTTGATTAGTTTGATTAACTGTGGCGGCCATATTGAATCTGGTTGAGTCCCAAAGTTCGATCGTAGTAGACGTACATCCAGTAATTACGCCTTGAGATTTTTATGAAAATCCATCGACTGGTTCATGAGATATTTTACTAAAAGGCAGACAAGTGAATTTACGCAGCATTATCCCCCTATGTCCACTGCAGACGACAAGAACATAATAGGAGAATATCAACTTTTTATACGCCAAACATCCTAAGACTACAACGTGTTTGAATACTCTAGAAACCAGATCTTTCAGCACCTTTAAATAACAGCAGAGAGCACCAGGTAAAAACCATCTGCAGGTGTCGTCTTCAGCGAACAGCTCAGAGCTGCTGAATCTGAGCACAGGTTCCTGGTAGCAACACGCACCTGCCGGCACAGAAATCTGTCACAAACAAGAACCTGGGAACTCTAATTAACAACAGCGTAAACTTCCCTTCCGCTGCGTCGTTGTTCATTTGGAACGGCGCCAAAGCCGGCGCTGTAATACGAGCCCGATCCGAAGCTGTGGGGATGTTCGGAGCAACAACCAAATTAAAACCGAGGAACAAAGAACAGCGAGAACGTTTCAGGTTTGACGAAAGGTCCTACATTTTTATACTGGCTTCCCAGACAGATCCAGTGTCCCCTCACATTGTGGGGGGGAGGGAGGGGGGGTGTTGACCCGGTCCAGTCCAAATGCTGGCAGGAGGATTGGATGATCCTGCTTAGGCAGAGCGTGCTGTGAAGCAAGCTAATGAGAGGCCTGTGCGTGCGGTGGGTGTGTGTTGGCTGCTCCGTGCTCAGGGGCTCCGGGTTCAGACGTCCGGGGCAATCTGCCCAACGACGCTGGAAGACATGTGACCCCCCACAGGCCCATGCCCCGGATTACTGGTACCACCACTACCACCCTGGGGCAAGCCCGGGAGGTTTTTGTGTATGCTTCCGAGGGGAAAATGAAAAAAATAAAAATCTGTTTCGCCTTTTAGAACGGAGTTTTAAAGATTTAGAAAGATGTGTTACCGCTCTGAGATCACTCTAACACTTCTCAGTAAATCTTTTGAGTAAATAATAGACTTTTTTATGTCAGCGCTAGCGGTCATCTTCAAATAATTTAACTCCGAATATCAATCAGTTTTAGATCCAGTGATTACTTTCTGAGAATTTCAAATAATTTGCTAACCAACAGTGTTGACACTATCACTTAATGCAATAGTTTTAGGTAAAGATGTGATGCAATGAAAAGCCCTCTGAGTATGTGTTGAGGATGACTCTCAGCTACTTGAATACCAAATTATTGCTCAATATCTGTAACATCTGCCGAGTTGTTGCTATTTTTGCATCAGCTAATCTTGATGAGCCGTGGTCGCCATTTTAAACTGTATTAAAACACCCAGTGATTCCAGTAGTTCATGAGATATTTTGCTAACAGACATAACCACACCGCCTTCTAACAACAAACCAAATTCTGCACGAGTTTTTGAGCGAGCTCAGCCAGCCAAACTCTTTTTAATCTCCTTCATCCCAAACATCAGCATTTTTAACAGCAACAAAAAAAATAATAAATAAAAAAAAAAAACAAAGTCGCTTCAGAGGCCCAGGGGAGCGGGAAAGTAAATTAGTTCTTGCGCTAACCCCAGCATATTTACAAGAGCTCTTTATGGCTGTTATGATGTTGATGAATGTGCGCCGCCCCGGCCAAATAAACTTATAATCGAGTAATAAAATAATGAAAGAAATCCGGGCGGAACAACAATTCGTGACGCCTGCCAATAACCTCGCTTCTCCCCTGTGTGTGTGTGTGTGTGTGTGTGTGTGTGTTTTATCCTCACTTGCAACAGAGGAGATACATTAAGACCACACACTGTTCACACATGTCGGACAGATACAGGAGGGGAGGCGGAGCCTCATGAGGCCTGGTTTTGTGGACGTGTGGAGGCATCAGATAGATCTGTTCCTTCACATGTCTATTTTCACCAGTCAGGCTACATTTCTGTCCTTCTGCCTCCTGAAATGCCCAAAGAAAAGAAGAAAAGGGGAAAAAAAAAATTCAGCCTCCGGTTGGGTTGGTTGCTTTCTTTTCCTTTTTTTTTTTTCTCCTCCTTTTGGCTTTTCCATCCAGCCACATCAGCTGAAACGTCTTTTCACAGCTCCTGTTGCTCTCAGCTCGTAAACTCTCACACACACAGTCTGGTTTGTATATCCCTGTGGGGACCGTGCATTGACTTCCATTCATTTTTTGGAAATTTTATAGCCTAACCCTGACCATTTACCCTAAAATTAACCTCACAGGTACCTACCTGATGCTAAAACTAACCTAAACTCAGTTCACACCATGGTCCTAAACCTAACCCCCCACCCGTAATTTGCATTTGGACCCATGGGGACCGGTCATTGGTCCCCACGATGCTGCTTTTTCTGGAAAATTGTCTACACGATGTAGGAAAAACAAGGCCACACACACACACACACTCCTCTTTCACTAACAGGAGCAGGAGGGAGAAGCAGAAGTCTGCTCGGGTTAACGGGCAGCTTCTACAGTATGGTTCGGATTATTTTACTCTCGTTCTCACTCAAGTTTCCTGTTTTTTTTTTAAGAAACTCACGAAAACTATGGCATCATTTAAAAACGGTTATCCTGAAGTAGTTTTTCCACGTGTATTGAAATGCAGGTACGCCCTCAACGTAAACAAAGCACTTTTATCTGCATTCTTCAACAAATCTGAGAGTAAACATCTAAACTGCTCCTCCATCGGCTGTTTTCGCAGCTAAATGTTTGGGAGATAAAACAGGAAACTGTTACAACAGATCCAGCCTGGGAATGAGGCTGAACAGGATTCGGTACGGATCCTTCGTGACCGGGCGGATTTCACTCGGCTGAGAGCGGGTGTGGAGTTTCAGGTGTTGGAATGTTGCTCCTGGAATAAAACATCCGGTTTGAGCTCAGACTGACTCCACTTCAAACCGCTCTCACTGTAAACATTTACAATGACAACAAATGTTTGTTTTAGTAAAAAGGGGCGGAGCCATGATGTTTTATTTATAAGGAGCTAAATTTTGGTGTGGTAGCACAACAGATCTTGCAATAAATCTCATAATTGATAATAAATTTAAAGTTTAACCAAAAAAACTCAATCTAAAACTGGCATTAAAAGCAGTTTGTGATTTAAGCCTTTAATTTTTCTTGTTTTTTGCCAAAACATTTAGCCCACTTATAGCTACCCTTTCATCCGGCGCCAATTAGTCGCCGATTATTGAATTATTAAGAACCAGGATGAGGAGAGGGGAAAATTAAATTTTAATGTGGATCTTAGGGGGAATAGTTGTATTACATGTTACTGTGAGCGAGAAGACGCCCACTCTAAGCAGCCGTTTACAATAATCCACAGCCGTTTACCAAAGTAAGGAAAGAAAAAGAGAAAGAAGAAAAAAGGAGTGAGGATTTGGCCTCGAGAGCAGACGCTGGAATCAGGAGCCAAAAACTACAAAACTCCATATGCTGTGTGACCAAAAACCCCAAATTCTCCCAGCTCCTAATTCAGATTGTGTGGAAGGTGTTTGATGAGTTTTACGGGTCACCTGCCACCCTGGCGGTCGCTCCGTCCCCCCCAACACACCCCCTTTCATCCTCCACAAACTCCCGAACTGTAATCTCCGAGTCGATCTTTCATTAGGGGGGCCGTGTAAGACCAATAATGGGAGATGCTGAGATAAGGATAATGTGAGTCCGTGTTGTGGAGGTGGGAGGGTGCGGTGTCTTCTCAAGGTGATCGTTCCGGTTCAGTTCCCTCTTCCTGGAGCAGAAACTGTATTGGCACTTGAGACTTAACTGCTATCGATTTACTTAGGGTTAGGAGTGCCGGCTCTGCTCTCTCTCTCTCTTTGGTTTCTCTGTTTATATTCCTCCCAGAACACCTCCGTCTCCTGTCTTTGTCCGGGTTGGAGTCGCCACAGTGACCCTGGCGGTCAATACGTGGATGGATGTTTCTCTTAATGACCCTGAGTGTTTGGATTGCTTACTTATATGGAGCACGTAGCCATCGTGACGAACCACCCCCCCTAACCTCTGTCATCCTCGACACAGTTTTGGTTGCATCACCGGCTGCTGTGGCGTCGTAATTAGTCGCTGGATGCGACACATGTTTCCAATTTGTTACGTCTGGTCAATGTGATGGGGGGGGGATGACGGAGCGAAGAAGAGATAGAGACAGACGGAAACTGACAGCGGGGGGTAAACATGCTCAGGGAATTAAAAGGCCTCCCATTCCGCCTAGCTGTTGTAGTTAATACGTGCAATATCTCCCACGACCTGTTAGGGTTGGAGTTTGTGTTGCAAGGACTCTCAGCTACTATCAAAGCACATTTTAGCTTAAATCTGTAAGATTTACTGGAAGTAAAGCCATTTTTGTTCAGGCTAAATTTGATTAGCAGCAGTGGCCTTCTTGATTTAACTGCTTTATGAGCTATTTCGCTAACAGCTAAAAAGGGTCGACTGTTTTTGTTATATGTTGTGTAATTGGTTGGAATCAATATATATGTTGGGGATGACATCAGCTACTACCACACCAAATATTACCTCAATATCTTTAACGTCCTTTTAACTGGTTTATGAGCTTTTTTGCTAACAGTCAACCAGGGTTGACTGTAACTTATGTATTGCATAATTGGCTTGAATCAAAGTATGTGTTGAGGATGACCATCAGCTACCATCACATCAAATTTCAGCTCAATATCTGTAAAATGCAAAGAGGTAGAGATGTTTTTGTCAGCTGTGGCGGCCATCTTGAATTTTGTTGAGTTTAACAGCTCATCTGTTGTAAACGCCTTGTTTTCTAGAGGTTTTGTTCAAATATAATCAGCGATTAAGTAGATATTTTGCTAACAGTACAGCCAACACATGTATAAAAAACATTACTGCTCTGCTGAAGGGAGAAGATGTTAAAAAATGGAGCAGACAGTGACAGAGAGACGCCTCACAGTGCTGTAAAGAAAGATTGGAGCTGAGGCTGCAGGTGGACAGTCTGCACTTCAAAGACTCATATCTAGAAAAGGTCTCTGGGTTAACAACGTGACTGTCGTCTATTTGCTCCGCAGACGAGACACAAACCACACACACACACACACTCTCACCCCGGCACCTGATGGATACAAGCTTCTGCTTACTCTCTGCCTCATTTAAGAACTACAAACCTGATGTGTGTGGGCTCCGGGAAGCTTATCGCTGGAAGATGCGCCCTATTTGAACAAGCAAGTGGTTCTCAACATATTTCAGCCCTGAGCAAAAAAGCTATTTCGCCTTAGGGTGGCTGAAACTAAACCACAGCTCTTGTCAAGTAAGGAGAAACGAGCACATGGAAGTATGTAAAGGACTAAGAAAATAAACTCAAAGAATGACTAAGCTGATTAAGTATGAATAGTAAGCTCCATGAATAAGCCTTGTGGTATACAAAAGGCTTTGTATCTTGAATATATGAGTGAGTAAATCTGGAGGAATGACTGAAGTTTGGAGCCGAAGTCATCAGCGGTCAAAATGGCCGATCGCTAATCCTCGACGTTCACCTTTAGCACCAAACTCCGATAGGAGACGATGAGGCCGGTTCACCTGTAGGGCCTCAAACGCCAAAGCTTCTACGTAGAAATCACCCTCCCGTGTCCGATTCTACACTCTACCCCCCCACTCCTCCCCCTCGTTGGGTGAATCCACCCACCGCCGACAAAAAGCCCTCATTAAGGGCTTCATGCCTCACTTCACAGCGGGGGGCCCACGCACGGTCGCATCTGTGGAGAGAGCGGCGGGCCTCCAGCACATGGCCGAGCTGAAAACATGTTAGCCCCCCGGAAGGAGCCTCTGGCATGGGTGTGAGCTCAGGGAAGCTTCCCTCCGTCTGTGTGGGGGTGTTTTTTTTATTTTTTCCCTCCCATAATGAAGGGTGTAATGTAAGCATATTCACAAGAAGATATGAGCCATTCAAGACCAGTGGTCCATGCCGATGGTTTAATCAAGCTTTGTTCCAATTTGTTCCCAGTTTTTTTCACCTCCGTACAAGCTGCCCTTTCAGCAGAGACCCCCCCTCCTTACAGCAGCCTGGTCCACCCAGGTCTCCTCGTAAACAAAGTGTCTTTTCTAGAAATGGTATTTACCACATAAAAACACAGAAAACAAACCATAATGCAGTAGAACCGAGGTTTGCAAAACTTTAACCTGGAATTTAGAATATAGCAGGTTGGCACTTAGCAAGGAAAAGGACAGTTTTAAATGCAATTTACTGATTTTTGTTTTGGTTTTATGGGAATATGACAACAAAAAATTAATGAAAGGAGTTGTGAAAGGATTAAAACAAAAATATATATATAAACTCTCTTAACCAGTTGGTAAAATTCCTAACCATCCTGTGACAAAAAACTAGAAATGACAACTTGTTTAAATTATTTCCAGTTAAATCCCAAAGTTCTCCAACTTAACTTCCTGTGGAAAGTTTCTGAAAAGTCTCCATTTTTTTCCCCAACGTTCTGCAAATTTAAAATGCCTGTTTGTGGCGCCGCCATGGAACTCTACCAGAAACAGGAACTAAATGAAGCAGACGCTCGAAACTGTAAACACATGAAAAAAAACACAAGGACGACGAAACAAAAAGTGAAACCTTTAAAAACTTCTCTGTGTTGAAGTAATACAGAAGTTTTGCTGCAGACAGTTGAGCAACATAAACATGTAATCTGACATTAGTGGGGTCAAAGGTTAGTCAGGAGCTGGGAGTATGACATCGTTTTTTTTTTTAAACTGTATTTAGTAACGACACATTGATCCACATCGATATATGGATTAAATATTAATGATTCAATTACATCAAGGCAAAACTAATTGATCCATATCATTGATAAATGTCTAACATCATATCAACCACAGACTTGTGAACTGAATCCAAATCCTGTTTGAGATAAATAAATCATCGTATTCAGACCCAACACACCTGTTACCCATTAAAATATAATATATCCATATTTAGAAGCTTCTAAAACAGTTTCCATGTGGACTCGAGGCTGAAACCAAACAAAAACCCTTTGTGAACTTTTTGTAGCGATGTGACTTTGCACCTTATTGGCAATAAGTGAAATAAAGCATTCGTTAAAAACAGAAGTGTTATTTTGGGGCCCTGCTGTCTTTAAAAAGCCCCCCCCCTCTCTTTTTTTTGCCCACCAGGTCTAGTCAGCCTCAGAGAAATTGGCAGAGCTGTTGGGGGAAAAGTGGCCATTAGTGGTGGACAGCAGAGAGGTGTTTAAAATGACATTTCCTCTGCTAATGCCTGACACCTTCACCAGAGGGAGAAAAAAAAAAAAGATGCAAATGATGGTGGGCAGAGCTGGGTGTTTGAGGGGCCCAGGGGCCTCTGGACTTGAATCAAGGTCATCCAGCAACAGCAATCAGAGCCTCACATAAAGTGTCCATTATCCACAGCTTCCAGGTTTTTTTTTTTCTTGGCCTGGAGACTTTTCCAGAGAGAAGAACCCAATAAATCAATGTGACCAACTCAGATTACTTTGTTTAGATCAAAGTCCAAACACTTGTAAATAATTTAGATGATTTTGGAAGAATGGAGCAACAACGCTGACGGAATGGAAACCTTAATAGAAAACTCATTAGAGTGGAGGGAGAAGGGCCTGCACTCTAAACTTTATGGTGTCGTGCATGTCAGCCTGCATCAGAGGACTCCTTCAGGGTTCAAGTCCTCAGACCCGTGTTGCATTTTCCAAGCAAAATCTGCAAGTTTAAGACTTTAAAATCCATAGAGAAGCTTACCTCTCGTTCAGGGAATTCCAGTAGATGGGTTCCATATTGCTGGCTGTCGTTCCCAGTAAATCCAATAAGAATATCAGCAGGATCCACAATCCATTCCCGCTTCTTCGACACGCCATTTCCACCCTGACACCCAGCATGTGCAGCCCCATCTATAAGAAGAAGAAGAAAACCTGCAGGACTTTCCTGGGCTCTGCACACTGCAAGGAGACTCTCAGACGGAACAATGGATCAGGCAGAAACCAGTCAGAGAGTGAAGTCCAAACCTTCCACACACAAACACATGGATCCGAAATGAAGCGACACTGAATGGATTGAAGCGACACAAAGCAAATTAAAAGAAACTCTTGCTCAATCCGTGCGTCCAGATCTCCAAAAAATATACCGTCCCTAATTCAATTCCATGACTTTCCCATGAATTTGCAGCATAAAAACAGCATAAACTCCTGGTTGGGAATGGAACTCCACAGATTTCTGTGATTTATCACCTCCAAAAAAAAATGAAAATAAAAAAAAAGCAGATTTTGTTGACCCCTTTTTTGTGCGCCCTAATTGTCTTCTTCCCGAACAATGTTCCCTTGTTCTCTTTGGCTGCTTCCTCTCCCCATTACCTGCTTTTCTCCCCGGATTATCAACCTCCCAACATGTCAGGTTGACCACACTGATGCTGTCAGCTTGTTGGAAACACAAAGGAGACGAGGCCACAAGAAAATGGGGAAAAAACGGTTTAAAATAAGAAAGATGTCACTTGTATCCGCAGCTCCATCCTCATACAGACGCAGTCTGTGCGCATTACAATCCCCCCTTCTTTCTTTTTTTATAAATATAAAGAAGGTCTGTAAATCCACAGATTCTTCATGGAAACTGTTAGAAAATCAAGATCCAAGAAGTCGAGGATAAATCCGATCATCTATGAAAACAGCGCGGAACAAGCAGAAGAAGAAACAAACCAGCCCAGGCGCAGGTCAAACTTGTGGAGCGAGGAGGAGAA
>JARVJO010000001.1:16546457-16556875 GCA_031762555.1 Cynodonichthys magdalenae
CTGTGGTGTGGCTCTTATTTACCTGCTGCTTCAAGTCCAGTTTAGAAAATAGTTTGAGCTTTAAAATATATAATCCTCCATTCTAAAAGTCAGGTATGACAGATAAAACAAATGAATCTCTGCTGCACTTACTTTTTTACTTTATAAACTGAAACTTTACAAAACAGGTACCAAAAACACTGCATTTGGATGCTAACTGTAACTTTTTGTATCTTCTTCTGCAGCTCATGCATTCTCTGAGCTCACGAGCGCCCCCTACTGTTTCCCTGAGCCTGAGAACCGCCAGCCTCCACTCGTGTTTTTCTCAGCCGTTTCAGCTCACAGAACACGTTACACAAATACATATTTATATAGTAAACATTAGCTAAACTGTGGAATGTCAGGTGTAAATTTAAAAAATTTAGAAATATTTTCCTGGCGACATATAGAGACATTTTCTGCTCTCACTGCATAACCTGAAGCAGGGATTGCGCAATCTGGAGGCGGAGCTTGATTTTGCCTCATAGTCCGTTTCGTCTTGTATTTGAATAGGAAATGAGAAAATTCAGTGGTTTTGAATAAGAAAAATATTTAAAAGTGTTTAAGTTAATTTAAAATGTTTTTATAGTACAAAGCATTATATAAATATGGCAATTTAATGTGTTTAATATTGTTTTTTTCTTTTTAGTTTCCATGATGCCTGCCAGTGACCGGATGTCAAGGCTTTTTGGCAATAAATCTTATTACTGGCAGCACCTGCAGGCACCAGAATCTTAAGACAACAGTCAAAATAACTGTAACATAAGCTGTTTGACAGAGCAGGTCTGGCAAATCTTATTTGTGCACAACCCACTCAGCTCTACTGCTTATCCCATAAATGCATGTTCCTTACAAATGTGGCACCATTTATAAGGGAAATTAACAGACTTTACAGCGGATTTATTGCCAAAAAGCATTGTTACAACAAAGAAATAATCTGCTAAAAACAAATGCACTTACTTTTTGTGCAAGTTTATAATAATTTAATTTAAATATAACTTTTAGAAGAACTTATACACTTCGAGAAAAAAAAAACTACAGTAAACAGCTTCATTTTCCTACTTTGTAATTGACAAAAACATGGCCAGCTGACTTTTATTTTGTTTGAAAAGTTGCTATTTCAGGTGAAAGAAGTCAGTCGACTGATTAATTGTTCCACCACCGGCTCAGACTTCCTGTGGCGACCATAACTATCAATCAAAATATTATTAGCTGATGCCAAAAGAAACATTTTTAAAGTCCAACAAGGTCCAACGAGGACAAAGAAAGATGACCAGCAAACACGTCAACATTTGTCACAGATCCTGCTTTATATTAAAGAGTTCAGAGATTCTACAGTTTATAAGAAAATACGACACATTTTGGTTCTTTAAAGCAGGAATAATAAACTTCATGTGGGGAAGAAGAACTAAAAAAGGTTTTTAAATACAACAAGGTGCAGAAAAAGTTAAAAAATTCACCTTGAAACTTGCTTGAATTTGACTTTTTGGGAAAGAAAGGATTTTTCGGGGACACAAACTCCTGACGGCAACGAGTTACTCGAGTCATCCATCAGATCCCCCAAACCTCAGCTCTGCGAAACACAACTCCAGTCACCCACTGGGACAGGGAAAACAAGGACGGGGGTGGGGGGTGGGGAGTTTTAATATTTGTCATTGGAAAGTAGTTTTCTTTCACATCAGCTGAAAGGACGGGGAGCTTGTCTCGCCACCAACACCTCCTGCTGTTCCTGCACAGCCGGGGAAAATGAAAGTGAAGACAGAGATGGAGCATCCAGAGGAGGGATGAAGGAAGACTGGAAAGTTGTCGTGCTCAAGGGCGACGCTGCGGAGCAAATGACTGATCAAAAAAGGAATAAACCCGGCCTCTGCAGCCTGACAAATCAGATGCACAAATAAAAAGAAAAGAAAAAAAAAGACTTTTTCTTTAGAAATGCTAAATTACACAACGCTTTCAACATGAGGTGTAATTGCAGACTCAAGAAACAAACACTGAGGAGGGTTGAGATTGGAAAAAGAGCAGACGTGTAGCTGTTCCTGCTGGGCTGACCTCTGCAGACCTCGGCCTGCAGACGACAGAGCTAAATGTAGAGCAGGAGGAAGATAGAGACAGCAGCTCCTCAGAGGTGGAGCTGGCGTTAAAAACAAACCTCCTGCCCTGTCTGTGTGTGTGTGTATGTGTGTGTGTGGGAAATAAATGACCGGCTACACTGTAAAAATAACCCAGTGGCATTTATGGTAAAACACAGTCAGCGACGTGTGACAGAGCAGTAAAAATAGTTGAATTAATGCTAAAAGACTGGTTGCTGTGGCCAAGAGTTCACCCTGAAGACGATGATGATGATGATGATGTATGATGAAAAGAAAACTGATGACTTTACAGTAAAATATCAGCAGCTGTGGTGGCCAGAACGACAACCTAAAACAGTAACCAAGCAACTGCTGGTCCGCGGGCCACATCTGGTCTCCAGGTGACTTCCATCTGGCCCCATATAAAAAACAAATTACAAAATAAATATTCCATTTTATAGATAGATATCTGTTCACAGAATTTCAAGGCAATCTTATGTGTTTAATCATCCAAAATCCACTTTTAACATTTTGTTGTGTACTTTAAGTCTGAATTTAGTCTCACCCAGTGCTGCATATATCTTTATATTCTGTTTGGATCATATTTTTCAACCTGCTCAGTTTTTCTCCATTTTCTTTTCTGAACTATTACATTACAATATTTGCAACTTTTAATTAAAGTCTGGATTTACCAACTACAATTTGTTGGTCTTCATTCTCCTCTGGCTCCAACATGTGAGGCTGGATGAACAAGTCTTCCTTTAAATTAATTTGTAAACAAAAATTTTCTGTGCAGCTATATCGTCGTAAGCCCCTTTATCAAACTAGAATGAACCAGTCTGGGAGCTAGAGGGGGGGCGGGCTGTGAAGCACTCAAAACAGGTTTATTTGAGACACACCTCAGAAAAGGGGCGGGGCTTGTGGAGCTACAATAAGGAGGAATTCAAACCAAAGCATTGCAGTTCTACTTCATAAAGACCCAACCTGAAGGATTTTAACTTGTTTGCTTTAAGCATTTTGTATCCATGTTTATAAGCCAAGAGTACAACTGTTATTCCTGCATTTGAGCATGAAATATGTGAAGTTACTGCTCTGTATGTTGGTTTAATAAATATTTTTTAAAGGGAGTTTTATTACATTAAGCGTGCAGCTCTGTGTGGCCCCTTCCATCATTTAGGTTGCCCATCCCTGACCTAAAACCTATACTAGCAGGACATGTGGGTCACAGTGGAGTCCAGCTCCAGCAGACCTGCAGGTTGGATCTGAACGGGTCTTCTCGAGGCCGCCTCACTCCCGGCTGCTTTTATTAGTGCTCATTTATTCAGGCCAACCTCATTTACTGCACCGACCTTCAACTCTTCTTCATAACCGCTTCCTCTCCCTGGTGGCTCTGGCTGCAGCCTGCTCCAGCTGCCAGACTTCAGCCACATATTATAAACACACACCCTCACACACACACACGCACGCACACACGCAGGACCAGCCTGCACAGCTTAAAACCTATTCCAGTAAGTGCACGGCTGATGTACTGTAAGAATTAAGGGCAGATGCATACACGCACAAACACAGAGCTGTCAGACAGGACGACACGCAGCCTGACAGGAATGGATTTCACACCGAGGGAGGTGCAGACCCTCCCGTGTGTGGAGGTGGGTTATTGTCAGGCCACAACATCCTCCATCGCCTCGCAGCTCATAGATCTCAGCTGTGAGTCTTTATCTTTCAGCATCTGTCCATCCTGCTCTTTCCACACACACACACACACACACACACTCTTCCCAGCGCCTTTCTTCACACACAACAGGTGGGCTGTGGGGGGATTAAATAAGGCCAGGGGAGAGGCTGTGTCACATGTGACGTGTAGATCACAGACACAGCAGCTCACTGATCCACTGATCGCTCACATGTTTACCTTTTTTTAGTTCAGCTTTGGAAGTAAGATTCTGTCAATGATCAGTAAATATCTTACCTGTTATAGGACAGGTTGGAAGAGTTTACATATTAGGAGGAGGGGGGGGGGGTTCCAGGCACATAGTTCATTATGTTACCTTTAGTTGTTCTAAAATATTGTATATATCAAAAACAAATTTGACTTTGCATTATAGCTGCTACTGTTTCTGACACTCCCACTTCAGCACATCTTCAAACAATGCTTCATGCCGTTTACAACCTTTCGTAGAAGTGTTGTGTTTTGTTGTAAATACAGAAGCAGCATTTTATTATATTGGTTTTGGAAAATGGCACGTGATGATGCCACGTCGGACCCTGAAATAACGTTTTATGAAGAACCGGAGCGAGTACAGAGAGAAAGTATCATTAGGAAGATTTGTTTTGCAATGAAATCATGAACAGCCACCATTTATAAAAATGTGTTTTGCTCATCTGGTGGAGCTGTTTGGGAGCGGGAGCTCAGCTGCAGACTGAGCTCCAAGGGAGGAGCTTTGTGTAAATAGGCGGAGCTTTGTACCAGCAAGCGTTTAAGCAGGAGATTATAAGGATTTCTCAATCATGCATGAATGAGTCAAAACAACAGTCTGGGAATGTTTTTGATGAAGGACTCACACATATGAAGCTAAAAAACATGTGCATTTTGCATAATACACCCCTCCCCCTTTAATGGGTTATTTTAAGGCTAGTCTGAGAAAAAAAAGAGGACTTTTGTCTTTTTAAAATAACTAATCTTCAAACATTTCATAGCAGTTCATGTAAACATGGTTTTATAAATATCAGTTTCTCATTACATGATTGATCTTGCAGAAATGTTAGATTTGTTCTGTTGTGCCTCGGGCTGCAACTCCAAACCAAACACTGCTAAATATTTTTATATAAGTTTAGTTTTTCTTGTTTGAGTGATGACTGATTAGAAACATCCTTAAATCTCTTTCAGCACAGACAAAAACTGCTGAATGATTGTCTCAAAAGTAAAAACAAGCTCTTTGTTCATCGGACACCTGAGACCCTTCCTGAGCAGAAACACGAGGGTCTGTTATCCCACCTGAAGCAGCTGAAGTCTGCTGATAAACTGAACAGCAGCTCTGTCTGCAGGAACGATGCAGACTCAGAGCTAAACGCTTTGAAAACACAAGATCAGTTGTTTTTACTCTTTATTTACTTTCCAAAAAGTTTATTTTTTTATAAAAACTATAATGATTTTTCTGGTGATGGTAAAATAATGTAAAAAAGTGGAGTGTTTCAGCTGTTGACCCTGTTTGCAGCTCTGTACAAAGTGATTTTTCAGTACCTGTGAGTTGTCAGCACTTAATCCAGAAACCAATTTTCTCTTTTTAAACCTCTCAGCTTGTTTCATCTGAGATGTTGTTGGAGGCCCGGAGAAGAAAACTATAATTTCTCAGAGGGGAAAAAAACAATTATTAGAGAAAAGTACAAAAAAAGGCTGAATTTGACGAGGAGAATAAAAAAAATACTTTTAAAACTTCACACAAAAAAAGAAGCTTTTGAGGGTTAAGGACGGTATGTTTTAATGGTAAAACTAAAACCATTTTCTCAACTGTAAAAAATGTGAGCATAACTGAGAGCTTTTATGTTTATCAGAATTTATTTTCTGCCTGAAAAGTCACAGATCTGCCAGGCAAACATCTTTTAAATACCAAACAAGCAACTCCAAGTAAATAAAAATAAAAACTGTCAATCATTTAAAACATCATGAAGGTAAATACATAAAGACTCAAAAACTTCCTGCCTAATAAAGTCAAACTTTCAGACATGTTTTAGAGAAATAAAGACCCAAATGGATTTTCCTCACAAACTATGAGAGTCCAGCTTGTGCAGAAGCCAACTTTTAATTTTTCTAAATAACAAACTCTTCAAAATCTCCAACGAGTAAAGTTATGATCTCGTCAGAGGGAGATATTTACACACAGATTCCATCTGTTGCATCCAGAGTTTTATTTTTAGTTTTTATCTTGGTTTATTTTATGAAGCACCACAAATTTTTTAAATCTTACACAACCGTTTCAAAAAACACGGCCTCACGCTTTATATTGTTTTTGTAAAACAAAAGCAGTCCTGTTGCCTGCAGGTACTCTAAGCCTAAAATATAAATAAATAATTTGACAAATATGTGTAACCCTGAATTAAATGCTTTAGAACAGGTGTGACAAACTCATTTTCACTGAGGACCACATGAGCTTTATTATGCAATTAACCTTGTTTTGTGTTTACATTTGACTAAAGCACAGCTAACAAACAATAACTGAGCTCTACAGGGTATTTCTTGCATAAAAACAGCATTTTAACATATTTTTTAAAGAAACACTGAAAAGTACTACATGTACAAATGTGAAATAAATATTACAGAAATATTATTAAAGGTAAAAGTAAGAGTTTTACTCACTGTTGAGTTGTGGTGGGTAGCTACCATCTTGAATTCTGAACTCTCTCAGATTTCAAATGGGAATTCCCACTGAAGGGGTGTTCCAGTTTAAATTTATGACTTGTAAGTGGGAAATTCCCACTTCCCAGTACAACTGGCAAAAGTAGCAGAGAAAAAGATTTTACACAACAAAATTTGCTGGCTACATTTGAACCCTGCTCAGCACCACCTGGTGGTGGGATGCTGTCATTTCGCAGGTAAAATCATCAACATGCATGATGTGAGATGTAATTTATGGTCAATGTTGACTAAAAACAGCTTATTTTAAAACATTAATCCATCTTAGAAACTCTTGTGGGCCACATAAAACACCACGGCAGACCATATTTGGCCCACAAACCTTCAGTTTGACTCGTGCTTCAGATATTTGACTACTTGTAACTTATATTTAGATAACAGCAGAGTTACGCCACTTTAGTTTTATTTCAAGCAAGGGTTTGGTTATGTCTCGGGGCTGGGTGAGAAGCCCCTGCGAGGTGCGAGGCCTCGTCTAAAAAGTAGGTGACAGTTTGCCTGTAAGGCTTCCTGCCGGTGAGCCGACAGTCATTTAATATGAGGGGAGGTTTATTCAGGGGAGGCAGGATGTGTGAAGGCGGACGTCTTGAAGATTACTCCGAGCTGTTTTCAATTTGAAGACGTCTCCAGGTGTCAGTCAGTGTTTTATAAGGAAGAAAACTAGAGTTTGTTTTTACAGAGTTTGGTTCGGAGACTTTTCTCAGCTTCTGAGAGTCTCTGTGTCCTCGTAGCTCCACCTCCACTCACCACATTTCCTCTTCACCTCTGCCTCCTGGGTACAACCCTCCAACACGAAGAGGTGAGACAAAAAAAAAAGGTTTTGAGAATGAATTCGAGCTGGGATGAGACCTGTCCACGCAGCCCGGGGGGCAGGTAGGAGGATGAATTTCCTGCTCTACCTTTCCCCGGAGTGCAATTACGCAAGCAATTACTCTCCCAGAGCATCAAACATCCTCTAAACCGTCAAGATCACATCCAATCTGCCGAGGCCGACCGGCGAGGAGACAGGATCCTTAATGCACTTGAATAGGCCTCTCTCTGAGGATAACTAGCTATGAAGATCGCCGGAGGGAGCGTGTGTCGAGCAGGAAGAGGATATTGAGAGAGGATGAGGCGATAAGACGGGGGGGTGAGGTGACACAGACGCACACAAGTTGATATTCTATACGTGTGGAGGGCTTGTTTGTCCACGCCGAGCCACTCGTCGTCTGTACTCTTGGAACACGATGATGCGACACGTCTCTGGTCTAATCTTCAGATATCCACCAGTGTGACTTCACATCTGGACTGAATAGAGGCAGAGCAGACTCCAGGGGCCAAATGAAAAAGCTTCGGCTGCTGTGCGTTTATTTTTTCATTTTCTTCCTGGCTTCAGAGCATGTGCTGGAGTGCAGGTGCCAATTATTTTCACATCTAATGTAAACCAGAGAACAAGGACGCGTCAATCACAGCTGCAGCCTTTTGGAATGGAAATAGATGGGGGGGGGGGGGGGGGATTCACAGTAACGTTTTATTTTTTGGCGGTGGATTAAATGAGTTGGCTGCGACTTTTAAAAATATCCCCTCAGATTTGAGGCCTTGGAAGAGAAACCTAAAGTCATTTGAGCTCCAGATTGGTCCGTCTGTAATGAGCAGGAACGGTGGCGGTGAGGTGAAAACGATATTCGGTTCTGGGCTGCGGAACAACGAGGTGTTTGAGTTTGGAGTCGGGCTCAGAAAAGACATTTATTATTTTTAGATCGGAGCTTCTCTCCTAACGAATCCCAACAGAGCAAGGCACTGATCGGCAGCGTGTAGGCAGCCTGAAGAAAGCCGGTCCCAATAATTACACTTTTAGAATCACGACAAAATGATCCTGTCGTGGTTTCTGCTGATTCATCAGGATTTTAACAATGCTGGTTTATTGTCTCAGTCTTGATTCGAGTTCTCAAACTGCTCGACCTTCCTTCCATCATCTACTGTCACAAACTCTGGGTATTGAAAGATGGAGTTCATGGATTCAGGTGGTCAGAATGAGTTTCCTCTGGGGGGCAGCTGGACCCTCAGAGTAGAGCTGCTCCTCCACATCGAGAAGAGCCAGTTGAGGTGGTTCAGGTATCTGATAACGATGCCTCCTGGATGCCTTTTTGTTTTTGGGCATGTCCAACTGGGAGGAGACCAAAAACACGCCGGAGAGACCACAGCTGGGTCCAAACTGGGGCTGCGTCCTTCGAAGGACCCGACTTTGGTCGACCACAAAAACTGAAGAAAGTGGTTGTGAGTTCAGGTTTATTCCTGCCTTTACCCTGGTGTATGTCCTGTTGCCTAGCAACCATGACGATGCTAAACACAAACAATGAAGATCGAAAATAGCAAAAATACAATTAATGGTTGAATGAACAAAATTACCATAGAGGCATTACATGAAGAACTAAGCTACCATACGAGATAGTTAATGATTTCTGAAAAGATTAATATTAAAAACATGTCTATAAAAGCCCAACAACACAACTGCTTTAAAGTGTTATTGTTTGTACCACCAGATTTTTATTTTATAACGGAATGATTATCCTGCATGTCTCTAAAATCCTACAGTTAAGATCGAAGTGATAATTAAAGGGAGACTTTTCTTAGAAATATAATTAAAAGGTGATAATAAGTTTAACTTGTTGATAAAAGAGAACGATTTCCAACTTATGTGTTAATAAGATGGTGAGAAAACAGTAAAACTTTTACCAAATGTTCACGTTTTCTGCTAATTCTACTTTTTTTTTTACCTAATAGAGTTCATGTACTCAGACACTAAAATATACGAGGTGACATTTTTGCTTTTAAACCTACATTAATTTTGACACAGCTGCATCGTTTTATTGCTTTCCCCTCTCTGCATTTGATTATTTCTGTCAGAGGGACAATAAATGCGCTTGTTATTTTAAATCTATTCGGTGTTACTTTAATTGACGGTGTGGAATCAACATGTCATGACCTCTGTCAGACTTCAGCTGTCATAAAACGCCTCCCCTCCTGGCTCTCCCTGTGAGCCCAGCTGAAATCTGGCGGCGTTTTAGGAATTGAGACGTCCTTCGAAATGTTTTACCGAAACTGATTTTCAGGTCAGAGGCAGGAGGACTGTGGGAAGATGGAAAACAAATTAAATCAGCCTCCAGAGTTTGCTTTGGATTGCTGCTGGATCTCGGACATTTTCTCATGTCATAACAGGAAATTCATGGACGTAGAAAATAAGTTTGTGTTCCACGGAGGGGGAAGAGCCTGGAGTTTATTCAGGCTGTTGAATTTTCACAATTCATGAGACACTAATGTATTGACTGAGACACTTTGGATCATCATCATCATCATCGATTCCACCTGTACTTTCCATTCAGGGTAAAGTTGCTGCAATAAAAATGATCTATTATCCGACACGCTTGTCTTAGTTGTGAGAGCAAACTGGGAAACGGAGAAGCTAAATCCACTCTGACAGCCAGGATTAAAACCACTGACCTTCTCTGTGAGACGATCGTATCATGATCTGTTTTATAAAGGAAGAGGCTGCTGGTGAAAACTGGAGGAGCTTTTCAAAACCTCAAAGATCAACCCAGAACTGCATGAGAACAGAGACAAACTGAGAGTAAACTGTTCTGGGCCATGCAGAGGTCATTAACCACGAGCAGCAGGTGTGAAAATCAGTAATTAAGACCAGGTGTGAAGGGAAGACAGACTGGTACAAACTCAACAAAATGAAACAGGAAGTTAAACTGGCAACCCAACCCAAGATAACCTAACTCAACTCAACCAAACTAAAAAATTGAAGAAACCAAAGGATCTGAACTCATGATGAACTGTTTGGATTTGCAGATTTATTTCCAGTTTATATATATACAGGTAAAAGCCAGTAAATTAGAATATTTTGAAAAACTTGATTTATTTCAGTAATTGCATTCAAA
>JARVJO010000001.1:16571226-16583136 GCA_031762555.1 Cynodonichthys magdalenae
GCTGGAAGGATTTTTGCTAACACCTCTTTTGCTTTTGGACATTTGTTATGATGCGTAACCATAGCAACATGGTTTGTCTTAACTAGGAGCAGCTAACATCTCTAAAGCTCAAATAATACCTCAGCTACAGCCTCAACTACAGCCCTGAATCCCAGATGAGTTGAAAAAGAGGTGCAGTGGATGCAGAGCAGGAGAAAAGAGGAGCGAGAGATGAGGAAGTTCAAACCATCTCTTCCATCAATCTTGATGGACGACAGGAGATCATAGGGGAACAAGTTGGAGAAACTCCAAGCCCCAACAAGAACCCAGCCAGAGTATCGGGAAAGCAGTATGTGTTTCACTAAGACATGGCTGCAGGATTATATCCCTGACTCCGACATCTCTCTGCCAGGCCTTCTGACCATACGATGAACAACCCTGAGCATCCTCTTCTGAGTGTCTTCAGATCAGTAATTTCAATATAAGACTAAATAGGGAAGACTCTGAAAATCTAATCATTTACAGTTCATTATATCAAAAGATTTAAATATAGAAAGTCAGTACTGTGTGTTTTAATTTCTGTTTTCAGCCAGTGGAGTCATCCTACCTGATGCCATTGGTGCAGTCCCAGTGGGCCTGGAACCTGAGCTCCGGCTGCAGGAGTTCCTCGTTTCCATCAGGGGGAGCCGTCAGAGTGTCCCAGACTGACACCACCCCTTCCGTGTCTCCGCTCAGCAGGTACCTGCCACACCTGAACACACGCAGACTGAATTACGACGCAGACAGAGTGAAAGCCGGGGGTTCTGATCGGGAGGGTCAACTTACTGGTCCAGGTCAAAGTAGATCCGTTGGTTGGTGGCCACGTTTCTTTTAAGAGAAAACACAACTTTTCCCGGCTCTCTCAGGTCCCAGCACAGAATCTCTGGATCCTACAAACAAAAACAAATTAAAAACATTTTATGAAGGAGGCAAACTTTTCTTTCCTATAGCTGAAAGTCTTCCTCTAATTCACTACTAAACTCTGTCTAAAATCAAGAAAATTACCATAAACAAACTGTGGCTCAACAACTGTTGAATTTTATTCTCATTTAAAAGCTGAAATCCATATTATTTCTGAAAACTTACTGCGACATATAAAGATATAAAGATATAAAGATAAAAATGTTTGCCTACAGTGAAGGAATATTTCTCAGTTTGATATTTTCTTGGTAAACAAAATGTTTGTATCGACTGCAGACGTGACGTTTTTATTTAATTATCTCTGTTCTGTACGTGTCAAGCTGCCGAGGGCTCGGATATTTGAGATGAGCAATTATTTTTGGAAAATAATTATCTGTTCACTGCAAAATGAAAGCCAAAACAAGAGCTTTTCTGGTGCATACTCAAGCTTCTGTGACATCTCTGTGAAACAGTAAAGTCCTGAGTCCTCATTAGTTCCACCAGTTTTCTGAAACTCAACGGTAAAAACAGCTAAAACAGAGCAGATTACACTTCCTGCGCCTTTTATTTCAACATGACACACTGTGTTTGTGTGAGCGCTGACCTTGCGCCCGCCGGTGTACAGGTAGTTGCCGTCTGGGGAGAACAGCAGATGGGTGAGGCCCCCGTGGTGGCGGGTGGGCAGCAGGGCCAGCAGGGTGCCGTCCTGGCAGGAGTAGAGGCCGGCGCACCGAGAGTACGAGCCGCAGGCGTAGACGGCCTGACACGGGCTGAAGCTGAAGCAGGAGATGATGCCGTTCTGGCCTCGTTTCTTCACTGCGGCGACGACAGGAGAGCAGTGATGTTAGCAGAACGTTTAACCTTTAACACTTCACACTGTCTGCTCAGCTGGACTGAAATGTGATTTTAGGCGATCTTTTAGGCGTGTGCATAGTGTAACAAATCGATCAAATATATGACTTACTAGTGATTTATCTTATTTCCCTCTGGGATCAAAGTATTTTTTAATTGAATTGATAAAATGTTTCATAAGTTGGGGGGATTTATGTATTTTCCAGGTACATTGTTCAATTCTACACCACAACCAAGTAACTATATTACCTTCAGTTGTTATGAAAATGCTGTATATGTAAAAAATAAAATGTACTTTTTATCAGTCTATCTAAACACCTTGAAGTTTTCCTCTGTCTCTTTAAGAACCTCCTACCATTTCTGACACTCCCACTTCAACACGTCTTCACAACAATGCTTCATGCCGTTTACATCCTTTTGTAGGAGCGTTGGATTGTGTTTTAAAAAAGAAAGAAGCAACATTTTATAATATTAGTTTTAGCAAATAGCAGCTCAGGATACAGTTGAACCTTACTCCAATGATCCAACTTCAGGAAAGAATGTTTTATGAAGAACCGGAGCGAGTACAGAGGCTCTTACAAAATGTTTTAGCTCTGTAATCTCCCAGTACACCTCTCATACATATACTTCAATGTTAAGATAATATTTGAGAGTAATATATAAAAATAGATCATTATGAAGCTATGTTTTGCTCCAGGGGGGATCTTTGTGTAAATAGGCGGAGCTTTGTACCAACAAGTGTTTAGGCAGCTCCACATGGCCACAAGAGATTCAAGGATTTCTAAACATACATAAATGAGTCAAAGCAACACTATGTGTATATTTTTGATGAAATAATGACATTATAACATGATATAAAGCATAAAAAAATTGTCCAT
Source organism: Cynodonichthys magdalenae (assembly GCA_031762555.1). Taxonomy (NCBI): domain Eukaryota; kingdom Metazoa; phylum Chordata; class Actinopteri; order Cyprinodontiformes; family Rivulidae; genus Cynodonichthys; species Cynodonichthys magdalenae. The sequence continues at coordinate 16,573,875 of JARVJO010000001.1, forward strand.
TTTGTATAATACCCCCCCTTTAAAGCACACGCTTTAAAAAGTCCCACTTTTACTTTGATACTAATAAATATGCTTTGTTTTATTGCTTACACTCTTGGACACTTGAAATACATAAAACAAACGTCTCACTTCACGATAAAGTCCATTTGTTGACATTTTCAGAAGTTATTGTTCTGCTACAGAACTCTTATCTAATCCATGTAAAGCAGCTCTGTTAACATCAAAACATCTAAAGCACTTCAAACCAACAGAGGCCGTTTGAAATGCGTGACAGAGATAAAGAATCCGTCACAATAAACACCGACGTCTCTTTTGTCCACGTCTGGAGAACATAATGAAGTCTTTTTTGTCGTTTTTGTTCAAGGAGACTTCAGCCTGGGAGACGTGACGCGAGCTGTCAAACTGCTTGGTGAAAAGACCAGACGGCTGATTTCAGATCAGCTTTTTCCTTCAGAACTTAGAATTAGTTTCAGGCTTTTATTTTCCTGGTAAACTGTTGTTTTCTTTGCTGCAAGAGTTTAAATGTTCTTTATCTAAACTTAATCTTATAAAACTATTAGTTGGTGGAATTAACATTGACTATAAGCTGAACAAATCACTAACTCATAATGACCACTGAAGAGAAACAAATCAATGTGTTTTAAGAGTATAATTGTGTTTACACGCAGTTAAGAACCTAAATGCTTCAAAAACAACCAGTGAGGAGCTTTAAAAGTGAAACTCTGTGAGGCTGGTTACCAACAGACCTACAGTGGGCCGCTCCTCGCAGTCTCTCCCGGGACGATCCGTGTAGAAGACCCGAACCATTTTCTCAAAGCCGCAGTACAGCTGCGCTCCGTCCGGCGAAAAACAGAGCGAGTGAGCCGCCGTCAGCTCGTCCAGGTGGTTGTAGGGTCGAAAACTGGCCCGCACTTCACCGTAAAACGCGTCCCACACGTGCACGGGGTTGTCCCGGCTACTGCTGGCCAGACTGGAGGAGACCAGACGATAGTGAGGCAAAAATATTAAAATGTCTCAGACTAAAGGTATGGTTTATTTAAAAGAAATAGTAATCAAGTTTGTAATATGTATCAATTAAGAGACAGCTGCAAAAATTTGATTAAGAAAAAAAAAAATCTGCAGAATTATTAAAAAGTGACACAAAAATCTGATTTGTAAAAATCTAAGCTAAAAACAAATAAACTTTTTGATATATAAATTGTATAAGAACTGTGAATTGAACAAAGGTTAAATTAATGTTAAAGCTGCTGCCTATAGATCAATGTGATCACCATGGTAACAGCACACCAGTGTCTGTCACTCACTGAGACAACTGCCTTTAAAGAGGCAGGCAGACTGAAAACTAAGCCTCAAACAGTCACTGATAAAATCTATAAACAGAATCCTAAAAGTTCTTTAACTGCAGGAGACTGATGGACACACGTGTGCTTAATATGTTTCTAGAGTCACTTCTGGTTTTTAAATTCTGAACTACAATAACTGAAGTCTGTGAAAGTTTGGGGGATGGATTTCTGAATTATGAGGGGATCTGAGAGAAAATAAGTTCAGCTAGGACTGTCCCAATCCGATATTCTATTATTTGTTGTATTTAATTGTACAATATTCTTATGTTTAAGTTAAAAAATGATGTAACCCATTGGTTAATAATAAACAGAACCAGTCTTTCTCATACCTACTGCTGTTGATTATTGTTTACTGTTTGACCTCACCAAGACTTTTTGAGATCCCAAACTACAAAATAAGGTAATAAAAGGATGTAGGATTTGTTCGGATATCGTATTGGGTCCATATCAGAATCAGCCAATATCATATTGGAAGTGAAAAGTTGTATTGGGACAAACCTACTAAAAGCAGTGCAAGACAAAAAGGATTTAAACAGTTTGATTTAAATCTACAGCTAAATATTCAGTAGAAACATGTCCAAAAACATACTAAAACTTAACCTTTGATGTGTGAAAAATCTGTTAAAAGATATCAAAATGACAGTTTAGACATTTAAAGTTACATTTCTTGTGATCTATTTGAAATTTGAATTATGTTCCGCTTATTTCACTAAAACCCCATTGTCTAAAGGAAAATATCTTGCAGATCGTAGCACACTATTTCAATTCGAGTCATGTTTTGATGAATAATTTGGATGTTTATTCTTTATTCAAATTTGCGAGGCATGAAAATGGACAAAAATCAGAACAGAATAGAATAAATATGCTACAGTGCTTGTAATTGTCTGAAAAAATATATAATTAGTTATTTTAAGAGAACAGAAAGGGAATAAATACAAATATTAACATTCTTCTGAAATCTGAACAGTCTTTGAAAAATTCAACTTGATGTTTTTTAACCTCTGCAGCTCCACACCTGTCTGAAAGCATGAAAACAAACAGACCCCAGTGAGCTGCAGCTTAATGCAGGAACAAGTCCACGCTGCTCTCTTATTGATTCAAATCAGGGCCGAAGTCTGAACCTTTTTAGGTCTAATTACTGGGCGCTGAACAAATGCTGAAACATCAATGCGGCTCAATTAGACAAAGGAAATTAGCTCCTGCTGCCGCTGCTGTGCTGCCACGTTACGGCCCCCGTGAGCCGTGGCTTTATTTCAGAGCTGGGAAATGCCCAATTATAATGCTAGACTGCTGCTAGCTTGGAGCGATGCCTGGAAGTCGGAGCAAGTTAACGGAGCAATAACAGAGGCCCTTATTCCCTCCCTGCAGGAGGGGGCATCAACAACAAGAAGCTTTGGCAGAGTTCAAGAGTCTCAAAGGGAGGAGGAGGAAACAAAACGAGGAGAGGGGGAACTGTTTTTAATGATCTTTACCATCCCCAACCACCTGTCTGCGCTCTGCAGGCGAGCCCAGACTGATCAACAGGATCTGCTGTCGCCTCCTGGCGGCATCCTCAAGTCTCAGCACGACTCGGCACAAACAGAGACCTCTGGAGGGTTTCTCTGCCCACATGAGACACTTGTTGATCATCCTCCTGTTTACAGACCTTTCATCTCTCCAAACCCTGCTGCTCTCTCCGAGTCAAAGCCGAACACCACGGAGCGGCGTCAGAGCCGGAGGTTTGATCAGAGCAAACTGCCGCGGGGTGGAGATTGTTACTGAGGCATGATGGGAGCGGAGGGACGGGGAGGAAACTGAGGAAACCGTTGGCAGCTTGACCCCGGCTCATTAGCCATTTGGCCCACAGTGATGGCTGATGCTGGCTCTGAACCACCGCGCAGTGATGTCATAATTAAAAAAGATAAAAACAAAACATTAAAGTCAGAGGAACTGTGGGGACATCTAGGTGATGTCTGGACTCAGGGGGTGCTCTTCATGAGCTGAAAGGCATTGTGGGCTTCAAACGGACCGGAGAAGAGAGCAACCCTTCACTCTGAACATCAGAACACTTCACATGGTTTTCTTAACCCTCCACAGACATCAGCTCCCATAATGAGCGCAAATATCCTGGAGATCAAAGAAACTCTTCAAAACGAACTGATCAACTTCAGAGAACCATAAATAAATAACATTACCTCACGGAACATTCATCCAAATATACATAAAGAGCTATAAAACCTCCTGACTGACACTAAATGTTTTATTTAAAAAAAAGAAAATAAAACTACAAGAGTCTTATCCCAACCAGGAGGGAAATTTTCCGTTATCCATTTGAGAACCATGGCAGACGCCAAGCACCTTCGCCCCAACGTCCACCGAGAGTCGTGACTTGAAGCACATTCTGTGCCCTTTAGTTTACCCGCGTCACCCTTACTGAAGCTTAATGCCTTCAGTTATCTACAGGGGCGGAGCCAGAAGGGTGACCACCCCCCAAATCATTAAGTGGATTTTGTATTTGCTTTTAGATTTTACAGATTGTTCTCTTATACTTTACTATATACATTTTCAGCTGTTTAAGTTCAAAAATAGCTGAATTATAGCCCTTTATAAAATTAGCATTAGCAGTTAGCTTCATTCGGGATTAGCATCGACATGTGATCCTTCTTAGCTATGCCACAACAAATTTAATCTTAAAAACTCTTAAAATGGTTGAACTACAGCCGTGTAACGTTAGCTGTGGTGGCTAGCCTGAAATTCTGATTAGTTTTGTTCAAAAATGGTTTTGGCTACTTCCACGCTAATCTTCAGTTTTGTACAGTTTAACTCACAAACACGTGTCCGGCTCCAACGAGTTCATCTTGGGGTACCAGCAGTAGTCGTAGATGGTGTCTCCTTCAGCCATCCTCAGAACCGGACTCTGGAACAGGAAGAACAGAAAGGTAAACAAAGTGTGAAATATACGAACACAGAGACAGTTTGAGAACTGAGCCGTGTTTAGACTTAAAGTTGAATATTTTTCTATATTGAAGCAATTTTAAAAAGGAGAATAAAAGCCACTCGGTTACATCTAATCTGAAAGTGAAATTAGAGTCAGGACGAGTGACTCTGATGGGCCGACCGTCATTTCTGTTCCATATTATTTAAAAAGGAACAGGGGTCTTCACCGTAAAGTGTATCAAGGCATGAAATGAGATTTCCAAGGACATCAGAGTTGTAATAAATTTCCTTTGCTGCCGTTTGTAGAAGACCCTAAAAGGTATTAAAGAGGAGACCGTCTGTAACCTGATGGTGTTTAACAGCTCATGGGTAACAAGGACAAAGATAGTTCATCTGATGATCAACTGCATCAAAAAAACTTTAAATACTCCAGTAAATGATTTGCAATAAACAGCTGCTTGTATTTTACTTTAATAATGGGCATCTTAACGAGTTACAAAAAGAAAAATCTAATTTATGTGAAGTTTTCTTTCTTATAAATAAGGATGGAACCTAAAATCCAGAATTTAAACCAATAAATAAGAATAAAAATGACATTTATGTGAATATAATGCAGAAAGAAAAGAACATTGTAATGAAATATTATGTTATTTTCAGGATATTCTATGAAAAAGTGATTGACCAATAAAAATCAGTCCAAAAGTAAATGTAACCCTGCTTCTACTGAGGGATTAGAGTTTAAAAATTTAGAAATAGCAAAGTCTAAATTCTTAATGCGATGAGAAAAATTACATTTAAAGAGCCTTAGGTGATAAAACACAAGGAGAAAACTCACCAACACTCCAGAGTTTTCATATTAAATATACTCCTGCAATAATCAGCTGAAACATTTTAAATCATTTATTTAAATAGAAATCCACGACTTACAGCAAAACTAATCTCTCTCAAAGAAAAACTAAAGAGTTTATAATTATTCTAGCACAGAGCTAAAAACCACATAAAGGTTTTTACTCGCAGTAAAAAACCTAAAGACGGCAGCAATGTTGGAGAAATTATTTTTTTTATACTTTTATTACAAAAGGCTGTTAGGTTTCTGAAACGGAACAAAATAATTACATTTCATTTAGTTTTGCTCAGTGATCCAAATCTGCCAGCCTGTAATAGAATAAAAGAGATTAGCTCCACATTTCCTCAAAGCTTAAAAACAGAAATTCAGTTTTTTTCCTGTGAATAAAAAACCTGCAGTAGATTTTTACACATGTAGACAGGTTTGTCTTTAAATCATAAGTGGGAACATAAACTAACATTAAAGCCATCTTTAACCACTAAAACTGAATGGTTATCTCTAAACCATGACCTAAAATATTATCCAAACCATAAAAACTCACATTAAAATAAAATTAAATCTAATATAAAAGGTTATTTAACCATATCAGATGGTGCTGGAAAGAGTTTAATTCTGTAGTTTGTGGTTAAATGGATGTGTAATTCTGAAGTTTGGGTCTGCACTTGATGTAAACAAAGAACTCAGCTGAAAACAATGAAGAAGCTTGAGATGGACTTATATTAGGCTGAAGGTAAATATGGGTGTTTTTTATATGTTTTCATGACATTCCAATGAGAGGCTTTAAACCTTAAATCACTACATTCCAATAAGGAAGTGTATTTCAGTCCCAATAAGTAAAGAAAAGTTTCATAAGTTGGTGTTTAGTCAGGTTTTGGGCTTCATAGTGACAAAATAAGAAGAAAACAAAAACCACAACACATTTAGTTTTAAATGACTCGTCTATAATGATCCCAAATTATTTTATTTTCTCTCTTCACTGGATTTAACTCTTTTTAAAAGTCAGTTTCCACCAGGAGGAAGTTCTGAGGAGCCGCTCACCATCTCAGGAAGGACGTCCCAGTTGTAGCTGTAGATCTCGGGGGCGAGGTTAAAGAGGCGGAGCACGTTGTCGGCGCTGTTGGTCAGGATGCAGGAACCGTCTGGAGCCCTGAGTGGAGAACAGAAAACATGCAGGAATACATTTAAGAACTTTATTCTGATTTATTTTAGCATATCATCACTGTTGAGCAAAAACATTGATTTTCCGTTTATAATTATGTTGTTTTTTTGTTGTAAAAACCAATTTTTTGTCAACTTTCACATCTGTTTGTGATTTTATTAATGACTAACCAATAAAAAGAGTTTGTGCACTTGTAGCAACACAATTTATACAATCAAAAAAATTAAACAAAAGTCTTATCCTGAAAAGTTTTGAGCGTTCTGCCTTGCAGCAATGATGTGCAGTCACAAACAGCTCATACTTAAAGTTGTATTTCTACAATTTTGCATTAAAAAACATCAACACCCGGTATTGTGAAAATTAACTTTAACTTTGTTTGATTGGTAGAAAAACTCTGACTTTGATGCGACAGATCAAAAACAGGAAACTGAACAAACATCTCTGAATAAATGAAAATATGACAGAAGTTCAAACGTTTAACCACATGTGTTACGTTGTATTTAAGTCGTGTTCCCGGTAAAACGAGTTTACCATTTGCAGCCCTTTAAGTAATTCTCTGGAACGCTGGAGAACTCGTTCCAGGAACCCGTCAGCATGGTGGGGTTCTGGGTGAAGTCCAGACCGAGGCTGGAAGCAGAACAGAGACGACAGCAAAGTAAAAGAGTTGGGAGAGGAACAAATAATCCAGGAAAAAGAAAAAAAACTTGTTCTTTCCACTGGAAATAAACCAGGTTCACAGCTGGTGAGGAAATAAATGCATCAAGTTGAACTAAAATAAGATAAATTTCAAACACTTGGCTTTTTAACTTAAATTTGAGCTTCCCAAAGGAACAGTTAGTTTATTTACAGAAAGACTGAATCTCTTTTACTCCATGTCATGAAATACTGAGGGAACTGTTAGCAACACTCCTCACTAACAGATTAGTTCTATAGTTTTTCACAGTGAGATGATAATTTTGCCTTTTAATTGTTATTAGAGTTATTATTTGTTGTGTTGCTGCCTGCACCCTTGGAACTGATATATTCCTTAATTCGATTTTCTGAATCTCTTACTGCTTTCAAAACTCAAGACTTTACTCCCAGTATTTCCAGTCTCTTTAATTCTGTGCTTATCTATTTTCTTCTATTCTTGTTACGTAAAGCGACCTTGGGTTTGTGAAAGTCGCTATATAAAATAAACTTATTATTACTGCTCAGCAATAAATTTAACAGTGAGGGCTGGTAAAAATAAAGTAGATAAACCAAAAATAAATCCTTATTTTTTTACATTTTAAATCTTTTTTTTTTACATTTAAATAACTATCAATATCAAAATGTTTATTATAATTAAAACTTTAGGTTGCCCAATCATTTATAATTTAAAATGGGGAAAAAAACTGATCCTGATTTATTATTGCAAGATCCTGCAAAGATTTCTCAGGATCCTGTGAAACCTTTGCAGGATCTTGCAAAATAAGTCAGGATCAGTTTATTGTTTTTTTTTACCCCCATGTACATGCTCAGAAAATTGATAATATTTCACTTCAGAAGATGTAAAAATATATTTTTCTAATTATTTCAGATCTTGATTGTGGCCTGATGGGGGCGCCGCAGCTGTGCAGATTATAAAAACAAAAAAATATTTAAATTCCACCCTGAATTAAAGCTATTTCACAGAATTATTTCAAATTAAGCAGAGCTTTTCAAACCATAGAACTAAGATTTATTACTTTCCTCAGACTTTATTGTGGATGAATTGAATGATTTTAACCCAACTCTGTGAAATATTGATGCATATTTGTTGAACTCACTGCTGCCCTGCAGCGGGGCTCTCTGCTGAGTCGTTCTGCTCCTCCTCCGGTGTCGCCTCTGCAGCATCAGCTCCTTTATCTCCGTTCTGATGGCATTCTGTTGCGCCTTCATCTGTGACCTCTTCATCTTTTTGATCTTCTTCCTCCTCCTCTTCACGTGGCAGAAGTTCACTTGATCCTTGCAACAGAACAAAAACATGCAGAATAAACGCTTTTTGTTGTTGCTAAACTGTATGCAATCTTTCAAACGTATACAAATCTAAATAATATGGTACTTTGTGCAGGTGAGTTGGAGTTCCCCTCTGCTGGCGGTTCTTTGTGGGCTTTCTCAGATTCCTCATCCAGTCCTAGCTCCTCGTCTCTCATCCTGAAGCGTTTGGCAGTTGGTGGGATCCCTTCTTCTGAGGCCACCCCGATTTCCACAGAGTCAGATTCACAAAGTCCAGATGGGGCCGGATGAGGGGGCTCGCTATCCGCTTCGGAGTCCTGCCCCGCACCCGCTGCACCTCCACCATCACCAGCTTCAGCTGAGTCACACATGGCTTTGGCTAGTCAGTCCTCCACCTGGTGTTTTGGTGTCCTGTGTCGGGGTGGGTGGGCTGTCAGACGTGGGTGAGGTAGGTGCTACTAGGATAGTGCTTCTTCCTGCAGTGTGGATGGTTGAGTTTGTCAGGGTTCGAGGACATCACCTACCTGAACACAGGTAAAAAAAAATTAAGAATGTAGCATTTTCAAGTGATTAGACAACTTGTTAATACAAATACCTGTTAAAACTTACATTACACCAAAATAAATGTATTTTAATCTAATCAGACAGTATTGTTTCCTCATTTGAGGTGTTAAACAGTAGTTCGTAAGATCACATAATTTGAGCAATGGCAACGCTGAAACTTGGGCACAAATTAAGCGAGAATTTTACTGTTAAATCATTTTTAGCATTAAGAATAAAGTGAAAAGTGACATAACCTGTGATTCAAACTATCCAACACACTTGTGGCTGGTCGTGACATGACGGAGATCTACTTTAAAGCGAGCCTTCGTGCTCATATTCAAAGTTAACAGAACAAAACGCTTCAACAAACCTTATGCTTTTTAATCATAAGCCTTCCCTGTTGTCTTTACCAACAAATAAGGAAAAGAAAACAAAAGGCTTCATTTACCTCTAACAATCGGTTTATGAACATACGTCAATTAGTAGCTGAGGTTA
>JARVJO010000001.1:16596660-16615643 GCA_031762555.1 Cynodonichthys magdalenae
TATTCATTTCCTTTTTGCGAAATTTTAAAAATTCGCTCTAAATTCGAATTAAATTGGATGGAAACACGGCTAGTAAGACGCTGGGGACCAAAATATCTAATAAATCACGTTAGAGACAGCAACAGCTAGAAGGAATAAGATCGTCTAGAACAGTGGTTCCCAACCTGAGCGCCACAGAGCAGGGGGGTGAGGTGGGGGGCATAACCATGTCTGCTCAGAAGTTGTGAAAATGTCAATTGTTTGAATTTAAAAAAAAAAAAAAAAAACAAGTTCATTTGAATAATTAAAACTCTGTATAACTTATTTTTTTCCTTTTCCAAATAAAAGTTTGTAAAAATTCACTTCATTTTTTATTCTAATAAAGGGTTGATGCATTTTTCCTAGAGGTGGGGTGTTGAATTGACTCCTTCCATTCCACTGGGGGGCTATGTAGGTCGTTTACTTTTGTTCTGAAAGACTTTGCATGAAACAGGAAGTAATGTTGCCGAAACAGAAAGTAACTTTAAAAGAAGCAAACAAAAAAAAATTAAGAAAACTTCTACATTTACAGTTTATTAAAATATGAAGCATTTGTGTAACTGTGTAGTTTAGTTTGTGTGTTGTAAACTTTTGAGAAAATGTGTTTTTCCTGCGTGAGTGTTCTGGAGAGATTAGCATTATGCTAGTGGTTTTCTATGGGACTTAGACTGCACGTTAGCAGCAAATTAGCACAATGCTAACGCTTGTTTTTTGCACAATATGGATTAAAATTGATAGGTTACAGATTCTAGTGTTTTAGAATAAATTAAATGTGGTTTACATTGAATTATTTGCAAATTTAGATTCAGCACAGCTTTTGTTGTGATTTATTTATAAGCTTGGAAGCAAAGAAAGGGGAGTTTTGGGGAAAACAGGATGGGAACCACTGGTCTAGAACATAAAACATGTTTACAATGAGGGACTATTTAACAACATCAAAGTATCACTGACCTAAAATGAATGCTTACAACTAGCTAAAGTGGCTAGCAGGTCTAGGATTGTTGTCTCAAAAAGCCAATCTCTGTAAATTAGGAATTCAAAAAGGGATGTCAAATCAGGTCACTTACCTAAGATGCTGGGGTCAGTGTGCAGCATCATGGGCTGTTTCTTCTTCATCTTTCCCCCCTGGTTGTCATAGAGACTAGCTTTGCCCATGTGGTTGGCCTGAAACATGGACTGCAGAGTGCTCGGATTCATACCTCGCATCGAGTCCTGACAAATCGAAAGGAAATTTGATTCACATCTCATCTTCATACCTGTTATATGAAGATTTAAAACAATCTGTATCTGGATTTACCTGCAGAGGGAAGTTCATGTTCAATCCACCCACCTCCTTTGATAACTGGGGGGGGATAAAACCAATTTAGCCAATTAAAATGTAATCGGTGTTTTACAAGAACGTCTTCAAACCGCAACATAAACAATTTCTTTACTGTATTAATTTTTAGAACGATACATCGATACACAAAGTTGTCCTTTAAATATTCTACACACCTCGGAGCTCAGGCCTACCTGCTGCTGCTGCCTCTGTTGGTTGGCTTTCTGTTTGGCACGTCGCTCAAGAAACTGTTTGGCGAACTCTTTGGCTTCCACAGTGTCCCCAAGGTAGGACCGGATGAAATCCAGCACTGCATAGGGAGACTCCACCTCCTTCAGGTACGCCACGATGGTGGCAACTTCACAAAGACAAGACGTTGGGACAGTTACAAAAAGGTGAAGATTCTAGATAATTTTAAATATTTAGGAATTAATAAAGATATCAATCATGTGATTATCATGAATTAATTTTATATTTTCTTCTTTTATTCCTGCCATTAATATAAGTTTTCTGTTTCTGGTTTTAACATCCTTTCTAGTGATGAGTAGAAGCTGCACATCAGCGAATCCAAATATGCTACATAGTTGTGGTTCTGATTTGTTGTTAAATTGATGGTAAATTTAGCCTGAACTCAGTGGAGTGAAACATTTTAAAGGTTGTGCTTCGTACCATCCAGAGAGGAGGAGTTGTTGGCAGAGGTGTTGAGAGCGTGCAGCATCTGTTCACACCAGGTGGTGAAGCCGTCCTGAGGCTTCATGCCCTGCAGCAGCTTCAGCAGCTTCTCCTCTTCCTCCGTCCGCTTACGACGCATCATGTACTGATCGCTGCAAAAAGGATAAGTGCACGTATTAGTGAAGCACTACATATCTGGAATGCTAGGGAAGAGAGATTATTCAGGATTATTTTATTTACCTGAGGGAGGGGCTGCTGCGGCTGTTCTTTAAGCCCAGGTTGTTGTTGGTGGTTCCACGCAGGCCGGTCTGGTTCTTCACAGGCTCGTCCCACATCCCCATGCTGCTCGAGGAGCCGCCGCTCCCGCCCTTGCCCTCCATACTACCCCACATGCCGACGCCCTCCGACCACTGCCCGCCCATGGAGGAGCTCCCCATGGACATGCTGGAGTGCTGCAGGAGGAGAGAAAACAGGATCAGTGTTTTACGTTTATTAAATTCTCTTCATCATCTGATCATGTGACAGCTGAGAAACTCACTCTCTGCTGCTGGGCTCTCTGCTGCATCTCCAGCAGAGTCAGAGACTTCGATGACTTTGGTAGCCCAGATGAAGAAGCGCCACTCCAACTGGAGCTGCTGGCCCCCGGTCCCTGCTGCTGGGGGGCCTGCTGCAGCAGTTTCATGATCAGTTCCTGCTGCTGACGACACTACAGGCAGGAGAAACACAGGACGTCATGTTCCATCAAATGACTTTGTGACACTTTTATTTTATTACAACCAAATATGTTTATTAAACTAGACTCATTTAAATTTATGTAAAAATGAAACAAGAAAACTGAATGACGCTTCAAACAGGACTGATTTGTTAAAAGTGAAAACAAGCAGAAGATGCTAGATCTAGCAAAATGGTAGCTAATACCTAAAATCACCAAATCTATAGTGAAAAATTAGCAAAATAATCAACGAAGCAAAATGTACCAAGACCATAACTAAAAGCTAAAATTAGTACAACTATAGCTAAATGTTGAATGTAGCTAAAAGTTTAAAGGAGAAAAACTGTAGCTGAAAAGCGACAATTAGCAACAGCATAGCTAAAAGCTAAATTTACCTAGATATTATCCAAAACACAAAATTAGCAGCATCATAGGTAAAAGCAAAAATGATCCAAACTGTAGCTACAAACTAAAAATGAGCACAACAGTGTATAAAAACATTGTTGCTAAACATTAAAATTAGCAAAACATTAGCTGAAAAGTAAAATTAGCTAAAAGCCAGAACTGATCCTGAACAACTCTGCTTGTTTGGTTTTTCTTCGCTCATCTCACCTGCTTGCGTCTGAACATCTCCTCCTCCTCCCTCCGTTTCTGCTCCTCCTGCTGCCTCCTCTTCTCCTCCCTCCTCTTACGCTGCTCCTCCTCCTCGCGCTTCGCCCTGAGTTCAGCGTCTCGCCTCTCCTGCTGGAGCTGAGGGGAACGTGGCGTCGAATGAGTGGACTCAGTTTGGCACAAATTAAAAAAACAAAACAAATGTAACTGACCTTCTGAAGCTGTTCCAGAGCTGGACCCTGAGTAGAAGGATTCATTGTTAAGTCCCAAAGACTGGCCTCACTGCCTGTATGGAAATTCACACAAAACAGGTGAGAGTCTGTGGTTGTGAGTTTTAATTACAAGTTTTTAAATGTAGAAAATAAAAGTACCTGACGGCTGTGAGGCTGAGGTATGCATGTCCCACATGGACCCTGTATCTGGCACTGACATCGACCTGTTCATTGAAGGCATTATACCCTGCTCACTGCACCTGACGCACACAAGAAGCCACTTCCAGTTAAAACTAAAATGTTTAAAAGGTATAAAACAGAACAACTAAGATGAATAATGGTGTCGGGTCTTCTGCACCTGTTAATGAGCTGGAATAGCTGCTGCTGCTGCTGGAGCTGCTGATAAAGAGCTGCGGCCGCCAGCTCCTGCTGCTGCTGCTTCTTCAGACGCTCCTGCTCCAAGTTTCCCTGAAAACACAACAAACTAGTCAGGATAAAACATTTTATGATTGAAATTCCAAAAGCGAAACAACCCCTCTGCCTCGTTTATGACAGAAGCATTTAATCATCAGAACAGCTACTTTTCATTCTTTGTAACGACAGTTTAATTACAGCACATAAAGATGTAATCAAAGACACGACTGCCACATCGATCATGTATTGTCTCCCCTCTGAGAACCATCATCTAGTCGGGCTGAGGTCTGACTCACAGTCCCGGTGGGCCCCCGGCTGGGCTGCGAGCGCTGCGTTGGTGGGAGCTGTCTCATCAGCAGGGGCGGCGGTGAGGGCCCCGGGGCGAAGGGCACGCGGCCCCACATCTTGATGACGTCCCCCAGGGGCTGAAAGCCCTCGTCGCAGCCCCGCTTCACCAGCAGGGTCATGGTGAAGTAGCCGGCCTGGAACCACTCGCACATCTCAACCGTGGTGAACGGACCTGACGATGGAGAGAACACAGACAGGAAGCTGACCGTCTCTGCTTCAAACACAAACCAGCTGAACTCAGACGTGTTTTTAAACAGGGAAGCTGAGCCGTACCCTGGATCTCGCCCTGAGGGTCTTTGTAGAACCACTTCATGGCAGCCTCGTGAGATAAAGGCAGCGCAGCAGCTGTGTTCCTGCTCTCCTGCTGCTGCAGAGCCTGCGTGAAACACTCCTCCTCCAAGGAGGTGTCCTGCAGGGACGCCACCATCTTCTCTGCCTCCTGCACAGAAACAGACAGCTTCAGTCTTTGTTACCTTCTGTCTACGGTTACATCTGTACTGCAGGTCTTAATGCTCAACCCCCCCCCCCTTTTTTTTAAATATCCAGATGTTTTTGCATTGTTTTAAATGCAACCTCCAGTGTTAAGTGAACTGAGTTTGTTTGATAAATAACGGCATGATTTACTTTATATAGAATGTCTTTTTGAATAAAATAAATTCTCTACAGCACTGATTCGACCCACAAGCACAGAGATGACATCACATTTTGCCACTGTTTACATAAACATGGATGCTACACGCCATCATGTTGCTTCTGAAGCCAATTAAATAATCATCTGCTCTGCTTGTTTAGTTCACTGTTTACATTTGAACCTGCCTCTTGTTGACTGCTCTGGTTTTATTTTAGGAACGGGAGCGATGTGCTGGAAGTATCGATGCAGTAACTTTAGTATCGTTACAATCATACATTAAATTAAAAGAACAAAGACAAATCAGCTGAACTTCTGTTCTGTAGCTGAAGACGTGCAGAGCTGCAAGATTTAAACTGCATGACTCGAGGTTAGCATTACTTTTATTAATTGGCTCCACCTTCTTAACCCTCACCTCACTGACATAAAGTCAGATGAAATCCAACATGAGACTGAGGTCACTTTAGAAAATATCAGATATGTTTCTAATTTAGTACTACATACTGAAAAATCTGGGTTGGATTTGAGGAAAAAAAAAAAAAAAGTAAAATTATTTGGATTTTTTGTGTTCAGACTGACAGGAAAAAAATCTGAAGAGGGTCACATTTGCCTGCAGTGTGAACAAAGCCTGAAACAGGGGTTCTCAAATGTTTTGGGTCTGGGGACCCCTTACAAATTTAACCCCTATGTGCCATGGGAATAATAATTATGTTTGGTTTACTTTTATTTTGTTCCACATACAATGCTAAAAATAAAAAAAATCAACTTGTTGCAATGATTTGAGGACCCAAAAGCTACAACTTGTGGACCCCTGGGGGTCCTGTGACCCCAGTTTCAGAACCTCTGGCCTAAAAGACTCCCAAACTCAAAGTTTCACTTCAAAATGCAACAACTTTCAGTACAAACGAGTTAAAGACCAAGGGTTTAAATAAGAGAAAAGAACCATACCATAATAATGAAGATCCTACCCAAACAAAGCAAGTCTGAGCTATAAATTGTATTTTGTAAATTTTTTAAATCAATATATTTTGTCAAAATTCAACAGCAGAAAGAGTTTTTGTTTAACCTGATTAAATCATTCACGATCTGTGTGCATTATTTAGGATGATCTGCTGTTCCAACCTGTTGCAGGTGCTTCATGCCTTCATCATCCTCAGTATCTCCTCCTGAAGGAGGGAGGAGAGGAGCAGCAGAGGAAGAGGGTGGGGGAGGTAGGCTGGAGGAGGAGATGATGGCGGCAGCAGCAGCAGCAGCGGGGGTGGGGGCGGTGGGGCTCAGCTGGGTCTTGGAGCTCCCGATGGGAGCCAAGTCTGATACAGAAACAAGGTGGAGGATGAATTAAACAATGGCTTCTATTTTTAACGCTGCTGTTTATGGAGCTCTGAGCCGCCTGCTGCTTTCTGTATCTGATCCAGCTTTAACAGCACCGCCAGTAAACAAGATATTAAATGACTGCAGATAAACAGATTCTGTGTCAAACCAAAACACACTCAGTGCCAGACCTTCTCTCACACACACACGGTCCTGCAGCTATGAGTCCAACACTAATGAGAACTCGTACAAGAACCTGAAAAGCTTCAAAACAAGGTTTATATTTCAGAATAAGTGGATGTGGGTAAAACAAAAACTCGATACGGGTGATTTATCTGATTTAAAACACATAAAAAGCTGTTTATACAGGTCGAGGTGTGTGAGGGAGATCGTACCATCTGCAGGTGAGCTGCTGGCCTTCACAGAGTGGCTGTTGCTCAGGTGAGAGTTCTCCATCACCTGACCAACAAGTCCAAGATCCAGTGATGGAGGGGCACAGTGGGCTGGAGGAGAGGAAGAGGAGGGTGATGCTGGCTTTATTTTCTCATCCCCTGCAGAAGAAATGGCATCTTTACTCTCTGAGGAAAAAAAACACAAATAATGAGTCTTTTGGTCTTGAATATATAAGAAACCCATAAATACTATTTTTGATCACCTTTGTCTCCTTCAGAGCTGTTCCTCTCTACTATAGGGGGGTTTTCTTCCTCTTCCTCCTCCTCAATGCCCCTGAAGTCCAAGTCCTCCTCCAGGATTGTCTCCTTACCGCCCTTCTAAAAACACAAACAAGCAAAAGCTCACATCTTTGATAGACTAGTCAGTATCTTCAAATAAAAACAATAAATAATTTATTGTATTTGTTGCAAACAGGAACTAAGAGCTTTTAAGTCCTTTGGCATCAATAAATATCATGAAGCTCAGTAACTAGAAACTAGATGTACCCTTGTTCTTGTTTTGAATTCGGATTAATAAAAAGAAGCTGGAATTTAAAGGCCACAACAATTTTAAAAGCATTAAGAGATTTTTCAGCATCTCTTGTTTTCACTTTTCTCCTTAAATCTCCACTGATGTTTAATGAACAGGATGAATCAAGTAAACGACCTCGACTCCTCGCTGGAGTTTCAGGTTTGTTTCAAGGGAGTTTTAAAAGGAGAACTAAATGGAGGTAAATTCTTTCCTTTCCTAATCTGGACCACTGGTGTAAAATTATGAGAAATTTATATTTTGTTGATCACAGCTTTGTGGGACAATTAAAAGTTACCAGATTTTGGATTATTGCAGCAAAAGGCACATATAGGCCAAATTCAGCTGAACTATAGGCTCAATACAGACTAATATGATTTTATTTTCCTCAAAGGTGACAATAAATTACTTAATTTTTTTTAAATTTCACTTTAGAGACTTTAGAGAAAATCCTCCTCTTTAAAAGTCCACAATTTAAAGCCCTGTTTACACAAGACCAGTCTCTAAAAATGCTGGTGTTTATTTATGTTTATTGGAGCAGTAAAGAGCAGGGTTGCCAGATAAGACATGGTAAACTGTCGTAATGTTCCTTCAAATACTGCATTTTGACCCAAACTGTCCTATGTGCTGAGTGAGGGGGTTGTAAGATGAAGTTACGGGTTTAACAGTCAACCAGCTGCGTGTAACCGTCCCCTCGGATTAAGATTAAAAAAGTGGTAATCTGTCGTACCTTCATAGGCATGAAGGCTCCAGAGGAGTCAAAGGTTCCCATCTCTCCATCCTCCTCATCCGTGCACCACTCCGGCAGGCCGTCCCTGTCGTCCTCCAGCCCCTCGCTCCCCGTGCGCCGGCGGCCGGGACCGTGACCCTCGGAGTCCCGGAAGTCGAAGTCGAACTTCCTGCGGCGACTTTCGCCTTGACCGGTGTGCTCCCGCCAGCCCGCTGAGCGAGGACCACCATCTAATAGGGAAACACACCAGAAATAAAACCATTCAGATCCTCAACAGGCTGCTTTTTTCCTCTGAGGTTAAAAATACAAGAATGTGTGGTTAGTTCTCAGTTCCTGGGATTGTTGAACCGTCAACAACAAACTGATTTTAAAAACAAACTGACTTTTCTGTAAGAACCTCCTCACAACCACTAGATGTCAGCATGAGCTCCTTCAAAATAAAACTGATGCAATCAAATGAGCAAATCTCTGAAGGTCACTCATTATTTTAACAATTAAAAATCTGTAAAAATATTCATTCTGCACCTGATTTTTATAATGACCTTTTCATGTCCTGAATTTAAACTAAGCAGCAACTAAAATTATAAAATAGATTTTAGATTTAGTTTTTATTTTGTATATGGTTGTTTTCAGTCGAGTTGGACGAGCATGAATAAGCTCCTGTTTTTATCTTACCATCCCTGCGGGGTCCAGTAATTCTCCAGTTGCTGCCTGGCTCCCCCTCATCCTCCTCCTGCTCCTCGCGGAGGGTGCGCCAGTTATCGCTGTCAGCCCTTGTGTACTCCTTCCTCCCGGGAGCCCCGGGACCTCCGGTTTCTTCAAAGCCGGGACGCACCGCCTCCCGCCGCAGCGGCTTCTCGAATCGACGCTCACCCCTGAGAGAAAAAGGCGGGAAGTGGAAAGAAAACGACTACATTAGGTGATAAAAATCAATATCATGAAACAGCTTCTGCTCTTTTGAATCTTTTGATGACAACCACACAAACGCTTCCTTTCAGTCTGGGTAGGTAAGAAAAATAAAGTCTGCAAATACGAGTTAACCTCAAAGAGTGAAAACCTTCATAAACAACACAGCAAGTTACTGAACTTAATTCACATGATGACAGATCCTTTCAGCAGCTCAGATTAAAGCTTTTAATTTACACAAACAGCACCGAGTCGGGTCCTTGCTACAGTTCTGAGGTTGTTTTCCTCACCGGTCGTCCCAGCTCTGGCTGCGGTGTATCTCTCGGACGCTGCGACTGAACCCCACTTCAGTGTCCTCAATACTTCTTTGGTAGAATCCACCTTCGCCACGGCCTCGGCCTGTTCACCGACAGAAAAAGGAAGGGGGTCAGTTTGAAACAGGAAACGAGATGATTGACATTTTCTTTTGATATGATTGTGGTCAACTTTGCCCACAGCAGAAAAAAAAACAACACAAAACACATTTTTTATCAACAGCACACATCTGAGACACCACAAGCCTGTAGAACTTCAGCAGTGCAATATTTATGACAAAACATCTGTTGAGTTGGGATAATATGATCAGGTTTTTAAAGATTTGCCTGGTCTTCATAAGCGCTACTGTAAGAGAAGGTCCTTCCTCCTAGACGTAGCACGCGGTCAGAAATCTGTTTTAGTGAAATATTCTCATGATTGGAATACCAGAAAGCAGAAAAACACACAGGTTTTGCATAATTATGTCGACCAGGGCGTTTCAACTGGCGGCGCCCGGGCCAAATGACTTCCATTTTTTTGTATTTTCTTTTGAACTTAATTTCATGTAAAAGAAAATATTTAAAATAATTTGTAAAATGTTTAATTTATGTTTGAGAGCAACAAAATAAATTTTAAAAGTAAAAAGATAATACTTGTTCTGTTAGATGATGCAGTGTTTCAGCCCCCAGTAACCCCGGTCCCTATACTCATTTTGTAATGATACGTCTTTATTCTTTTTAAACACGTTAATTTATGTTTTTGGCCATTTTTCATGGAAGAATCTTATTAGCTTGTATTGTTTTTATATCTATGATACCCTGAGGAACTACAGATGAAAACTAGCTTTCATGGCTAATTCTGGTATATTCTGTAATGTGAACTGTCCCTTCTGAAACAAACAAACAACAAATGAAATGTTTGGATCAGTTTAAAGGAACTCAGTTAGAGGCGGTGTAAGATAAATTATTCTTAGATCTAAGAGATTCTGGGACATAAAAGCACAAATGATTGCTCATTTTCCCATTATTTTAAACCCTAAAACATCCTGTGGAGTAGGCAGTCGTACACACCAACACATGACGGAGCGTGGTGACCGAGCGATTGTTCTCTTGGCTGTTTAGAATCGAGCCGAGTGTTTATGCTGGCCCGTGTCGAGCAGTGTGTGTGTGTGGAAAAGGTGGGTTTGGAGCAGGTGAGGCTGGACAAAAGGAGGATTATTTAGATAAGCAAAGAGGAAGTGTGCTGCGTTAAGATGGAGGATGAAAGAGGGGAAACAAACACTTGACTGGTCGCCCTGAACAACTGTTTTACTCAGCTTGAAGAATGGCCATTGTAGTTTCGGTGGATTCATCAAGTCAAACCGATTTATTCTGTTTGGCTTCATATCTTACCTCGGCCACCTCGCGGGGCCCCTCGTCCACGGACGACTCCGGCTGGTGCGGGCCCACCTACTCCCTTTCCCACGAGCCTCAGCACCGCCGCACTGTTCACGGACATGGAGAAGTTTCTCTGTGGAGAGAAGGAAAGAAGAAGAATGTGAGGAATGTGAACTCGTCTGCCCACCAGTAAAACAGCTCGCCGAGGTCATTTTATCCTGTAAATTAAAGCTTCCGCAGCATTAATAAGTGTTGAAGTGAGCTGTGGCAGACCTGCTCCTCCTCGGTGAGAGGCACCAGTGCAAGGGGCTGCATGGGCTCATCTTGCAAAATAGCAGCAAACTCCTTATCCTGCATGTCCTCTGGGACCTAAACACAATAAGAGCTGGTGCTTAGGAGAACAAAACCAAATAACCCACAGACAGGATCTCATGTGCAAGAATAAAAATAAAAATCTAACACTCCTGTTTAGAACGACTCTTAGCTGCTAACACAGAATTAACTCCAGATCCTCCACTGACCTTGTTGTCTTTGATATAAAGTGCTAACATCTCCTCTCGGCCGTAGCGATACTCGGCCAGCTTGTACTTTGGCATGGCGGGGGAAGGAGGGGGAGACGTCACACTCCCCCCACTGGACAGTGCACGAAGCCTGAATAAAGAGCACAGAAAGTTATCGTTAAAAAAAAGAAAAGAAATCCTAGAAACAACTTGGCCTTTTAATCTTCATCCAAGAAAGAAAATAATCACGTCTATCTGGCAGCAGAGAAAATAAAAATTAAGTAATCAACAGTTTTTTTTAAACAACCTGCCCACTGAATACGCTCGGCTCAACAGATGATATAGTAGCATTCCAATCTCAAGATTTCATTTTAATAAGCCATTACTTGCAGGCTGGTTTCCAAGGCCTGCTGTTTAACAATGGCTCCATTCATGAGCCTCTACAAAGTGTGTCATTGATTAACAGCCGAGCATCAAAACCATATGCAGCTCTGAGATGTGGAGGTGGGCGAGGAATGTAAAAGGTAAAGGAAAGCATCCAGCAGGACCAGTTGGTGGTATTAAACGTATCAGAAGTTATAAGCAGAGCAGAGGAAATATGGTTTCGCTTCTATTTAAAAAAAAAAAAAAAAAGACTTTAATATCAAACACTTTCCAGACACTTTAATCTATATGTTCAGTCTTTTCCTTCGCTCTTATAAATCCTAACTGTGCTGAACCGGCGGGTTGTTTTCACTTTTAGCCCCACCACCATGACCGACCAAACCTCGGAACATTCAAACAGTTTTTGTCGAGCCAACGCTCAGTTAAAAAAGAAAAAAAAAAGACTTGTAAACATACGGGCCAGGCAGCTGGATGTGGCGAGGCCGTGAAGTGGCCCTGCAGCTTTATTAAACAATAAAAAGGGGGGGCACAGGCAGAGGAAAGCTGCTGCAGATGTGTAAAGAGAGGAAATATTCTGGCGCAGAACCAAGAATGCACACAGAAGTCACAGGCCGATAGAGATGGAGCGCTACCAAGCTGGAGACTACGCCCCCCCCTCTTATAATGGCTGCACAAACATCCAGTGAAGAAGAAAAGGCTGTGAAACAGAGAGCCTGCCAACGTTTTAACTTCAGGCAAAAGCTTCAAAACAGCAAACACTTCAAACCGTTATGATGCTAAAGTCCTGTTTTTGATGGGTTTTGTAGAATAAAAAAAAGCACACTTGTCTTGGTGCACTACCACCAATATGTAGTTTTACTACCAGGAACCCATGTAAAAAGAAAAAAAAAAAAAAAAAAGAGAGACTTACTTATCAAGACAAAAAGGCACAGAAACTCTGAATGTGTGCTTGAACAAATAAAAACTCAAAACTTTATGTCCATGCCAAGAGCCAGTTTGTATTTTAGTTCTGAGAACTACTTCTTCCCAACCAAATGGCAAATTTTTCCTTCCGCACCACAGTCCAAGACAAATTGAATCAATCAAGTAAAACAAAAAGTAAAGCCAAAAAGAAAATAAAAAATTAGAGCATGGCCTTGTTACATTTTCTAGTCATATTACCACATTTGGGGTTTGAGTCATCTACAAGCATTTTGTACTACATGGTTCTAAACTTTACGTTGTTGCTTTTTTTTTTTTTTTTTTTTTTAGGTATGCATGATATATATCAGCATTAACATCAGTATCAGTCAATGTTGTTCATTTTTAGAATATTAGTATCGGTCCGATAAGTAAAACTGGGCTGATGGTGACATCCGATATTAATTTCACACTTTTTAGCTTTGTGTTTCTGTTTCGGGAGAGGAAATGGTTGGTCAAGTGGAATCTGTTTTATCATGATAGTGACGCTGCACAGCCAGGAATACCTGAAGCAGAGCCATGTGAGTGGTCTGGTTATCGAAAAAAGACAAGTGTTTGTGTGTATATGTATATAAATAATTTGTGTGTTTGTGTAATATTGATTATCGGCCAAAACACCAATAATAATATCGGATATCGGTCGACTGAAATTTTCACATCGATGCATCCCTACCTTTTCTTTTTGGGCCTTCGGGTGTTTTAGTTTATTTGTTTTAAAACGAAATTAGAATAAGTCAAAATAATCAAAAATGCTACGTTTTGTCTTCTTTATATTAACAGTTAAATCAAGGACACGGTTTATATTCTGTCAGAGCAGTATTTGGGACCTTCTGGTAGAACCAGAAATCATGTCCTGAACTCCGGGAATGTTACGTTTTCTCATCATGAATGTTTGTCTCATTCAGAGCTGACGATCTTATAGTGAACAAAATGACTTTAAAAGAAGTTATTCAGAACAGGGTTTGAGTGCAGCCATCGCCAATATCTTTAGGAATGGTTTCTGTTTTTAGGGAGTTTTCTATAAACTCTTCTTCTTTGGTGACTCCAGTCATTTCCAGTGTCACTACTATTTTATGTTGGATTTAGATAGCTGAACCAAAAATTAAATACTGGGGATTTTTTATTAGTTTGATTTTACATTTAGGTTAGAAAAAAGGGAAAAACTAACTTTTATTTTGAAATGGATAAAACAAAATCCAACCATCCACAGATTAAGGATTAAGATGGTTATAAAGAAATCAAAACTGAGCATCCAGACTTGAAATTAGTCCAATTAATTCTAATGTAGCTTAATGTGTTTGCGGGAGCAAAAATAACTCCAGCAGTATTATGAACCACACAAATGTAAGAAAAGTAGATCCATTACCATTCTGGGCCGAAGTTAAGAGTCTCAGCAGTCATATTCCTCACGTCCACACAGAACTGAGTATCTAAAAAAAGAAAACAAAAAAACCCATTTAATTTTATTTTCTATCCTTGTGAAACAAACAATAAAAATGTTCCTGGAAGGTTCTTACCCTGTCCAGATAATCGGAGCAGGCTGAACTGGGCTGGACCAGGCTAGATCTGGCTGGCTTTAGTTAGGCTTAGGTGACTAGAAGGCTGAATGGTGCTTAAGCTGTGGTCACAGAGCTCCCCAAACACATAGACAAAAAGAAAATAGCTGCCAGTTTCAGGTGTTTGAGGAATACCAGGTTATCAGATCCTAACTAGGTAAGGAAGGGGTTCTGATGAAAAGTTTTGGAGAATGGAAGCTCCTGCTACTCACAGCCGAGAAAAAAAAAAAAAAAAAATTGTAAAATATAAAAAAAGAAACAAAAAGGACCTCAAAAAATCAACAGTGGAACAAAAATAAAACACTTTTGAATAGTTTTTTTCCTTTTGTTTTGTTGTACAGCAGTTGTATCTCACATTGAAGTTAAAAATATGAAGGATTCATCAAAAAAAAAAAAAAACACAGGAAAACAAACAAAATCTAACAGCCGAAAAGAACACAATCGGCTGCTGGAACAGCTGCCAAAAGCAGACACGACTCGCACTCCTTTTCTCCTTTCTCTCTCCCCTGTGCCTTTTCCCTCTCGCTCCAGCTGAAATGTGGATTGACGGAGACCCTCCAGGTAACTCCTTAATTTCCTGTCCTCCTTCCTTTGCACCACTGGAGAAAAAAAAAAAGAAGTTTTAGAGGCGACGGTGAAATCAAATGAAAAATAAAGGATAACTATTTAAATTAGCTGCTGATAAAATGCATTTGCAGCAGTTGGAAGTCTACCTACATATTCAGAAGAAAGGTGGTGTAATATTTGATTTTTTTTTCTTTTTCCACTGCAGAGCTTTGACAATATTATTCACGCCGTGTGCTTTGGAAACAGTGAAAGGTAGCAGCTCAGTTTGATCAATCTGTTACAGCGCTTTGAGTGCACAGGAAGGCAAAGTGGATTTTTTTTTTTTTTTTCAGTGAATAAATTAAAGAACTATTTCGGGTCTCCAACCAGCTGCTTCTTAAGCTCTGCAGCTGGCTGGGAATTATTCCTGAAAATGTCACAGAAATGAAAACATCCAGGGAGCTTCATTTAAAAAGTGAACGCTCACTAATCAGTGAAATGCATCCCCACGGCTAAACAAATCTGAAATAGTTAGTGGTCAGGTTAAGCTTATTGATGGCTGTTAGTTGAAAGAATTATTCTCCATCTTCCTCAACCTAAATTAGTTTAATTTATTAGACAAATAAGCAGCAGCAACAGTGCAGTCTTAGCTTCTCTATTACATATTAAATGATGGCTTTTTACTACATTCCCACTATTGTTTACATGCTGTAACCAAGTAACTAATATTTTTTGAGGAAAAAAAAAACCAACTACATTGTTTTATACATTAGTTTCCAAGTCTGTCACATAAGTCACAAAATAAATTACAGATTTGTACCAACAAATTCTATCTTTAACTCATATTTGACTTGTGTATTCATTAGTGGTGATAATTACTTAAGTTTATTTTGTGAAAACTTCAACTAGTATCAGATTTTATAGAAAATGTAACGTTCAGAACGTAAATTATTTGCTAAAGTTTTAAGGAAATTGGAACAGTGAGTTATCAGTTAGTTAGCAAGCTACAAGTCTATCGCCTTGGGCATCAATGGTTATTTTTATAACCATCATTTTAACTATTTCTGTCATGCATTATAAAACTCAGCAGTTTTTAAAATACAGCTGGATTGTGGGAGTTTTTGTATAAAACTTTACCCTCCTGTTGACAGACAACTAGCTCCTCCATGCATCATAAAGCACTTTGATACACAAAGACTTAAAAAAACTTAAAGTCTGAGTGGGACATAGGATACAATTCAAAGATATTTAGTAGTGGTTACTTCAATATTAACTTTAATCCTTATCTTTAAAAAAGGTTTTACGTCTAAGTTAAGTTCTGCACTGCTGTCATATTGTTAGACCCTGACACTATAACGTTTTTATCAACTTATGCCAACTTCTGAAAAGTTTATCAAACACTAAAGATGTCTAAGAAGATAGATAAAAAATCCACTAGAAGCCTCTTTTGGACCTCTACATACTGTAATGCTAACAACTAGATGGTACGTCTAACAGAAACGTGTAAAATAGTCATAACAAAATGTTCATAAGTTAGCAGAAGTTGTCTAAAAGGTTTTACTGTGACAGGGCCTTTAGTCTACTGCTATAAAACTTTTAGACAAACCATTTCGTCTTTTTGTGGGTACTTTAGTTTAAAATCCATTTAAAGAATTTAAGTTAAGCAATTATTAAACAGACTTAAATATTTTAAAACCTGAATTTTATTCAGGCTTACAGATGTGCTTATATTAGTGATAAAAAATAAAGTCATTTTACATTTTCCAAAGCATAAAGTGTTTTGCTTTTTTGTGTCAAACTGTGCTTATTTTTGGTGTTTGTTTCATTTCATTACTTTTATCATAATTTAGTTAAACATGTTCGAGGGAGTATTCAAAGTACTACTACTCAAAATAGTTTTTAACACAAGTAACAAATCAAATATGTTGCCCAATCATGAAACTTTAAGACTTGTCTAAAAACAGAGTTTAGCTGCTCCGATAAAGAAAGACCGTATGTTAGATTCTTAATTTGCAACCCATTATGTGAATTTTGACAAAACTCACACATGAAGCAGGCAAAACATAACACTTAATTAACACTAATGCTCAAAGACACAAAGCTCCAGAGTGTTTAATTCCTTTACTACTTTGAATAAATTATTTAGAACTGTAAGAAGCAACAAAAATCAATAAAAGATTCATTTAAACTGCTGAATACAATGCTGACAATACCTACTGTGTTTCACAGCTGGTATCAGGTTTTCTCTAACTTGTAGTACCTTGTTGATGTTGAGTAACATTTTGTGATTCAGAGCAGCTCAGAAAAATGTGATTGCAGAACTATATTTAGTAAACTTCCCGAGTAGCCTAAACAAATCAGTTGTGCCTCTAATATTATTGCAATAAACATGTTTTAGGTCCACAGCTGTTGACAAAGTCAGCAGGTCAAATGTTCACTTTCATTCACAGAGAGGCTCAAATATTAACTTTTCTTTATGTTGAACTAATAGGGATCACTCTGTGTGTTTAACACACATTGACTCGTACGACAACTTAAAACAGGACATATTAGGAGGTGGTGGACAGACTGATCTACATCAAGTTTTAACATCAAGTTCTGTTGCTTTACTGAAACAAAAGTGGAGGTCAAATCTTTTTGCTTTCCTACCTTTTGTATTGTTCTCTTAGAATTTCAAATTATTAAAACTCAGCTTTTCCCCCCTTTATCCCTCCGTAGGAAGTTGTATTTTCTTTGATTTTGTTTTACGCGTACTTTGTTCTAGTAGAAGTAAAAAAAGAATCCCAAATACTGATGAAATGTTATCAGTATTTCATATGTCAGAACTCTTATGGTCAGCCCCTAAAAACTTAACAGTACAAAAAAAATAATAAAATCAACAGTAATGCTTAGACAGTATCAAACATTTTGCAAGGCCAAATGAGTATTTATTTGCGATACAATTTAACCCTAAAGTAAGACACACAGCCAAACTGTAGTTGAGTTAAAAGATGTGCTAGGTTAGTAGCAGATGTTCTTAATGAGTCCCACCCTAGTGGTAGAGAGGAGTAACGACAGGAAGAATCCTTTTCCACTTTAAATAATAGTTTAGGTTAACACAACTTTCTTTAGCGATGACTTTAAATCATTTGATTTGCGTTAAAATAAGAGCAGATGAACAGCAAACATCGGCAGATAACAGAGTACTGTTTTTGTTACTCATCCTTTTCAACATGTAAATGTAAACTAACCTCATGCTTGGTCCAAACGTTCATGCATTCATCAGTTTAGATGCAACTAATTTCATGTTCGAGACTCAAGTGTCTGCGAGGATTTCATTGAAATATATATAAAATATACCACAGTGCCCGCAAGTGATATAGCATGGAAACTACACCAAAACCCCCAATAAAAAAGAAGAAAAAAAAGGAAATTTCTTTTCTAGAAATCAACTCTTGTAAACAAGGTCTTAGATTAGGTGGAATTGAGTGGCTTGCTCCTTTAAAATAAAAACTTTGACAATATAGGGTGCTTTAAAAGCAAACAAACAAATGCATTTGATAGATTGTATTAAACATATTAAAAAAAACTGTCAAAAAGTGTTTTAAATATGTTAAGTGACAATTTTACTAGAATGTCTTCTCCAAGTAATTGTAATAAATTTCAATAAATAAATGCTCTCTATTAAAGTTCTATTTTGTAATTTTGTCAACATTGTGATTTTTCAGCACGTGGACTTTAACATACGTTTTTAACAGTCAGCAAAAGTAAAACAAATACTTATAAAACTCATTATTAAACAAACAAACCCACAATGGAGGTCAACTCACACCAGCAGAGAAACTTTCTAACAATAAAACTCAAGCAAGGTCACAAAACCGAGTGTTTACGTGCAAAATAATTATTTTTAAAAAGCACACATTTGAACACGTGCACGATTTTAAGCAGTAAACAAACATTTCCCACGCATTCAGTAACTCTTTGCTACTCGTAGCATTCAGTAAACACAAGTTTAAACTTTGGGAAAACAATGAAATGCTAAAACTCCAAACGGCGGCTAACACGAAAATCGCTTCAGTGAATGCTAACGTTTACGTTGTTCGTCTTTTTAAGCTAATTACATTTACAGGACGGCAGAACTGATAGAAATAACAATTTACAGCAATATATGTGTTGATAAATATCCCAACAGAGTCGGTTTTACCACTTAAACTAGCGTGGAGGTATGCGGTGGATCGGGAAGGCCTTGGTGCGATGATTCGACTGACACCAGATATGATGGCGGAGGGGGCGGATTGTTGGGAAGGAGACTCCCCGGCCTGCTCAGCCGAGGAGCCAAACAACACATCCACTCCCCATCCGACACTCCAATTTAGGTTAAATGCATTAGAACAGAAACATAAAATGCCCCAATCGGGACAGGTTTATGTGTGTAAAATAAATCTAAGGAACGCGGTTTGCGTTGAGGATAAATCGAGCCTGAAAGCAGCAGAGATTAGCTTGTTAGCTCGTGCGTTAGCCGAGGCTGCAAAGAGGAACCTTACCTT
>JARVJO010000001.1:16615743-16627327 GCA_031762555.1 Cynodonichthys magdalenae
ATCAGTATGTGTCTGCTGCTGCTGCTTCTCTTCTTGTTGTTTGTGTTTCGGGAAAACATGGCCGTCCGTGTGACACCACGTGACTTGGACACTGACAAGCTGGTAACCAATGTCGGAGCAGAGCAAACACACCCCTATTTTTACCAGCATACCACGCTACTGCCATTTACACTGGACGGCTTTTATTTATTTTTTTTAAAGCTTTACCTGGCAAAATTAGCCCACAAGCTTCCTCACAGCGAAGTAATTTTATTGCGTGTTGCGTGCGTTCAACCAGCTGCGGCGGGCAGGAGCGTGCTGCACAACACCCGTGGAGTTATTTACAAATAAAGTTGTTCTCAGTAAACCAAACTCATGTGTTGAATGCTTTGTGTTTGAAATGTGTAATGTTGTATTTTAATCATATGTAGTGTCCCTGCGAGTTTTAGCACGTACTACGTTCTGAACATGTGCAGTACTGCATCTTCTTGAACACTAGGGGGTGCTGTTAGACAACAGACAAAGATGGCAAAACTGGTTTTGCAATGAAAAAAGTTTATATACTAAAAACGTGCTTACAAACCAAAGTAATATATTTTTAAAACACCTAGATGGTTATTTAAATACATTTTAAATAAAATGGAAAAATTATTTCAAAGCTGTTGTTTTAGGTTTTATTTCAGCTCTGCTCCCTTTTTAAAGTTCAGATGTTTTGTGATTATTTGTTGAATTGTTTATTATGTAGCTGATCTGCACCTATGTTAAATTAGACTACCTCTCTTAATGAGATTATCTACCTAAATAAAAGTAAAATCAATATAATAATTATGTGGAATTAAGTATGAAAATTCATTTTCCTGGCCTCATTGCTTGTTGGAATTAGCATCATTTTGTTTAGTTAGTGCATTTTAACACCTGGGCTAAACAGCAATCTTACTGAAACTGTTACTACATTCATGAAAAAGCAAAAACGGATGCAGAAAAATAACTTTTTTTTTAAATCAAGAGTTCCTTTTTAAACAAGTGACAAAGCCACAAGGCTGCACCCTTGAAGCTGCTATCACCAAGCCAAAACAGCACATTTTTGATAAAGCATTAGTGGTGCAACTTAAACAAAGAGAAGTGTTGATTGCTGTAAAAAGAAAACTATTTATCAACCAGAAATCCCCCTCAAAGCAGCTAAATGACAACACCCTTCATTACATTTACAATAAAATTTAGGTATTTTCTGTCTGTCGCAACAAAACCTCAAATATCAACTCCTTCGTCTGGAGCGGCTCAGCTGTAGAACTCCTGGTTCCACATCATTGTAAATGACTTTGGTTTGATTCCGCTCAATCACCCTCATGAAGGTGAGAACGTGCCACCCCACAGCCCACAAGCAGCATGAGGTTAATTACAGTTTATTCACAAATCACCAAGGGGAGAAATTATATTTTCACAGCTCTGTATTATTTCTCAGCTGTAGTATGAACTTGTTGGTTAATGAAGCTGACCTGGAAGCATCTGTTCAGGCCCTGTCTCCACGGTATTCACATCGATACGACTCCCCACAAAGAAGGCTTTACTGGAAACACAAGGCTTGATGGATAATCTTGTGTTTGTGTGTTCAAACATCTCTGGTTTTCCACCACCTGCAGGCTCTGCAGCTTCCCACACACTGAGGTGAAGAGTGCTCAGCTGCTACCAGGTGTTCACAGCCATTACAGCGGCCTGTTTACGCTGCAGGGTGACCACATCAAAGCTCCGGTCAGCCAGCGTGATCCTAGCAGCGTTGCATCGGTCAGCTCAGCTTGGGGAGATGGATAGATCCTGTATTGGAGTCTTCTTCACTTTTAACTTTATGCCTAGAGAAACATCTGTGTGGAGGAGAAAACCTGTCTGTGTGGGAAAAAATATGCATCTTTAACAGAGAAACTGTTCAAATTTAAAGGATTATACAGTCAATAGAGCATTGAAATGATGCATTCTGCTCATGTGTTCATGATTTTATACAATGTAGTTTAAAATAAAGATATTTAATTAACATGGCCAACAATGAAAAGATAAAAAAAAAGCTACAGTCTTACAGTGAGATTATTTAAGAAGGTTTTGAGTTGAATACAATGAATACAAAAGTCTGTGCGGAGGAACATGGCTGTTGGACCAGATAAATTCAGAAACCAACCAATAGATTTGCTCTGCTTTGCATATTTTCTGTCTAACTGTCATTACTGTTCACTAGAGGAAAAGCAGCACTCATTCAAAAGAACACTCCTCACTCTGGACTTATTTTATTTTTTTATTTTTGTTTGGCTGTGGAAGATGTGCCGTGATGGAGGGTTAGCCTCGACGAGTTTCCAGCCCCTCCGGCCGTGCGAAGATGCACCTGCTTTGCATCCTGACGGTCTGTCTGGTGTCGACGGCCCACCCGCTGAGCGCCGCCGTGTCCAGCAGCTTCAGAGACTGCAGGCAGTTCTTCTACATGCAGACCTCCCCGGTGGGGGTCGGAGGCATGGGCCTGAAGAAGATCTGCCAGAAGTATGCAGACAAACTGCGCTATGCCACACTGTACGACAGCAGCCGTCGTCTCCCCCTCTACTCGGCCTACGTTTTTAAGAAGTCTGATGGGAAGAGGCGGGCGGATACACCCTGGATGTATGAGCCTCAGGTAGAGACAAAGGCTTTTCACAAAGCTGAATATTTAAGGCCATATTCATATTTTTCCTAAATAAAACAGTTTCAACATAAGTTAAAACTGTAAATAAGTGCATTCACTTTAGCTTATTTTTCTACAAAGGCCTGTTACTAAAAAACTCAACAGTTAAAAGACAAGTGTTAGTGATCTGCTGATCTTTAAAAACTGTCAGACGCATGGACAGACAAGAATGTGGGGTGGATATATTAGCGACTGCAGCACTGAGGAGCAGGGAAAGGCAGTGTTAACGAGCAGCTGTGGAGGCAAGCAGTTCTAGGGGGGTAGGTGGGTCCTGGGGTATACCCCGCCTCCCTGGAAAATTTTGTAACAAATCTACTCAAAACTTTGCATTTTCCAGCTATTTAAAGAGCATTTTACTAAATTCTTGCGAATAATAAAACAACATAAAATAAGGTAGAACACTGAAAACCAGACTTTAGCCTGAACTTTTTTTGAGATCATAACTAAAATTTATTTTGTTTTCTGTTTTCACACTTTGCACCAGTATTTAGTCTTGACTGCATCATATGATACTTTTGTCATGAAACATCCTCTCCATATAACACCTCATGTAGTAACAAACAGCACAAGTTTATAAACCTGAGGAACCAGGGATTATTCTACAGACTAAACAAACTACACTTTTATAAAAAAAAAAAATTTTGATTTGCCTCTCATTTGTGGCACCCTTAGCGTTTGCCAAGGGCTTATTGTTCCTTACACTTAAAGTTTAACCAATGTTTGACCAATGATCAATAAATATTCATAAATAACTTAAGTGCTTTTTTTCCCAACAGTTGGTGTCTGATGATGAGAGCAGCAGCATGAAGGTGCTCCCCCTGAGTGACGACACCTCCCCTCTGATCGAGGACAGCCAGGCCGTGTTTGAAGACTATATAGATGCTGTGGAATACAGACGTGGCCCGCTGAATCCAGACCAGCACCAAGCAGATCCAGACGACAAGTCCTCTATCTACACCCTCACCAATACCGTGCCCCTCATTGCAGACTTCCTGGACACTTCCTGGAACCCATTCTTAGACGTCATTCGCCGACGTCTGAACAACTTCTGCCACGGCAAATCTTTCATCGTGACAGGGGTGACCGTTTCAGGGGCCACCGTCAAGCGTAATAACAGGGACCGCCTGTGGAAACCGAAATATTTATGGTTGGCGTACTGCTGCCCGCGGTACGACCGTAACTCACCGTACGAGGTGAGGTTTATGTTCCCGAGTTATGGAGGATATGCACTGAATGAGCAGACAGGAAACAGTGTGGTGGAGGTACCGCTGAAGAATCTGGAGACGTTCCTGAGGAGCCAGGCAGACGTAGACAACGACTTTACCATTTTCTACAAGGGCTGTGTGCCGGAAAACACCTTGAAGAAGAAGAGAGACCTGTCTGATGATGAAGAGCCACCAAAGCAACATAAAGTTTGAAGATCTTAGAAATAAAAGTAAAAAAGTACATGATTGATTTTATCCATCATTGATTATTTGTGTTATGGTTCCTACAGTCATGTAAGTGGATTGGACGGTTTATGATCTACAGCCCGTGTCAAACTTATGGCCTGCAGGCCCCAAACTGGCCCTCCTTAACATTTTATCTGGATCCAAGGATATCTGGACTAAGTTTTAGTTTTGGCCTTGTGTAAATTAGTTTGATACCGGATCTACAGTTTACACTTCAGAAGTACAGACTACAGTTAACTGCATTTGGCAAAACTGAACAAACCTTTAAAAAACACTAAAACAATATATAACACCACAAAAGTGTCTAGACCAGATAACACTGCAACATCTTTGCAAACCTTTGGAAATATGTTGAAAAAAATCCCATTTTCTGTTTGTGTGGGTGAAGCACAAATAATTGATCAGAAACAATTGCATCACAAGAATATCTGATAAAAATATGACATAAAACCACCATTGGACACATTGGTCAAATTATGTTTTGATGTTTTTATTTTCTCATGTTTCCTTCTAGCTGTATTAGAATTGTACTTTTTGGGTTTTAAACATTTTAAATGTGAGCCTTTGAAACATTTATTGAGTGGTGTGATTAATGAATGCTTCTAATAAAGAATATAAAACCATCATTTGTGGAAGTGTTATTTGACTGTAGGTGATTTCAGTACGAGTTGGACTAACAAACCTCATTTCACCAAAAAACATACAAAGAAGATTCTAAATGACTAGACTCTGCACAAAGAATTCTGCTTTTAGCAAAATATTCAGACTACTGTTTAGATCGTGGAGGAGTCTGACAAAGGTATGCAATTTTTACTTATATGAAAATGCAGTTTATTCCCTCAATAATAAAAACTTTATATTGCTTGATGAGATAATTATTGTTTATATGTTTTATACGAGCTTTAATATTGGAGACATGTTTTTTTTGTTGTGAAATTCAACATGGCAGTCACCAGTTTAGTAAAAAACAGATTAAATATTTTGACTTTAAAGACATTCTGACCATCTAGTTGGACAGGACGGAGCTCTGTCCATCTGTCCGTCCTTACACTAAAACAAATATTTGCTCTGGCTCTGAGTGGCTCTGTTAAAGTGCGAGGAGTACATCGCTTTGCATAACAATTCCAGATTATACAGAGCAAATGGAAAAACCTGTGTTAACTCCACAAGACATACTCAGATCCCTTCTAACTGTCGTTCAACACATTTTACAGCTCTGCTCCGTCATGGCGTTGTGGTTACAGATGGGCTTCCTGCTCGGAGCCGTAACTTCACCGGTGGTGAGGGGACGAGTGGAGGAGGTGCTGTCTCCTGAATGCAGAGAGTTCCTCTACATGGGCACGCCGCCAACAGGTCTGGAAGTCTCGTCTGTCAAGTACATTTGTCAGGTTTACAACAGCAAGCCGCGCTACGTGACTCTGTACAGCGTGGTGGACCACATACCCATCTACTCTGCCTACACCTTCAAACGCACGGACGGGGAGTTGTGTGCGGATTCTCCCTGGATGTACGAGCCACAGGTAACTATGTCAGCCAAAGTCTTGGATTCATAGTTTATTTACATTTATATAAATTCCAGTCTCTTCACACAGCTTTCCACTACCTCTGAAACCGACGAGATGCAGCCCTTTCCCAGCAGCTACGTGCACATGAGCTTTGAAGACGCCCAAGCAGTTCTGGAAGACTATATAAATGCCATAAGCTACCAACGCGGCACCCTGAACCCAGAGGAGCACCAGAACGATCCAGATGACAAAGCCTCCACCTACACCCTCACCAACGTGGTGCCGATGGTGCCCGACGTCAACAACAGAGTCTGGCACGAGCAGGAGCAGGTGGTCCGCCAGCGCCTCAACAACTACTGCCTGGGAAAGGCTTACATCGTCACGGGCGTCACCACCACAGGGAGGATGATCCGCAGGGAGAACATGGACCGCATCGCAGTGCCCACCTACTTGTGGTCAGCCTACTGCTGCGTCGACTACGACCACAACGCCCCCTTTGAAGAGCGGTACAAGCTGCCCTCGTTCGCTCACTATGGCCTCAACGAGGAGAACAACGAAGTGGTAGAAATCACCGTCCCAAATCTGAAGGAGTTCCTCAAGAGGACTTCGTTCGTGAACCAGAACTTTCAGATCTTCGTGGGGGACTGTGTGCCCTCATCCGGTCAAACTTATTGAAATTAATGTGATAAGCTACTTGGTGTCCTGTTGCAAAAAATATAACTATTACTGATATTATTACTGCTCAAATATCAATTTAAACCAGTTGGAAACTGAAAAACAAATGGAAACTAACCATTATGTGATACGGTCTTCACATACTGTAACATGTTAATATGGTTTTCTACAGTAACAATAAAAGCAAAACTAAAACAAATTTCTTAAAAACTATGAACTATTCATGATGTTGCAGTTGTTTGTTCATGTCTACCAAAATGTACTGACTAAATAAAAATGGAGATTGAGAAAGTGAAGCGTCTTTTTTTTCATGCAAAGCTCTATTGGTTGGTAACAGTATTAAAAAATCTGTTTTTTGCTGGCCAAGAAAACAACCATTTAAATTCTATAATCACCACATATCATATAATTGTGCTATAACTGAATGCCTACATGGAATTTACCAGGAAGTCTCAAAAGTTTTTCTTGATTAAGGTCCAATAAAATATATTTTGCTCGCTTTACTTAACTCATTTTAACACCACTTACCTGAGCTGTCCAAGCACAATGGACTTTACTTCTCTAATTTGCATAATTAAATAAAAATTGAAACTTTTATTACTGACATATTCAAAGAGAACAAAGATAATTTACTTGAAAGTGTATTTACCAAGAGAAAACTTAAGCTTTAAGGTCAGTTTGGGTCTTAATTCTCTATTCTGTTAGATTTTTAAATATCTTATCGGAAGCAAACATAAACAGGATGACATGAAATTTTAAATACAGATCTTTGTATAGTAGGGTGAGAGTTTGGACATGCTTTATAAAATTTATTGCTGTATTTTCTTTTCATTTACCCAAAAGTAGTAGGAAATAAAAACAAAAAAACTGCTACACCGAGAGGTTGAAATTTCTCTCATACAAACATACTTAGCATAAAAAGTAAGAAAATTAGTGTTTGGTAGATTATTTATTTATTGTAACAATGTTTCCTGGTAATAAATCTTATAATTATATTTTATATTAATTATTATAATTATAATTATATATTATTTGCTGCACCTGGGGGTACTGGAAGTTTATGACAAGCATTGACAATGCATTAAAAACAACTTCTTTTGCATTCATTTGTGTAGATCATCCCAGAAAAAGGAATGGTCCAAAAGATTGGACAAACTGTAAATTATAAAAAAAATTAAAATAAATAAATAAATAACACAGGTTTGATTTAAATTTAGTTCAATATTGCAAAGCTTTGCATATTTTTGATAAAAGATTTAAACGAGTCAGTTTTTAATGTTTAACTTTTCCAAGTTTGCAGCTGATTCAAGCGTTTTTAATCATCTGACGACGACTTTGAGCAAAACTTCCAAACACATCCACAGTTTTACCAGTTTTATAAACACAAAAAAACATGGAACAGTCTGAAAGTGGTTATTATTGTAGCTGCTTTATTTACAATCTGTTAATCTAGTTTTAATGAAGTCAGCATCATTATACCTCTAAAAACATAACCAATGACGTCGATGTTGGAATAAAGTCGTCATTAATGCACCTAAACTACTGTGTACCTACTCTGTGCACAAGATAAAGTGCTGGAAGACTGATAACATTCACTGTTTTAAACTAGAGCTGGTGTATGTGTGGTGATTTGAATATATGGAAAAGGCTGCAGAAAAAGAGATCAGTTAGCCTGAAGGACTGAGGAGGCAGGAAGGGAAATGTTGAGAGAGAGACTGACGATCTTTTAGACAGCGGTGTGAACGAGCAGGAGCAGAAAGGTCTAAAAAGACACAAAGAAGCCGAACACAGTGAAAACAAACTGCAGCGATGACATCATCTGCAAACCGTACTGTAACCCTGGCAGCTGTTGTCACGGTGCTAACCTGTGTGTTCCTGCAGGGGGTCCAGGCCGGAGTGGTGGGCGACTTCAACCACGCGGAGCGCTGTAAAGACTCTCTGTTCATGGGCACCCCGCCAAGAGGCTACCTGAGCAACTCCTTTAAGAAGATCTGCCAAAGGTACGAGGACAGACCCCGCTACGTCACGCTGTACGACCCCCACAAACACATCCCCATCTACTCTGCCTACACCTTCAAGAAGTCAGATGGAGACAAGCAGGTGGACTTTCCCTGGATGTTTGAACCTCAGGTGAGTAAAATGAGGTTCATTCATTGAAGTGGAGCCAATTTTCTGTCTTAACGTCAAAGTAAATCCATCTGTCTGTTTTAATGCTACTGTGGTAAAATATTTAGATAAATTAGCTCAAATGTTATTTTTATAGAGACAGTTGTTTTATATTTATGGCCTGCTTTTTCAAAAAGCAACTTGAGGTTAGCTCTCTTCTAGATGGCATCCCAGTGAGATAATGCTGTTATCAGCATACATGCAAAGTTATCACTAGAACTATGTGTGTATGAGTATGACAGAGACTTAATTCAAGATAGATGCTCCAGCCACATCTCCCAAAATTATATTATTTCTCAGAATATGCACCGAGGAAGACGCCACACAAATTATATCCCATTTTTAGTAAAACTGAGTAAGCTATGGTCATTTCTATGTGGTGAAGGGTAAATTAGCTGTAGTGAAACTTCTAAAAACCGATCTTGCACCATCACTTTGTCCAATCCCAGCTGATTCAAAAATTGAATTACCTCTTCAAGTTCTTTAAAAGCCTGTTGATCATGTATTCATTCAAATCAGGAGCAGAGAAACCAATAAAACATGCAGGATCCAGACCCTCGAGGACCAGGATTGGACACCCCTGACTCGGTGCATTGAGTAGCTCAGAATGTGTAGAATTCAGTTGTAGCCTGTTTTGTGTTTAAGTGCAGTAAAAATGGTTAAAAGTTGAAAATACTGACTGTACATTGAACTACTAAAAAAAATTTTTTTTTACTTCTCCCTCGATCTGTAGTTGGCTTCAGAGAAGAGCAGCAGCAACATGGAGCCCTTCCCTCAACCCATAAACATGCACATGAACTTCGAGGACTCCCAAGCAGTCCTGGAAGACTACGCCGACGTGGTTCAATACGAACGAGGCCAACTGAATCCCGACGAGCACCAGGCGGACCCTCTAGACAAAGCCTCTACCTACAGCTTGACCAACGTGGTGCCTCAGATCAGAGAGTTCAACCTGGGTCCCTGGGCCGAACACCAGGACGTCATCCGCAAACGCCTCAACAACTACTGCCGAGGAAAGGGCTTTGTGGTCACCGGGGTCACCACCTCGGGACACACGATCCGTCGCAACAACATGGACCGCGTGGCCGTTCCAGAGTACATGTGGTCGGCCTACTGCTGCACGGAGTTCGACCAGAACGCGCCGTACTTTGTGCGCTACAAGTTCCCCGCCTTTGGAGCTTACGGGCTCAACGATCGCATCAACAACCAGATGGTGGAGGTTCCTCTGAAGAACCTGGAGAAGTTCCTCAAAGGGAGGATGGACGTGGACAAGAACTTCCAGATTTTCTATAATGACTGCGTCCCGGATAACTAAGGCAAAATGTGATCGATGTTAAACATCAACATTAAATGTGTTTAGGTTTTTTGTCAAAAATATATCTGAATATAAGTTATAAAATTCTACCCAATACGGCCATGCAAAAAATAAGAACTGAATTTGAACCTTGTCCCTTTTTCCTTAAATATTCACGCATTTCTTTTAAATTATTTTTCTGATTAGTCATAAACTCTAAATAATTGTTTAATTTCGGTTATAATTCTCCAGATATTACATTACAGTTAAAGATGATGCATGTTGCTATGGTAAACCTATATGTAAATCTAAATTAAGGCAAAAAATGTTTGAATTGTTTATTGTGAAAGCAATAAATGAGTACAATCATGACATTTTGTGTTGGAAATACAAGTTGACTACATTTACACAAAGATTCCTTGATACAATATCATAAATATGAGTTTCGAAACATTCACTAAACTGACAAAGCAATGTTACAACTGATTTTTCTTATGTCAGATGTAATGCAATGTAATGTAATGAAAATCCTAATTCAAAGTCTTTTTAAATGATTTGACTTGTGAGTTGTAGCAGAGGTATAGATTATAAATAAGAAATTTGTAGAATTGTTTCACTAAGCCAGTGGTTCTCAATTCCGGTCCTCGTGACCCACTATCCTGCATGTTTTAGTTGTCTCTCTGCTTTGGCACACCTGATTTAAATGAATGAGTGACTGGCAGGCTTCTGCAGAACTTAAAGACCTGCTGAAGAGCAGGGAAAAAACTAAACCATGCAGGATAGTGGGTCACAAGGGCGTAACCTTAGGTCTACCATTGAGGGGGGGGTTATGCTCTAGGAAATTGGTCTTTAAATTGGTTGGGGGGGGGGGGCTACGCTACTTGTTCATAAATTTGCACGACTCACCTTCAATTATAGTAAAAAACATTACATATATGTGAATATTTGACTGCCTGATTAAATCTTAATATTAAGGACTCCTCGTGATGATCATCAATAATAAATGGTAGTGAATTGTATTATTGACTGGATCATAGTAAATTATTATTAATAATAAGTGATTAGAACTGTGTGCAGCAGTAGATGGAGTCCAGAATTCTCAGTTTTAATCTCTTTTGGAGCTCTTCTCTGTGACTCTAGGTGTGACAGAGTGTGGATGTTTGTTTGTCTCTTTGTCTGTGTCTCTGATGAACTGGAGACCTGTCCAGGTGTCCGCTGCCGTCACCCAAAGGCAACTGGGACAAGCTCCAGTCTCCACCCTGACCCTGATTAGGAACAAGGACAGAATGGAGGATTTTTCTTTATAGCGGGAAAGAGACATGTGTTTTGTAAATATATTTGACAGTTTTGTAGAAACGAACACATTTTTAAAGTTTATTCAAAATAAACCTTCTTTTTACTTCTGTAACATGATAAAAAAAATATTTGGAGTAAATTCCTCAAATGCCCTGTTTCTAATAATCATTAGAACTCTGTGTTGGTGATTTTTGATAAGGTAACCATGCTGTGGTTCCACCTGTTGCATTTTCCTTTAAAGGAAATACAAGTAGCTTGCAAAGCTGTCCCGAGAAAAAGCTGTTGAGTTTTCATGGCAGGTCTAATCACACACAAATACATGTCTTTCTATCTTTGTGAGGACCACAGAGCGCTCACATCCTCGCTCTGCGCCGTCTTTTTTTTTGGTAGGGGAAACATACAGATATACATGTCATCATAAATTTTACTTCTGTCTATTTAACCAGTTCATTTCTATTGTGTTTGAGCAAATGATGTCATTTTATTGTGGGGGTTATATTGATTGGATCAAATTATTGGG
>JARVJO010000001.1:16634758-16658711 GCA_031762555.1 Cynodonichthys magdalenae
CCCCCCCCCCCCCCCCCCCCCCCCCCCCCCCCCCCCCCCCCCCCCCCCCCCCCCCCCCGTCACACCCCTTGAAAACAGAACACACAGTGAAGCTTCCAACGTCGAGTGATTCACACGAGTACGTCCTCACAGAAAGTGCAAGAGAGTGCCTGTAGAACAGCTATTGGAGCGGTGCTTTCCAAAGGCATCGTTCTGGTCAGTATGTGCTTCAACATGTCCACGAGACACGTCTACATTCCGAGGTGCCGTCACCTCCCATCCACCCGTAGCATTTCCTGGAAGTGTCTTTTTCCTTTTAGATACACGGAGACTCTTCCCACACTGCGTCCAGCAGCTCAACAATGTCAAGTTCCTCAACGTGCCTTCGGAAACACGAGTTACTTTTGTCCGGTTTAGGTCGGTCGGCAGATCAGCTGACGTCTTGCCGACAAGCCTGCGCGTCCATGAGCAGCAGGCGCACTTTCCCTCGCAGGAAGTTTACGTGAACTTGGAGCAGCTCTGCTGCCGAGGACACCCGCCACGTTCCCGGGAGTCCCGCTGCACCGGCTGGTGGAGTATATTCCTGGAACAGAATACAAGGAAACATTACGCATGAGTCCGCACACAGACAGTTCATTCAGTTTGACTTTAACTACTCGAGCTCGGCTCGAACTGGACGGATTTCAAAGGTTGTGTTATCACAACATGCAATCGAAGAACAAGCTTGCACAGTGGTATCAGTACCTACGGCATCGTCATGAAAGGATTACAGTTTAAAAACGCGTCTCATGATATCCCTCGACTGCTCAAGAGCAGTTATCCAAGAAAGCACCATTATTCTCATTTTAGAAACTGAAATAAAATACGACTGTTTTCTATCAAGAAGTCCACCCTCTTTCAGTTTGAGGGTTTACTTATCAAAGCAGAAAATAAATAATCTGGTTATTGCCAGAATAAAACATTGTCCTGATCTGACCTCAAGTGTACAAAACCATGGAGGAAAAGACCTTGTTGCTACTTATCAATCTGGGAAGGGTTAAAGGTCATTTCCAAACAATTCAGAGTCCATTATTTTGCAGAAGAAAGATTAATTCACTAAGTAAAAACATTTAGGACAGCTGCCAATCCTCCCAGGACTAAATGTCCTGGCAAATAACTAGTTTGATTCTGCAATGATCAGACCTTTTTATTTCAACTATTCCCTGTCTGCACTTTTGTGACCTCTGCTCCTTGTAGCTTCCCTGTTCCACCTGCCTCCCTCTCATCTACACTTACTCTGTCGTGCTACAGCTTCTCCATCTGCATCCATGATGTAGTAAAGATGTTCAAGTAAAGATATTCAAGTAAAGATGGCATCTGTGGTGATTCGTCTTGGCATGAAACCACACTGCTGCTCACAAATAGTCACCCTAATTGCAACAACCCCATCTCAGACTCAACAGGTCTCAGCATGCTACTGTAAAAGTTCACGGCAGGACAATTACTAAGAGAATGAATGGGTCTGGTTTGTTTGGAAGGACTGCAAGGAAAAATGCATTTTTTCTTATCAACAAGAGTTTTTTTATGTCTACTGACTGCAACAAATTGCCCCTCGGGTGTAATAAAGATTCTTGAACAACATGGCATCACCACGTAGGTTTGGGAAGTCCCATCTGAATGTACCACAAGACATCTGGGACAATGTCCCCTGGACAGATGAGACTAAAACAGAGATGCTGCCCCCGTGTTAAAAAGCACAAGGTTTAAAAACAAACAACCAACACTTTCCAACACTGAATAAGGAGGGTTGATAGTTTGGGCTTCATTGACAATCAGCTCTATTGTAGATCATCTGGAATCAAATGAGTCCATCTGTCCAACAGCTAAAACCTGGACTACAGTGGAATCTGTTGTGTGTTTTTGTACACTTGAGGTTAAATTTGATTAAACTGTATTTTAAATCAGAGCTTCTGCCTCAAACTTGACCAATTTACTGTTTCTGTGGTAATTTCTGAAGTGTCCGGTCTCTTCTGACGTTCTTCCCATTGCCACGCAACCTTGTTTGTGTTTTTTTCTGGCCTCAGCCTCTAAGCCTCACACTTATCTAGTGGAGCTCTCATGGTTTGTAAATTCCACTTCACAATCTTTCCGCACTCTCGATTGTCCTGTCAGCTATTTCCTTACCACGCTGACCCTCATCAGATGCCCTGTATGGTTCGAAAACGCAGATTTTACCCTCCGCTCTAACCTTTCACACTCATGTTCAATATGTAGTACATGGACTTGGTTTGGTTTATACATGAAATCTAGACCATTTAGATTCATCAAATAAATAGAACTTTGATCAGACACAAACATCAAACGCTCAACTTCTTTTGTCTTTTCTTCTTCTTCCTCCTGATATCCCCAAAGAAGACG
The DNA here is from genome assembly GCA_031762555.1 of Cynodonichthys magdalenae. NCBI lineage: Eukaryota > Metazoa > Chordata > Actinopteri > Cyprinodontiformes > Rivulidae > Cynodonichthys > Cynodonichthys magdalenae. The sequence goes on from JARVJO010000001.1 coordinate 16,637,135, forward strand.
TTAAGGTGGAAGACTGGCCTAAATGAAATGGAGTTTGGTATTTATTGGTGTCAAACACCTGCTCAGCTTTTATTTTGAAACAACCAATTGATATATTTTATAGGTGCAGAACCTCATCAATAACTGAGGTAAATGTCTTCGTTACTAAACTAATCTGTGTGAAACTAGACAGATACTAAAAGACAAACTCGTCTGAAAAATCCTTTAGAAAAATCACCCAATTTTTTACAACTTAGTGAACGAAAGGTTCACTAAGTTAATAAGCAAGGTTGATTTTTCTTTTACTACAACATTGTACTGTGTCACAATACAATAAAAAAAGATAGAACTGAAAACAAGAGTGTACACATCCGTCATAGTCGGTTAATATTTCCTCTATTGAGACCTGAGATGCCCTCTGAATATGGGAAGTGATCTGCCGATTGTGGATTATTTCTGGCTGCGGTGACACAGACGGCATTAATAGACTGCTGTGTTTTTGTTTTGGCCAAAACTTGGCTCCAAAGCAACATCTCTGACTCTGCAAAGAAGCTGGATGGCCCCAAACATCCTTCCGTGCAAACAGAAGCTCCAGTAGGGTCCAAGAAGGTGAACTCTGTGTGACATCAACAAGTGGTAGAGCTGAAGTGGAGTTATGACAAGTCTCTGGTTACAAATGTTGAAGTCGACTCGGTGTTCACCAACATTAAAGAGGGTTACTATCTAATATATCTGTTCTGCTTATCTAGAACATAAAACAATAACGAGACAGTAAGGATCTAAAAAGGCAGATGCAGGTAAAAGATGCAGTACATCCTGATCATGACTACCGCCTACATGATGCAACATTCATCAGCACCTAAAGCACTCAAGAAATCAGAAGCTGGATTTGGAGAAGGATGCAACCTTCAGATCAGGAGATAAATGAGCTCATAAGTCAGTAAAAACTGACTGAAATAACAAATTCTGTGAATCCAGGTGCAAAAAGCACATTTATTTTTGCACATGTTGCTGATATGCAATGTAAAACCAAATAATGCTTCACAGATTGAGAGGTTTTTATGAAGTGTTTCCTACAGGCAGGAACTCATTGGAGGCCATGGCTATTGATGGGACAAATTGTAAGGAGTCACGTTTCTTTTATTATTTTCTCTAAAATGCCAGAAGAAGCTTATTGAGTAACAAAACAAATAAAAAATAAACACAGTTGGTAAACATTAATGCGTGGATTTGTACCTGACACAGACACTGACTCACCTGAAAACCCAGACTTCGCAGCACAGCGTTGACGCTGACCAGGTTTTGCACGGTGTTGTCTATGTGGGCGCTCAGCTCTGCGTTTGTCATTGACGTCCGTAGTAAGCTGAGGGCCTGTTGTAAAAGCCACAAGCCCGTCTGAACTTCCTGAGCTTGCTCCTGAGCCTTTTCCAAAAGATAAGCAGAGACAGAGAGTTGGAGTCTCATTTTGGAAGTGATAAGGATCTAAGGATGTAGGAAGTAATCAGCTCTTCCGTTAGAAATTAACTGGAGTCACTGGTCCAAAAGAAAAAAAAATGAAGCAAAGACAGTGACATCTAGAAATTCCTAAAAGGTACTACAGTACAGACAAATTAAAGTACAATAATGAGGCAAATGTCTACAGACTTTCACACCATAAAATCCTCTTTTATATATTTAAATCAATGGATTTCAGTGACTTACGGTTTTCTTCTCCCAGTCATCAAAGTTGACAGTGGTTTGAGGAACAGAGACAGACGCTGACAGGCTGCATCCTTCTCTACACGACTTCTACAGAAAAAACAATAACAATGCATCTGAACAATTAATGGTTATCCCAGGGTCACCATAACTGCAGCATCCATCCCATGCAGTTAGTCTGCTTCTTCTTATACCCACTGCATACGTTTTCCTCTCACCATAGCGGTTTCTGCGTCTCGTGCTTCCTGGATGAAATGGTTCAGGACCCTCAGGTCACAGATCGGCCTCAGCGGGGATAGCAGGCCTGGACGGGTCCACTCCAACACTATCAACAGCAAGGCAAACAGTCCTGCACACAGACACATAAACAGAAACTCAGTGAAAATTAATAAAACAACATAGGCAGTATAGGGAAATGCTAAGTGTGCCATCCATCCAGGGGGCGCCACAAATGGGGACGAAAATTTCTGTTACAGCTTTAATCAGAGTACAGTTGATTTAATCTGTAGAATAATCTCTGATTACTCAGGTTTTGTGGTTTTCTCAGCTACTTTGTAACTACATGAGGTATTATATGGTGCAGATGATACCCCTGAACCCCCCCTAGAACTGCTTCACTCCACAGCTGCTAACTAACATGAACAGGTGTTCCCCATTGCTGTCAGCAGATGTTGGCCGGTGTGAGGTAGACTTCTGGTATTCTGTTTCAAATATGCTAACTCTTTTAAGTTGACAACCTAGTATTCTAAATATAAAAACAATTTCAAATACAAAATTATTTTTTTTAGTATGTGAATGTTTGTAAAGTGGCAGTGAAATTTAGAAACTTGCCCAAGGGACGCCACCTGATTGACCCTTGCAGGACTCACAAAGACTGACCTCTATGGCATCAACTCAACCCGACATGTTTGGAAGAAGAAAATCCAGAGTACGACATAAAGAACAGTATCTACACAGTGAAGCACAGAGGTGGAAGTACTATGTTTTGGAACTGATTTTCTGCCAAGGCTGCTGGACAATTTCACTGCATTGATGGGACCAATAGACCAGGCTTTGAGATGTAAAGACACGGCAAAGGATTAACAGTTTCTGTAAAAACTAGGTCAAAATCGAACAACAAAGGTTTCTTTGCTTTTACTTATTTCACTGGTTTTATATTTAATTTGCAGATATTTCTACAGACAGCAGTCTTTCCATACTGTCCCATCAATACCTCCAGACTGTGTTTACGGCTCAAAGATCAAACTTTCACAAACACTAGTCCAAGCAGTTTAGTAGCCGTCAGAGTTCCTCTCATAAATGTATCCACTGCATTCCCATCAGGGGATTTCTGAGTTTATAACGTGTAAAGTCAGCATGAAGGGATGATTCAGCATGATAAAGCAGTTTCCTTTTAAACAACCACGTGACACACCTTTGATTATGAGCAGAAGACCATGACAGAGCACAGCAGGAAGGACCTTGTTTGAATCTGGGTTTAAACAGGAACATTAGTCCACAGACTTTACTTCAAACCTTATCTTAAAGATGGAAGATACTTGTTAGGATCCTCTAAAGTCTTTGCACATTCTGCCTGGATTATCACTGGACTGAGAGGTTCTGCTCTGGGTCATGTGGGCTCATGGCCTCGCTCCTTTCCGACACATGCTGAATGCACTCTTTCACAGCAGAGCGGCTGTGTGACGCAGAGAGCTCGATAAAAGCTTCAGATGATCTCAGAGCAGCAGATACAGGTCCAAGAAAAAACTCAGACTTTGGATTTATTGCCTCCAAAAAACTGGTCTTTAAATGTGATTCATGTTGCAGGTTAACCATCAGAACAGGAAAATGACTGTTGATCCTGTTAGGGTCAAAGGTCTAATCAGCTTAACCCTGTTGTCCCCTTCATGCAATGCCAGTGTCATGGAGAAGATTGTTGGTGACTCATTGACTTCTGTTTATAGAACAGAACATGTGACTTAAACAATGTTTTACGTATGTTAACCGTAAAGGTTTATGTACGTAGCGTTAGCACTGAGGCAATCAACAACTTTACAACCATTTATAAGTCACTGTGCAATTATTATTAACACCATTTCAGTCAAAATGTTACCCTGAACAAACACTTAGGACTCATAAGAAAAAATAGCTCAGTCTGTGTGGACTCAGACCAGTTCATACAGAATCAATGGTTGGATCTATTTGTCTGGCATTGAAATAACGGTGTATTTTTTCTTTAACTTTAACACGGACATCTTTTATCTTCTTTCTGATCTCCTCAGATGGCTCTTACCTTTGCTTCCTCTGCTCAGGTTTGGTGTGGTGCACATGATACCAGACTACCCTTTGGCTGTTTGTTCCTTTTAAAAAGGCTGAAAGGCTGATAAAAAGCTTAAAGTTACTGATGACACTAATAAAGGTCAAACAGTTTGAAACGTGACTGCAATGTGAGGATTATTAATATGTTTAACCAACAAATCTGTCCAAACTGGTGCACCCATTGCTGTTTTCTGGCCATTCACTCTTTAAAAAGTCTAACCTGTCGATACCAATTTTTAAAAACGGTATGCTACACCTTTAAAATTCCAATCTTATTTCATTGAAAAACCTTGAGCAAAAGCCTTGAAATAATACAAACTTGTTCTAACTGGACATTAGGTAGAGCTCACAGCAGAGCAGAAGGGGACAGTGGCTGATTGTCAGACGTAAATGAGAAGCCGATCTTTTCCAAGTATTGGTCGATCTCCCAAAATTAGGGAAATTGGTGCAGATAAATCGTAGCCAAACAATTGTTTCAATGAACCACATCATATCATTACATCACAGACACAATGAAAATACAAACCATTTACTTTACCCAGAAAAAAAATCTGTATATTAACTAATAAATATTTTGCACATTTTAAAAAAAGTTTTTGTCCTCTAAACAAAATTTTAAATCTTTGTATTTGTGTTTGGTATTTCAAAGATATCAAAGTCCTTTGTGTCTTTATCACTAAAGAAAAAGTTAGAGTACCCTCTCTGATCCTAAGTTTACTCATGATCGATCCAAACCATGTAGTATTAAGTAAATCGTCATTTCTAGATGCAAAATATCTGCACTGACTGTTAAACCGCCTCCTTCCCACGTGCTCTGACACTGTGTGACTCAGCTCGAGGATTATCTGTGACCTTTCCACCACTGCCTACGTGAGAATGCATCAAACCAAAAAGAAGATTAACACAAACACTTTGTCGTGACTTTCTCACAATGGTGGTGGAATTCGAAGCCCAGGAGCGTAGCCAAGCTACGAGCTAACAGCTCAGTCGGCCAATTGCAGCTGCCTAAAAGCAATATTTCTATTTTAGATTGAGAGAAGTAGCTCACAAGTGGCGGCACTTTGGATAATGGCAAGCATCCCTGCAGGTATGTGATGGGTGCGTTGGGAAGGTGGGCTGGCTTCCCACATTAATGGATACCTCTGGTACGAGCTATTTTAACTGAGTCATTTCAAACATGAGCGTGCAGTTTGCACCACTGGGGCAACACAAGTGGTTTCCCAGGACATGGGGGGGTGGGGAGTTGGCAGATGAGTTTGCTACTACACGCATCTTGAGAGCTTTTTGAATCGGAACACATCAGATGACAATGACGTGACATAATTTCCTTCTTTTCTCTGCTGGAATCCTTTAGAGCAGTCAGTTTCTGATAACCTCCTGCACTTTTCCGCTGACAGAAGTATGTGACGACTGAGCTGAAACCTGCAGAATCAGCTTTCACATTGAGTGGCCCTAATTTTCCAGTCTGCTGGGTCATGCTTCAGAAACAGGCGTGGAATGCATTTTATTTTCTTCTTGTGAACACGACTGATTAACACAGAGGTCATCAATACTGAACGTCTCCACAGGAGACTCTGAAGGCTGCAGGGACTTTTACTTGTTATAAATAAAACTTCTTCAGATGACAGGGGAACTAAACTTGCAAGTCAGGCAGTTTTATTATGAAGCATCAAAGAAATCTCGTAGTCTGGTTTGTGGTATTCTATTAGAAAGTCTGTTTATGCAAGAGGAAAACCTGCTTTTATATTTCATTCATTTAAAATAAAAGGTAAAACTGATAAGATCTGGCCAATTTTATACAAACTACTCATTCAACTAACTGTAAGCTTTCAGAAATACAAAGAGAATAAAACTTTTTTTTTCAGGGATTGCTGTTTCTGCAGCGTTTCCATGCAACATTGTTTCTTAAATGAATATATTATTATTTCACCTTTGATCTCTGTATACAAACTGAGAACTATTCACCCCCGCCTTATTATTTGTATTGAGAAGAAAGAGCTTTTAATGATCATCCAAAGTTCATTTTTATGCATCTAAACACATTGACATCCTGAGATCCATGCTGCTGCACAACATTAAACACATCTTTTGGTGATTTAAACTGAAAAACTCTTGAATTGAAGTGTGTAAATTTCTAGTTAGTTCTCTTTTTCAGATAATATTGCACATTTTTCCTTAAACACCAAATTTGCAAATGTCGAAAATTTTATTTTACTCCTGAATAACACAAACTAATAAAAGTAATCAAGTGTGCTTGTTTTAAACATAAAACTATTTCTGAATAATTAAGATATTTGGTTTCTAGTTGTTTGAAATAATTTATTTATCCCTCATGAATCTTGGTTTAACAAGAGATAAGTTGAGATAGTCACATGTGCTTCATTATGGGGTCTATTGCTCCCATTAACCCCCTCTAGATCAGCCCCTGCACAAATTACGCATCATCCCGTTAGAATAAAATCCAGGATTTAAAGAGCGTGCAGTTTTTAATCATTTAGAAGAAAACCTACAGAACATTTTGAATAAAAATCTGCAGAAATCTAGAAATTTGAATCTATAATCCAGCGTGCATCCATCCAGCAACCTGTGCGACCACCCTGATCAAGACAGGTAAATGAACGCGCACGTGGCGACACACCAGCCTGCAGGCAAAACATCAAAGTCTCCGCTCTTACCTTTACAAGTTTTCCGCAACATTCGCGAAAAGGTGCGGCATCTTTTACAAACATCGTGGGAGAACCGAACCGGAGCGCCGCAGGTTGGGTTCGAGGCGCCGGTAAAAGATCCAAAGGGTCCAAATTGCGGCGCGAGAAGTGCGCAGATGTGCTGCGGCTCCGCAGCCAGCTTCACCTACCAGACTTTGCATCACTGCTGACTGTTGGGAAAACCTTTTATTTACCTCCCCTGAGGAGATACTGATAACGTGATTAGAGCGAGCACGCGCCTTTTTTTTTACATGCCCCCCCGCCAGCTCGATTAAACATCAACCCGTCCTGCAGCCCCCCTAACGCGTAAAGCATGAAAATAAACCAAGAGGTAAAAGAGACATGAAGGCAGGTCCAGAACTCACGGGGAAGGTCCATGACGGAGTCCGCAGAGCCCCTCAGGGTCCGTCTCCCGGCCGTTAATTGGAAACGGAGCTGTTTTGTGGATCTCATGTCCACTTATCCGGTAGGTGTTTCTAAAAACTGATGTCGTTTGATTTTTTTTATTAATGACTTTAAAAATAAAGTCATTGTTTCTACGATGACCATAAACTCCTCCCTTGAGAAATGTTGTCTTTCATTGTTGTCCAATTAATGGGTCATCTTTGTTTATTAAAGTCAGGTTGGGGTCTGAGACATTTATTGTCTGAAGGGTCTCAGTTGTCAGAGTTTAATCATCCATCAGGACAGTTTTATAAATAGTCTATTATCAACTTATCTGTGTTGGTTGATAATAAAAAGCTTTACAGGAAGTTTTTAATGAATTAGTGTTTGGCTCTGAGCCTCATGTTTTCTCTACCTGCACCCTGGTTCAGATTTATAAGGACCTCGACCCATTTATACATCCTGAAATGTTTAAATATGTAGTTTTTCCTTCAAAACTTCAGCCTGATTAATACATAAAATCCTGGTTTTCAGTTCATGATGGAAAACATCCAAACTATGTTACTGGCGCATAAATATATTAAACCAAAACGATAATTTATATTAAATAAACAACACATTTTAGCTCATAATGAATCATTAAAAAGCTTACCTTTAAGCTCAGCGTTGTCAATGTTCTTGTGTCATTGGGTTTTTCAGGCCGTCTTCTGTGAGACTCAGATCCAGAGGTGAAGATGCTCACTAAAGGCCACAATCCAGAAAGGAAGAAAACAACAAAGAAAAGAACCAAACATTAGCTGACCCTGAAGGTTTCCTGGAATGCCGTTTTTCATGAAAAGCCCAATGAGAATCAGGTTTGGACTTGAACTGGAGTCATTACAGTATTTCTTAAAACTGGCCCGGTGGTTCCAAGAACCCAAGATAAGAGTCACATGGTCCCAAGTTCTGATCCTGCAGCAACAGAGGGGCCACACAGAACCTCAGCTCCATCTGACTGAACTACTTCTGTTCTGATGATTTCTGGTGATCGGGTCCAGAAAGTCTCAGCATCACTTTAAAAAAACAGACCGGATTAAATTCTTTCTTGGTAATTTGAATTGTTCCCCCCCCCCCCCGAGTTCTGATCATGTTCAGTTCTAACATTTAATTCTACTCGTTAAATGTTGCCGTTTGTGAACTTCTGCATCCTTTAAACTTCTGGATCTCTTTAGATCAGAAGAGTCTGACTTATTTTGTTTAAAGGTATTCATTGCAGTGTCATGAAGACCAATACAAAATAAAATAAAAAACTCAAAGAAACAAAACCCAGTGTCTTTTCTCATATTGTCAATTTGTCTAAAACAACACAACACAACACATGCATTTATTTACCTACAGAAACGACGATGTTAACCAGTTTGATGTTTTTCTACAGATTTATGCTCAGATTGGTTGAGTAAAACATGCAGATCAAAAGGTTTTGTTTACACCGAGTGTGGACCTACATTTCAGAAATGCAAGTCAATAAATATGGAAAATTACTGGAGTAAAGTCCAACAGGAAGTAGTTCAGTTTACTTGTTACAGTTTTGATTTCATAATTTTCATTGAGTTTAAAGTCATCACCTTCAGTTCTGTTTAACATGTTTACATCTGTTAAAACTGGTTTATAAATCTTAACGTTTAAATGATAAACTATTGGAAATTTCTGAAAAACTGGATAAATAAAAATGTTTCCTGAATTGATATTAACTCTTAAACAGAGCAGTGAGAGTGAACTAATGAAGCTGCATAATTCTCACTTTCAACCGGAGATTTTGAAAATGTATCAAAAATAATCAAAATAAATATTCTCTAAAATTCTTGACTGTTTTGCACTTCAAGTACTGACACAGAGGTTAGAGGTGAGCCTGTGATAAGGTCACTGGTTCAACTCCCTGGACCGACAACAAAAAATGTAAGAAACCCTCATTTGCCTTACTCTGAGCCCTCGAGCAAGGCTCCTAACACCCCAGCCGCTCCCCGGGTGCCTTGAACTGCAGCCGTCTGCTCAGAATGTGTGATGGGAAAAATAATTTCCCCACTGAGACAAAGTGTATTTAAAAACAAAAAGTAATGCATGTAATACACTTCAGAGAAGAAATCCTGAAAGAGCAGATAAAATAAAGTAGAGGTGCTTAATGTTGATTTTTTTATGACCAGCAGGGGGCGATACCTCAGACTGAAGATACAAAAGACAATGAAACAAAATTACGGACCATATTTACAACCTTTGTAATCATGAGTTTAATCTTTGCAAGAACAGTAATGGTCAACTTATAACTTATGCTCATGATATTTTTTTCATTACAACAAAGGTTAAATAATGGGGTCAGAATAAACCTTTTGTCTTACATGTTTGAAATAAAATTATAAACCATTTACTGATGGGTTTTTATCATATGGGTCAAAACCATCAATCTTTTCTCCAGCAGTGACTGTGTGAGAGGTGGGGTACACCTGCAAACTAAAGTTTCTACTTCAGCCGTTACAAATCAGTTCCAAATTACAAAAAAAAAAAAAAACAAATAATACAGTCGTTACATTTTAAGACATTTTAACAGAACACACAACCAATGAGACACAGATCAGAATTACAACATTTTTGATTTGGTGGTTTTATATTTCCTGAATCTCTTCTGGAAATGCAAACAAACTCTGAAAACCCAGCGTGTTCTTTCACAAAGAGTCAGTGTGTGACACATAATGACATCTCTGGTTTACAAAATGTGTTTCCACTGGATGTGAAGCAACAGCGGTAAAGATGCAGGTCCTTGAAACTGTTAACTCTTTCATCATCAAAACAAGGTTTCTGCAAGAGAACAAAACCATTCATGAATCCATTCTGCAGATATTTTATTATAGTAAGAATCAATCATTAATAATTCTGTGCAAAAGATTTTTATGAACAAAATGAATGAATTGAAGATCAATGCTGATGTTACAGAGATGTGAAGCAGGAAATCTTCAGATTCAGGGTCACGTCCTCACCTCGACCCCTGACGGGCCGTGTGGAGCCAGAGTAAAGGAAATATACTGACACTTCCTGGAAGTCCTGTGTGTGTGTGGACGGGTTTTTCCTACAACATGGGGAAAATTTCCCCAAAAAAAGCAGCCTCGTGGGGACTGAAGTGAATCGTGGGGACCAGGCTTAGGTCCCCACGGGTCCAAATGCAAGTTACAGCTGGGGGGTTATGTTTAGGACCAAGGTTTAGGTTAGTTTTAAGGTCAGGTAGGTTCCTGTGAGGTTAATTTTAGGGTATATGGTTAGGGTTGGGCTATAAAGTCTAAAAAAATGAATGGAAGTCAATGCAAGTTCCCCACGGGGTTCAAAAACAAATGTGTGTGTGTGTGTGTGTGTGTGTGTGTGTCAGGAGGGGGTATCTTCCAAACATCTACATGAAGCTCTGATGACTCTCGCAGGTTTACTCACTGATCAAAGTCACAGTTAATCTGTTTGCTTTACGATATTTCATAAGTGAGTAAAACTTGTTTGTATTGCACAACGACAACGTGCTGGACTAAATTAAAATAATAAAAAACAAACAAATAACAGTTTAGGTAATTAACTGAAAACAGAATTTATGAAATAATTAAATTCCTAAATTCTATAAAAGTAAAACAATAATGGAAAAATCTAAAGTATAAATATGCATCATGTCGATAACAGAAAACTCTGATGTTAATCTATGGTTCTGCTCAGCGTGAAGTCTGCGTTGTGTCTGCATTGTCACTTGTGTTAAAGTGAAGACGGTGTTGACAGCTTTGTTGCTCTGTTTGCTCAGAGGACTGTTTGCTTATGTCTGAGCCAACATGAGAGAGAAAGCGGGAGACGAGGTACGTGCTTTCAGCCATGCTTCATGACCAGAGCAGAGGTTCAAGGTGGGAGGTGGGGGTGGGGGGAGGAGAGCGGGGGCAGGGATGTCCCGTCACACCGACTCCTGCGTCGGAGAGTTTGGGATCATCTAATGTAAATAAAGGATGAGGAGCTCTTAGTTCATCTGACGTGTGGAGGTGGCATCGTGCATTGGAGGCAGTGAAAGTGCACGTTTTACTTTTTCATGTTGTGGTTTCTCATCCAGGTTTTTGGGCCTGCAGCCAGCTGCAGCTGCTCCTCTGGCGCGACACAAGACAGGAAGCTGACATAAAAGAATAGGGGGACCGACTATGAGTGACGTAGGAGGCAGAGCAGGAGCCACAGAAGAGGTCGGAAGTTATTGTTTTAGCTTACAGGCGTCCCTTTTGACAACAAACCTATGATCAATGTCACGCCTCAGGGGAGCAGTTATGGAACCCCTCTATATACTCCTGTGGCTGATAAACAATTTAATAATGTGATGGTAAACAGGTGAGAGTCTACCCCTGCAGATAGACTAAACTAAATTTAACAAAAAGGCAAATTAGATTAATTTGAATAAACATTTAGTGCTTTAGTTTTTTATTCTCATTTTGTCACTTGTGAGTAAAGTGCAAATCTTCTTGGATGTGTGTGTGTGTGTGTGTGTGTGTGAGAGAGATAGGAGCAGAGGGCGGGGCCACGTGTTATTAGTTATGCAGTACGTTGAGTTTAACTTCTGCACCTTACTTTCCTCAACAGATTATTTCTCTCTTTAGATTAACACAACTTTAGATCATTCATGGTGGCTCAGTGGCTCAATTGGTAGAGCTGTTGCTTCCCAGCAAGAAGGTTGCCGGATTAATTCCTAGCTCGGGATCTTAGAGTTTGGATGTTCTCTCTATGCATGTATGGGTTTTATCTGGGTACTTCGTTTTCCTCCCACAGACCAAAAACATGATTGTGGCTAATTGGTAACAGGGGTGTAAGAAATTATTGATACACTGAAATATCACGATAGTTCCTACCCCATTACTGTATCAATTCTCTATTCAATCAATTTGTGTTGTAGTTTAGCCTCCGACCACTAGTTGGCAGCAGTCATTTGGCTCGTCCCCTTATGAGGAGCCAGTGTGTATAATTGTAGCTCAAACATTAGCATCATGTACCGATGACTGAAGCAGAGTGGATTAGACACCCGCTGCCTTCTAAACTGAGTTAAGGTTGCCAACAAGTTAAATTAAGGTGGTCTCTTTTTAGCCAGAATGTTCGTATTTTAAAGCAAATTGAAGTGTCCTGTTCGGTACTCTCTTTCTCCCAACTGTAGGCATGCAGGGATTTGTCTAGCGTACCGAGCTCAGGGGGTTCCCGAGGTACGGTACTAAAGAGGCCAAATGCAACGACTATATGAAAAACAGTGCAATGAAATGACTGGTGGATTTGTGCCCCCCAACTTAAGGTGCACAGTGACAGCCGACAGACTGTATAGCAGCTTCATGTCATCCGTTTACTGAACTTTAGGATATAGGCTGTTAGTGTGTTGAGTGACCTTATGTTTAAATTAAAGTAATAATAAAATCTAAAAGCTGACACAAATATATTAAACTATTTACTGCCACATTTGTCCTAACCATCGATAAAAGATGAAATAGGAAATATGAAACAAAACAATTCATATGAAACGTACTGAGAATTTAATTTTTAGACAAAAAAATGGCAATATATCACATCACAACCTGTGTCATGATATGAATTATATCATCAAATTCTTGCCAATACACAGCCCTAATTGTTAACTAGATGTGAGTGAAAGTGAATGGTTGTCTCCATGTGTCTCTGTGACCGACTTGCGACCTGTCCAAGGTGTCCCCACCCATCTGTGACTGCTGGATATGGGCATCAGTGACCTCCGTGACCCTGAAAGAAGAAGCGGGTAAAAGATAATGGATGGATAAATTGTGCATTCTTTGTTTAGTTTTTTTCTTAGCTGAAGACCTATTTAAAGTCACGCCTTAGAAGCCAGAGCCGACCATCAATCTTGGCCCACTAAGCCCAAATTTTGTGCCCGAATCGGGCTAAACATCTAAATTTCAACTCCGGTCCAGATTATTAGAAACAAAAGCTGAAAAAAGGAAAACAGGCTTCAGTATCGGTTACTTTCATCAAAACCCTTCAAACTGGATCTGCGACACTTTGTGGTCTGATTAATGAAAGTTCTGAGGAGACACCTGGGTTTGAAGTGGACCTGCCTCTAAGTGAGGTGACTGATCTGCAGCAGCTCATATGTGAGGCTCATCAGGACCAGGGCTCACAGGTGAGGTGTAGTGATGACAGAGCTGGATTAGAGACTTCTGCATCAATCTTATCAACCAGAACCAATTAATATATTAGCCTGACTACAGGTTCAGCTGTCAATCATTCAGATTCAGTACCCAGCTTTAAAGTTTTATATATATTAAACACATTATTTTTCCAGCTCATCAATAGATAATCTGTAGCATTAAGTTGTTCATCTTTAGCAGCCATTAGCTTCCAGCTCAAACTTTCCTCATTCCATCAATTCTGCAAAAACATCCATTTTTCGTCCACTTTTCTCTGATGTTCGTCACATTGTCGTGCAGCCATGTGTGACACTTTCTTTCTGGCTGCTGCCTCCTGCCTCACACCTTTTATCTAACAAACCTCTGGTGATTCCACTTCATTATCTTTCCTCTTGATTGTTTTATCTGCCGTTTCCTTGACGCATTAGTCCTCATGATCCCTGCATGGTCTGGAAAATCTGATCTTCTGACTTAACCTTTCCATTGTGGAAAATCTATCTTTTAATTTACACCAAAAGTTTACAATTTAAATGTTTTTAGATTTAGTTATTCAATAATAAAACAGTACTATAAAACCACCAGACACAGCTACATAAATGAGAAAAAGAAACGTCACAGAACATGACATCTATCAGGTTTCCCATCTGACCTTTGGTGTGTTTCCTCTCAAGTGTTTCTGCTCCTGACAAGCGCACACACACACACACACACACACACACACACACACACACACACACACACACACACACACACACACAGTCACACAACTGTCCTATTCTTATTATCTGTGTGTTTATTCTAGTGCGTTTGTTGCAAACGAGTTATTTTAGGTTCTATTGTAGTTCGTCTCCCTCCTTCTGGAAACTCCTCAGATTTATTTTCAGCTCATTTTGACTAAATTAAACTGTCAGGAGTTAAATCAGCTGCTGAGTCCTGAAGACCGGATCAGAACCGTTACTGCTTCAGTCTTATTTAATAATAATTAAAGCTACAGAGAGGGAATATCAAACAACTTTTTAAAGTTTTTTTTTCGCCATTTTTGTGTTTGCTGAGGCTGATTAGTAGAGGCAGCTGTCTCATATTTGATTGAGTTGACTCTGAACAGTAAATCAGTTGTAGATCCAGTGATTGTTTCCTTACAGTTTCATCAAAATCCTTCCTCTGGTTCATGAGATATTTTACAGTCCAGACAAATGAATCAAAATTTCCCCTATAGCTTTGTTAGACAAATATTAGATTTGGTGTCTCTTGTTTCTAAGGTGTTTTTTCCTGACTGTCAAATTGCAGCTGAACAAAACTCCAGGTATGAAAAAATAATTCCTACCTGTGGAGGTTTAAAACCATTTAGGTGTCAATCAGTGAGCTGTTAACTTTTAATTAACCAGTTTTCTTTAAATCAGTGAGTCCCAATCTGTGAGGTGCAAAGAGTTGTGTGTGTTCTAGTATTTGTTACTTTGTAAGGCCCATTTAAAAAAAAAAAAAATACTACCTTGTGAGGACCCACTGCTTTTTATGAGGTCTGAGTCAGGGCTTAATAAATACAAATGCTGTTTTTGGGATGAGGGTTACGTTTAGGACTATTGTGTGCATTGAGTGAAGTTTATGTATGGAGCTAAATTGGGGCCATAAAGTTTGTTCAAAATAAAAAGTTTTTGAAATTGTGGGGAAAAAAAAAAAAATCTGAAAGCGAAAAAGTTTCAAACATCTCGTCTTTTTGGTTTAAATTATTTTTCAGTTTATTTTGAACAAACGTCATGGCTTCAATTTAGCTCCATGTTTAGGGTAAAGATCAGGGTATAAAATGAATGAAAAATGAATAAAGTCAATGGAAAGTCCCTGTGTGTGTTTCTGTGCTTAAAGTGTCTGTGCAATGCATCTTTCTTAAATAGAAAAAAAGCAAAAGAGAAATTTTTTATATTTAAAAACTTGGAATAAACACATTTGACACATTTTGTCAAATAACTTTTGAACTTGGCTTTGACAAAATGAAACAGGAAGTGACATCACAGGTGAACTCTTTAAAAAAGAAAACTCTCTGGTCTTTATTTATTGAAGCAATAAATGAAGAACCATCAGATTCTTCTCTATCGTTTGTGTAATGTTGTAGCAATGCTCTGTTTACATTCAGACATTCCCCTTTGACATCACTTCCTGTTACTTCGCATGCAAATATCTCAACAGCTGTTCATCTCAGTGCTGTGAAATTTTTTTTCCAGTATATTATTAATGTTATTTTTCCAAAAATGCATTCATATTAATTACAAAAATGTAATGTCATAGGCCCTTTAACACACTGAATCACAGAAAATAAATCTCCAAGACAAATAATTCTATGAAAACAGCATTTTTAACATTATTTGCATTTACCCGCCTCACTCTGAAGTTTATCAGCTGACTGACAATCGTCCCGTCCAATGAGACTGATGCAATACGTGAAGCGGTCCAATTATCCTGTCAGCCTCATGCTTCTCTGTCAACACACACATATATTTACACACACAATAGGGTCACCAGGTTGGGCTGGAGCTGCTCTTGTTACAATAAAACTTGTGAAATCAAATCAAATATTTTGTGTGTTTATGCAGAGCTGAACAACCTGTCTCTGGACGTCCTGTGTCTCCGTCTTCAGTCAGAGTGGAGCAGTCAGAGTCACAACATTCACACAGAGCGCTGTCTCCCTCTGTGGCACGCCACCTGAACCACAGGAAAACTTTAATCATTCTGTTCTGAAGCAAACTTTATTAAACTACACTGAACTCTGACAAATATGTAGCTAAACTGAAATATATGTGTTGGACCACACTGTAAAAAAATAAAACTGTCATTCTAACCTGAATGTAGGACTGTGGAAGAAGCAGGATTTATTCTGAGGACTGGGAGATCTTTGTTTCAGAGTGGCTCGAAGATGGCAGCTGATGAACATCTGGAATAAGAACAAAAACAGGCTTTTATAACAAATCAAAACTGATTAGAATATAAACAATAACTACAGCAGCAATGAACTACCTGCTCCTCTGATGAGTGGTTGAAACGAAACGCGCGGACACTGAAGCACAGTTTGTTGTGTTGAACCCGAGGCAGAAACCTGGATGAAGAACCTGGCAGAACACTGTCTATAAGACAGCTAAAATAAACTTTACATTAAAACATGTGTCAGGATGAGGTGTTGCAAAATAAAAAGTTAGCTGTATTTGAATAATAAGTCATAATTTAATTATTTATCTCTGCATTTCTTGTTGCAAACAGCTGGTTTAAAGAGAAACTGACCCACGGTTGGTGATAAACTCGTAGCTCGGCACTGAAAAAGGGTCAGGCTTCACTGCAGCAACACAGGAGTCCACATACAGAGTCAGAGGAGGGTGCAGAGGAGCCTCCACTCTGGCCTCCAAAAACACAGCTGCCCCCTGCTGGTACACAGTGGAACTGCGTTGGGACGAACAACCCTCTGAAGCAGAGCAAATATTTTATTTACAACTCAAATAATCCAGTGAAAAGCCACAATTCTACACACGACTACCAGATTATGTTCAGTAAGATCGTTTCACCTGACATGGTGTGAAGGGAGAAGTGCAGAAGACCAAAGGAGCCGATGGTTGAGGTCATGGGGACCCAGGTCGGTGCCAAAGGTTCTCCTTTAACTGTCTGCTTCCTGTGTTTAAAACATCATCAAAGTGTTGATGAGTTTACTCCAGTTAAACAAGAACACATCTAATGGTTCATCACCTCTCATAGTGACACTCCACAGGTATGACTGTAGTTGCCCCTCGAACGATCACACTTCCTGTCAAAGTAGGAAGTACAGCTGGAAGCAGGAACAGCTGATTGGAATAAACAAGCCACTTCCCATGAACCTGAAAAACACAGCAAATAAGTCAAAAATTTTACTCAATTTAAGGTTGTTTTCAAATTTTACTGCACTTTGACACAATTTAGATTTGTGTGTGTAAAATGAAAATCATAATTTTCATCCACATTTAAGACTAAATTTTAATATTTTCTGTGAAATTTGAATACAAACCCATTTTTTCATCTGTGAAACTGAACATGACTTAAAATGGAATCATTAAATTATATTCTTTGAGCAAACAAATGCTGCCAAACTTTTTTTTTTTTTAAATCAAAAGTGCAGTATTTGTTTTTGACTGCAGGTTTATTGTCTGTATGTAAACAGATCTGATCAGATGTATAGATGCTCCAGTCTTTGAAATGTATGTATCTGAAGTTAAAATCTATTTTATTGGTAACCCCCCCCGCCACACACACAAAATCAATCAATTAATAAAGAAATAAAAAGATAAAAACTAACAGCATTAGAACCTTGTGATCCCAAATATCTGTGACAATCCTGATCACTGAGATACACAAGTTCATTATTTCTTTGAAATTCCATTGATCAAAAGTCACACCATGAACATATAGTAATCATAAAAAATATTTATTTTATAAACATTTCCTACATTTTGAGCAACTTTAATGAAAATCTGTTGACTGTCAAGTGTTTTTTAAAGCCCCACAAACAGGATGGTTTGATAGAGAATTTGCCTCTTTATTCCATTAAAACAACACAAATTAATTTTTCCTAAACCAATTTGAACAAAGTTTGTAATATTAACACCAAACTTGATGTTTTGCGACCCATAGGGTGTCCTGACCTCAACTTTATGAACCACTGACCTGATTAAAGCAAAATTGTGTAATTCTGTCATTTGTCCACTAAAGGGCGTAAAAACACGGTCAGCTGCACTTTTAATAAAGTAAATCATCACGGTTCAGCGGGTGGGGTTGTTATTATAGTACCTGAACATAATTAGGGTTTTACTTCATTGCTTGGGTTTAACAACTGTCCCTTCATTTCTTCTGCTCCCCCTTTTTTTGGTAAAATTTTCAAACAACATCAAACTTCCAGAGAATCCAAACAAAAACTCAGTGAAAACCAGACTCTGTCGGTGTTCTTACCCTGGACTCCGTCCCGCAGTCCTGAAGTCCGGCAGAAAGAACCATCTCTGTGTCAGATACCGGTCTCTCGGGTTCACAGGAGCTCTTCTGAGGGGAACCGAGTCCAAGTCTAAGAAACTCTGGTCTGAACGGAACCCGTCTTTGTTTGAAAAACTGTCTCTTCGCTGTTACTGTAACTCTGGTTTCTCCACACCGGATGTCGAGTCCATCGACTGGAATTCTGTTTTCAGCTGAAGAAACTTTACAAAAATTAATAAAAACTACGAAAACCGTTAGAAGTCTTGTGAATTGGATCATAGTCGAGAAAATGTTAATTAGCTTATTGCAGACAGGTGCGCGAGCGCTCGAACTGTTTACATCCGTGCTGCGTTCAAAGACCTAAAACAAGCTCGTAAAACACAAACCATAATTATCAAATCAATAACTAGCTTTTTTCAGAAACAGATAAGTTTCAGACATTTAGTGGCATTGTGATCAGCAATGGTTTAGCAATTTAAGTGTCACACAAATGTATAATAATAATAAATCATTTTTCTCACATACATTTTTAGCTTTCTGGATTGTATTTTTATTTTGATTTAAAGTAATACAACAATACTACAGATGAACAAAGTTAAATGGGTGGAAAAAAAATAGTTGTTCAAAGGAATGTATAAGTTAAGATTTAAGAGCAACATATTGTTACCTATGTGTTCTATGACTTTGTATTTTTTGTTTTTATGATAGTCACACTCTGATCTGAAGGTCAATTTCCAAGTCTGCAAGTCACGTAACATTTACAGTGCTAATAAAACGTACTCTCTTCCTTCTATATTTTTTTTAAATTATGTTTAATTACTAACCTTCATTTAACCAGGCAAATCCCGGATCCCAGAATTCTAGATCACAGTTCTTTTTTGCAAGGGAGATCTGACGTCAATGTTTTTAGACTGTGGGAAGAAAACAGTATAACCAGAGCAGAACATGTAAACTTCCAGGAACCTCTTGCTATGACGCAACAGTGCTAACCACTAAGCCATTTTGCTGCAGGCTTTATTGCTGTTAAGAATGAGTCACAGTCCATATAAAGTGGCCTTTTTTAATATGAATATATAAATACATTTTAAATGTTAAAGTAAAGTCAAACCACTAATGCAGACCACATTCAGATCTGCCTGCAGATGAACAGAAATTATTGATTTGTATTGAAATCTCTGCTTGAGTTTCTCGCTGAGCAGCACTTCTTCTGCAGAACTGGGTAGCCTGGAGCAGTTAGCAAAATTTCACATAAAATTGTTTCACTTTGAGAAACGGATATGTTGAGTAGAAAGGGTTATTTTAAAATTGAGTTGTTTAAAATGAAATTGTATTGAAGGATTTTGAGTGGATTATACTTTTATTACATTTTATTATGTTTAACTTTATTGCAGTATCTCTATCATTGTGTTAGCCAGGTGAGCCTCTCATGAATAATCATGACTGTAGTTGGTTTAGAACCTTGTAACTCATCTTTCAACACAAATAAAAAGAAGAAGCATACTTCTCCAGCCTCCCTTCACTGGCTTCCCGTTTGTTTGAAATTTGATCCTAAAGTTTTATTGATGACTTTTAAGATTCTGAGCAGGTTCTAGAAAACCTGCTTGACCTCCTGCAGCCTCATTTTTTCTTTATTACTTAGAACTAATAATCACTTTATCACAGAGATGATCAGGGCTTTTCAGTTGTAACTCCTAAACTGTGGAACCAGATGACCTATATATCAGACAGACTTCAACTCTTGATGTTTTTAAGCCTAATTTTTTAATTACATTTGCAAGTGTCTTTAATACTCCATGAGAGTTGATATGTTTTGCTCAAATTTATTTATTAAATGTTTAATCAAAGGCAGTTGTTTTTTTATGTATTTTAGAAATAAATTGGATTTATTTTTTATTCTGGCACAAAGACAGCTGGAGATAAACATAAACTCTTAGATGGTCACTCAGCTTGTGAGGACAGCCTACTCTTGGTAGATTTACACATCCATTTCTAGATGGATTCAACAGAACTCATGAGGATGTTCAGAGATGTGGAAATCATTTTGTATCCAGTAGTCAGATATTTAAGAGAATACATTTTTGTTTTTGTTTGCTATCACATTGTAGAAATGTGATTACACTTGGACAGTGAAGAATGATTTCTTCTAAAGACAAATTTTTGTTGATAATGATTGATTCATGACAGCAATAAAACTCCCAAAAAGGAGAAAACATTTTTATAGGTACTGTAAATGTAACGTGATATGGAGAACTGGAGTTGACCTTTGATCAGAGACTCCAAAAGTCAAAGTACCTTTCGCAGAAAAAAAAGAAGAAAGAATTAGCTCCAGCTCAACACTGCAGCACAGCAAACAGTGAATGTTGTTTGAAAATACCAGAGTGGAAAAAACTCTTGGTTTACATTTTAACATGAGCTATTTCCTGCAAAGGTAAGATTTTTATATTGTCAATTTAATAATTATTTTTTTATTGATCTGACAATGATCAAAAGTCACCATTTTAAAAAGTATGAATCTGGCTTACACGGTTTTACTGAACTTATATTCTGACTGAATATTGATGCCTGGTCTTTTTAAAAGCATGGCATACAACCTTTTTATACACATCTCAGCCTCTGTATACTTGTGTAAAACAGAGGACTACAATGTGATCAACGGCAGAGATGAAGAACCTGTACAAGTGACAATGGAAACAAACAGGCAAACCCAGAACAACCAAGTCTCAGAGATACAAAACCTTCAGGATCCTGAAAAAAAGCAGACTAGAGAAACAAGTAAGTCTACACATTTACACAGGTAGACAAAACTGTTGGTACCACTCTGTTAATGAACAAAACACTCATGGTCAGTAAAAAAATGTAAACTGTAAAAAGTTAATTGTAACAATTTACAAATGATTAACCATAACTAATGTAAATTATACATTGCTTTTGAATTTTGGTTCAACAGAATAAAAAAATAGTGACAAAAATGATGGCTGAAAAAGACTGAACATAATTTGACCATAGGGACATGTTGAAGTAAGGTGTGTCCTCTAGTTACCATAACATGTGTCTTCAAGCTCATCATCAGTCAGTCTGACTATTTAAAGGGTGACAAGTAGCCACTGTGCTGTTTGGTGACATGTGTACCACACTGAACATGGACCACAGGAAGTGAAGAAGAGTTGCCCGAGGAGATCAGAAAGAAAATTATATACAAGCACAAGTGTAAATAAGTAGTGGACTGTAAAAATTTATTTGACACGCGGAAAAGAAAACTGAATGTGTGTGTGTGTTTGTGCACACACGTGTGTGAAGCTGCTGTCTTCAGCAGCGCATGAGGCTGAGAGACATTTCCATCTTTACACGTCTTTAATAAATGACTGT
>JARVJO010000001.1:16658811-16671764 GCA_031762555.1 Cynodonichthys magdalenae
TTAGTGGTTCTTTCTGCTAATTTGAGTTATTTATGCTTCTTACAGTTGCTTTCTGCTAAATTCAGCTATTTTAGCTTGTAGCTTTTTTCTGCTATTTCAGCTAAAATTCTACTTTTTTTGCTATTCTTCTGCTTTTTTCTACTTTTTCAATTTTTTTCTGCTACTTTATATTTTCTCTTCTTGAAGTTGCTTTCAGCTTAAATTCAGCAGATTTCAGCTAAAGTTTTCAGCAACAGGCATTCACACTCGCATCTTTGCAGGAAATGCAATTTCTGTAGTTTTTTATTGATATTTTATTTAAAATATTAACCCTTTATGTAAATAACAATGTTACCATGTTACACTAACTACACCCACTAGTAAAAGAAAAAAGTTCAAATGACAGATTTAGAGCTAAACAAAGAATTTGACCAGATGTGGACTAAAACATTGAACACCCTGACTTTCACTGTTCAGAAACCTTCAAATATCTTCACCAGTGTGTTTTATCATTTGAGATTAAATCTGTCACACAAAGGAAGTTATGCATCTGAATTGTTGAGTGAAAAAAGCCTCAAGGAGTGTGGGCTGCAAACTTTCATATATAAAATTAAAGGAAGACTTGACAAAGCCATAAACAAGGTTAAAGGGTCCCTCAAATTTATAGATTTTGTAAAGAAAAGGCAACACATTTCTGAGACAAACATAGCCACTTGTACTGACTCAGTGTTTAAAAAAAAGAAGAGAAAAAACAATTATCATGATCCAGGAGATCCTTCATATCATTGATGAAAAGCTGAACAATGCTGATGTTTAACCAGATATTAAGTTTGAAGTTTCTCTAAAACAGCACATCTGTGGATTTGCAGCCAGAGAGTTTCAGATTCTTCACCTCACAGTAAAGCTGACCCTGGTGGTTGATCTTCCTCAACTCCCCTTTGGCCCAGAGACTAAACATTGTACCTTTTCTTTAAAAGTTCCCATAGCAATTTCAGTGAAGAATAATTTTCCCAAGAACTTCCTTTCTGCACCTGTCCTTTTTAACTTTATATAAAACGTAAAAACAAACAAAAAAAATGTATTATTCACTTAATGTCAATGTTCATGTAATGTTCTGTGATGTAAATTTTATTTGCTCCAAAGTTTTTCTTTTATTTGTTTAACTCAAATATATTTAATTGTTTCACAAATTAATGCTTATAATTTGATGCTTGTACTTTGCATTTTGCAGGACAAAAAGTCTTTGATTTAACCAGTAATTCATGTTTTAGACTTTGTTAGGCTAACCACTGTGTGTTTTATTTTACTGTGAAGTAAGTTATAATTATTCTTAGACAATATATTAATGCATTATACTCTCTTTGCCCAGAAGTAAAGAAACTAAGGCTAGTCTCAGATGCAGTTTTGCCTGTTAATCAGTCCCATTCTCACAGAATCCACACTCACATGTGACATAAACAGAACCCATGTTTTCATTTTCCCTTATCTTTTTTCTCACAGCTAGGTTTTTCAATCTGAACTTCAGTCTGTTCGTGGCTTGCTGTTGGATGTCTGCTCTTGCTTTTTCACTGTGCTGGAAGACAGTCCAGCTGTTACTTTTCTGATTCCTGCTTCAAGCTGACTTCACAAGAAGAAAAATCTTTTCCTTGGACCATAAACTTTTCCTATTTTGGGATTATTCAGTGTGCTGCCATAAACCACTGATTTGCCTTGCTGAGAATACATCATCAGAGCACTGGCTGACCACCTGTCTGCTCTGGTCTGCCCATGACGTAAGCTCCGTGTGGAACAGAGGTGGCCAGCAGGTCAAGGCCTGTCTTTGACTGCCCATCAGGTCGAGACCAACATCTGATCTTTGGCTTTCCTGCTGATTCCCCCCACCATCTGACACGACATGATAGGACCAATCAGTCCTTTTCTACCTGGCGTCAGCTGGTTCTTACACCTGCAGCTTCACCTGCGCTCTCAGACGCATGCTCTCTGATTTAAGACATAACTTTAGTAATC
Source organism: Cynodonichthys magdalenae (assembly GCA_031762555.1). Taxonomy (NCBI): domain Eukaryota; kingdom Metazoa; phylum Chordata; class Actinopteri; order Cyprinodontiformes; family Rivulidae; genus Cynodonichthys; species Cynodonichthys magdalenae. The sequence goes on from JARVJO010000001.1 coordinate 16,660,798, forward strand.
CTCGCTCTCCCACTCTAAAAAAACTTTCTCCTACTCGTCCTTATCTCTCTCTCTCTTCTTATTAAATGTAAAACACACACACACATTCTGGGTTTAAAGTTTAAACATTCACTGAAGTGATTTTGTCTTGCTTGCTTAAAGATAAGTTTGATTCGACTCTTTAGTTTCAAGTTAATCCCCTGTCTTAAAGAAAACATGTAATCTATCCTAATCAATTGTCATATTTCTTTTAATCTGGTTTAAATAAAACATTGATCACGTTGTATCGATGATAAAATCATATTTGATGACTCTTGTCCATTTCTGTGGTGTTGTGAGATTTTCTTTTGACTTACTGATATCCCAAAGAACTAGTTAGGGACAATTCTTTGTAAACTGAGCTATTTCCAATAAATACACAGGTGTCTCTCTGCACCTATAACCCAGTGGTTCTCCAACCATTTTCCTCAAAAACCCCTTTCATACTTCCAAGCTAAGCTAAGTCCGCCCAGCTTTCCTAATGAAGCTTTCAACCTTAATCTCTTTCACAAAGTAATAAAAGACTAAAGTGAAAAATTACTTTTATCTGTAAAAGGAAAACATATATTCTGAGAATTCAAATGGACATGTATTGTTGATTTTTTATAAATAAAAACTATAAAATTATATTTTCAACACCTCTGACCAGACAAGATTATAAATGTGTGAACGTAACAGTGCAACTATTTTTTTTCTATTACTATTTAGCTAAAATATTGTGTACAGGAGGACGCTGAGTTCGGGGATTCAGGGTTGTACAACAAATCATCTTGAAAATATTTTTGTTTTAAAATCACTTGTGCTTTTATCAATGTGTGTAATAAAGGGTTTTCTGTGGCACAAAAAGGTTTTTATGAAAGGACTTTTAGAATCTTGTTTTAATATTTTTATTAACAATTCAAATATTGTTAAATAATAAAAGTTATTGTAAATCACAGGTTACATTCTGTACTTTAAATGACTGAATAAAGACAGAACCTGCAGTCGGTCTATGAATGTCTTTAATGTTTCCAGATCAGAATCACAGCATACAGTGTAGAATAACTTCTAAAAGAACTGAAATATCATCACCTCATTCATTTATAGCAGTTTATTTTCATTTTTAAAAGTTTTAAAAGTTTAGTTATTTACCAGATTTGTTCATCTCAAGTTTTGGGTTTTTGAATTTAACATAGCAATAAAAAATAAGACAACAGGTGCAGATTTACAGTGAAGCAGAGTTAGATTCTGTTTTATCTTTTGTCCATTTTTAAAATATTTGGATGTTCATGAATTTTTAAACAAAACTGAACTGATTTAACATCCAGTCCAAAAGCACTTAGATTTTTTTACCATCATTACATCTGGTTTTTAGAACAAAAAATAAATTTTGCTAAAAGAAAAACATTTAGTGACTGAAATCAAACAATCAATCACCTGTTTGATCTTTAGACTGTAAAACTATGAGCCCTCCTGTTTGTCCTACATGTCAAATCAGCTGCATGATAGTTATGATAAATAATGAATTAAAGCAGTGAAACTTCAAACCTAAATCATATTTCAGAATGTGACTCTTTTAAAGCCAACAATGCTAACTCCATGACCTTTGACCTCTGAGACCTTTGAGAAGTTTTGCTACAGAAACTCTCTTCAGGAATCACAAAGCTACACAAAATCCACACAATTTGAACAACCTAAAATAAAAATGTGTCTTAAATGAAAGTTTAATCAAGTGGACATTTTTCATGTTGCAAACTGCACCTGTTGTCTTTTGGAGACAAAATAATCATCATTCATTCATTCAACCCCCAAAACAGACAAAGAAAAAACAAGAAACTTAATATTTACAAATATTTCATCTGTTGGATTCTTACACATAAAAATGTACAGTTTTGATTCTCATCTAGATGTTTGTCAAACCATCAGTTGTGTTTTCTTGTTTCCTCCTGACTGAATTCAATCTTCTACAGTGGCGCCCTCTAGTGTTCGCTTATAAAACATCAGGAAAAGGAGCAGACAGGAGCTAAATCTCTCTTCTTTCTGCTCCTCCAGTGAGATGATGTAGCTGAGGTTTCAAACCTCTGACTGCTTCTTTGTCCTCAGACGTGAGGACAGAAGGCTTCGTTTGGACAGACAGGTTCCATGGAGACACATCAGCAGATATTCTTCTAACGTTGTGGACAGAAAGACGCCATGTTTCTGAATAATCTCATCATTTTCCTCTTTTCTGATTCCATTTCTCTATTTAAGGCTGTGAGTCTTTTCCTGTCTTTGTCCAAAGTGTCTCACCAACAAAATGTCTCTTTTCTTGTGCTGCTGTCCTCCTCTGCAGCATCCGTCCTCCTTCACTTCCTGTGTGGTTGACATTGTGCACGTCTCTGTTTTTAATGGGCTTACAGAACCTCTCCCACCCTTTAGACAGTAATAAAGTAGAAAACAAACAGGCTAAAGCTAAAGCACAAGCAAAGACAGCAACCGTGGGATCAAACAGTTCTGTTGTTCTGGATTCAGCAGTTTTCTTCATGTTTGACATCTTCATCTGAGAATCAGTGGAGGGAAAACTGCTGAGCTACAAAAACCATCAGCTGCTGACTAAATGAAAGGAGCAGCAGACATCATCTGTGTTTTACCCTGCTGAGGAGGTCCCAACTTTCATCCTGCAGCTGTGAAGCCCACCGCTTCTCCTCACTGTGTTTACAGCTGGGAGAGCTCCGGCTCCAGAAGCACAGCAGGGCTGAACTGAGGGAAGAGAACTAAGGTGATGAAGTGAGGAGAGATGCTGAGGAGGCTGGAGCTTTTTATCTGACATGTTAGATCCAGATTTAAAGTTTTTATCATTTAGATCTGCCTCTTGTTGGGTCCACTAGAGACCAGTTAGAGACCAGTTAGACCAATTGAAATTAGGTTTTTCTTCATATAAATCGACACATTTGCTTTAAAGATACAAATAAAACAAACCAAATTAAAATGAAGGCAGGATGGAAAGTTATGTTTGAAGATGCTTTCTGCATCATCAGATTGGATCTAAACTAAAATTGGATCTTCATACAGAACAAAAGATTTTAATAATTTGATGTTTTGATGCTTCATCTAATTAGGAAAATGTTCATAAATTATGTCATCAATGGTAATAATTGGAAACTAATAAAAAAGATCAAAATAGTGACTTTACAAAATCAGCAGAAATGACTCATTTCTTCTGGATAAACGGAGAGAAGTGTCATGATTTCATAAAAATCTGGAACTTCTAATAATAATAATAACTCAGAAAATTTGGACCAAGATGGTTTGATCAGATTTGGGAAGCGTGCATTAAAACATTTTGTGTCCTTTCCCCCCACATATCAGCTTTAAAAAATAATTCATGCATAGATCCCCACTGAGAAAACCCCCTTTTTTATATACTTTCTCCTTTGTACACATTTATATAGAACTATATATAGTATCATTTCTCTATAACTATATTTCCAGCAAAATAAATCTTTCCACAATAAAACATTTAAGCTGATATCTGAAAAAAAAAACAAGGTGAAAAAAAGAAAACCACAATCGACAGCCAGTTTGGCACTTCGTCATGAGAACAAACAGCCTCTGTTAGTTGACACTAATCAGAACTTTCTAGATTTTTTTCCCTTGATGAGAAAGCAAACACACCAGTACATAGTTGGCACCAAGAATGCTGGTAGAATGAAATGACTGATGTTTCTTAGCTGTGTGATTCCCTCCCTCCGACACCTCAGGACGCCCAGAGCAAACGAGCATCAAGAAGAGAGAGACTCACGAGTTAAATGAGAGGAACAAGGCTAGAATTAAGACACAGATGTAGAAAATCAAATCAAAGCCACATAACACACTAGGGGACAGAGAAAAGTTGACATCAAAGTAAAAAAGAGAAAACATCAAAGGGCAAAAATAAGCATTCGTCCCTTCAACAGTTCCTTTAGACTGGAAAATGTGGACCCTCGTGGAAAGATCTAAATCACCTCGGAACCGATCGTCTGCTCCTCTGCAGTTCTTCTCTGTCTCCGCTCACCAACTGTGGAGGGTCCTGCTAAGTTGCACAGCACGAGATGGAGGTGGTGGAGTTCCTTTAAGAGAAACAAGAGTATAAAGTATCAATAAAGGCCCACATCCACAGGCCTTCCTTCTAGATCTGTAGGAGATCCAGTATTCTTGGTCCTTAGGTGGTGCTGTGTTGAGCTAGTCCCTACTATACCCTGGTGGTGGAGTGGGGGTGGGGCAGGGTGTTGTTGTGGCCGGTGGAGGGGAAGGTATTGAAGGCATGGAGAGGCTGCATGCTGGTGATGGTGCTGGGGATCATGGTGATGGTGTTGGGAGTCATCAGCGGCACGTCGTCCGGAGCGCGGCGCAGCGCCAGCGTGTAGTCGGGCGGACAGGCGGGCCGCAGGATGTCGTGCGGTCGGAGGGGCTCCATGTCGTGGTGAGCGTCGTGATCCGAGTGCTTCATCTGCAGGGACATGATCTCCTCCTCCTGGCTGTGAGCCAGATCGTTGGCCGGCACGCCTCGCTGGGGGGACAGCCGGTGCCGTCGCATCTCGTGCCGCTTGTCGCGCTTGTAGTAAAGAGCAGCAAAGGCCAAGATGTTGAGGAAGAGCAGGGAGGCTCCTACGGCAACCGTCACACTCAGCTCCGTGGAGTAGTCTCGAGTGTCTCCAGGGAACAGGTCCTGAGGTGGACGCTCCGAGCCCTCTGGCTCTGGTTCAGAAGGGAAGGTTGGGTAGGGATGACGTGTGGGTCTAGGAGTCCTGGGCCAGGGTCTGATGGTGCCAGTGCCAGGGCCTGGGCCTGGGCCAGGTGGCAGACGGGTAGTGATGGGGACCGGCTCACGTAGACTATGAAGATGGGGGACTAGTTCTAGCCAGAAGGCCACTTTGTTGGCCCTGTAGTTGTCCCTAACACGAGGTTTTAAGCCAATGTGGAGATACTGTTTGTCCTTTGGGTTAAACTTTGTCCAGATCACCTCTTCGAAGCGGTTGGGCTTGGTGTGAATGAACTTGGTGTCCTGAGGGACAGGCAGGTTGGGATCACTGATGGACAACAGAGACAGAATCTCAGTTTAGGAGGTTTTAATGAGTCACAAAAACAAACGGAACAATACAACAAGTTTTCAAACGATGCACATTTATCCAAACTGCTTCAGACTCGGTTTATTGATAAATCTTATACCGTAGGGTACAAATAGAATCTAAAACAGTTCAATTTAAAGTTCTACCTACCCAGTTTTGGCAAAGTTGGTCCAGTATGTCATGACCACAGCGCTCAGCATCACATCGTTCTTGGAGAAGTTGCAGGGGAACAAATCTGTGGCACCTATCATCGGCACCCCGAACACGTACGGTATCTCATCTCCGTGCGCTGCATCGGCCCATTCTGGTCTCGTCTCAGTCTGGCAGTGGTGGTAAAACGTGTAGAAATAAACCGGGGACTGAAATTCAGCATGGAGTTTGGCTGTGGCCACTGCCGGCGCCACCCACTGGTGGTCTGTGAACAGAGCTAGCAGGGTCTTTCTTCTCATGTCACCATTGTCCCTGTCGGCCCAGTCTGTGTACATGAACTTGATGGTCTCCCTCAGGATGTCTTTACCTGTGGGAGGAAAAAGACGTGTCAGAGGAGGTTAAGTTGTTAAAACGAGCCAAGATAAATGGACTGGGGGAAAACTAAAGAACATGTGAGAATTTGCCTCTTAGTTTCCAGAGTGACAACAACGTGATCAGGAGTGTGACTGCTTGACTCAAATGTGTGTATTTTGATGGTGTCCCGCTGTGAGGCTGATCTGTTCAGAACAACAGCTCTGTGATTGGGAGCTGGCCGCCTGGGGGCTGATGAGCGACAGCATTAGTCCCCTCAGAGCCCCAAAGGCCAAAGCACAGACCCACCGCGGTGAAAGATAATCTTCATGATAGGCAGTCTCGTTAGTATGTCTGTCTTGGCTTGTTACACTCCATGAGCTCACATTTGATCCTTTGATTCACAGACTTGCATTTCCACAAAAATCTATGGTTGTTGTGATAGAAAAATAATCTTTAGATCTCCGCCTCACAGATTTTTCTCAGGCCAAGAGTCAGTGATCTCTTTTGCTGACCTAAATGTCACCAGGTTTTATGACTCCATTGTTTATCTTCTGTTTTATCTCAGATAGAGTGTTTTATCATCAAAACAAGATCTGTCCAAGTAATCATTCTTGCTGGGATAATTTATCAAGTCTTATGCTCTCCTTGGCCAAACATCGGCTCCAAGAGATGTTATTGTCTGTCCAGATAACATGCAGATGTCAGAGGTCTATAGAAGGGTCTCAAGGAGTGGCTCGGTGCACAGTTTTTACTAACAGATCTGTGCAATCCTGAGTTACATTTTTTGAACGGAGCACCTTTATTATTGGATCACATATTTCTGTCCTTGTTAAATATTTTCCATAAGAATTGTATTTAAAGAAAAGGTTAACATAAGTTGTGTTTATAACAGAGAATCTGCAAATATATTTTATTCTCAGTCTTGTTTTGTACAAATCCAGACAAGACGTAATTTTCAACATGAGTAAAACCAGTAGTTTTTGTCTATTGAAGGCAGGTAGAACTAATTTGTTGAAGACTGACAGATGTTTGGTTTGGGTCCCTCACCCTCAGGATATCCATAAAGGTTGTCCACAAAGTTAGAGATGGTGTAATCAAAAGCTGCAGCAGAAATGCCATCGTTGTCCTCGCTGTCATCAACAAACTTCAGTCCTTCTCCTTGGTTCACTCCGATCAGGATATCATAGTTGAGGAACTCCCCCTGGTGGCCAAAGAGAAGAACAACAAGTTCACTTGTCAAATTAAGTCACAATAAATGCTGCACAAATTCTGTTTTTACTTTCACAAAACTTATAATTATTAGAGTTCTGACAATAAATGTATAAAATATAACATTTTCATTAATGAATAGTTTTTGTTGTGAGGCCATCCCCACAAGATCAGTGAGGGAGAAAGATTTCAAATATTTTCCTTGCTTTATGTGGTTAAAATACATTCTTTTGAACAGGGGACAATAAAAAGTTATAAAAAAAAAACTAAATGAAACGTTTTAGTTTAAAAGAAAAGAAAATCAACACAAGTGTTAACCTTCTGATAAAGAGTTTAAACAGCACATAATATATTTTGAGGGATGAAAACATAAATAAAGACAGAAACATGGAACTATCAGCTCCACAACTGTTGTTTTTCTCTCTGTATTAAATCTGAGTCGACAGCACCTGATAAATGTCACAGCTCGACCTCTAACATTGATGAAAAGGTTCCGGTCTCACCTACACCCAGTTCTCCAAGTCCTCATCACAATAACGAACATTAAAATCCAGCCTGGAGTCGTTCCCTCAGACCAGGTCCAGGTCCTTACCTGCTGCATGAGAATCTCAGGATCGTCAGGGACCACATCTCCGTCCACCACGGGACCAAAGGCAATGTGGTAGCGGGCTGGCTGAATGTCCTGGTCCACCAGCTCCCTGAAGGTCTTGCGTCTCAGGCAGTCGACAAGGTCCGCCGTCTCAGAGTAGGTGCAGCCTACCTTCCGGGCCAGGATCTTGGTGTACTTGAGGGGCTGGTAGTTGACGGACCAGCTGGAAATGGCCGTGCCGCTCTGAGCGATGGCTCTGTGGAATAACCCTGAATGGACAGACGGGAGAAAAGAAAACCACATTGATCACATCTGTCTGCTGAAGCTGCTGGGTTTTAAAACTCTCCCGGTTCAAGCTTTCCTTTCTTTAAAACAAGAGATAAGATGGGCAGCAGAGCTGAAGCACGCTGTGGGGCTGTAGCTCAAATAGAAGCTGTACTGGGAGTAAACTCATCTGACAAGTCCAAAGATCTGTTTTCCTGTTCTCCATCTCTCCTCCTCTTTCTGTCTTTTTAGCTCTGCCTGTCCTGAGCTGCTGAAAGCACTCAAGTGGCTCGTTAAGGGGGCCGCCTGCCTCACTTCTTTCCTCTCGGGCTCTTGTTTTATTTTATTTTTTTCTTTCCCCTCACCTCTTCTGGGCTGGAGATTGGTCAGTTAATTATTGAGGAGAGCTGCAGAGTCTCTCATCCCTGGGAGATCAATTAAAGTATGATATATCTGCACCATGAGAGCCAGGAGGAGGACTTTAGCTCATTTAGTTTCTAACATTAGTTCAGCGTCCAAAGATCTTTTTTACCATCTTATCCTTGTTTGTCCAACTCATCTAAACCAGGTGAGTAAACTGTTTTGGCATCTATCTTTCTGGCTTTATCAGATCAACATTTCAAGCCCCTCCCCCTCCCTCCATCCATCCATCCTGCACATCTCTGCTGTCAGGTTTGATCTGTAACAAACTGCTAACATCATGATTGGTAGTCCCTAAGGATGACAGACTCCTTACCTGACATCAGTGAGGAGAATAAGGTGGGAGCATGACAGACAGGTGGGCGTCTAGAGGGTTGATTTTACACCGATAGACGTTGATGAAGAGGAAGACGATGATGCAGAGACATGAAAATGGACAGGTGACAGCGGGGGGAGGCAACACAAGACAAGGAGTTGATATTTGTTAGTTTGTTAAAGATTTATTTCACTGCTAAACCTGAGGGTCTCATGAATCTAGAACAAACTAAACAATTCTGGTTTCTATTTAAAAATAAAAAGCCTTTAAAAAAACACTTTAACTTCTCGCAAGTTAAATAAGAAATGTAATTAATGTCTCTAAAACTCACTAATTAAATCAGATCTTGTGTCAAAACTCAGTATTAATGAGGCTTTAGAGATTTGTTGAGCTGCAGCTCTGAACTGTTTGGAGAATAAGATTAGTTCTTCCCTTTCTCTCTTTATTCTAAAGAACATTAATGACTTCCTGACTTTATCTGAGGAATTATTACAAAGTAAAAATGTTCCCACCTTTTCAGATGTGTGAAGCTGTTGTTATCCAGCAATATTTATCCAGAGGTGTATGAGAAATAAAGCAAAATTAAAAATGACTGGTAAAAATTATTTTCACTATTACGAAAATAACTTAAGTCGTAAAACTGCTCACAGTATTCAGGAAAGTAAAAGTTAAAATTAAAGTAATTTTAAAGGTAAACATTAAGTGTTAAATTTAGTTGGGTGATGTTAAAAACAATTTAAAAATTACATTAAATTTTTTTACTTGTAATTATAACTTAATATTAAGAAATATAAATGTGGACATCACAATAAACCCAAGTTCTATTTAAACTAAATTAATTAATTTAAAATAAATTCATATTGTGTACATGTGGTTGTGTTTTATGGCAGAGGAGAGACAAACATACAAGATGAGATTAATAAAATCAATATAATAAACCTCATTATGACACGAGGACTTAAAACGCACAGAATAGTAGGAATGATCCCTTAATTAAATCGACTTGTTGAAAACTCAGTGACCTTTAAAAACACAGTAAAAGTTAAAGAAATATAGACAAGATGAGAAACAAATAAACATGTTTGTGAGCAGAAAAGAAAATTAAACTTTTACTTTCCCTTCACATTATTTCATTACCAGCTGGGAAATCCTCAGATTCAAACATAAGACACCTGAGTTTGTTGGGTTAAAACAAAGGGTTAACAGGGATTAGGGGTAACTAAAGAGGTGGAGTTGAATGGAAACACTGATACAACACACACAGGTTTGTATTTCTATCCTTATTAGGATCGTTCATTGACAGCCTAACCCTGACCACCAACTACAAGGCTAACCTCACAGGTACCCTGACCCCATAACTAACCTAAACTCAATTCACACCTTAGTCCTAAACGGAACCCCTAACCCCATAATGGAGTTCCTACATATTAGGACCGGTCTTTGGTCCCCATTAGGACTACTAGTCCCGACAAGGTAGATGTGTATACCGGAAACTGTCCTAAATAGTAACAAAAACAAGTACACACACACCACACACACACACACACACACACACACACACTGGCAGCAGTAATTGAAACAGATGTGCGGCTGCAGGAACACACTTTCTGATCTGATCTTGTGCCGTTTGTGAACGAGGCGGCAAACAGGGAGAACAGAGACACTCAGGACGAGTCCTCGAGCGGCGCAGAGAACACACAAGTTCAGATCGGCGGAGGAGCTTCACGAACGCCGTGATCAAAAGCGGCCGGAGAGCGCTGCCGGAGAAGAGACCGCGCGGGGCCGGACGTTTGGCTGCGCCTCGTCACACGCTGATCTCGGCTCAGATCAAAGCCCACCGGTCGGCGGGCCTCTGTCCTTTGGTGGCGCCACATTAACACTCAGCCCTCGGGCTGTTTGGTCTGTAACGGGGAGCAAGAGGTCCAACACATCTAGGGTTCTGATGGAGGCGGAGCCTCTCTGCTGCAAAACCACAGGTCCTCAGTGGGCAGGTGATGTGAGGAAACATCTCATTTCTCCACAGAGATGAAGGATCAAACCTGAACTCTCATTAGACTCTTTCTTTATTTCAAAGAACAAACTGTTCTGAGGATCAAAGCTTCAGCTGAACATCACAGCTGTTAACCCTTTCTACCCTGACTATAGTATAAAACACTTGTTATAGAATATTATTATAGTTTGAGACTGTTTAAACATCAGTAATAAACCTCTCTTCAGCAAATAACCACAGAGGAGGAAATTATAGTTGAATATTTATATCTTTCCTGCTGTTTGTTAAAACTGAACATTTTTTCAGAAAATGCAGTGAAAGTGCTGAATGAGAAACTGATTGTTTAAATAAAAAAGCAGAACAGAGGTTATAAGGAGATGAATTAATACTTAACTGAAAACAGTGGAAAAAAGAGCAGGAGCTAAAAGCTAAAAATGAGCATAACATAAGATAAATTAGCAAAATAAATTTTAGGCCAATATCCTTGTTGCCAGTTTTCAAAAATCTTAGAAAAGTTATTTGTGACCAGATTAGATCAATTTATTGATAAGCAAAATATTTTTAGTAACAGTCAGTATGGGTTTAGAGCTG
>JARVJO010000001.1:16671864-16724270 GCA_031762555.1 Cynodonichthys magdalenae
CCCCCGTCACAACGAGGCACAGAGCAGGGACCGGCGAGAGAAGCCAGACCCGGACAACTGCAGCGTCAGGCCGCAGCGACAGAAGACCAGGAGCAGAGAAGAGGGCCCAGTACCCCAGTGCACCACAAACAGACACACACACACTCGCACACACACACACAGTGCACGGTAGTGATACCAATCACTTCCCCTTTAAGCATTTCAGAATAGAACACAGCCTTTGCCATTGGTGCGCAGCTTTTGTAATGACATCATCATCCTACGACAAAAGCAATCACTACCACTGCTAACACTGTTAACTCTGCTAATGCTGACAACTCTGCTAATGCTGCTAATGCTGATAACACTGCTAATGCTGATAACACTGCTAATGCTGCTAACTCTGCTAATGCTGATAACTTTGCTAATGCTGCTAACTTTGCTAATGCTGCTAATGCTGATAACACTGCTAATGCTGCTAATGCTGCTAACTCTGCTAATGCTGATAACTCTGGTAATGCTGCTAACTCTGCTAATGCTGCTAATGCTGATAACACTGCTAATGCTGATAACATTGCTAATGCTGCTAACTCTGCTAATGCTGCTAATGCTGATAACACTGCTAATGCTGCTAACTCTGCTAATGCTGCTAATGCTGATAACACTGCTAACGCTGCTAATGCTGATAACACTGCTAACTCTGCTAATGCTGAAAACACTGCTAACGCTTCCCTACAAGACATCAAACTCACAAGTGCAGGCGATGTCCGAGCTGCACTTCAAACTGCCGGATGACAGGCACCATTCATATTGTTTTCAATAAACACATTTTGAATTAAAATTTTTATTGCCATCTTCAGCATCATTAGCTGTTTTAGCAGCATTAGCAGTGTTAGCGTTTGATTTTGTTGTAGGATGATGATGTCAAAACAGAGGCCACGCACCAACGGCAAAGGCCGTGTTTCATTCCAAAAACCTTATCATTTAGCTGCAACTTTTTTGATTTAATTTTTACATTTAGATTCAGGATTTAACACTGACACATAACATTTAAATTTAACATTTAGTAAAAATGAGTAAAATGTAAGAACAGTAAGCTAAATAATAAAATGTACTGTTATGCTATGTGACATTTTTTAACCTTTTATTTTACATTTGGCTCTCCATTGGAGAGGTGTCAGTTTGCAAGATTAGCACAAAATATCACAGCTAATGCTAACATCTGTTGTTCTCAACCAGATTTATCACGACAGAGCTTTAAGGGACAGTTGTAAAGTGTAAATACTCATGTCTGCTTCTACTGTACTTATTCTGTTCCAGTTGTTTTCTTCTCCTCCTCCTCTCTCATGTGATTCATTCTTTTATCCCTCTGGTCTCGGATGACTCAGTCTCTGTTTTCTGGCCTCACTGTGGAGCAGAAGCTGCTGGCCTCTGAAGTCCTGACGCTGGAGAAAGAGAAAGCAGGCCAGCTCCCAGCAGAGTGAGAGCACGTGCACGAGAGTGTCTTCTAGCCTCGCTCTGCCCGCGAATGTTTGTGTGCAGTCAGCATTAGGAGGCGTGATCACCCCTTTCTGCAGCCATGGCTCAGTCCAAGTGTGTCACAAGGATGCAGAAAAACACCAAACAGTTACTCACTCACCCCCCCCCCACCCACACACACACACACACACACACAAGAAGTGGGGTTTGTGTTGGAGGGGGACGGTGACAGCAAACAAGAAGGATGAATTCAGACAAAGACAGAACGAGTCACAAAGGAACAAACACTGAGTGAGGAAGTGAGATTATAGATTGGAAGGTGTATGTTTTTGTGTTTCCCCAGAGAAGAAGAAGAAGAAGAAGAAGAATCACTTTCTGTTTCGCTCAAATTCTTTAACCGGAGTCGTTACAAAGTGGCAGTGAGTGTCAATCGATCAGGTTCTGTTGCCCTGTGAACACTTTCACAGCCCAAAGGAAGGATAGTTCCACGTCCTGATCACACACTTCAATCATCGGTGTGTGTGTGTGTGTGTGTGTGCTCAGAATTAAAAAACCTTCACCTTCAAGTCTTTTTTATTTGAAATCCAACATTTCCTCCTCGGCCAAACTCTCTCCATCCACCCTAGTTTAGCTGTCACTTGGCTCCTCTGGGTGCTTCTGGCCCTGGGGGGCTTCTATAGTCAGAAGGTAATGGTGGGTGAAATGGGGGTGCCACGGGCCACATTGGACTTGATGTATGGTGTAATGTCACAGCTGTTTGTGTCGGCCTGCTATGAAGCTAAAGTAATTGTTTTCCAGCCTAACTTACACACAACTGTGGGCCTCTGTTCATTTTCTACAACACGTGTTAAACTGTAGGCCAGTGGGCCACATGTGGACTTCCATCTGGCCTACCAAATAACCCCCCCCACACTCACACACACATTAAATAAAAACAAATTATTATATTTTGGTTAGTTTAATATAAAAATAAATTTTGACACAACCTTTATGATTCAATCAAATTCAAAAGGTGAAATAAAATACTTGTATATCTGAGCTGTTGGCTTTAAGTAATTGTTTCCCCCTGACCAATTAAAGTGTATAGTCCTGTATTAATTTCTAAAAATAAGCTGCTTTAAATCCAATACTGACCATAAACTACATCTCCCATAATGCATGTTGAGTATTTTACCTGCAAAATGACAGCATCCCACCACCAGGTGGAGCTGCACAGGGTTCAAAAGTAGTCAGCAGCCGGCAATATTCATAGTGTAAAATCTACATTTCACTGCATTTTTGCTTTGTCAGTTGCACTGGGAAGTGAGAGTTTCCCACTTATGAGTTGTAAAATAAAACTGAAATGGTCCCTTTAGTGGGAATTCCCTGTGGGAAAGTGGGAGAATTTAGAATTCACTACAGCAGCTCCTTTTCACAACCAAACAGTGACTGATGCTTCCAGCAGTGTTTCTGAGAGGTTTCAAAGTAACTAACAGGAAGTCAGGGTTTGTTTTACAGTAAAGTCAACTCAACAAGAGGAGACAACTGTTGTCCAACTGATGAGACAGTATTAAGTCCAAGAACTGCTTCTGGGTAAGAAAAAAAATCTAAACCTGGATATGTAAACAAAGGTTATATGTTAGAGAGATGAGACAAAACTTTTCAGTACAAAACAGTTTATCTAACATCCTGATGAACAAAACACTTTAATGTTATTAAACAGCAACAAATGAAAACTAATGCTTTATTAATAAACTATTAGGCTACAATACCAATCCAAACTTTTAAAGAAAAAACAGAAAAAGTACATAAAACCACCAACGATACACTGTTCCTGCAGGGATGGAGGGAAAACAAAGACATGGATGATTGGAAAACATGAGGAGGAAAACAAGAACTAATGAATCCCCAAACCACCGTCGCTGCCAGCAGCAGCAGCAGCAGCTGTGTAGTCGCACAGATTTAAGATGCAAAACAAACAGCTAAAATAAAAGTAAACACTCATTGTGATTCTGCAGGGGTGTGTGTGTGAAAGTGTGTGTAAGTTTTCAAGTATCTTATTGTACTCGTCTCCATCTGAGTCTTTTATTAGCGTCTGGATGCAGACGCAGCGCCGCATGTTGATCAGCTCATCTGATCGAACGCAAACATCCTCGTCTCTTCCTGTTTCTTGTTTGCCTGTTGAACGGATGTTTGTGCGTCTCTGGAGCTAAAAGTAACTTCAGCTGTTCCACGACGAGCTGACAGCAGCCCGACTTCAAACAGAGCCCACGCTGGGATGGCCTACATACTGCAGCTCCGTCACTCAGTCAGGATGGAGCCAGCAGGTTGTGTTTGGCTCAGCTTCAGTTTTTTTATTTTTTTTGTTGGCTCTGTTGGGGCTGTTTTGGAATCACTCCATTGGATCATTTGTTATTGTTCATAACAAACGCCTCCAAACAGTTTTCATTTTACTACAGTAATAAGCACGGCTTCTTCCTTTCTCTGAAGTCTGGATGTATTTGTAGCAAAAAAAAAACATATTGGAAAAGATACCTGATATAATCATATCATCAAGTTAATCTAAGTTGCAACAAATTGGATAAATCTACAAAATATTTTCAATAAAGTTTCAGTAACAGCAAATCTTTCACTTATTTTTTAATGAACAGAAGGAATATTTTGATGAAAGTCTTTAGATTCTGGGAAACCTGACCATGCGGTTCACGTGGTTCTGATCCTGATCTACACCTCCTGACCAGGTGAGAGTTGGAACAGAAGGAGCCTCACATTTCCTCTCAGCTCCTTTTTCCCCATTTCAGACCGAAGCAACGTCCTCATTACTGAGGTCAAGGCTCCATTTTACATCACATGTGAACAAAACTCCCAGGAAGTTCAGTTCCTTTATTTCAGGCAGAGACTCATCCTCGACTCAAAGGGAGTGTTTCACACTTTTTTTTTTGGTTTAAGAACCTCGAACAGTGTTGAGATCAGCAGAATCTACAAGCTTAGAACTCTTTAAAACATCTTTTAGGTTAGAATTGAGAAAATGAAACATCTTCAAAACTGGTAATTTACTTTATTTGAACAATTTTAACAGTTTAGGTCAGGGATATATATTCATCTAAACTGCTCTGGGGGCCACAGTTACTGCAGGCCAACAGCTCAGGGGCCGAACAATTAAAGTCATTATGTAAATAAATTATTACAAAGATCTGTTACCTTTGAATTAGTTTATTTTCCTGCATTTAATCATGAATACAACCTGCAGAACCTCTAGGTAATTAAATATATATTTTTTAAATAATGGGCAGACAAAAGATTTTTCTTCTTTCTGCACGTTTCTTATTCAGTGTTTGATATATTTTGTTTTTTATGGATGAAATGAATAAAAAAGTAGTGCAAATAAAACATTAAAAACAAAACTAACACATTATACCTCCTATTTAAAACAGATATTACTCTAATATAACCCTGACTCACCAAAAATTTCAACTAGTTTTATTTTTAGTTTTTTTTTTCCTTCAAATTCTTGTAGTTTTAACTGTCTTGGGTGTTCATAGAAGTGGTTTTTACCAGTTTGTAGACAAGATTCTGATGGTTCTGTAGATACAAAACATGTGCCTGTTTAACTAAAAGAACATAGTAATTAAAGTAGAAAACCGGGGGTTTGAGTTTAAGAGATTAATGAAGCAATTAGCGGGCCAGATTTTGATTACTCAAGGACCGGATGTGGCCCGCGGGCCACCAGTTGAATAGCTCTGGTTTGTGCCCACTGTGGCACAGATTTTGTCCTTTTGAATTTAAGGTTTTTAAGGTGGTTAAAAGAACAAACCAGTTGTTAGGGTATTTTAATTGCACTTGTAGGATTGTACACCTTGTTAGATAGTTTGTAGATATTTAATGTTTGATAAACTGAATTTCAGAAACACACTTTGTGATCAGATGTAATGATTTACTTTAAACAGTAAGAGAATTAACAAGTCTCTACTCAGTGTAACATGTGCCTCGCTCCAGTAGCATAAACCTGTTTTATATTTCAGTAATTTAGAGATGTTTTAAGGGCACTTCCTTATTTAATAGGACATCATATCCAGATCAGGTTTTCTATGAACACTGTAAAAACACATGATTCATTGTCATTTAGATTTTACGTCTCTGGAGCCACAGACTTGGAATAAAATAGAAACTTTTAGATCTGAAAATAAACATTCAACTGAGAATTTAATCAGTTTTCTGCACATTATTCTTGTTTCCAGTTTGAACGATTCACGACGTGTTCCTGTAAAAAAACTTCTGTTGTTTTTAACCTGCTTATGAGTAAATTAGACTCAACTTGTATTAATTTGTTGAAGAGCTAAACTATATTATCAAAATTAAGATATTATATCCACAGATATTATCTGCTAATTCCTACATTTAAATGACAGAAATGTTTGTTCATGTTCTGATGAAGGCCAACAGGTTATTACATTATATCATCAAGCTTTTTCTTTCACTTATTCATATATAAATCAGTGTAAATAAGATTAGTCAACCTTGTTCTGAAGTTTAATACATGTGATTATCGTTATTTTCAAATGAAATAATGAACATTGGAGTTTTCTCAAGTTTAATTCAGAATAATCAACAAAAGATCTGAGATAAAGATTTAATGATCAGTGCTAAGGTGGCCTTAGAGAGAACAAAACACCCTGAAGCATAACCCGATTTTCAGAATATGTTTTGTAAAAGGAAAAAAACTCAATTTCTGCTCTTTTTAAATCCATCATTCAGCTGTTAACCTTCATTTCAACTCTCAGAGCCGTCCTCTCTGAGGGACCCACAGAGCTGTGATCTCCCCTGCTGCACGGCTGGAGCTACTTACACACGCACACACACCTGTACACACATGTGTAATCACACAATAACGCTGTCAATCACACGTGAAGTGACACTGAGGCGTCTGACGTCTCTCAGCTCTGTGGAGGGACGTATAATTGAAAAAAGCTAATAAAATGATAAAAGGTGTTTTGCTCACAGAGGTTCTGTTCGACCCGTTCAGCTGTCAGATAGGGATGTGAGGATACTTCACGTTAAAAGTCTGTCTGACACGAAGCTGTGTTAAACAAAGGAAGTTGTTTTATCTGTAGTGTAAAAAAAACTAATCTGAAATGAGAAGAACTTAACTCACTTTCGGGGGGGCTCATTGGTGGGCCTAATGGAAAGCACTTCATCAGAGCTCAACAACAAAAGAAAAAAATCTGAAGCTCCTTCATGAATAGTTTTTGAGTTATAAGCATTTCTGCATGTCCAGACACCCTCTTTTTAGATGGAGCCCCCTCGTCAAATATGGGGTCTATTGTAAAACAGTTGGCTGGTGCAGTGTAGGTGGGACACATCCACATTCCTGCCAAATTTCATGTTGATCAGTGCAGCTGTTTCTGTGCTACAGTTGACCAAAAATCACTGAAAATAAATGAAAAACAGCACAAAAACAATACGACCCCCCGTTTCAGGTCATAATTATTGGGGGAATAAGCTTCATGTGCTGTTGGTTTGTCAACAAAATGCACAGAACACGTCTGTTATTCCTCACTCTGTTTACTGCAAATAGTAAAACAAAAACGGCGCAGTTTGCATAAAACGCTCGTTCATCACATCTCAGTAGGAATGAGAGAAAAGGCTGCTGGTCGCAGCGCCTCGCTGCAGCAAACATCAGGGTTCCCGTCACGCTGACAGACGCATCAACGCTTCTTCTAAACCATAAGTCAAACTTCCATTCTTCCTGAACGCAATAAAAAGCAAAGAAATAAATGTGCTGCAGGCGGCTGTCAGAGGTGCCGTGTTCTTCCTTCACAACACAAATAATAACAAATACATAAATAAATAAAATAATGCTGCTTTCTGTGTTTGGAAGCTAGAAGAGGCTGTTTGTCAACCTCCTGATTTGTGCCTGTGTCCCGTCATAATGTTCTGAATGAAGCATCTCTGAGGAGGAGGGTCTTAACGGTGCCAGCACATGATTGGCTCAGGAGTCTCATCCGTCTGCTGCTTTAAACAGCGGGGCTCTGATTTATGAGCGACATGCAGACGACTGGAGGGATTTAAGTTCCTGACAGAATAAAATGAGGCTCTGCAGGTGCTGCCTTCAAATCAGAGGCTGTAAAAATGGATCTCAGGTATAATGAAGCGTGTGGCAGCTATTTACATGATGGAACGTCCGTCTTTATGGTGAGAATTACACATCTCACATCAGTCTATCATTACGTTTGGCTCATTAAAGCCGTTTTACTCCATCTTTTGGTGTTTAATTAAAGGATTATCCTCTGGATTTTCACAATAAAGTGCAATATTTCGGAGTGGTTTGACATTTTCTAGTGTCTGAATGATTTTTTTTTTCTGGCGATATTGCATTTCTGCTGTCAAGATGAAGTGAAAATTTTAAGAAAAAGGTTTATTGTTGCAGGTTGTCAAAAGCAGAACCGCTCAGCCAACAAAGAAAAGACTGAAACACAATGAAAGTAAAAGAAAAAAGAATCCAAAAGACTAAAAGTGAACAATCTGTAAGGTGGTGAAAGAGAGAACACCTGTCAGGTAAAAAAAATAAAACATTTATAAGCAGAGTGGACTTATTTCTACCACTTTCCTCCACTGTCTGCTGCATTAGTTCTTATATTTAAATGAATCTTCCATCATGTGGGTCAGATCCCCGCCTTAAACATCACAGCTCTGATTAAATAAAACACTCCATCTTATCTCCTCTTTTGCTTCATTTCAGCGTCAATAATTTTTTTTCCCTCCTCTGATAACTGAATTAGAGGCTGCCTGTGTGAGCGGATAAACGCTTCAATTAATTATCTGCTGCGTTCAGCACAAATGACATTAAACTCACTTTGAGCAGAATTTATTAAGCCTTTGTTTAAACTGGGTTTCCAATATTGGAAAAGCTCGAGCTGAACTTCCTGTTGGTTAATAGTGATGGTAACTCAGGGGTTTAGTTGTCTGTTCTGTTGCATTATCAAACTTTTTTTTATTATCATTTTAACAAAACCCTTGAATATTTGTCTTTCAGTGTCTGAGTGTAACCCTAAACTACTGCAGTATATTTAGCAAGGTTTTCCTCATTTAATTATGAATTAAATTAGACGTTTGATGCTTTTAAATCCTTTTTTTCACATTTAAACCATTCAGTCGGTTCTTTATAAAGTGGAACTACAAGGCTTTGGTCTGAATTCCTCCTTATTCTAACTTTATCAGCCCCTCTTTCACTCCTTTTCTGCTGTGTGCCTCTAAGCAGCTGGATTTGATACTGTTCCTTTAGCATTTAAGCTCCGCCCCCCTTCAGCTTCCAGACCGGTCTACTCTAGTTTGAGTGAGGGGGTTAGCATTTTCTAGCTTGCGCAGGTCTTCTGTAAATCTCACATATTTTCTTGTCTCTCTTTCAATCTTTCTTTAATTTTCACTTTTCTTACTTTTTTCTTCTATTGGGAAAAAAAAGTCACTAATGATGAAGAAACTAATATTTACCTATGGATTTATTTATGTTTTCTACTGAAGTGGCAAATAAAAAGCTGTTTCTAGCTTGCAGGAATGTTTTATTTACAATTTTATTAATTTATGTCAACAACACAAGACTGGTCCATCCAGCTGTACATGTTAGAACCAGATTCTGACTCAGAACCAGAGTCTGACCCAGAACCAGAGGAGAATATTGACGAGGAAATTATAGTTGGTAAATCTAGACCTTATTTGGTAATTCTGTTGCAGATAATTTAATGTAATAGTTCAGAAAATGTCATAGTGAGTAGAGAAAACTGAACAGGCTGGAAAATCTGACCCAAACAGATAAACATTTATTTGCGGCACCAGGAGAGATTAAATTCAACTTTTCTGCCTCATAGAGTCTCCAAGTTCACAACAAAATGTATTTAACAGCGAAAACAATGGATTCTGCATAATATGTTCCCTTTAAATCCAGAACTTTGTGAGTAAAATATAATGAAAAAACAATATTCTTTTTCTCAGTAGGTAAAACTACTCTTTCCAGCAGATAAAAAGGAAGAAACCAGACCTTGTTGCTCTGGCTATTTTTTGGATAAGTCTGCAACGTTTCTGTTATTATTGTCAGGACTGTGAGTGCCTTGCCCTTCAGGATGGCTGTGGGTTGGATTTTAGAAAATAGCTGATAAAAAAGCATTTTAAAGACTTTCTCAGTAAGTAATTACTGAATGTACATCTACAACTCAAACTCAGTTCAAAATGACTTTAAAACAACTTTAACTAAATACAAAAATCAGTATAACTCCGTTAACTTTACATATTTTGAGCTATATAATAAAATATATATATATTTTATATAATAAAATTTCCTCTCTTGCCTGTGCATTCTCACTCCCTGGTCGTCAGAATAAATACTTTCAGACTTCCTCTGCGTGACTTTATGGTGACTCTTTGGTAATAATCTAAAATTTACAATGTTTAGATGTTAAAATCTAAAACATTTCATAGTCCAAGAGGCTGAGTGTCAAATATATAGTTAAAGAGAGGATTTATTTGTCTCAAATGAAGTTTTATTCTCAAGCAACACGTGTCACCACGACACAGTTCTTCTAATTTCCTGTTTGGTTCAAACCCTCATCGACTGACCCTGCTGGTGTCATTTAGGTGTGTGAAAGTTTAAAGGTGACATCAGGATCGACCCAATTAGACAGTTTTTAAAGATAAAGCCCCAAAAATTTGTAGCATTGGACCATTAGTGGAAAAAAGTCTTTGAACTTTAATATTCTTAAATCAATAAAACATGTGCAAGCGGGGTCCTTGTCTGGTGGAAACAAATCAATAAGAACAAAAAAGTGGGATTAAAATAACACGAAGGAACGGTTCTGCAAGGCCGAGCACGTCAGGAAAACACTGCGGTCAAAAAGCACAAATTAAATGTGGAATCAAAAGAGACAAATGCACAAGAGTTACCTCAACATTTGTCTGTTTTTAAAACAAGAAGCTCATGTTGACTGTTTTTCTTTCTGAAGGGGAAAAAGGAAACCGAGTGCTGTCCTGAATACAAAATGAGCTCATTAAGCCACTTAATATTCAAACAAAGGGCTTATTACTCACGCTGCGTGTAGTGCCAGCAGACTCAGCCATCAGTCAGTCAGTACGGGCAAAGTCCTCTCAGAAACCGTCACGTGTTCTTTAAATCTGACTCATGATACAAGAACATACAAGACAAAGACAGTCTGACTCTGTCTGGATGTTCTGAGATTATTTCTCCATGTTTGTGTTCCTCAGATCTCTGTAATCCTGCTTTATTTTCAGGAAGGTCACTCAGGTTTCGAGTCAAACAAACTTGTTTCTTAACGCACAAATCCCAGATTTAAACACTTAAACCTTAATGCAAACCCAGTTCTTGATCACTTCTTTTATTCTATTATCTGTGAATAAATCAACATTACAGAAGATTTTTGGTCAGAACTTGACAAAAATAACTAACTAAAAGTAAAAATCAATTTCAATGATAAGAAAAGTACTTAAAGTTAAAGTTTAAATATTCAGTTGGGGTCTGTATGAAGAGAAACTGGAATGCTTTGGTCTGAATTACCCCTAACTGTAACTCCACAAGCCCCGCCCATTTTCTGAGGCGTGTCTCAGATCAACTCGCTTTGAGGCTGTGTCTTTAAACCCCGCCCCCCTCCAGCTTCCAGACTGGTTCATTCTAGTTTAATAGAGGGGTTTATGACATTTTCTTTTTTCTTTTTTCTTTTCTTTTTTTTCTTTTAAGCCACTTCAGTGGAAAACAAATATATACAAAGGTAAATATTAGTTTCTTCATCATTAGTGACTTTTTTTAATTTTATTTTCTTTTTTAAACAAAGAGTGAGACTAATTTCAGATCATCAACGTACACAGCAAAATGGATTTAACGACAAAAAGTGGACTTTGCAGGATATATCCTCGTTAGGTAAATGTCAAACTGCTCACAATAATCAGGAAAGTAAAAGTACTTCTACACACACTCTAAAAATATGAAGTGTTGAATTTAATTAACCAAGTTGAGTCAACTGGTTCCACTAAAAGCAATTGAGCAAATTGATTTACAAATAAATTGCTTTCTAAACAGCTCTTTTCACGATGAGTTCAAGTCATATTTAAATATGCAGAGTGTAACAAGGCGTTAAACTCTAAAGTAATAAAGTCAAAGTATCATTTTTATGTTTTTAATGGAACGGAATAAAGTTAAAAAAAATACTTGATAAAATTACAGATCCTCAAACCTTTAACTGAAGTACTGGGACAAAATAATGTACTTTGTTATACGCCTCTGCTTTTGGTTATACTCCCTACAAATTGTCATTATTTGAAAGTTTTTTTAATCACCGTTAAAAAAAACAACTAACCGAGCCATGAAGCCCCTTTAACAGTCCTTGAAGGACCCAAATTACCAAAAGCTCTTCCAGATTCCACTCAGCTGCGCTCAAGGTTTCAACAATTATTTGCACTTCATCACCGAGCAGAGGGATTAAATCTCCTCACCCTTACAAAGTCACAGTTTGGCTGATCACTTCTCTCTTTTTGTGTGCCTTTCTGAAAGTCGTGCCAGCAAAGATTGGCAGTGACATTGCTTTTTGCTGGACCAGCAGATGGATGAAAATTGTAAATAATCATAATCCTTCCTGCTGGCAGGGAAACCACTCGACTTCAAATGTGTCCTCTGTGAGGCGGTTATTTCTTGGAGCCGAGGAACAACCGGTCGGGCCGAGCCTGGTTCCAAACATAGACGGAGTGCAGTTTCCTTTGTGCTCTCTACCTCACTTCTTTAGTCTTTAACACCCGCCACGAAGCTTTTACCAAAAAGACATCCGTCTTCCAGGCGAGCCACGGTCTATCACCTCCCAGCAGCACGGGCCTATTAGACTTATCTTAGCCAGAGTTGCTGCTAATTTGGCAGCCTCGGAGCAACGGGTAGAGTGTTTTGAAAGTTATCAGAATGAGGCCAGCTCTGTGTTTGGCAGGCAGAAGGGCAGCGCCACCGCTGTCTGTCTGCCAGCGTGATTAATAAGCAGCGGCGGAGCGGCCGGGGCTGACGGACCCTTCCGGAGCCGTTAATGAACGACACATTAACTCAGACTCACACGCGTCGACCAAACGCTGGAGCCGCTCGTTCTTTAAACGAGTCCCGACGACGAAAAAAAAAAGGGAAAGCTGTGAACTAGCAGAGATGTGAGGAATTCACGCCCGCTCAGCATTCCACAGCCTCCTCCCTCTTATCTGCTTCAGCGTTTGACTGGCAGCTGTTTAAACATATTAGCAGCATTTCTCTTTGAGCGGAGCAGGCAGCCAGGCGGAACGCAACAACGATCCCCGTCTCCGTTGCCACTGGTTACTGCCGATACGAAGGAGGAGGGGTGGACCGAGTAACGTATATATTTACACTTCAACAAGAGGATAAGAGTGAAGAAAATCAAGGTGTAATTTGGTTTTCTTTGTGTTATTTTTATCTTCTGTAATGGCTTTGACTTGGTGGATTTGTTCATTGGTTCTGCTTGATGGATCAGGCAGCCCTGAAATGATGTCGTGAGGGTAAATAATGCATTTAATGCTTCGTTTCAGCATAAAAATGACAGCAGAGACGAGACATCCTGGTAAATGAGTGGTGACAGCAGGAAAAGAGCAATCATTCCAGATGTTACTGCTGGTTTTCTCTTTGTTCTTGGAGGTTTTATTAAACCTGGTTTTGTGGATGTTTACTCAAATCTTGTAGGCATCATGTTTTTTGAGTTGGTTCAGTTCAGGTTTTATTTTTATTTTTTGTCATTAAAAAGAACATGAAGCTTTGAGTTGTGTTATAAAATATAAATAAACTGAATAATTAAAATGATCCTTGTTTCTCTTTTTTGTCTTCGGCTGTTTCGGAGCAGTGGGCTCCTCCTGGCTGAGCATCAATATGTGATTCGTTTTCGCTGCAGATATGGATTCCTCCGCACCGATTTCCTCCGAAGTCTTCACAAGATCCATCTGCTGTTGTTCAGGGATTGATTTGCACTTCTGAACCGAAGGACACTGACTTCTAGGAAACACAACTGGTTCTTTTTACTGAACAACACCATGGCTGCAGCGCGTTTTACACTGTGGAAGGAATTTACTCTGATAGCTGAAATAATCCACAGGTTGTTTTACTGAGGTCTTTGTAGAGTTTTTTATTTTTATTATTTTTACCAACTAATTGACTGAAACCTAAAAAAAAATTTGATTAATAATTTAATTCAAATAGTACGAAACTATCTGACTAACAGGGCTTCATCATTACTGCACACGTTTCTTTATAGTGAGAACGCTTCATAACGTTCACACTGATCATTTGTTCTTCCACATTTTTTGGCACGTATCTCGTTCCACAGTTTATAAATGTTTTTAAATCAAAACATTCAGCTCCTTCAGGACATTCTGGCTTTGACTTTTGGTTTTTCAGTTATTTATACTTTTTTAGCTATTTCCATTTTTCAGCAACATTTTTCTCATTGAAAATGATTTTAACATCCTTAAAATCCTTCAAAATGTTTCTAAATCTTTACAGAACCTTTTGTTCTGGTTCTGCTCTTTTTAACTTCCTTGTGCTAATTTTAAGTTCTTTTTTGCTAATTTTAGCTTTTTATCGCTATATTAGCTATTATTCTGCGTCTTTCTGCTATTCTTCTGCAATTTTCTACTTTTTTGTACTTCTTTCTGCTAATTTGAGCTATTTCTGCTTCTTACAGTTGCTTGTTCAGCTGTTGTTCAGCTTTTATTAGCTAAAGTTAGCTTTTTATGCTAAATACACATTTTTTGTAGCTATTACAACTTATTTCTGCTAAGTTCAGCAAACTTGTGTGCCTTATGCTTCCTTATGCTAATTAAAGTATTTCCAGCTACATTTTAGCTGTTTCATAACAAATTTTGTAATTTTATTATTTTATTATATATTATTTTTCCTACTACTTTGACATTTTTACAACCTTTTTACTTTGGGTGCAAATTTCACTGTGTCTGCTACCTTTAGCTTGTTTTATGCTAACTTTACCTTTCTTTCTGTTATTTCAGTTATTATTCTGCTTCTTTCTGCTTTTCTTCTGCTAGTTTCTGCTTCTTGTGTTTCTCTCCTTTTTTCAGATTGAACTGGTGTTAACAGTTTTGCTGTAAAACATTTTCAGCTACATTTCAGCAGCTTTCAGTTGAAGTTTTTAGCAATAAGCATTCACACTAGCATTTTCTCTTGTTAAGACTAGTTTATTTGTGTCTGAATGTCGTTAATTTCAAGTTTTTATGTATTTAAAACACAACATTTTAGATGTTTGATATAACTACATACTTATCCTGGTGGGATTATTTCTCCTCCCCTCCCACTGTGTGTGTGTGTGTGTGTGTGTGTGTGTGTCCATGTTTGTGGATCATACCAGCATCACCATAAACTACAGGTGTAAACAGTGGTGGGTCTCTGCTGCTGTGCTGGGTGGGCTCACTCGCAGTGGGACTCAGAGGAACTCGCTTATTCACAGAAACAGCGTGAGCGAGTCGGGGAGAAGCACAAACACACACAGCTGTGTGTGTGTTGTCGTTCTGCACGTGTGTGAGATGGAATCTAATCTTTGCGAGGGCAGTTTGCTCGACTCACCCGCTGACCTTGAGTGAGAGCTGCGGGGAGTGTTTGACATTCGCTTCCAACGATTCTCTTGCTGCGACAGGAGAGCCACATCAGCTCATCCCCGGCTGTTGTCAAGCCCACGGTTGCCTGGCAACTGGCCAAAGGTAGAGCATCGTCGAGAATCAAGGCGAGGAAGACGTCGACCTGCTCACTTTCAGCACTCTCCTTCTCTTGTTTGTCTCCCCGTCTTTCTGTTTTAACTCCTTTATCTGAAACTTTTGTTTGTTTGTTTCAGAGGCTCAGATGTTTTCTGGAACCATCTGTTTCAGACAGAAACAGCTCGCGGGCATTCAGTTGTTCTCAAACAAATAAAGTAAAATTGGATCAGCTGTGTGGTCAGAGTGGATCAGTTAGAGCTGGAGTTTAGATTTAGATTTTTCTGGATTGAATGCAATTAAAAGAGATCAGAGGGGGGAGTGGTGGCACTGGAGTTAGAGACACTGAGTCTGTGATCGGAAGGTCGCTGGTTCAACTCCAGAACCAGTCCCACTTTGGGCCCTTGAGCAAGGCCCTTAACCCCTTAACCCCTCAGGTGTTGCTCCCCGGGCGCTGTAATTGGCAGCCCACTGCTCCACATAAGTGGATGGGTTAAATGCAGAGAATTAATTTCCCTGTCAGGGATCAATATAGTATATAAAATAAATAAAATAAAAAATAAATAAAAACAAAACAAAGGTTTGGTTGTCAAACATCCAATTAAACACATTAGATATGTGAAACTGCAATAACTACTGATTAAACTGAATACATATAACAACATCCTATGGCATTTAATGTGCAATAATTCTAATTCCAATTTATTTTTAACTATTTTTCTTGTTTTTTAACTACTTTTCTATTTTTATATGAAGTCAAACTGTGAGCCCTGCACAAGCAATTCCTATGTTCCAAAACCTTGTTGAGAGTACAAATGGCAATAAAGTACAACTACTACTAAATTTTGGCACTTTTAAAGCGTTTTCATAGAAAATAAGGAGTACAAAAACACGAAAGCAAATTGGGCAATAAAGTTTGTTGAATCACATCCAATAGAAGAAAAAACATTTAAAAGTTTCATCTAAGTATATCTCTTACATCTACAGCTCGTTATCAGTCGCAAAAAATTAAATTAAAAAATTGCTAATTCATTACTTGACATGAGGATTTTAGTCTTGACGTATCTTTAATCTTAAAACTGGAAAACAAAAAAATAAGAGTCCTTTTCTGATTAGTGACCCTAATATATCAGAAAAATCATCAATTTACCATTTATTTTCCAGACTTTAAGTCTCACTTTTGTTATTCTTTATAGTTTGGCTGCTGCATATTTTTCACATCACATTTTTGACTTATGGGACATTTACACCAAAAACTATGGTAATCCAAAAGCAAAACCATTCCAGTTTTAGGCGTTTAACAACTTAATATTCAAGTGTTTTTAAAGACTCGCATAAACCCCTCAGCGAGTCAAACTGTTTTATTTTTACAGGTTTACTGACTTCTTTTCCCCCACCTGTTTATTCCACTCTGTCATTCATCGCCTCTGCTTTTCTTCACTCTCTTTCAAACACAAACACAAACCTCTCCAACTTGTTTCATGCTCTACTTCCTCTCCTCTTTACTTTCAAAGCCCACACAGTCTGCAGCTGCTGTCGTTTGTAGAAAACAGCCTGGACTGCATTTCAGCTACAACAAGATCAGTGAAAACAAAAGAAAAAGAGAGAATTGAGTATTATGATATAATTATTGCTCACAGTTTTTTGGTCTTGGTTGAGACATATCTGCACAATCTTTGAACGCACCAAAGCTGCTTTTTAGAAATTTTTGAGCAGGTAATTTTAGAAGAACCAAGAAATAAATGACTCTAGGTGGAAAAGAGGTCCTGCAAAGCTCTGCTGATTAACTTTTAACACAGCCTGATAAAACTTACCAAAATAAATAATTTTTTCCTTGAAAACATTTAAAACTTTACTGAAAAACGTTAGAAACTCTGAAAAATGGTAATAAGAGAGGAGAAACGCCAACATCCATCTTTAATTGGGCTGCGTCCATTCTTTTTATTTTCCAACCTAACGTTCGTTCCCTACAGTCTCATTTTTCTCCTCTTCATTTTACAGACTTGGAGCTGCCTGCTTGTGTTTCTGCGCTGAGGGCAACACTTTATCGCCTCCTTCATACATATGCAAGACACTCTCCAGGTAAGAGAGACATAAAGAAGAGAGGAAGTTAAAAAAAAGAGTGAAGTCAGGTAATGAGGAGACGGATAAACAGATGGGGAAATGGCGAAGAGCAGAGAAAAGAGGAGAGAGGGACGAGGGGCTGTCGAGGTGAAGAGATTAAGGAGGAGATGGTAAACATTGGAGGACACTGCAGGGACGGGGGGGAGACAGATTGGTGGGTGAAGTGGAATCAGAGCCATTAACCTGCAGGCTGTGTGTGTGTGTGTGTGTTTGGTCAGTGTGTGGATGGAGACACGCTCGTACCCTAAGGCAAGGTAAGCTCGCTCCGTTGTCAACCCCCCGCCCCCCCCACACTCCTCCACCAACCAAGATGGATGGCCGGCAGTGTTGGCTAATCACGTGCTCCGCTGGCCAGAACACGCACACCTGAGGCCAGTGGAGGCATGCAACTGGAACGGCCATATACAATACATCCCCGAGGACATCATTCTGCCGAGTTACCCGCCGGATCTATGGCTCGCTGGTGCCACATACAGAAATGTGTAGGGACACTTAAAAATAATGCAGTCTGACTGCTGGGGAAAAGGCCAACAGTCGACTTGAGTGAACAGGAAGGACTCTGGAAGCTGAACTTTTACTGGAAATAATAGAGACACTCGTTAAACTGACCAACTTCCACTGCGCTAACTCAACAGGTTGTTTTAGACACGGGCTTTTTAAACCTGAAACTCAAAACTGCAAGAAAATGGATGATTTTTCAATGAATTTAGAGCATATACAACCAAGTGGTCACTGTGCATGACTTGCGAAACTACTCTTGGCCGTGCACATTAATTCATCGCCCACCTCCCTCAGCTTGCTTTGTACCCACCTCAGCAGCTGCCCACTCATACAATACTAGAGCTGTGGTTCCCAAAGTTGGGGTGAGGACACAGTGAGGTCTCGAAACACCAACGTTGGGTCCTGAAAAGATTTTCTGAAATAATTACATTTAAAAATGACTACTAACAACAATTTTTTGATTTAGTTCTTACAAAAGAGTGAGGTTAGTGTACTTAGAATGGAAAAAAAATCGAAAAATGAAATGGTTACAGTGCCCTTGTTTATTCGACTTTTTACCAACTTTTTTTTTTTAACCAAAATTAGTTTCAGGCCCAGGACACGCCTGCTGTTTATTTGTGGGTCAAAAGATGAAAAATTTGGGAACCCTGCACTAGGCCCCCAAACAGCATTAACTTCTGCCCGGAGACCCCCACTGTAAACCCACAAACAATGCCACAAAATATGTAAAGAAACATCAACCGTTTATTTTAGGATTTTTTTTTTTTACTTTTTCAAAAATCCAAGATTGCAAGCTCTTCTAAGGCTAATATTTTTTACAACTAACAGGTAGTTTATTGTTTAAACACCTCATTCTAAGAGCATATAAGCATTTCCTAAATCCAGTCTAGTGTTGTCTGATCCATGCAGATCAACAGCTCCTTGTTCTTCACTGTGTTTAGAAAAGGATGAAGCCGTTTCTCGTCGTGTCGAACGAGACAAAGCTGCAGTTATCACGACGGCAGACAAGACAGTCCTTGTTTGTGTGAAGAAGATGTGACAGATGCCTCAACAAACAAACAAACGAACACGGCCCAGCTTGCAGCGAGTTACGCATTTAGGGTTTATTTACTCAGGTTTTTTTTTTTAGAGTGGCAGTGGGAGTTTGTGCAGAGTTACAGAGACATGAGTCCACGCTAAACAGGAGGAGAGTACAGCTCATTTACCTAAAATGACTCGTTTGTAGCTTAATGTCTAATAAACCATTTTGTAGTTCAACATTGTTAAAGGTGCATGGGTGAGTTTGGCTGAACTCATACGTTTTTTGGGGAAATGCTGAGATTTCTATGGAAACAACACTGGAATTTAATAATCAAACAGTAAATTTATGCCGTTCTACAAACTCAATGTATGATACGTGTTAAACTTTCCTTAAAGATCATAAATGAGACTTTTTATAAATACCTCAGCTATAAATCTAATTTTTGAAATAATTTCAATTGCGTTTTCATAACATCAGCATTTTACCAGTTGACCTGTGACCTGAAAGAGCTAGGCTCTGCTCATACTTTTAACTACGAAATGGTCTATTGTCCAGTGGCTGGTGGGTTTTTTATGTTAACTACAGGGTGGGCCATTTACATGGATACATGTAAGTAAAATGGGAATGGTTGGTGATATTAACTTCCTGTTTGTAGAGCTGTTAGTATTTGAGAGGGGGGGAAACTTTTCAGGATGGGTGGTGACCATGGTGGCCATTTTGGATCCAACTTTAGTTTTATCAATGCGAAGAGGGTCATGTGACACAAAGTTATTGAGAATTTCACAAGAAAAACAATGGTTTGCTTGGTTTTAACGTAACTTTGTCTCATGAGTTATTTGCAACCCCTTTCTCCCACTCTTCACACACTGATAATATTTGAATATGAATTATTTTAAGTAAAGAAGAGAGAAACAAAAATAAAAACACTGCAAAGAAAAATAAATTGAAATTTTAAAAGTGCAAAAGTATCTCTACATTTTTTTACTCCACAGACACAAACACAAAAACTCTTCCTCACAGTGCACACAAAAAAAACCCACTTTGAATAGGAAATACCTCTTAATATTGTCCCCAAAAAATAATCTACTTTGAGTATTTTAGGTAAATTTTCATGTTTGTCTCTGTACAAAATTTGTTTGGAACTTTACCAGATCTGGAAATGTTTGAGCTATAAAAATAAACTGTTAGTTTGATCCCTGTAACTTCCAATGTGAGTAATACAAAATGTTTTTTTTTGAAGAATAAAAAAGCGAATGTAATATTTTGTACTTGTTGCCCCAGATTTCCACACAGTAACTTAAAAAAGGTGAAACTAGTGAACAATGGAGGAAATGAAGTGATGGTGTGAAAACGTAGGAGTCGGCAGAGTCTTTCAGCAAACTGAAAACAAGACACTGGGTGGATAAAACCTTTAAATAAATAAAGCAAAAGTAAAAAAAATACGATCAGTGTATATATTTTATATACTTTAATATCCTAAATACTCTGCCTGGTTGAGTGTTTTCCACAAATGTGGATTTTTGTCTTTTAGAAAATGCACTAGAGAACAAAGTCTAGAAAACAGATTTTTGCCCACAGATAGAACAAACTAAACTAAATTCAATACCTTTCTATACTTTAAGACCAAATAGTGTCCCTGAAGTGTAACTGATACAGTTTGAAGTCTTTTCTAAACGTGTTTGTATTTGACTTGTTTTATCTTCTGATTTGAGCTCCTCTCTGTCACAACAAACTGTTTTCTGAACGGTTACAAAACGTAGCTGGAAACACTCTTTTTCTGACGAAACTCCAGATTTAAATTGTCAGACAAACGTTCCCGCTGCTCCACAAACACTCTGAAAATCTAAACTCTCATCTTTTCCCTCTCGCACTCAGGAAAATATGAGGCTTATAACTGATTTATCAGCGTGGAGTGTTTTCAGAAGAGGCTCTTCTTTTCTTTTTATCTTTTCTCATCCGTGAAAAATGTGAGCTTCAGTGTCCCTCCATCCATCCTTTTTTTTTTCCAGCATGTCAGAACTTGGAGTTATTAGTCTGCTAATTATCTCTCAGAAACTCTCATTTACCCCCAGAATCCAATCACTCTCTGATTGTAATGAGAAAATTATGATAGACCGAATTAAAGACAGAGGATGGAAATGATTGGGCGGCAAACGAGAGAAAAGAAAGGAGGAAAAGGGAAACTAAGGGAGTGAAAGCGTGTTTGACAGCAGATGAAAGAGCAGAAAAAGGAAAAATAAACATGTTGCTGAATCTTTGATCTCCTAACACTTCAAAATGTTGCGATTTATTGGCAAAAAGAAGAGAAATAACGACGTGAACAGTGTCCAGGTCTGAGAGTGTTCAAGCCTTTGGGACTGAACGGAAACAGATTGATTGTGGTTATCTAATCACAGCTTGTAATTAAAGAGTTTATTCACTCAAAGTTGTTAAAAGTGGCCATTGGCAGGACTCACACATTTACTAAACTCATTTACGTTCAGACATAACCAGCGCAAAACACTTCTTCTCTATCTGATGGTTTCAGCGGCTTAATGACGACACAAAAAACACAAAACCTCCATCGGCGGGAACGGATCTCACATCCCGGGACGTCAACTTGTCATCGGAAAAATTACACAAACCACGGTGGGAATTATAGGAGCAGATTGTGTTCCGAGGATGGATGCGCCCGGGGAAGATTAAAGTTTTGTAACGGCCGCTCGGAGGAAATCAATCAAGCTTTAATGACGAAGTCCGCGTCCGGAGAGTCGGGTGGCAGAAATTAAAGGTGACAGTGCGTTTGGGGACTATTTTATTAGAAGAGTCAAACTGATAGAAATGGTATTTATGTCTTTGGCAGTGATTCCTGTGAAAGTTTGACATCATTAAAGGCCATAAACACTTAACTATGGAGGACCAAAACTGACATTATTAGAAATAAAAGAAATGGACCAATAGTAATAAACACACTGCAAATGCACCAATTAAATTAAAAGACGAACTTTACCTCATATTTTATAAATTAATTGACCTTCATATTTAGTTAGTTTAGTTTTTTAGTTTTCCAGCTTAGTTCCAATAAATGATACATTTTACTGTTTTTAAGTAAATACATTTTTTGTTTTTCTTTTTGCTTGCAGATGCATTTATGTGTCTTAAAAGTTTATATTTAATTATTTTTTAGAGTTTTAGTATAAGGTTTAGTTAAAAACAAAGGCAAAAAGGGAAAACACTACCTGTTTCTTTGTTTTTAACTAAACTTTAAACTTTAAGCTAAACTGAGGCAGCAGCAGCACAGTAGATCTGCATATGGATCCTGCTCCTTCCTGTCTGTCGACCAATAGGAGAGCAGCTGACCCAAGAAGCTCCGCCTACCTTATTTACATAATGAGGCAGAAATGTATGAGGTAAAGTAAATACAGGAGACACAGAAATGTAAAAGCAACACATGGAAATAAAAAGACTTCTGGGAAAAATTATTAAAAAATAAATATCTTTTAAGAAACACAAATGCATGTACAAGTAAAAGGAAAAACAAAAAATATTTAAAAAAGAAAGAGTAAAATGTAAATTATGTGCTAAAATATATAATTTATTGGAAGGAAGCTGGAATAATAAATATGAAGGTTAACTAAATTATAAAACACGAGGTACTGTTGTCTTTTTTTAATTAATTGGTGCCTTTTAAGTGTATTTACTTATTTATTAATCCTTTTAGATATTTTTGCTTTTATTTCTAATTATGTCAGTTTCGTTGTTCCATATTTATCTTCACCTTGTTAACGGGTGATGATTCAAGCCTCGTACTTTTTTTTTCTTTTT
This sequence comes from Cynodonichthys magdalenae, assembly GCA_031762555.1. Lineage (NCBI taxonomy): Eukaryota > Metazoa > Chordata > Actinopteri > Cyprinodontiformes > Rivulidae > Cynodonichthys > Cynodonichthys magdalenae. Next base: position 16,694,483 of record JARVJO010000001.1, read on the forward strand.
TCTCACGACCTCCATCACTCGACACCCACCTCCTCATCTCGAGATAAGCCAATCTCAAGCACATCTTGACCGCATCAAGCTGGGGGGGGGCTGCCAAATGCAGGGTGGGCAGCGTGGGGATGGAAGTGACACAGATAACAATGGGCAGGTGGGAGAGCAGTGTGGGTTATTTTCGCAGGGCTGGCTGCTCCTCGCCACAGAAAGGCTCCCGTTTTCCTGCCAGGACTACCACTGTGTCTGCGGAGGGACCGATAAGAGAAAAAAAAAAGCTCCATTAAATAATACTCGTCTTTAACCAGAACTGTAGGTGGTTTATGGGTCTGTTTACGCCTCTTCATCAATGAAGAGAAGAAGAAAAAAAGCATTAAGCCATCTTAATATCCCTGTTTTTCTACGGGAAGTTTGCACCAATTTATCCACATTTCCATTAAGAAGGATTAGGTGTTGTGTGGTTGGTATGTTGGAGCTGATAAAATGTCTTGACTGGCATGTTCAATAGGATTAAAGTGTGTATCAACCTGGCTCAGATAACCACTCCTGCAGTCCTGACACTGGGTAGTGCACACGGCAGTTCTCCACTCCCGCTCAAAACCAGCTCCGACAACAAACACGTCTCCTTCAGCGACAGATTACATTTTCATTTCCTGCCCCTGGAAAATGATTTCCGGTGCGTATAATAGGTGCGATGGCGCCGCTGCTGAAAAGATCAGGTGGCTCTGCAGCATTAGCTTGTTGAATTTGGCCCACGCTGCGATGGCTTTCAGCTGCAGATCTGCACGTTGATTAAAATGCTAATGATGGCCCGGCCATCTGTTGGTAATGTAACGACATCCGTTAATATTGTGCTTTAATCCACAACAGGTTAGGATGAAACGCTCTCCCGGTTTGTGAGGACAGGCTGTGGGATGAAAAGCGAGGCGGTTTTGTGTTTTACAGAGAAAAAGATCAAAGTTTAGAAGAGGATCGATGCACAGTTAGACCAGCTAATAACACGTTAACAGTTCCACCATGTTTTATGTGCAAATTTGATTGTAAAGAGAAATCATCTAAAAGTTACCATTTAATGGATTTCACCTTAAAAGTTCTTTATTTTTGGTTCTTTTTAGAGTCTGACACATTAAAAATGTTTTAACTGGTGTTTGGCATTATTTAGATGTAGTTAAAGCAATTCCATAATATAAAACTAATAATCACCAAGAGGTGGAGGGAGTCCAGTTTGGTGGTCTCAGGGAGAGATGAGTCATTTTTCACATTTAGGATTATTACATTAAGGCAACCATAATTTGGTCACAATTAATATATTTGAATATATTTCAGAATATTGTGCATCTCTTTAAACAATCAGAATGAGTTTAAACATAATAAAACTTGTTTAAAAAAGTTACCCTGTAACTGGGGTAAGTTGAGGGACCACTTATTCCCACAGCTAAAATGCTACACTTTATGCTAGGTTTATAAAAGTCTAACCATTTAACCATGTGGTTCTTACCTTCACAGACTCCAGGTAATTATGCCTTCCTCCTAACTATTTGGTCACATGATCAATGTTTTTTACAGTTTCCAAGCAGTAAGGGGTGACTCAACTAACCCCAGTCTCCCCGACCAGTCTGTTGTGTTGAACCATCAGTCTACGTTCCTACCCTCACCTATGGCCACAAACTTTGGGTAATGACCGTAAGAACACGTGGTTGAAAGGAGTTTTCTTCACAGGGTAGCTGGACTCAAGGGTGTCAAACTCAGGTCCCTTGAGGGCCACTATTCAGAATGTTTCCCTTGTTTCTCTGCTCCAACACACCTGATTCAGTGATTCAATTACCTCTTCAAATTCTGCACAAGCCTGTTAATCATCCATTTGTGCAAATCAAGTGCATTTGAGCAGGAAAACAAGAAAACATGCTGGATAGAGTTCGACACCTGTGAGACAGGGTGAGAAGTTCAGTTCAGTTCTGCTGCTCCTCCACACCCAGAGACAACTGAAATGGTTTGAACATGTGGTAAATATGCCTTTTTCATTTTCTTTTACTGCATTGCATGCTTGAAAATAAACTGAATGTCTTCATCACTAGACAAAGATAAATAAAGTTTTTACAGATTTTAAATTCTGAATGGTTATTTGTGGCTCATTTTTTCTGCCTATTGCCTCTATGATTAACATGATAATGTGTAAATATTTTCTACTTTAGGCTCTGAGGATTGTTGCAGATGATGAAGATCAGACAATCCAGACACATGAACTGGTTTGATTATGTCTATTGTGGTAATTCTGTTTTTTACTGAAGGAGGCTGAATGCACTTATTTATTTTACTGCATGCCACTTCTCCTGAAGTCTAAGTCAAGACAAAAATGCTAATATTTGAGCAAATGGAGTGGACCTGAATCACTCGTGTATAAACACACACGTTTGTCCCTGGGTAAGATATATGACCTTTTGTTTGTGAAAAGATGGAGCTTCAGGTAACTGAAGGGACGTCAAACAACAGAGAGCTTCACGATGTGCTAATTACTTTCATCACCTCAATTTGTCCGCTCTCGCCTATCAACACATCTGTGAGTCAGACGATTGGGAGCACCGAGGTTCTGAGGAGCCTAAATGACAAAAACATGGACGGCCTCAGGAGAGAGACTAACTTCCTGAACGATCAGAAAACTTTAGTTAATGTGCCGACCGGGAGCACGACACGGAGAAACTTTCTGAATTGTGAAATGTAGAAGAAGCAAATATCTTGTTAAAATAAGCTTTTTCAAGCTCTAAAATGATATTAAAAGCAAAGTAATCCTTGAGTTGTAGCGTTTTCTCTGGTCAAACCTCAAAATTATGAGCAATCTCATGCTAGTTCAAGATATCCTACATGATCTCAGTCCTTTATATGACTCTCAGCTACTACCACACCAAGGTTTAGCTCAGAATCTGCTAATAACCACGAGGTATACGGCCATTTTGTGTTTACAAAAATAAATTAGCTGTAGATGCGATCTTGAATTGGGTCGACTCCAAAGTTTAATCAGTTGTAGATGCCAACCCAACGATTAGTTTCTGAAAATGTAATTAAAAATTGTTGGGTGATTCATGAGATGATTGGGTAACAATAGAGACAAATGAACAGAGGCAAAAACTTTCTCGCTCCACCTCCATCAGTGTCGGCTGATGAAAAGAGCAGACAGGCTGAACACATTCAGCTTCATCATCTCTCAACATTTTTTGTTTCTCTAAAAAAAACACTAAAATTTATTTTGGATGATTAAAAAAAAAGAAAAAATGGTACTTCGAATGTAAAAAAAACAGATAAAACCTTTTGCCATTTAACATGATTTCCAACAAATAGAGGTAAAAAAAGCAGGTTTTGTCAGACTTAAAAAATTAGAGGAACAAATCAACATGTTTCAAGACTGACACAATGTTGTTCTATCATTTATTTTATTACATCTTTAAAAAACACTTTTTGATCCCAGTAAGTTCAAACAAAGGCAAGCCTTTGTTTCTTTTTACCCTGAATGACTCAACTGTGTACGACAGAGTAGTAGGGCCACACAACACCATTATTCATTTTAATTACAAGAGTCAAGTTGTAATAAATCGAGAATAAAGTTGTAATATTATGGGAATCTTTGCACAAAATAGCAGTCTTACCACTGCATTAAATGAGGAACTTGGTTTTTAGTATCTGTTAAAAGAAATACTTCATCTTTTAGCACATAAGCATCAAATTATCAGCAGCAAGGCTTTGAAACGTTGTGCAAATGACTATATGATAAACTGAAGCTGAATTGTAATTGCATTGTCAGATTTAGTCGTCACAATTTGGTTGACAGCATTTTACACTAACAGCGGCCAAAACGTCATCATGGACTGCTTTATAAACCCAGACGTGCGTGGCCGTCCACAGCAGGTGTGAGAAAAATAAGGAGGAAACGAGTAAACTCTGTGGTAGTTGTGTGAGTTCCTGCTCGTAACAAATAAAATGAGGAAAAAGGAGAAAAATCAGACAAAGTAAACTGGTGCCCAGAGTGTCCAAACTGGTGATTTTTTATTTTTCAGTTTTAATCTTTGAACAACAGGTATCTGTTTCTCTTCAGCAGTAATAAAATGTTAAAATCTTTCAGAAAAAGCTTGAACCTGAAGAGAGTGAAAGAGAAAGACACTCGACGATTTTTATTTATTTATCCCTCCGTTCTCTAAAATGAAGCGTTGGTCGAGGCTATGAGGTAAACAAACTCCGCTCTCTAAGAATATTATTATTCTTACGAATAATGTGGGATAATTATAGCTCTATACAATACTCTGTGCTTTCACCTCCTTCCATCCACTGCTCCTCTCTGCTCCTCGCGCTGGCAGCAAACCAGAATTAATAAATGGAAAATTAAAAAAGCAGAGCTCCTGTCGGCGACGGCGACAGCAGCTCAGGAATCTGCCGCCCCGGCTGCTGCGGCGGTGGCTTCGCCCCGCTCATCCGGGGCCTGATTCATAATTAATGGAGGTTATAATTGCAAAGCAAGAGGCTGAGCAACAGTCAAAGAGATAGGAGGGGGGTGGTGGGGGGGGGGGGTTAGTGAGAAGAAAGCAATAATGTAGATTGAAACACACACGTATACCTGACATTTTACACTGCGTTCATTTAGCCATTCCTCTATTCCTCAAGTCATTAACATTTACACACACGTGCACACCAACACGTGCACACTCACACGTGGCTAATAAAATTAGCGTCCTCTGCTCGTCAGTGTGAAGGTCTCTCAAACATGAGGAGGAAGAGTCGGCCGACGTGAAAAGAGTTTAACTTTAAAAAACACTTTTCAACAAAAACAACCCCGTTTATTTCCCTGAATTAAAGACCGTCTGAGTGAAAAAAAATATATATTTCTATATTTCTAAATGGAATATATGGTAATAAAGCAAAGTTGAATAATAATATAAATTGTTGGTTCAGTGCGAAACATTTCGGGACATTAACTCTTTTATTAAAGCCATCAGCAGACCTCTAATCCACATCGACCGAATAACACCGACAGGGTTCTGAGTTTATTACCAGACATTAGCCGTTACCGTGGTTACAGACAATCTTCCCTGGTTCCACGGGCAGAAGAGGTCATGAAATAAATATTCTTTATATATCTGCACCGCAGGATGTGACCCCATTCCTATATAGAGACACTGAGAATGCAGAGAATTGAAACCTGGAATATGAGAGGATCTGTGGTCAAGAATTAGGTTTAAATTCAGATGAGTTTTACCTCTGATATGTTTTTAGATTGGCTTTCTGTTTGCTTTATAGATCAGATTTTAATTTGTTCGTCCATCCATCCTCTTCTGCTTATGCATGTTTTGGTCACAGAGGTAACAGACCCAGGAGGGAAACCTCTTCCAACGACAGTATGCAGGGCTGGTTAAAGGCATTTTGGGGGCCATAGGCAAATGGGATGTGTGCCCCCCCCCACACCCCCCCCAACTAAGTAGCTCAAATACTTGGTCCAGCGAACATTCTGCTCAAATGATGAAAGTCCTGTGAGTCTCTCTTGACTCATGATGGACCTCGTGTACATTCAGTTAGTGGGAGGGGCCTCTGAGGAGGATTTCGATGACAGTGTCGTTGCACTTTCCTGCATTGACTCTTGTAGAATATGCTCACACAGTTTGTTGCTGCATTGAAGACATAATCGCTCGTCGTTGTTAGGCAACTGCCTGGTTTGCGTGCCCTGGTGCAACAAGCTCAGGCTGGTAATATCCAGAACTCCTCAGTGACTTCCTGAAAGTCATTCCCAGGATTTGGTCTGAAATTATTTGTATAATCTGAGAAATATTTTCTAGTTAAGAACTGGCAGTTATCCATGTTTTTGTTTTCTGCCATTTGGATCGTCACGCCTTGCTTTTACACCTCAAGCCTCCACATGTATTTCTGTCTCCTTAATCAAAAAGGAAATTATCATGAAAGGCAGTCGTTTACCTACTTACCATTATTACGATTACCAAAGTCAAAGAGTCAACGAGTGAACCGTGTTAAAACAAGAACAGAGGAAGACTTGTTAATTATCCCCAGAGATGTTATTTGAAGAAAACCAACAAACACTTTTGGTGACATTTTTGAGGATAAAACACTTTCCTCAGACTTGCTCGGTTATCCAACAATATTCAACGAAAGAGAAACAACAATTCCTCCAGCTTTTCCTTCTGAGTGCTCAGCAGAATCCTGTGAATTATTGAGGTCAGAAGACTTTTCTGAGGGTCTAAATGAGACATATTTATTATTCATTATCAACCTTGAGAGAATGTAACGGAGGTGATGGAAGGATCGGGAACGTGAGCTCAAAGAGTCGAGAGCGACTTCAGGACACCGATTTCCATCTCGCTACAATCAACAAAACACGTTTTTACAGCCTTGTTTTGATGAGAAATCACAAGCAGAACAAGGAGTCAGAGGCAGGAAGACGTCTTCCTCAGGGAGCCGGTGAGGGAGGAAGAGTTCAAGAGCTTGATTTCAAGTCGAAGTAATCAGCAGGTACATAATTGGGTCAATCTTTACTCTTGAGTGCGTCAACTCTCACCGCAGATGAATGAACTCTGATTCCAAAGCACCTGGTTGATGTTCTCTGATTTTCAAAAAAAGAACCACTGTGGTTTAATTCCTTTCTTTATTATTTTATTTTGAGCTTTATTTCCACATAAATAAAAAAAAGTTGCTGCATTGCATACACTTCTCAGAAGCAGCTGGGGGCAGTCTTGAGGTAGAACACACATTTAGAGAAAATATAAACTCCTGTATTTGGCAGTAAATGAAACATAACATAAAATGACTCAATCTGGGAACAAAATATCCATTAAAATCTTATTTTTTGCTCTTCTTTGAATGTTTTGACTGCTTTTTTAGAAATCAAAAAAGGTTTAGTGGCAACATATTTGAAGATGTTTGTGGCAAACGGCAGTGTTTAAAAATATTTAAATCATAGAACTGCATCTATAAAATACTCTGTTTTAGTACTTTGTTGAATTTATTAAAGTACCAGGTTTTATATGTTTTTTCACTTAAAGCTGAAAGTTGCACCTCAGCTTTGTCAGCAATGTGCACACCCTCAAGCTTTCACCTAAAAAACATAAATATATTTATTAGAAACTTTACCAGAACATTTTCCTTCCTATACAACAGATACCAGCCCCTCGGATTGTGCCTCTTGTTGAACAAAGATAAGATGTCAGGATGTTTGTGACTCTCAGCTACAGGCTTTTGTTTTTATTGTTACAAGGTGCTGAAGCCTCTGACAGGGACAAAAAGCTAAGTGGAAGAAGACCTGTATGGAACATCTTGTCCAAATTTTTTTTTTTTGTCTGGAAATATTTTTTTGACACTGAATCAGTTAGGAGGCAGGCAGGCGTCTTATTATATTGGAGGTATTCTAAGCATAATTCACTGGAAAACTCCACAAACTGGAGATTTTCTTTACAAAAACATGTCAACATTGGTAAAAATGAGACATTTGTTTTCGCAAAACATATAAATTTGTGCATAAAGAGGCACAGAGCCACTGGATTGTTCCATCTGTCATGTTTTTCTCACTAAAAACAGGCTGAATTGTCACCAAGCACTGGGTCATGTTTAAACCAAGTCAACTACTTACCTCTGCAGGGTTGGATTATCACTTTGACCCAACATGTTCAATAAGATCTACAAGTGTAAAAAAAACAACCTAAAGTCTGCCTTATTGGATAATTACAGCTTAGGTTGGTTATTTTTATGGTCTTACTTTTCCTTATTAGATTCTAAAGTCCAGTCAGGTCTGATTAATGGTGGAACATGGCTCATCTCTAACCAAACCATTGGGTCAGACTTTTAGAACCAATATTTGACAAAGCTATAACCCAATAACAGTTTTAGCATGTCCTTGGAAAATCTTTGACAGCTTTTTTACTATGTACTCCAGTTTATAGACAATATTTCAAGAAGCTGCAGTACTGCTTGGTTTTATTGTAAATACTGATAGTCTCTGAGCTAAATTAGAAATGTGCCAACTTATTTAAAAATAAAGTTGAGTAGGTCCTCTGAACAAGTTCCTCTTTATTTAAATGTTCTTCTCTATCAAGGATATGAACATCTTTATCCCTGAAAGAGTGACTGCTGGCCTGTAAATGAGTGTAAACTGCAGAGTCCTGGCCTCATGATGTTGCTTTTCTGTGTTGGGCCATTCTATTGAACAGCAGCTGATTTGTTTTCCTGATGTGTCACTGGTCATAGTTCTCCTGGCACTTATTAGCATACCCAACATTACTCTGTGCCAGGGGACCGGATCTTTGGGGTGAACCAGCCTTAATTAACCAGCCGTAATGTGTTTGAAAGTCACTGGGACATCATGTTTAGAGAATAAACATCTCAGTTTCCATAAACGGTATGACTATTGGTCTGGGTTTGGTGTCTTCCTTTTCACCTGATGGCTGAAGTCCTGTTTGGGTTTCTTGTTTGCTTTGAAGAAAGCCCAGTTTGGATAACAATATTACTCCAGGGCCTGCAACTCCTCAGACTGAAGAAGTCTCTTGGAGAAGGGACAAAACGTCTCAACAAAGAAGAACCTGTCCAAAGGACCTACTCAGCTTCTTTTAATAATTTTCTACCTGGGTTATTAAGGTGCATCAGGGCCAACTTATATGTAAAATTATTTGAAATATCATGCTATTATAGCTCTATTGTGTTTTCACTTCACTTTTGCTTCAAAGTGTTCCAACTCAAACCATTTATGGTAGTTTTTCCACCTATTTCTCACCTTCCTTTTTCTAAGCGTGCTGTACAAAAGTGAAAACTGTTCTCGTGAAACATGATGACCACCACCCGGATGCAGCAACAGATTCAAATTAAATAGAATCAATGAGTTTTACCTTGAGGATTTTTCATAATTGAGTTATTAGCATGATTTAATGAGTAGTTTCAGTCCCACTCCAAACACAAAAGAGACAAGCTCATTGAGATGTAGAAGGTGGATTGAACTCACTTTAAAAATGTTTGTATTCACAGCTCGGCAGAATCGACCCTGAACATGTTTTAGTTAAATTTTCCAACAGGAGACGTGACTTGCTGCATGAACCTAAGAGCCTTGCAATATGAAAACCCTCCTCCAACTTTTCTGTTTCATGTTTTTAAATCATGTTTGGCTCAACTGTTGACTCACATACAAGTAAATGATTGATGTTGGGCCAGAGTGGCTGTTGCGTGCATCCAGCGGGGGAATGTCCGAACATTCGTTTACTGTCGAGAACTGAACAAAGCTGAACATGAAACCCTGCACCATCTTTTCCCCCCAGTGACCAGCAGAGAGTGAACGAGCTGGTGGAGGATGTGACACTCCTTTGTATTCTCTGACAAGTGTCGGGGCAGTTATCTTCCTTTCCCTTCCCCATAGATCCCTCCCACCCTCGGGGACACCTGAGGCAATCAGGAGGTGTTGATTGGTGTCTCTTGCACTTGGTTGATCTGTCTTTTCGATTCTTGTCAACTCAGATCCTCTGCTTTTGTTTTTCCAACTCTCCTACTCTGAGTACCACCCCTCATCAACGTGCATTCCCTTTGCAATCACTCTCACTGATAACTCACTCCAACTCTCTTCTCACCACATCTGTGTGGACTCTTAATGTCTTGAACTGCTTAAAAAACTCTGAGCAACACTGACTTATGTAACAGAATACAAGAAATTTCACAAGTGTCCTGATTATCGTTCAGACTGTTTATTGGCAAGAATTTGGTGATATCGATACAGTATCAGGAAATGAAATGTTGCAATAGTTCAGGGAATCGATATTTTCTTACACCTCTAGTTATCGTCCACAGCCTGAATCATTAATGTGATTAACTTCATCTGAGTTAATTTGATTAAACCAAATTTAACAATATCTAGTGGCTCAATATTTGTAGTGATTATCTTTGGTCAAGCTATGAAAATACCAAAACAAAACCAACACTCAATGTGGCACAACTAATTAATCCATTGATCAATTGATTATATAAAATATGTTAGAAAAAAATAAAGTAACATTCCTCAAAAAAATGCATATAAACCAATTGGAAACAAACATTTTAAACCAAGATCTTGCGCAAACTATTAGCCCTCACAATATGTTTTGGGGTAACGCTCAGCTACTGTCACACCAAACTTTAGCTCAATATCTATAAAACTGACTGAGTAATAGCAGATTTTGTGTGTTATGAGGTGACAAGTACTTGTGGTGGCCACAAAAAAGTTAAATCGGTTGACAAAAACGCACCTGCAATTACATGATCACCCATCTTTCAATGCTGCAAAGCGATATTTACTTTCAAAATAAAACATTCTTGCTGTGGATTTAGTATATACCGTTATCCACAAAGTCGTTTTGGGATTTTTTTTTTTTTTTTAGCTTCAGGTAAACACAAGACCTAAAACAGGCGGCGCACAAAAGCAGCAATCAGAAGCCTTTTAACATGATTGCAGTGAGGTGAAGTCACAAGGGCTCTCAATCTGACAAGCACTACATCAGGACACGGAGACCAGAGACATGACCCGAACACAGCAGATAAAAGAGACACGCCGCCGCTTGGTGCTGGTTCAAAAGCTCTTTCGGTCATTATTGATCTAGTGAGAACTGAATTGTGTGTACAGGTACTGCATGTGTAATAAAACGTATAATTAGGAAAATTATTTAATATACTCTTTGAAAGTCACTTGATTGGAGCTAATTGGATTATATTTGACTTGAAAACTGTTAATAATGTCCACACAAACTGATAATGTAAAACAGTTATGATTGGAAAAACCTAACAAGTGCTTTAATGAAATGAACTTATGAAATTTACTCAAAGTGGTTAAAAGCAACAAAATGAGCAGCCATATGCAAACAGTAATTTATGTCATGGCAAACATGGCATCCAATGCTATAAGTGTGCAAAAAAAATTGAAAAATGGAAAGATAACAAGAACGATAACACCTTCAATAAAGGTTGCAGACACCAATTAGTTTGATAACAATCTTATTGTGATGTATAACTCTCTCCGCTCCACTCGTTCTCTGCTCGGACGACACGGCGACGCAGCATTTTGATTTTTATCGCACTAACAAATTAGGTATTTAAGAAAAAGAGGGGGATTAAATTAGAGGTACGGCCATTTGGTAGCATCGAAGCTGTTCTTTTGATGTCAAGGGTTCACAGTAAGAAAAACAAATTTAATCTTTTGCAAAGATCATAACTGCTGGTGGGAACGTGTGGACTCTACACAAAAAACTTATTTCTTTAGGCAGAGCAAACCATCTACTATGGTCAAAATTCCATATTTAGTAGGAAAAAAAAGGAGATTTTTGTTTTGATTTCAAAAACTTTTGGTCAAGACTTGTTCATTCATTTGAGGTTCAGGGTTGTAGGAAGCTGGTGCCTGTCTTCAATGGTCATTGAAGATGGCATACAACCTTCAGCAAGATTTTGAAAAGCTTATCCATGAATTTAACTTGAGTGGAATTGATTATTGTAACGATGTATTCACAGGTCTGTCTAAAACCTCAGAGAGCTGCAGCTGATCCAGAACTCTGCTGCTTGTGTCCTTGCTAAAACTAAAAAAGTAGAGCACATCAACCCAGTTTTACTGGCTTCTTGTATAGCAGAAAACAGACACTAAAATACTTCTGTTAGTTTATAAATCACTGAATGACCAAAATACATTAAAGATTTGTTGTTGATGTCCAGACCACTCAGGTCTTCTGGTTCACATGTATTCTGCATTAGGGGTGTAAAATACTGATACACTGAAATATCACAACTTTTTTATTTCCTGGTATTGTATTGATTCTCAAAAGCAGCATTGATGTTTAACTTGTTTTAATGAATGAATGGCATCAACATAAACTTTCACGCCAGTGGTTCAATTTTGTTGTATTTTAGCCTCCGACCACTAGATGGCAGCAGTCAGTCGGTCATCTGTCTCCTCTTCTCCCGAGGAGCCTGGGGGTATAACGCTACCTCAAATTTTAGTTTAAGTTAAAATTAAAAAAATTTTGATATAATATATTTGACATATTGTTTGCAGTATGACAATATATCGTGATATCATGACCCCTGTGTCGTGTATCGTATCACCAAATTCTTGCCAAAACACAACTGTACTCCATATCTCCAGAATCAAAACCAAACATAAAGAGGCAGCATTCAGAAAAAAAAACTCATAGAAAACTGAAAGAATGTAGAAACCTTGAGTTATTTTGAATCAAGGTTAAAAACCATAATTTAAAATATTAAGTGAAACATCATTAATTTCAGTCTGTGGTGTCAACTTGTCTTTACTTTGCTTTATTATATCACTGTAATTTACTTCTTTTTTATGTTCTTATTATATAAAGCACTTTGAACTGTATTGTTACTGAAATATGCTGCATAGATAAACTCGCTTTCACAAGTTGTGATTCCACTACAGGACCATGTAAAGAACCTACAGACGAGTTAGAGTTGCCAAACATGCATGTTTTTGGTTTGTGGGAAGCAGCCGAAGTAATTAAAGTACAAGCATGACAAAGTCTCAGTTGTAAAGACCTCACATTGACCATAAAATGTTAATTATGTAATGATACAAAACATTTCTAACAAAAAGTCAAGACTTTATGAATTAGACTTAAAGGATACAGTTATGAAGTACTTTACTGTTGGCTGCATTCAGAGCTGAGTGAGAAAGACTCAACAGGGAATATACTCTGGGGTTATTTTGCAGAGTGAATTGAATTAAGCTCAACAGCGTCTCTGTTCCATATAAAAGCATCTTCTTTATTAGACTTAATTATGTGTGGGCTGACGGAGACTGTGGCTCAATTTACAAAGACTTCGTTCTACCTAACATTAATTGTTAGATCTTCCAGACGGCATTAGTGAAAATGAACATGTACAGGTAAATCTATAGAGAATCCATTTTAGATGGAATTTAATCTGAAAAAAAAAAAAAAGGGTCAGGTTTGGACGAGCTGGATGCAGAGACAGATAGATGATGGATAAAAGAGAAAATGACAAGAAGAGAGCTAAAGATTAATGAACAGACAGACTGCATGTAATGTAAGAAAATGAAGATGAATGATTCGTGTGTTTGGAATAAATGAATCTTTTTATTTGGAAAAAAAGTACAAAAACAGAAAGAAATGTAGAAAAAAATGTAAAGATGGATGAGAGATGGAAGAAGGGTGATGGTGATGGGGTGTGTGGCACGAGAGGAGACAGAAAGAGACAGATGAACTGTTAAGGACGGAGACAGAAGGACAGCTTTTAGGACATATGCATGGCAATGAGGGGAGACAGGAAGAGGCTGTGATGGATGGGAGGGCCAACGCGGGGTTACAAGGGCGGAAGAGGAGTTGACAACGACCGGACTCCAGCACGGGATGGAGGGAGAGAAAGAGGGTGTGATCGCAGAGAGATCAGGAAGTGTAGAAAAGCTGCCTCTGAGACAGGCAAAAATGGAAGTGGGGGGGTGAGAGGCGAAGAGAGGAAGGTGTATTCACATAGACAAGCTGTCATAACAGGAGCTGACTGCTCAGCTTGACGGTCTGAACCAACCTGACCCACACATCCCAGGATGCAGGGGGCACGGGAATCAAGAGGAGAGTGGGGGAGGAGAGGAAAATAGGGACGATGTAAAAATGGAAATGGAGGAGAGGAGGTAAACAGTGAAAGGATGGAAGGGACACTTTATCCAGCATTTAGTCCGACACCTTCGTTTTTTCAGGTTCAAACTGATGGGTGAGAGTAAAGTTCCAATTTATTATTCCAACCATAAATAAGAGATTTAATTATGTCTGGTGTCCAGAATGAGTGGAAAAAGACAACAAATAAACAAAAATAATAATGGAATATAGTCCAAACAAAGTAATTAGGTATAATTTTATTGTATTTAGTGATGAGGAGGGAAGCAGGGGCGGAGCCAGACATTTCTGCATAAGGTGGCACAGGGGGGCCAAGGTGGCTTCAGGGGGGAACATACAAATAAATAAAACTACTCAGGATTTAAAAATTTAACATGGTCTCAACAGCTGCCTTCAAATGGCTACAATTCATATGTTTTAAGAAATGAGTTGAAATTGTGATTGTATCTAAGAATGATTAAAAAAACATGCTGAATGTTCGTCTAAACGAAGATAGCCAAAAAATGCTAATGCTAATTTCACAAAGGGCTATAGGATAGCCATTTTAAACACACATAGCTGAAAATTACATACTAGTAGCCAAGAAACAATCTTTTACAAAATCTGATTTCAAACACAAAATCCAAGATGGCTGCCAAAGCTGATTTAAAGTGGCTACAACTCAGCTAATTTTAGAAATACTGAGCTGAATTTTTTTTGTATCCCTATCTTGAAATGCCATGCAAGCCCCACCCCACTTGTCAGTCATTTAGGGGTGACACCTGGGGTGGCCAGTCAGGTGCGACCACCCCTCTTGCTCCATCCTTGATCACAAGTATTATGTTAGCATGAGGCTCTTTCATAAAATAGTTCTTTTAAAATGGCTGCACAGACCATTCTGTCTTTCTGTTTCCTCTGGTCGTTCATAAACCAAAAATGGAGGCGGCGACACATCAGAGGTGGGCTGGCTTCAACCCCCTCATCGCCTCGGTCCATTCAGAAATCCCACCGAGGTTTGAGGAGTGTAACGGTTGTCTAACTTTGATTTTTAAGTATTTTTTACAAACATTATTGTTCTGTCTGGTTTGATGTTGTGTTAATGTTTGTAGCAATAAAGTATAAAACAGTGGGCTGAGCTCACCTTCAGTCTTTGTGCCAACTAAAGACACTGATGGATGCAAATCAAGCAAGAAAAAAAACAGGTTTTATCCCAATCGCACATCAGAATATATTCAGTTCAATAAAACACTTTGACTCATGGGAAAAGAACACGTTTTAAAGGTGCTTTGCAAATGTTAAAATTACACAGTGTTTCCTATCCAATCACTCACAAACACAAAAACATGAAGCTGCTGTTCAAAACCTGCTATTAAGGTTCCGTGTCTTGTAAAAAGGACTTTATGTAAAGAGGCCAGCGAATCAAACCTGCTATTAGTGGACAACACACTCAACTCTGAGGCACAGCCCTTCTACACAAAAATACTTTATTTGCTTCCAACATTTCTTTTAGAAATAAATGACAACTGTGTTGTTGCCATTCAGTTGAACGGAAAAAGTAAACTTTTTTAAATGTTTTTTTAGAGCTTAAAGTAACCAACGTAATCAATTCTGTTAATTCAAAAAGATAACAATAATGGAATAATTTAAGTAAAAGTGGAACATGAAGTGTTTTTTTATAGATATTTCAGCTTCAATGTAGCTCAAGAGGATTGATTACATCTTATTTTTTGATTAAAAGTAATGGCTGAAGTAGCTATTCAACAGGCCAAGATGAAATGACAAAATTACACCGTTCTTCTGCAGACAAACTGCAAAAATAATTTTATTTATGTCACACTATGAAACAAAAATGAACAGAAAGGGATGTAGGCTTTTAAGTTAGAAAGGATGAAAAGAGGAAGAAGATGAAAAGACGATCGCCCGCTGCCATTTGTTCCAAAAAGTTGGACTTAAATCCTCTTATGTTGAGAAATGTCAAAGTTATTCATATATGTTTTAGTCAAATTTAGAAAATATTCTGAATAATTTTGTGTGATATAATCTGTTAATATTCAGTCCGTGTTAAATATTGTTCTCAGCTACTACCACACCAAACTGCAGCTCAATATCTGTAAAATGGATTAAAATAAAGCTGTTTTTGTGTTCATTACAGTGACATGCATATGCTTCAAAATAAGTCAAAGAAAACATCTTTATATTTAAGAAACCTCATATAATAAATGGGATTTTACCCATTTTGTTACATTACTGACATATTTCCTTTGAACTTTGCTCTGCCAGAGTAAAACAGGAAGTGACATCAAAGGGGAAGTCTTTCAAAACGGTCTTCGTTTAT
This sequence comes from Cynodonichthys magdalenae, assembly GCA_031762555.1. Classification (NCBI taxonomy): domain Eukaryota; kingdom Metazoa; phylum Chordata; class Actinopteri; order Cyprinodontiformes; family Rivulidae; genus Cynodonichthys; species Cynodonichthys magdalenae. Next base: position 16,710,416 of record JARVJO010000001.1, read on the forward strand.
TGAAATATTATTTGAACTCTGACTCTTCTTCATCTCTCTGATAGATACTTAGAATAATCTAAAAAAAACATCAGATTCTCCTCTACAGTCTGTGTTGTTAGCTGTTGTAGCAATGGTCTGTTTACATGCAGGCATTCCCCTTTGACATCACTTCCTGTTACTTCACACGTGAATATCTCAACAACCGTTCTAAATGCCGTGATTTTTATTTTGCAATATGTTATCAATGTTATCTTTTCAAAAATGCTTTCATGTTTATTACAAAAAATTGAGGTCACAGGCACTTTAAAGTGCTGTCATGGCTTGAAATCAAATGGAACACAAACGCTAACCTGCTGATGAACCTCCAATGATTACGTTTAGAGTTTTATTCAAGTTGGAGATAGAAGGGTTGTTTGGGGCAGACAAAAACCTGAAATATACAGATTTACTAGCCCAGATCTCTGCAGGGGACAGAGAAGAAACCCTAACATTGTTGTCCAATAGACGTCACCTCAGCCAGAAAACAAGCTATTAGAGAAAGTTGTCTAATAGACGTGTTTGACTCGTGACTCCATGTTGAAGAGTTGTTTCCTGCATCCTGGAGATGTAAAGAGCCAAAAAGGGGCGGGGGACGACTCAGAGACCCTCCTGCTGAGAAATCTGCTCAAGAGTCAAGATTTTCTTTTAGAATGTATGAGAATTTATGCATCCACGCTGGGCTTGCACAGTATATGAATAATATTGGAGTAGAGGCTCCGTGGAGTGTTTCACTTCAGCTCAGCTCGTATCATGCATTAACCATGGGATCTGTAATGCATTTCTAAACTCTGTCGGTTACACTGCTGGTGTAAGGAGGCAAAACGTACCCAATATGACACCTAAATGTTTTACGCCGTGTTTGTTTTGAAGGTGCACTATAGCTGATATAAAGAGAAGATGAAGCAGTTTGGGGATTAATTCAGGCGGTGATATGTTTGTCTCCACTTGGCTGTCAATAACACCTTCCTACCGCTCTAACTGTGGCAGTAATTTGAGGATCTGCTGACATCTACAAATCTGAACGCCAGCCAAAAAGTGAGGAAGGGGGAAGAGAGAGAAAAAACACAAAAACACCAACAAAAACAAATCCCTTCATCTTATTCCCATATCAGGCTGCACTCAATTTACCACACTCATATCCAGAATGGTGGGGGTAGAATAACGCTGCCAAGTTGTCAGATCCGTTGCCAATTCCAATTTACATTTTCCACCACTCTCATCTGCTCGAAGCCCCGTTAGAGAAGCCAGCTCGTTTTCTGCAAAGTCACCCAGACGTTTTTTGTGTTTACGTTCGCGAGGCAACTCCCTCCGTTTGATCCGATTCTGTAAGATTCCATCGAGCGAGCGGCCTCGGTACTTTGTTCATACAAGATGATCTTTCGGTTTGAATTTCAGCTCATGGTCTCAAAAAAAGGATGTTTTATTCGTTTAATTTCTTCTATCAAAGGAACTGAAAACGATTTTTTTCTATAATCTTTTCTTTATAGTCTGACAAATCACTGAGCGTTTGTTTCGTTCTCATTAAAATACAGCAGGAGAACATTTAGGGTCGCAAAGCAGGTCAGATGAGGTGGATCGGGGGGAAAAAGTAAGGAGGGGAAAGAAGAAAGGACAACTTTGTAAGCACAATTAAACAGGAACAGTATGTATTTTGTGACCAGAATTATTCTTTCATGACAACACCAGCAATTTATTCTCTCTTACTGTAATAAATACAAAGAGACTTTTTGCTTAAGGCAATTTGTGGTTCTGCTAAAATGATCAAAGAGGGATAATGAACAAAAGTTCATTGTGCAACTTTTAAAAAACAGTGGTTGTTGCAAATAAGGAGCTAAAACTCCCAAAAAACAAAACCAAAAAGCAAGTCTACTGAAGTCCCATAAGGGTTGTTCTGTATTCTGAGAAAATCTGAACTTCATGACTTTAGTGTCGTTTTGCTTTTTCCGCAGCCTTTTGTTAGAATGTAGTTTAACAGCAACAGAGAATTTATGAGTTTGCTTATTTTGTGGCACAGAGCAGAGACTTCATGCATGACTGACCAGATGAGCTGCTACAGCGTAGAACTCCTGGATAAAAACTCTCTCTGATGGAACTTTTTTGGCTTTTGGGATCATGTAAAGTTGGTGGAAATTCAGCTTTAGCGTTACCACAATCCATCAAAACTAACACGAGGTTAGCAGATACCAAAGTTTAACGTTTGGAGCTCCACACTCTACAGTTTTAAATTGAAAAAGCTCCTCGAATGGAAAGAGAAACTCAGTTCTGCTGTTACTCCACATCAAAACTCCTTGTTTTTCTTGTTTTATGATACAGGTGTTGTTTAAATGATGATTCTTAATGAAAAAAAAAAAAGCTAATTCATTTTTTTTTTATCTAGAGGGTCTCAAACTGAGGTCCGTACACTGTAGCTTGGGGGTCCGCAAAATGAATTACAATAAAGGATTAATTATGTCATCATTTTAAAAAGTGTATTTATACATGGGGAAATATACGCCAGTAAAAAAAATCATATTTCTCAAAAAAAATACAATTATTCCCAAGACATTTAAAGATTAAAATGACAGTAAGTTAGTTTTAATCAGCACAAGGTTTTTGAGGAAGTTCTTGGCAATTTCTCCCCTCTAAGGGGTCCCTAGACCCCTAATTTTTGAGAAGTTCTGGTTTAATCCAGTTATACAGTAGAAGAGAGTTTTCAACAATATCATCTTAGTTGTTTTTTATAAAGGGCTAACCTTAAATTAGACATATCAAGCTTTTAAATCCTTCCTTTTCACATTTAAATCATTCAGTTGGGGTCTTTATAAAGTGAAACTTCAATATTTTGGTCTGAATGCCCCTTTTTCACCCCTGTTCTGAGGTGTGTCTCAAAGCAGCTGGTTTTGTTACTGTTCCTTTAAGACGCTCGAGTTGAGTTGGAATATTACAAATCTAAAGTGTCATGATTACAAGTGATTTTGTCAGTGACCCAGAAAAAGAGAAACTGCTCGGAGCCAGAATGTCTACCTTTGTTACGAAAACTTGCTCATCTGTGAGATCATTTTGTTAGCGTAATCTTGTGTTCTGCATGTTCCGGAAACATAAGTAAGAAATTTGAGTGTGTTGCTGCTGCCTCTCAGTGAGAGATCCAGATCTCCAGAACGTCTGAACCAAACTACAAATTCTCTCCAGCTGGTGATCCTTGAGTTTTATGTTTTAACTCGCAATATTTAATGTCAAGCCAGCCGAGGGAAAACATTTAGTTTATCTTTTTTAAATGTTCAAGAAGCTGATAAACCAGTTTCTGTTGGTTTCTTATGTTAATAAACTTCGAGCTTTATTTTTCAGGGTTGTAGAAGCTCATTTATCTCTACTACAGCATCTTTTCTGTCACTAAATGTGAAAAGCTACAAAGACATGTTTAACATTAACGCTGGAACAAGAGCTAGTCAGCATGCATAGAACAAATATATTCTACTTCAGAAGGTTTTATCTGTTTCCTTGTGCTTTAAAACAAGATGTTCAGTTGGTTTTGAAGAGTTTGTAAGTTCGGGCAGAGCTGTCAGAAAGGACGTGGACACCTGTAGTCCTCAACATGAATTAAGAAGGGTTGGGTATAACTATAATGTTGAAACTCTAAAATGAGATTCACCCTAAATGTTTGACAAATTAGTTCCCGAGTTCCCTCAGAGGAACGATGGTGTGTTTTTGTGCCGGATGGTGAGGATCGTACATCATGCAGTCTCGTTGAGGGTTAGACCCCAGGGTGCTGTAGTACTTATGGTTAAGACAGCCATGTACATGAATGGTCTCATGGCTGCGGGCTGGAATATATTACAGGGAACTTTCATCTGCGTCTCGGTGGACAGCTGCGTATCACCAGGCGTGCAGGGATACACTCACACAACCACAGTTTGGATTTTTCTCTCCCTTAATTCACATTAGCTCCATTAAAGTAAAAGACACTGATTCACTTTGGGCTATTGGTTCTCTTTCATGCAGTAACTGTTGAAGTGCATCAAGCCAACCATTGGTGTTATATAATAACTTCTGCAAATTACCCACCAGGCTTTCAGTCTTTTATTCAACATAGCAAAAAAAAAGTCATCTGGATTTCATGAATATAGATAGACAACTGTTCATAGCTGCAAAAGTTAATGTTTTCCTAATCATTTGTAAACTATAATTAAACCATATGTATATATTACAAATCAATTACATCATTACAGAGTCCTCGTTGGGAGTAGAAGTCAGCTTTGTGGGCTTTAGGAGAGCGGCCATGTTGTCTTTTTTGGTGCCAGAGTTTATGCAAATCTGAGGCTTTAAAGTTCTGCCCACCTGAGGTGGGACCAAGTCATTGTTTTACAAGTCTCAAATAAGTGTCAGGAATGGCTTGGATGCAGAACTGACTGACACAAGGCTCAAAAGAAGGTTTGCAAAAGATTTAATAAACAAAAACACTAGCGTGGCAGCAACAGTATATTACAAAGGTTCCAGGACTTGGCATGAGACGAAGACAAACAACTAACAAACCTCTGACACAGTGACTAAAGACAGCGAACAGAATATAAAGGGAAACTAATGAGCAAAGACAAGAAACACCTGGGAAAGGAGCATGAGGAACAGGTGAGAGTGGGCGGGGCTAAACAGGGTAAACAGCGAAGGACAAGACAGAAAACCAGAATAAAACCAAAAAAAACATTAACACAGACACAGACCATGACAATAAGTCTCAAGTCTTTATCCTCAAGTTCTGAGTCAAGCAAAGACAAAGTCAGAATCAAGCCTCAAATTAAGACAGGCAACTGTCAATTCAAGTCCCAAGTCATTGGTGTAAAAGTCCAAGTCAAATCTCCTGTCTCTGAACATTTTTTCAAGTCAAGTCTAAAGTCATAATATCAATGACTCAAGTCTGACTTGAGTCTAAGTCACGTGACTCAAGTCCCCACCTCTGCAGTCTACTTTCCTGTGCCTATCATGGTGTCTCATGACCTTTTTATTTGATCTGCAATAGATAATTTAGCTAAAAACATGAATATTTGAACACCCAACAGCAAAGGTAAGAATTATGAGAACTACTAAGAGTCTAAACCTGAACATTGTCTGAGGACCGGCGTTCAAAGAAGGTTTCATTTTTTTTTTGTTCCAGTTGAAGGTTGAGGCACAAAAGGTAAGGAAAACAAGTAAGGAGATTTGTGTTTGGTAGATTATGTCTTTGTTGTAACCATGGTACTTGACAAAAACTCTTATTCCGTTGAAAACCCTGTTAATTTCACTTTTAAATGGTAAATTTGTAAGGAACATGCATTTGTGGGATGAGCAGAGCTGAGTATATGGGTTGTGCACATGAAAACTTTACCAATTCTTCTCTGCTAAACGGCCTATTTTGCTGTTATTGATCCAGGAGGTGCCAATCATATGATTTATTACCACGAAGCATTGTTACAACAAAGAAATAATCCACCAAAAACTAATTTCCTTACTTCTTGCTCTAAGTTTAGTGCCACTCATAAAACAGCAGTTTCCAAATAATCAGCTGGCTGTTGAAACACTTTGTAGCTTCACAATTTTAACCCAGAGGACAAAGCTGTCCAAAAATTGTGTTCAAGTCTAACACAAGATCCGTTTTTATAAAGAAAGTCTTGTTTGCACATTACAAACATTCAAAACAAGACAAGTAAAGGCTCTATGCGAGTTTATAGAAAGCTGTAGAGGAATGTGTGTCGAGTACTGTGATTCTACGGAAACATTTCATTTTGTTTAGCAAATGAAGACCTTTAATGCTCTTTTTTTTAACAGACTGTTACAAACTACAACCACAGCAAACTCAAGCAGCGATTAGTCCGTGTGCTTTGAGGTGTTACGTTCAACAAGTGTGCGGAGAAGAACGCGTCACGGAGAAAAAAAAGAAAAAACGAGGGGCATTCTGACACGGCAGCTCGAGCTTGTTGTGGAGCCACTTTAGACGCACCATCTGCTCCGCTCCGCAGCTGAACAGATTGCAGGGCTTTCCAAAGGAAAATATTAACTACTTTCCGAGCGTGTCTACGCCTGTGCGCCCACACGCATCCATCCACGAGACAGCAGTGTTTGAGGAACAAATAAACGCTCATTATCATCAGCTGTCTTTGTTTCAGTCCAGCCGTGTGCGTGTCAGGCCTGCAGAAAGCACAGGCGGAGGAAGACAGACAGCCGTATGCAGCTTTCCCTTGAGGTTAGCCACCGCGGCTCATTTAGACCTGATGATTGGCAGAGGGTTAGTACCTCTGGATGGGCTGATTAATTTGTTAATTAGCTCCAGGAGTTCCTAATGAGATGCCTATACCTCTTCATCCTTCATCAGAAAAGGCGAGCTGAAGCACCACAGGTGGATCCACATTACATCCACCTACCTTTTCCATATTCATAGACCAGCCCAGAAACTGATGCTTATACAGAAATACTTCAATGTGTTTAGCAGAAGTGTGGTGCTCCTACACACACACACACACACACACACACACACGGCAGTCGCCTGAGAGAAACGTGTAAGGCTGTCAATTAAAGCGGCAGGTGCTTTAACGAGCTTAGAGTGTAGGTGTACGTTTGCCGAGGTTAACGTGAGATTTGCAGCTCGTCGATTTAAAGCCGAGCTCAAAGGAAATCAGCAGGACCTCGTTTGCATACGCTCACAATTTTCAGCCTGGAAAAAAAAAGGGAGAAAATTAAATAACATGCAACCTGTGTAAAGTGTCGAAATAATCAGGGTTGATGAAGTTTATACCTTTAGTTTAGGTAATTTGTCGACAATAAAGATGAAGAAATAGAGCCTTAGTGGAGATCAGGACAGTTTTTCCTCTTTCAATAGAACAATATCTTCTGAACAAATGATTATGAACCACATGTTTTACCTGCAAGGCACAATTTTGGTTCCCTAATCGAAGATAAAACATCCCCTAAACTAGACAGTCTACAAAGAAACCCTCCAACATCATTCAAATGTGAACAATCACATCAAATCAGGGGTTAGGTTGGATTTGGTCAAAGCAAACTAAGAACATTTTAAAATTTTGACTTTTTAATCTACATTAAAAGGAGATCATCCTGATACCACGAGCAGTTCCAGAGTTACAGTTTGGTTTGTCTTGATAACCAGGAACTCCTGGAAAATTAGTCTGAATCCTATTATAAGATGTTTCTATTGAGGGTTTCTTGACGTCATTTCAAAGAAAAAACATCAAACCATGGATATTAGGTATTGAACAAAGGTTTGCTAGTGTGCAGGGAAAGTAGCAAAATTAGGGCTTTTTGCTCAAAATCATCACATTACTGCAGAACTGTTTTGTGAAATAGGTTACACAACACGTGACGGTGTGAAGTTAGAGACCCTGCGAACAAAGATAAAAGAAGACCTCCCACAAGGCTTGCTTAATTGCTTTTACTGAGAGCTTCTTACATTGAATTTTGTAACTGAAATAAACAGGAAAAAAAACCTAATACATGTCAATTTTACACACTTAGCTTTGCTTAACTTAGCTGAAACACGTGTGCTCTACGTTAGCGCCACATTTTACTTGCCAAAACAATTATAACACGTTTAAATTCTCTCTAAAAACAAAACTTACAAAGACAAATATCTCACGCGAGCGGAGCTAGACATTTTTTGCAAGAGGTGGCACAGGGGTGGTCAAGGTGTTTTTATGGGGGCTCTGGATTTGAAAATCCAAGCTAATTTCAAATGGCTCTAATTCAGCTGTTTTAAGAAATATTGAGCTGGATCTTTGTGTGTAATCAGAAAAAAATGTTGATTGCCTGTCCCAGCCAAGCTAATGCTAATTTATACAAAGGGCTATATTGTAGCAACTTTTAAACATACATAGGCTAATAAGTAGCCAAGAAACAATCTTTAACAGAATCTGACTTCAAACACAAAATCCAAGATGGCTGCTGAAGCTAATTTTAATGGCTACAACTTAGCCATTTTAAGAAATATTGAGTTGAAATTTGGCATGGTGGCTAAGAGCAAACCCCCATTACATTCTGAAAGCTAACCTAGCTAGCAAAAAAGTGGGGTGGCATCTGGGGTGGCCAATCTCTGGCTCCGCCCCCGAGGGCACATATTGCTTACATATGAGCTCTTTTATTTTTCTGTTTTGACACACTTGTTTTATTAGAGTAAATATGTCAAACTGTGTTCTCTGGTGTTAGCCGTCACTCGCTCACGTGCTGCACGTAATAAAACATAAAGATCAAGATGTGTTGCTCTGATCAGAATTCCAAAACACCAATTTCTAGCATGAATTTAACCTGAGCATGAACTTCTTACTGTTTTTTTTTTTTTTTTAGAAAAAGGCATCAGAACCAGCTTCACACCACGGATGGGTCTGGGAATCTACAGCTTTCAGCTCTGAATTGATAAAGTGTTTTTGAAGGGAAGCTGAATATGTTCAGTGTCAAAGTGTCAAAAGAAGAGGTCCAGTTGGCTTTGATTCAATTTATTAGGATTTCAGAGTCCTGGTTGACTGAGAATCTAAAGCAGCACATTTGAAGCTTACAGACAACAAATGTTCCTTCAAATCCATGTGAGCCGTTTTATTTTTAAAACCTAGTCTCTGCAGAGGTGCAAAAGCCAATACTATTTATTTAATTTTAGTATTTATGTGTGTAGATATGTGTTTGGGAATAGTAAGGTCTCAGTGTCTAAGAATGCAGGTGGAGAAGAAGGGGGTCCTGGCAGTGAAGTGACCTGACTGAGGGAGGGGGGGAGGCAGGAGCTGCTTTGGTTCTGGACCTGGGCGGAGGTCCAGGAGCAGCAGGCGGAGGAGAGCAGGTGTAGCCTGGCTCACAGCATCTGCTGCTGGGCCAGTGAGTTACTACAATCGGCCCGTGTTTGGCACATATGTGTGCACGGAGAAGAGTAAAGTCCACGGATGAGTGATCTTATCTCTTCTCTCGCTGCTCTCCCAGGGCTCCCTGCCTCCTTTTGAGTCATCCAGCTCTCTCTCTCCTGCAGTCCTCTGCTGTCTCATTTTATTAGCGGTGTGTGTTGTGCCACCGTCAGAAGTCCTATCACCTCTCTCATTTACCTCCTGTCAATCACGGCTGCCTGGGCCGACCGTGCCCTCGACACAAAGCGCTTCCGTCCTTGACCTCATCCTCTCTAAAATGCAAATGACTCGCATTCTTATTCAGATCGCCGGCAGGAAACGGCCTCCAAAAACGAGCAACGAAACGCGGCGCTCGCTCCTCTGGCCCCAGGTGCTGCGGTGGGTGGGTTTGATGGGTTAATGTAGCAGTAATGGTGGGGTAAAAGAGTGGAACAGTCAGGGTTAGCAGAGATCCAGGAGAGAGGAGGGTTGATGGCGTCCAGCTGCGTCCCGATCCAAACACCGCGGAAGACGGAGCTCTCCCCTGGACGAGCCGGTGTTTGGATGCAGCAGCAGAGCGTGCTGGCAGAAGGGATGATAGGTCAGCGTCAGCATTTTGCCCCAGGGATATTCTGCTTGTTGTGATGAAGTAATTATCTAGACAAATTCACTTCAAATTAACTTTGAAATATTGTGAAAAGTGTCACAACTGCTGGTTGGAGGTGCTGGATTTAGGGCTGCCCTGGGATTCTCCTGTCATGCCAGAGATTATACAGCCTGACAAACCGCCAGATGTTTGTTTTAACTGGTCAACCAATGGATTTTCCTTCCTTCTCAGTGTCATTAGTGAAATTTAAGGCTTAATGCTTCATGAGCCGTGTTTCTATCCAATTGTAACGCAAATTTTGAGCGAACTTATAAGATGTTGCAAAAAAGAAATGCAAATCAGACATGTTTCCAACTACTGGCTTGGAGTGAATCAACCAGGCGAAGTAAAGTGTAATTACGTCACACGTTGACGTTAGGTATTCTTGGTCACACATCAAATTTGGCATAAATATTAATTTGAAGTATGTCTTTTTGTTTTATTGGTGGTAAATGCATTTATTGTTATCTGTAGCCTTCTGCATGGTGTTTATTATTGTTAATAAAAAAAACTGTACACCATTTTATAGATGTGGTCAGGTTGTAAGATGGTCCATAGCCATATTTGTAATAATAAGTAGTCAAAATGATCTGTTGTCGGGGAATATGATCCACATCCAAAATCACTGTAAACCACATGAATATATTTAGCGCTACATCAATTAGAGCTACAAAATACAATCTTGTGTTTTCATTCTTCTCTATATTATAACTCATTTTCATGTATCTGTGATCATTGTTGCACATTTACACAAGTAAAACAGCACAGCGATCTCCACCACCCATTTTCACCGTCATTCAATTCACACACCGGTACCGGATGCCCCCAAACTGGACCCTGATGCTTTGTGCTAAGCAAAGATGTTGGTATCCGTGAATTAGTCTACGGTATAAATAAATTATCTAATATCTTTACCCATTTTTTCCTCGTCTTTCAAGGTCGTTGATGCATACATACAACAAGTTCATCACAGAGACAAATGGGACAAACCTACAGATAATTTAGAATGACCAAACTGTATGAGAGAAAACCCACACATGCACGGAGTGAACATGCACCCAGACGGGTCCCAGGCGGGGATTTATCTACAACTTTCTCCCTGAGAGGCGACAGCTCCACCAACTGTGACGCCCTAATTAAATTATGTTTAATCTCAGTTTTAAGACTCGAGTGGATTCTCTGGTCGCATACATGTTATATTTAGTGGGATGGTAACAGCAACGTGAATCTGACTGAAAAGAAAATGTCAAACAACTCTTTACAGACTGAATAGCTATTATTTTGTTATCAAAGGTTAAACAACTAAATCTTTATCTTAAGTTCTAAAGCAGCTTTGAAAGTTAAATCATCTGTTGACGGCTTTTACTGTCGTATCATCCGCAGAATTCTTAGAAAATATCACTTTTTATCACTTCCTCTGAATAAATTCTAAATGAGGTTTAAATGGTTAATGGGTGACATTGCACATTTAACACATTATACGAAAAGTACAGTAATGGAAGCTTTAAAAGGCGATATGTAAAGAGATTCTAGGAAACAGAAAATAAAATGTTGGAAGAGACATTAAGACTTTTGTGTTCTGTTTTTTTTTTTTTTATTTCTTTCTCCTTACAAAGAGCCAAAAGGTGACAGCAGTAATTTCGAAGTGCTTTTTCAAGGATTACTGAGAATTGTTTGAGGAAAAACTATGCAATTCTTTTCAAAATACATCAAAATCTTTATTTATTTTCTTTCTAACAAAGCAAAGGCTTCCTCTGTGAGTAAACCAAGAAACACCCACCTTATAGAGCTGGAGGAAATAAATGCACAGCTCTGTTGACTTATGCCAAATGGTAATAATTACCTCTTTATATTGGCTGCATGCTAATAGTTAAAACATCACACAGCCGACTTCAGCTTATCTTAGCTAGTGTATACACTCGCCGACAGTCCGTCTTTATGACTGCCAGTCTTTACGCATCGAGATGTTACTTTAGCTCCCAAAACAACGCCGCTGTCCCCCGTGGGAGAAGTGAGTCTCCCCGTTAGCCCCGTAGCGCCTCGCCATGATTCAAACGCCTGTCATCCCCGCTGTAATGATGATCCATCCGCAGCTATTACCAGCCCATGGTTTCTCACTTACAAAGCTGATTGTTTGACATGTGAAACATACATCAGCATAATCTGCCCCATTACTCAGTTTTTATAAGGGAGCCCAAAGCAAATCATGTGCGAAGAAGGACTAAAGCAAGAGACGTGAAAAAAAAAAAAAACACAAATAATTATGGATAAAGTGGCAGGATTTAAATTGAATTGTGCAGCAATTTTATAACGTTTGCTGGCAGAAACAATATAATATTTACAAGTGTTTTTTTTGCTTTGTTTAGGAATGTGTTGTTTTGCTCTTCACGTGGCAAAGTCTTTCATATGTCTCAGAGTTATTCTTGGTTGTAATCGTTCACACCACAGAGACACCTGTGTGATGCAAATTCTGCCATCTGCACCATTTTTCCAGGGTCCTACACGTCGACGACTTGTCTTGTGATGAAACTCCCACACAAAAGGTGCCACCTAAGACAGGACAGATGAAGGGGACCACGACTAGGATCAGACGACAAAAAGAAAACAACAAGGATGTTGGTTTTTTGGGGGAAACTCAGCAAAGAGATTTGCTGTTTTTACACGTCAATAATGAAGAACTCCATCTTCTGCCCCTTTTCCATAGTCAGGTCGCAGAGGCTACAAGTTCAAAAGAGAAACAGATACATTCCTTCCCTTAGCAACACTTTCCAGGTCATCCTGGGGACACCCCAAGGCTTTCCAAGGCCAGGGAGGATACATAATCCCTCCAGTGAGTCCTGGGTTTTCATTGAGGCCTCCTACCAGTGGGACGTGCCCAAAACACGTCTAAAGGGAGGAATCCGAATTAGATGAACCACCTCAACTGACTCCTTTTCATGGGGAGGAGCAGCAGTCCTACTCTGAGCTCCTCCCATCTCTAAGGATGAGCCTAACCCTGTAGTCAACAGATGGAGTCACAATAATTCCAGCACTTATTTAAACTAGTTTAAATAAATGCAGAGCCTCAGGAGAGTTCTCACTGTATCTCTTAAATCGGGTCTGGAACCTCCTGGAACTACATGATACCAACCAGTGACCATCTTTCACGTTCAAATCCCTCGACAACCTTTGAGAACAAGTGTCTTTAAAACGCCCACGGCTCGCTCTACAGGGATCGAACGTTAGGAGTCAAAAGGTTAAAACCCTGTTTCCATTTCCTTCTCGCATTCAAGACACGTGGTTCCTGCTGGGATTAATTTTTCTAGTAGGATTAAGGTTTAACACTGATAGCAGTGTTTCATGTTCCAGAGGGGTTAATCTATAGGAGGACAGGGGAGGAGAGAACGTGAGAAAATAGAGGGAGGAAGGCTGAGAACGAGGAGGTACAACCAGGGAGGGAGCGTTTAGAAGACGCAGAGGAGGAAACGACGTCCGGGGACCGATTATAAAATTGTGCGAGGATTCTGAAAACTGTGAGTGTGTCGACGTGAGCACTTCACCTGCTCATGGGAATGTTTGTCAGGCCTGGTGTGTGTGTGATGGAGGCTTGCTGACGCGTTAATCCCCTCTCAGAATACCGTCCTCTTCCTCAAAGTCACACTCTACACCAGCAAACACACACACATACTTAAGGCACCGCAGTCCTCCTTTTACCCCCTCTCACAAAGAGTCAATAGGACTTTGCTCATCAATTCTGTCGAGGGTTGCTATGGAGACAGAGAGCAGAGCGAGTGTGCGTGTGTTTGTCGGAGGTGTTCGAGCCGGTGTGTGTCTTAATATCTTCTCTGGTCCTGTCAGGTCACGTTTCATACTGATTTCCTCTTGCACGCAAGACCCCCCGCTGAAGCCTTGAGCAGACGTTTTTTCACATCCACGCTCCCCTGAATACCAAAAAGAACAGCTATGAGAGTGTGTGGCAGAGTCATTGCTGGGATTCCTGCAGAAAAAAAAATAAAAATCAAGCTCAGAGCATTCAGGAGCTGGACCCTGGCAGCGTTGCAGAATATTTCTGCAGCAATTGTTCTGTAGATGACTGGCTGCCTCCAGTGCACGCTCACAAGCGGCTCTGCAGGTTTTATTTTTAGCACCACAAGCAAATGGAGCCCCCCCCCCCCCTCCTCCCCCCCATCCCTCTCTTGCTCTCTGCCCTCACTCTCGTCTCATCTCTCAAAATCTCTCATTCTATATTGTGTGTATCTTGTGCGTGATCACACACAGCTCGTGTTTTACGTCGCTCTGAGTGCTGCAGCGCAGAGAAAAAAAAAAAACAGCTCTTGGCTCCAACCCAAGCTGCCCCCCCCCCTTTTCTCCCTCTCTCTCTCTCTCT
>JARVJO010000001.1:16732684-16757213 GCA_031762555.1 Cynodonichthys magdalenae
ACCGCAGCTGTGGATGTGTGTACTGTGGGTGATCACTCACCGCGCACGCCGAGGCGGGAGGTCATGGTCACCACGATCACGTGGCCGTAGGCGGCGAGGACGCTGGCGTCGAACATGTTCCCCGTGCCTTCCATGTAGGAGCCGCCGTGGATAAACAGCATGACGGGTTTCTTCCTGCGGTCACGGATGTCTACACACACACACACACACACACACACACACACACACACACACACACGAGAAAGTAAGAAATCTAAAGCAGGGTAAAAAGTCAATAAATGTGTTTACATCTCTCATATTCTGTTTGATCAAACTCAGTGTTCAGCTATAATATATTGAATAAACAGTAAATTGTTCAGCTGCATGAAAACAAAGACACCGTGTGAGGAGATAAAAACATCCCTCCCTGCAGATGATAGATTTAGAAAAGAAGCTTTATGCAATTTAGACTTCAATCAAGGAGAAAAACAATGTGTTTCCTGGTGATTAAAGTAATAACACCTGCAGAAAATCATTTGATATGAGTTCTAACATGAACAGAAATACTTTTACTGCTTTTCTTTCACAATAAAAGTGATGCAGTTCTGATCACAAAGCACGAGGAACTTCACAGTAAATCGATTGTTCCTGCACTGGATTAGGGTTTTAAATGTGAGCCAAACACTGAGACAAGAATTTGATACGACTGCAGAAACTATAGCGAGTCTAACCTAAAACAAAGAGGTGTTCATAATCTGCAGTCTGGGGTTAAAATTAAGAAAAAAAAACAGCAAAAAAGACTCAAATGTCTGAACTTCTTTCTGGAGAAAAGTATTCTGCGTGGAATCAGCAGATAATAAAAAAGCCACTGGCACTTAAGACATCAATTCAGGAATAAATTTCCCTAATTTCAGCACTTTATTTTGCACATTAGAGCTCGGGGCTCCCATAAATACAAAGTGCAAACTGCTGCTGGCTGCGCGGACAACCGGGACAAACTATTTCTGGGTCGGATCTCCCGTGAGGAATCGTAGGAAAACAGAAGGTTTTATTAATGTTATCAGTTCTGGACCGGCACAAATCATCAGTTGTTGCCTTGAGCTAAAACGTCTACAGATAACATAAATGTCTCATAGAAATGTCAGGTTCCATCAGGGAGGAGAAGTTAAGCTTTAGGGAGAGTTCTTAGAATGTTTACTTTAGTTTTTACCTAATCTTTGTAGAATTTTTATTAATACTTTCTTTATTTGCTTCTAAAGCATTCAAACTGATTATTTTTATTCTTTTTCGGCACATATACAGTATGTCTCCGCGATTTTTTTGCTATTTGTGCAATTTATATATCAAAATATTCAGCTCGTTCAGGACATTCCTGCAATGACTTTTGGTACTACAGTAATTTATACTTTTTGAGATATTTAGCTTTTTCTGCCATGTTTTCCTCATTGAAAATGAATGAAACTGTCATCTTAAATCTTCTATTTTGCTGATTTTAGTATTTATGCTTTTTAGATACTCCTCTGGTCTTCCCTGCTTTTCTTTTACTTATTTTTCTTTTTTGTGCTCCTTTAGCTATTCTCTGCTCATTTCAGCTGTTTTTGCATTTTTTAGCGACTTTTTTTAGCTAATTTGAGCTTTCGTTTTAGTTAAAAAGCTATAGAATAAAATAAATTCATTTAGGTGATAACATCAGCTTTTTACTGCTTAATTCAGCAAACGTGCTGATTCTGTTTCCTTCTGCTAATTTCAGCTACATTTTTAGCTATATTAGGCTACTTTCAGCTAAAATATTTCTGTATTAAGCATTTACACTGCATTTTGAAATGTAAATTCTCTAGTTCTTCATTCTTTTTAGAAACACAAAAACTGAGAAAGTTTTAAATGAGCTGTTATTTTTGTACGTTCCTTCCATGGAGTTAGACTTTCATTGAATGGTTTAAAAAGGTTCTGATCTGCTGTTTTAACTTGTTTTCACTCCATTATATGATCACGGCTGTTTAGGTTAACTTTAAATCATAGAAAATTAAAAATATAATAAAAAAAAGCTCTTAAACTGAAGAGATGAAGTAATGTTAGAGCAACACAAACCAGACAATTTAAACCAATGAATGGATCTTTCAACACTTTGCTGCACATTCTGTCTATTTCTTTTTCCCAAGCTATAAAAACACCAAAGATAGCACAGTTTGATGCACAAAACAGCATTTCAACACCAACAAGGTGATTCCCAAAGATCTTTAAGCTAAAACCTTTGATAATAAAGTTTATGACAAACTGCAGGATGGTGCATCTCTCAGGATGACTTTCAGGTTCTGATCGTCTGCTGGATGTAGTTTGTTGTTGTTTTCAGACCTGAAACAGAATTACTTTGTCCACTTCTCCGATCCTTCCAACACGGAGGAAGCTTCAGAGAGAATTTAATGTTAATGATTAGTATTTTTAACAGTTGTCAGCTCCTGCAGCTCTGTGCTCACATGCAGGACCGTCTCCAGCGGGCCCTCGTTGGCCTTTGAACCGTCCTCCCAGCTGACTGCGGGACTCTCCTTCCTGCCAGGAGCCGACGGCAGCATATGGCACGCAGGACTTGGGACCGTGGCTCAGTGTCGGTCCCTGTTGGCTCCAGTGTGTGTGTGTGTGTGTGTGTGTGTGTGTGTGTGTGTGTGTGCAGGCCCGGGGTTATGTGAGAGCAGCAGAGCAGATCAGCCACATAAATAACTATTACAGCATCTGTTACGGAACGGAGGAGCGTTTGACTCGCTTTGAAAGCCTTCCTTTGTGAACCTGAATATGCTAAACACCTGCTGAAATATGTATTAAATGCTTCAAAGTGATGATCCAGCGAGGCATCATCCAGACATACATGTATCGTCAGCTGTGACAGCAGAACCGGTGTACGAGTGCGGCAGCAACACTCACTCCAAGGGTAGGCAGCTGCAAAAAGGAAAGAGTCGCTATGGCAACTGCTTCACTGAGACTTGCTTCTTCTCCCTCCCTCTCTCTCTTACGAACAAGGTCTCATTGACTGTTGCCATGGCAACATATTGCTTTAGCGCATCTCCAGCCCTCTGATGCCCTTTGCCACGTTCCTACCTCGGTCTCGTTTCATTAGCGGCAAACGAGCTCTCGCGCACACACCTGCTGCACGCGGGCGCGCCTCCGAATCGTGCAACAGGAGGCGAAGACTGACGGCCGCCGGCATCCGAGGAGACGGGATGCAGATGCACCCGCGTGGCCTCCCACAAACACACAGGATGCAGGCTGTCGTTGACCTGCGGACTCCGTGTCCGTGGATCACTTACGGGGCCAAGCTCCGGCTGTGGTGCGGTGACAGAGTGGAGCGAGACCCTCCAGGGCTACAAGCTCTCCCCCCACCTCCCTTTTTCTCAGACTCTACGTCCCTCCAGCTCTCTCCCTGCCTCTGGCGTTGTCATGTTTCTACCTGAACCAAAGTTTAGCGTGTGATGCCTGCAGAAAGGAAAGATTTAAGTTTGCATTTTTTTTTATCCTCATGAGAGACGACATCGTTTTAAAGCTGAATCAAACATTCACACCTTCAGCTCTTACATTTTTTTATCAACTCAACTGAGAGAACTTCTTCTTGTTTTTCCCAAAATATCACCACAGTCTAACATGAAAATAACGTCCTGGTCCGAAGAGGCCATAACAAAAACAGCACAGCATTTCTACAAATACGTCAAACAATCTGATTCAGTAAATTAGGAGCTGACAGTTTGTAAACAGAAATAAACAAATAAACTAAGAGATTTGTAAGATTTTGACCTTCATTTCAGGTCATAATTACAGTCCTTGACAATTCTTTATAGTTTGCCATCTTTTGAGCAACAACAAAGGGAGTCCTTTTAATTTCTGGTAAACGGAATAACGGAATTTAACAAACAAAATGGAATCCAGTATAAAACGTGAAATCTCAAGGGATTCGCTCATTAAGGCAAGAAGGTAAAAAATTCTGAGGTATTTTGTCCGCTGTCGCCCCACTGTACCTGCCGTTACCTGCTCAAATAAGCAAGTAAGTAAATAAGTAAATAAATAAGTAAATCAATCAATAAATAAATAGGTCTTTTAGATAAAACCACTGTCAGAGAAAAAAACAGGCTCAGCTTAAAACAGAAGCAAAAATGAGTTCAGATCCTATTTAATATGCATAAATTGTTACTGTTTGTAGGTTTTATGTTTCTTTATGACATATTAGTGCTTTAAAAATAAACCATAAGCTGTGCTTAAACTCGATGCATTATTTCCTAGTATCGATGCAATCAATTATCATTTAAAATGATATTAAATCAAAAGATGTCGTCAGGCTAACTTGCCGAGCACAGATCAACGTTGCTGGAACGTAGGAAAAAAAATCGATATATCGATGTAATAGATGAATCATTACACCCCTATATTTTTATGTTGTTAAAAAAAGCTTTATTTCACAAAAGTATAACTTTTATAATATGAGATTCTAAGTTTTGCTCATAAATAATATTTTTGTTCTTTAAAAAAAGACGTGAATAAGTGGAAATATGTTGCAAAAGCATTTAATGTTCTGCTGAACCACAGCTATTTATTGTGGCTATTCATTTATTAAATTATTTTCCAGTTACTTTTTTATATTAATGCACTTTCAGAAAAAAAATGTGGAATTCAGTAAAAAAAACTAAATTCAGAAAAATAAAAACAGAAAAAAAGAAATATGTGAAAAATAAAGCAGATTTCTTAACGCCTTGAAAAAAGAAAGAAATTGATACTGGAGTTATATTTAGATTTTAACACCATTTACTTCAAATAAATATATATTCAGTTGGAGGCTGACAATTATAAGCAGAGGAGGAACTTAAAAATAAATCCCTCGAATATCCAAACCTAACTGACAGCGTTCCGTAAACAAAAACAAAAACAAGATGGCAGCGAGCAGCTGAGGGCTGGGGCCCCGAGGAGCTCAGCACGGCTGTTGATCCTTTCAAGCAGAACCGAGACAATGAGACGATTAGGCCTGAACTTGTGTTGAGCGTTCCAGTTTGCTGCACCACCCAGCGTCGCCCTCCGAGGCGCCGCCCTCTGATCTCCCAACGAGACCGGGGGTTTCCTCCCAGTTAATAACGGGGCGATTAGCCACGCGGCTCAAACGGCGGGATTTGGGTGGGATTCTCCTGAAGTTATGGACATGAATGCTTCATTTTAGCAGAACTAGATGGATAAAATGCACAGATATTTTATTGTTTAAATTGCTGAAGTATGAAACGCTTTTCTCCAATTTACACCTCGAGTTACAAAAAACTACAACTTCTACTTCAAGAGTTTGCAGAGATTTTCCTAAATGTTGGAGCAGCATCAGGTTTTCCTTACAGAACACCGTAATTAAAAAGATATTAAATCAAACTGATGTGAAGAGACAAGAAAAGAGCAAGAGGTTTTTCACCAATCAGCACTTCCATCCTTTCAAGCTCGTCCTGCCGCCTTTTTGCACCATTTCTATTTTCATTAGTATCTATATGCAACTGAGGGAGGCAGAGATAAACGCTGACCTTTCACGTGTGGTATCCAAACTGTAATAACGGGGGAAAATAGCTCCCAGCAAATGAGAAACTGTCATCTGCGTGTAAATACACACAGGCTCTTTGTATGAGTGGTCCAATTAACAGAAAGGTTACGGAGCAGTGAGAATATTGCAGCAGCGTAATGAAGGAAATATGTTGGAGATTATTTCCAGCCTGAAATTCTAACAAAAAGAACCTCCGATCTGTACGACCGAATGCATCGATTTAAACCCATAGATGTGCAGAGATGTTCTGGTAGTGGCTTAGAAAAAATTAAATACATTGACGATGATTATAAAATAACTACAAACATTTAGAAATCAAAAATTATTAAGAGTTAAAAATAAAGGATTCCCTGTGTGAACAAAAGACCAGCAGGGTTAGTTTTGGAGAAAGGATTGTTGGTCACAAAGTTCTGAATTGAATACAAATACCGTTTTTTTTTACGTTGTTCTAGTTTTAGTGTTTTTAGAGTAGGGCGTTACCAGACTAACCCACTTACGAAGCACAAGAAATGTACGTAATTGTGACTAGAGCTACTGATCACCATCCACCTGCTCTATCCAAGCCTGCTCAGTTTATGCTTCTTGTGTTTTCCTCTGGCTTTGTAAAATAATTGTGGTCAGCCCTGCCACGGCTTACGAAACTCAGCACAAAAATGCACTGATGTGAAAATTTCAGCCGATAGATATTCGATATTACTCTTGGTGTTATGGTCGACAATCGATATTTACTGATAATAAACACACACAAATTGTTTATATACATATACACACAAACACACTTGTGTCTTTTTCGATACTGTAAAAAAACAACCAGACCTCTGACATGGCTCTACTTGTCAACATCACTATCATGATCAAACAGATCCCACTCGACCAACCATTTCCCCTCCCAAAACAGAAACACAAAGCTAAAATGTGGGAAATCAATATTGGATGTTAATATTGGCCCAGTTTTACTTATCAGACCGATACTGATATACTAAAAAATGACCAATATTGGCTGATACCGATGTAATGCTGATATATCGTGCATCCCTAGAAACTTGTGTTTAGTAGATTATTTCTTTGTTGTTACAATGCTTCTTGATAATAAATCTTATACCCTTGGAAAGCCTGTTAATTTCCCTTTTAAATGGTGCCACATTTGTAAGGAACATGCTTTTGTAGGATTAGCAGAGCTGAGTATGTGAGTTGTGCAGATGAAAACTTGGTCAAATCTTTAGCATTTTTGCTGTTATGATGGAGACTTGTTTGGAGTTACTGGTCCCCTCATGTGCTGCCAATCCTATCAAGAACCATTGTTACAACAAATAAACAATATTTAATTACTTTTTAAGGTAATGAATCTTTCCTGCATAGTAACACTTTAAAAGGGGATGCTTGTGTCTTCCTCTTGGCCGTGTTGCCCCTGCATCTCCAACACAAATAAGTGGAGGAAAATGAAAGGAGGGATTGACTTTTGATTCTGTTTGATGTAATATTAAAATATTTGACTCTTCTTTCCAGTCCTACTGTCTCATTCGCCCATTCTCACACCCAGATTTAGAGATTGAGGACTACATGGGGTTTAGTGTCTTGCCCAAAGACACTAAAAAGTGTCGGGGAGGGAGGGTGCCAACGAACCACCAACCTTCACTTTGGCAGACGTCCACTCTTCCCGAGTCAGATTCACTGTTTGTGTACGCCGAGCCGCTTAGATGAAAAAGATGTAAATATTTTTCTTACTTAAGTTCAAAACGAAGCCACAAGAGTCCATGAAAATGCATATTCAGAAGTGAAAAAAAAAAAAACTCAAAAGCATTTCATCTATACATAAAACATGTTTCTGGTGCCCCAGATCTGGTTTCCAATAGAATCTGAAAACTTTCAACAGAAAATAAACCCATTTTTCTTTGCTTTTATAAAATCTTAGTATCTGTATTGATCATCTTCCTGTCTCTGAGGTGACGAGTGTGTTGGTGTGTGCGCGTCGATAGCAGGTCAGCTGATGTGACAGGAGGCTGCAGGAGGCGCAGACAGGCGTGTAGAGATGAATGGGATGTGATGAGATGCACACCAGCAGAGCTGACCACCAACAGAGGCTCAGGATTATTCATTAGAGTTCGTTGGATCGAGCCAAAGGCCAAACTGATACTGTGTGCACGTTTCCACAATCTGCTGCTACCGTGTGTGCAGCAGCTCTGCATGAGAACAAGCGCCTTCATCCCTTGTTTTTGTAATTAAGTAAGCCCATTTACACTTAGAGGAAATCCCTGTAATCTCCAAAAAGTGGCGAAGACTCCGCTCGTTTAAGAATCCGCCTCGAGGATGTTGAACAACTGTAACATCTGAAGTGAATTTGTGCCAAGAAATTGAAAAAGAAGTTGTTCAAACAATATCGCAGAGACAAATCAACAGCACCAAAGTGAAATTTACATTTTAATTGTCTTGGTTTTTCTTTTCATTTTCGTTTGGCAAACTTCCTTCCATCCGTTTTCTGAACCATTTAATTCGTATCAGAGGAGCTTGTTTCTGTTACCAGCAGAGTAAACCCTGAACCAGCCCCTCAGAGATAAACAAAGATACACTTATTGTCAATATTAGAGCCAAAAAAATGACCTCATATGCAGGGATTTGAATGTTCAAACTTCATGTTAAAGGGGTGTTAGCATCATTCCCTCATCAAAAATGTACCCAGTGTTGCTTTGACTCATTCGTGAATGTTTGAGAAATCCTTGAACCTCCTGTAGCCATGTGCAGCTGCCTAAATGCTTGCTGGTACAAAGCTCCGCCTATTTCCCACCCTACTCAGCGGTTTCCTGAGTTGCCATTTTCCAAAACATACATGAAATATCTGCTGCATTTTTTGCCCAACAAAATACAACGCATTGTTCTGAAGACGCGCTGAAGTGGGAGTGTCAGAAACGGTGGCAGGTTTCTAAAGAGACAGAGAACAATTTCAAGTTGTTTAGCTATGATGCAGAGTCAAATTTAGTTTTGATCTGTACCGCATTTTCATAACTGTAGGTAACAGAATTGAACTATGAGCCTGGAAAATACATAATGTCCCCCTTTAAAGACCTTCTGACTCAGAATGCAGGACCTTCTTGTCTTATTTGAAAATGCAAACAGCAACAACAAAACTTGTAGCCCTTCCAGCAGGAATTTCATCATATTTCTGCTCTTGTCTTAAAGCAAGAAAGTCCCATGCTTAGAGACAATTGAGACAGAGGGGGTAGGTCCTCCGAGGGGAGGGGGTGGGCACCTTAAATGGAAAAGCACCTTTAAGCAACAACTCATGGTGTCACTACAGTGTTAAAAAGAAAACTGTTGTTTATGACAGTCATGCTAATTAACTAGACATTAGCTTCATTAGCTCAATGAACTATTTTCAACAGGTAAGATATTGATTGTTCATAACTTTTCCAGAGAACCCCATTTTAAAATATGAACTATCTTTTTAAGATTAAAACTGTATTTTGTTTCTTTATTTGTTTCAAGGATAACACCTTGAGATGTAACATCTCATTTTCAGGGGGGTCCTTATAGTATATAAAATAACTAACAAAAGTATAAATTATAAAAAGTAAATTCTAAATACAAAACTTGTAAACACAGAAACACACACTCAAATAAATTTATACTCACCCGCACTCAATGCTTCCCCTGCACCTAACCAGCTAGTATATAATACAAATCAATAAATATGTAAAATAAAATACATATAAACTCATAGTAACTGTATTTTACATACACTCAGCAAGACACCAAATGTGTATGTATCCATTACTCACCATTAAAATGATATTTTTGGACATTTAGATGCTTTTTTTATGCTTTTAACCTCCAAATTCTCAGTTTCAACAGCATCAGATTTGACTTCATGTTTTACATTGTTTCTGTAAAGAAATATAAGTTTATTAAGAGAAGCTTCTCTACCCAGGAAGAGATTTAAGTTGTGTTTACACCACCTCGAGGAACAGTATTTGATGTGTTCAGTGACAGGAATAGTGTCAGGAAAAAAGTTGGAGACACAAACAAAACAAAAACACACAGTTCTCTCTGCCGATCTGAGCCCATAAATCTGGAGCTGTGGGAACCGAACGTGGAGTTTTGGATGAGGCTTTCTGCTCACCTGTTTGTTTTCTGCCTGCGACAGCGAGCAAATACCCACCTCACAGCTCAATACGCTTCTGAAGATCAGACCAACACTGCAGCCAAAAAAATTTAAACTAGGCAAATAAATTCTGCTCCGAGATATTCCCAGCATTTATGGTTTATGCTGCGTGTAACAACTGTCAGGCAGAAAATGTCAGGGAGCATGAGTTATACCTTCAAAAGCAACTAAAAGTAAAAACCTGCGATGTGTTGTGCAACTGTTGCCCTTATTAGTTTGCATTCTGAGATGAAACCTTCCTGCATTCACATGTTCCTCCCCAAATCAAAGAGCGCTGCCTCCTCTCTCCCTCGGCAGATTAAGTGTGGGCGAGGAACAAAGGAGCAGAGTGAGCAAGATAAAAAAGATGAGTCGGGCAGCTGGGAATAAGAGTAGCCGCCCCGGCCTGCCTCACAACAACAAGGTCTTATTAGACTCAATAACGGCTCCAGAAACACAAGAAACCCTCTAACTTTCCTCTCCCTGGTTATTTGTGGCTCTTCCTCCTTCCTGTTTTCAATCTTCACCTCTCACTCTCACCTTCAGCCTGATCCATCTCACTCTCCTCCTCTTCGCGCTCGTTTCAGAGCAGAAACTTCTCCTCATGGTTTATTTTCTGTTTGTTTTCTTCATTCTACAGTATTCATACGTCCAAACCTTCAGGAGATAAGTTTCATATTTGTAATTTTAATACTTAAAAAAACATTTACAAATATGCTCACCGAAGATTCCAGCTTCTAGCTACAATTTAATGAAAATAAACTTTGGTATAGTCTTTTTTTTTTACTTTTAGGTAACATTGTTTTTCTCTTTAGCTTTTTGCAAGTCATGCTTTTTCAGCTACCATTCTGGTACCTTTAGTTTACTTCCCTTTGCTACCTGTAGTCATTGTGTCTTTAAGTTTTGTTTCTCTTTTACACTAAATATTTCCTACTTTAGATTCTTTTAGGTAGCATTTTTTTAGGTTTCATCTTCCTTCGCTACTTATAGCTAGCATTGTGAGCTTTAATATTTAACTAGCCTTCTACTTTCAGCTTCTAGCTACTATTTAGCTACAATAAGATTTTCTCTAGCCTTTACTTTTTATTTCTAGTTATTAGCCACTTTGGAAGGTTTTCTGTGGCATTGCGCCTCTCTTTAGCTTTTAGGTAGTCTTTTGCTTTTTATCTTTTTTCTACCATGCTGGTATTTTTAGCTTTTAGCTTACTTTTGCTACCTATAGCCAGCATTGTGCCTTTAGTATTTAGCCAGCCTTCTGCTACCTTTGGCTTCTAACTATTGTTTAGTTTTGTTTTCATTTTAAAACGTTTTTTACTGCTTTTGATTTTTTTAGGTAGCATTGAGTCTCTCTTTAGCTTTTAGCCAAGTTTTGGCTTTTTAAGCTTTTAGCTGCTACTTTTAGCTTTTGGCTTTCCTTTGTTACCGTTAGCTAGCATTGTGAGTTTTATTGTTCAACTAGCCTTCTGCTACTTTCAGCTTCTAGCTACCATTTAGCTACAATCAACTTTGCTCTAGCCTTTTGCTACTTTTTAAAACAAGTTATTTGATACTTTTGAGGCTTTTAGCTCATCTTTTGCTATTTTTAACACAGTTTTCTGTGTCTTAACATTTAGCTCTCACTATAATTTATTACCTGTGTCCTGTTTTCTGCTCTGAATTTTTAATGTAAAATCTCTTTTTTTCATTTCTGTATTTATCTTATTTGTTGTTTGTTTTTAAGATTCTCCCTGGTTGAATCTGTTTATATTCTTGGTCTTTGCAGTCGTTTCTTCATTTGTCTTCTCTTCTCTTTTTGGTTTCTGTAGCTCCTCTTCCTGTAATTGATACATATCTCCCTTTGTGGTCCAAACAGCGTTCTGAATTAGGACAATGTTTTTGTTTTGTTTTGTTCTCCTCACTATTAGGAAGCGGATCAATTCTACAAATTGAACAAACAGTGAAGCAACGAAACAGAAAACGCTGCAGCCAGAAAGACGAGAGAGAAAAAGTCCATTGTCCTACTTTCATTCCCACTGCTGCCCTCGCTGCAGAGCTTTTCTTCTGCATTTTCCACCTCCTTTTTCTTCTGGCCTTGAGCCTTTTGAACTGAAGCTGACCTCTCTTCTCCTCTTCCTCGTTTTCAGTTATTTTATTTTACTTCTACGTTTTTTTATGCTTGACTGGCAACAGAGAGGACAGGATTTATAAAACTGTAAAAACACAGATTAAAAACAAATGTTGGCTCAAATGGACACATTTGTTTTTTTTTTTAAATCATCTAAAGCAAATGTTTTTTTATGCCTCAAAAGGGGAAAAAAAGCTCATTGTTGAACATTTGCAGTTTTTAATTTGACCTAAAACTAAACTGTTCCAAATGCTTGAATCCATGGAAGGTCATTTTTAGACTGAAGCTGACTTTGACCAGTTTTTGAGTTGGTCAATATTCAATTAGGAAACTACAAAAACATGATTTTATTTCACCAAAACTTCAACCAGAACTGTTTTCTGACCAGGTACCATCATGAGCTTCACTGCTTTCACCTGCTGCTTTGTTGGAACTTTAAATAAACCTCATTTACTTTAATACTGTGAAAGAAAAGTTAAAGTGCACCAATAATTATGAGGTGGTTCTAACTGGATTAAACTGGATTTCATGCAGTTGTGTTTTTGTTTATGGCTCTCAGATGACTTTTTCTGAAACGGTGCTTTATAAACAGTTTGGAATCTCATAAAAAGCAGTGGTTTAATATTTGTAATTACAAAAAAAACTGTCAAGTGTTTTAGCAGGAAGCTCAGCAGGAACGACCATCATGGGACGGCTCCTAATTAAACCTC
This sequence comes from Cynodonichthys magdalenae, assembly GCA_031762555.1. Taxonomy (NCBI): domain Eukaryota; kingdom Metazoa; phylum Chordata; class Actinopteri; order Cyprinodontiformes; family Rivulidae; genus Cynodonichthys; species Cynodonichthys magdalenae. The sequence goes on from JARVJO010000001.1 coordinate 16,745,161, forward strand.
TTTATATTAATGCAAACACATTTCCAGGTTTCATATCTGCAGATACTGTGTTTCTGCCATCTATAAATAAAATGTAATCAACCTGAGCTCCTCCTGGTATCAATGCCTCTCTGTCCTCGTGTAACCTCTCATTATTTCCGGTCCACCTCCCTCCTTCCTGCCATCACCCCCTCCCCTCCCTTTTCTAACGATCTGATCATTACTGGGACCGCCGTTCCAGCTCAGGTTTCACGTGGCGTTGGAGGCCTAATTGGGACAGACGTTATTGACCGGGACCCACAGGTTGGTCATATTTCCCCCCTACAAAGATTTAATATTTGCATACAAACATAAACTGTATTAACAGAAAACTTCATGACAACTTTTGTGTTTTTACCAGTTTATTAAAGCTAAATGTGAAAAAGGTCAGAAGGTTTTTTCCGGATGGAGTTATGATTTATAGTTTAAGCAAAAACTCTCATGAATCAGTAAATTAATTTTATTGAAACTCTCAAAAAGTACTCAATGAATAAACATCTACAACAACCGTTAGAGTCAAACCATTTAAGATGGCCGCCAAAAAGGCTACAACTCAGCAGGTTCTACAATTTCTGAGCTAAAATCTGTAGTGGTAGTAGCTGAGAGTCACCCCCATGTGCTCATGTGTTCCATCTGCATCCCTTTCTCAGATCAAGGTGATGAAATTTGCATTTATTTTCTTGGTAAAACATCCAAATGTTTATTTTGTATTTAAACCGTCTGTGTTTGTTTTCTACAGAATATAAAAAGCAGAAAAAGCTGCAGAGCTGATGATCCATGAAAAGCTGCTGCAGAACAGACCCTGCAGTTTCTCTGTCATTTCTATTCCAGTCATGCAGGAAATAAATGAAGTGCGAGCCATCAGACAGCTGGAAATGTCTTTTTATTGACTGAACAACTACAGTGGCATTAAACTTTTTCACTTTTTATCACCAAATTGTACATTTGGAGGATGGATGACTGCTAACAAGAGCCATTCATGCATGACTTGAATTCTCATCTTTATTTGAGTGTGTTAGTGTCTTTGTGTGTGCGTTACTGTGTCTAATGAAATGTTTTTATCTTAAAACCCTCATTGAAGGCTGTCCACTTTTAGGTGAAAGTTCTGAATTTTGTGATTAACAATTCAGAACTGAAACTACCAATTAAAGGCCTATTAAGGCCCATTTAATGAAAGAATGCAAATCAGCCGCCATCTTTGATGCCAGAGCTTTAGATCAGGATCATCTCGGTCTGAAAAATGAAAAAAATAAAGTTGTTTGGGTGGAATCTTAAAAATGACATAAGAGATGCGACGTTCATGAATGATTTAAATCTTTTATGAATGATTCGAATCTTTTGAACAGTTCTTTTAAAAGAAATCTACAAGATCTGGCTCCCTTCAAATAGTTTTAAATATTTTAGCAAGAGGGGGTGTCAGAAATAACGCCCGTTGTTGATCCATTTTGATTTACACGTTGAAAGAGATTTAACAGACTTTTCTTTGGATGAGAGCGCAGCTTTTGCTCTCAAACCCACCAGAAAGACCTGCTGGCCAATCAGAATCAGGCAGGGGGTGGGCCTTGGCAACACTCTGAACCAGCAGTGAGCACACATCAAGTGTGGACCGCATTTTTATGAAGCCAGAGGAAAACAAACGCTTGGAAAGAGGAGGTGGGCTGTGATCTTACAGCTTCTGTAACTGTTGTTGCAACAATCTCCACACCTGGTTCACCCGTAAACATAAATTTTGTAAACTTCCGTAAACTTCGTAAGCAGCGAGGGAAACTTAAAGTGTTAACCCCTTCTTCCAAAATCCTACGTAAACAGTCAAAACATTACATGTTGGAAGTGACTCTCAGCTACTACCACACCAGGTGAAATTTTAGCTACTTATCTATAAAACTGCAGCGGCCATCTTGAATTGGTCGACTCCAATAAGATGTGCATGCAATGACGTCCAAGTGTTTTATTGAAATCCACCCAGTGGTTCGTGTGGTAAAGAGACCAATATCCAATCACTGTCAATCACCAACACAAAGCTCCAACATTCTTTGACAATTAAATAAAGAAGTCATCATACTTGAAAACCTCCAGCTGGTTAATGTTTTAATTTATGTTTGAAAAACTTGATAATTGATTGCCTAAAGTGTTGCAGATTAATTTTTATTGAGCAGACTAAATGATTTCACGGCTCGTTGCTGCAGCTCATAATTGAATTTTTGTTTTGCTTTCTAACGTTTTTAGTTGTAATCTTGCTACGTTTGTGATCACTATTGTTTTCGTTTGACGCCGATGTTGGACGATTCTTTTCCTGAATTTAAATAAAACCTTTACGTTGAGAACTGGGTGCAAACAAGACAAAGAATAAGAAAATCAGACACCAGTGTTCCCATTAGAAAACGCTGTCAGCTCCTCTCTTCTACGCATCAACAGCCCCCTAATTGGAACGCTTCCCCAGCAGAACTCTACATCCAAAGATAACCACACCAACAAAGTGAAAAAGAGGCAACATACCCAGAGAAATCATTACCTGGTTCCAGAGACAACTTCTCTAACTCAAAGCATCTTGACTCAGCATGACTCAGCAGAAGTGCACGTGTTTGCACAGCGAGAGGAAGGATTAATCTCTGTCATCGTTAGTGTCGGTCCTGGAAACGCTTCCTGCAGAGCGAGCAGCCGCCTCTTAGATGTGTCGGGAGGTTGGAGGCGTCGCACCGCAGGGCCACACGTGTGTGTGTGTGTGTGTGTGTGAGGTGACGTTAAAGTGTGTGCAGCCGTTAATCTGGAATCAAACACAAGTGGAGATCCTCCTGTTTGGGCTCTGCGTCGACTCTGTGTGAAGAAGTGTTGAACCAACAGCTGACATGAACCTCGTTTGACCCGACAGGTAATCTGAGGTAATCTGATGTTGGGCTGGTGGTTTCTACTGCAGCTCCAGATGTTTCAGACCACATCTGATCCGTGCAGCTAAACAAGGACAACATTCTGATGATTTGATGGAAGCTTCTCCAGCTTATTGAGAAAAAACAAAAACGTTTTTCTGTCTTTGAAGGCCCATGCAAAGGGAACTGCTTGTTGGGAAAGGGAACATATGCAAAATCCACTTTTTTCTCCATGAAATACATTGAGTCGTACATTTGAATTCTCTAGGAGTGCAGAAAATCTGAACATGCTGTGTAAATATCTATATATATTTTCAACAGAACTCTTTAATAAAGTCTGGATTTACCAACTACAATTTTGTGGTCTTTATTCTCCTCTGGCTCTGATTCAGACTCTGGCTCCAACATGTAAGGCTGAATGGAAAGTCTTCCCTTTTTGACATCCTTTAAGGAAAGTCCTTTGATCCACTTGTTTGGTCCGGACCAAAAGCGGACTATGTTGTATTTGTTTGGTGCAGTTTTTATTCACATTGTGCTTTTTTGCAATCAGACTATAATTTATAAACAAAAGCCACACAGATGACAGTCGTCGCTCCCATTGGACAGAAATGACGGGGGCGGGCCAGAGCACAGACCCAGAAAAAACGTTGGTGCTACTGCAACACGATGCTTCACATTACCTGACCCACAACGACTCATTTTTTGTATTGCTGTGTTAGCGTTAGCAACACTGAATGGCTAATTGTCAACATGTTGCTTAGCTACGGTGGCTCTTGAAGTCCAAAAAGGCACGTTTCCTGTCGTTGGTCCGGTTTGAAGCCGGTCTGTATTCACACCAGAAGTGAACCACACCAGAGTATGTTTGGAAGTGAAATGAGACCACGGCAAAAAGTGGTTTTTGGTCCGGTTATTTGGTCTGCACCAGTATGTATTCACACCTGCATAAAGGGTCTGGACTAATGGAGGAAACTATCTCTGGTCCGTTTAAAGTGGACTAAATGTGTCAGGTGTGAATTCTCCCTAATAAATAAAACATTTCTGTGCAGCTTTATAGTCGTAAATCCTTCTTTCAAACTAGAATGAACCGGTTTGGAAGCTGGAGGGGGGCAGGATGTTAAGGGCATCATTTGGATTTAAAGAAACAGCCTCAAAATGAGTTGATATGAGACAAACCTCAGAAAAGGGGCGGGGTTTATGGAGTTACAATAAGGAGGAATTCAGAGCAAAGCATTGCAGTTCCACTTTATATAGACCCCAACTGAAGGATTTAAAAGCAGAATATGTTTCCTTTAAATACATGTTTATTCAGACACCAGTTGCTCAACAACAACAGAACCTTCCTTAATGTAGAACTTCTGATGAACCGTAACACAAAGCAGAGCAAAGAATCCATTTTCTTACACCGAATAATCTAAGGCTGAAACAGTTTTTTCTTTATTGGACTGTCAACAACACAAAAGCAGAAAAACCACAACGCACACCCAGTACACATTTAAAAAAACATGGGAAACTGAATAGATCTTTTTTAGACCGACACTTGTGTATAAAGAATTCACCCGACTGATACTCTGCCTGAAATCATCCTTCATGTCCGGACTCTCAGAGATCCCAGTCGGTAGTGGTTTATTGTGACTCAGAGTTGTAGTTCCACTTCATCAGGCCAGGAAAGAGATTGTATTTTTACTCTCACCTTCATTTTTTTTCTTCTTGTTTTTACAGTTCGGATCATTCGCCCCTCGTCTTTTACAGTTTTCTGGTATATTTCTGTGGCAGAGTTACAGCGCCGAGGAAAAATATTACCAGACCTGATACCTTTGAGAGCTGAGCTTATCTATTTTTAATGTACATGTTGTTCTTAGTTCTGCTTTTAAATGTGTTTCATACTCTTATAATTTCCTTTTAGTAACTGATGTGTAACTATGTAACTTAAACGTAGTGCTGCCTGTATTGGCCAGGACTCCCTTCATCTAGAGTTGGTTTTGAATCTGTGCCTTTGACTCCCGTTGGCAAACCGCTTCAGTTACTGGACTGATTCAGTTCATAAATATAAACACACCTCACCCTGGTTAACAGGTGTGTTTAAGATGTGACGGTTCTATAAATGTGTTTCACAAACCGATCGCTGCAGTGTTGACTCTTCCTCATTTTCTCGACATCCATCCGTCAATTTTCTGCCACTTATCCACGCTCGGGTTGCAGAGGTCTTTCTGGGAGACTCGTGTCACAACAGCTGAATACAGATTGAAGAAGACTTGAACAAAACATCCTTTTTGTTTTGCACCTGTTGTCATTAACAGGTTCTAACAGAAGCTCGACCGGTGCTGCTTGTTTAACCGTGCTCCACTCCAGTTTCTACCTGATATTTATCGCTTCACTTCACAGTAGTTCTTATTTGGAACCAAGACTGTAATGTTCTTGAACCATAGATCATTTTGTCAATGTGTGGCTCAGTTTATGATGCTAATTCAGCTTGTTTATTAACTTGTAAATAGTTGATACTCCAGGAAGGAGCTAGGTAAAGTAGGTGGGGCTTTGTACCAGCAAGTGTTTAGGCAGCAATTCAAGGATTTCTCAAACATGCATGAATGAGTCAAAGCAACACTCTGGGTGTGTTTTGGATGAGGAAATTACATCATAACATCATGTAAAGCTAAAAGAAGTCCAGTTTGCATAATACTCCCTGGCCCCCTTTAAGTACCACTAGAAGGATCTACTTTGAGATCTATGGGTTTCAAACTCAGTTACACAAGGGGGCCAAAATTTAAAATCTGGTCCAAGTTAAGGACATTTTAACATGATAAAGAACTCAAAAAATGTATATTTTATGTTTATGTAGCATTTTGAAAAGAAAAAAGAATAAATTTGGTAAGACATCTTTAGCATTCATTTCTTGTGTCGTGCTCTCTACCAACTTTTTCATTTATTATTTCCTAGCAATACATCTGATCATAATCCAACTAATTAGATAAAACAAGAAAACCTTCATTAAAAATCTTTTTTTTTTACTTGAAAATAAGAAGAGAACCCAGAAAAAGATGATTAAAGCTGATTCTTTGTTGCCCTTTCCACAACAAAATCAAAAACACAAAGAAACCATAAAACTATTTCACATTTAAAGTATTGCCTTTGGGGCCGGATAAAATATTAATAAGGGCCAGATTTGGCCTGCAGGCCTTGAGTTTGATACATGTGAAAGGAAAGGTGTCTTTCCTTTCACATGTCTATCCAAAGCTCTATTGATTGGTTTTATTCCCTAAACCTCAACGCCGTTCGTCTGATTTCACAAAGCTTGAATCCATTTTTCTGATGCGGCATTGTGGGAATTTTTAACTGCACAGAAACAACTGCATCGAGGCCCATTTGATGCTTCATTGGAATTTTATTTTCTCTGAAAACAGCACATCAACCAACTCAGCCCAGAAGTGTATAATTCGGCAATGCTTCACTGGTATCGCTGATCTCCGAGCCGTCTGCTGGGAGATCCGTTCTGCGATACAAGTTGACAATTCAGGGGTTGATTTGTTTCGGTGAACACTTTTAGGGTTATTGATTTGGATTAAATAGACCCACAATAGCTGATGGCTTGCCCAAAGACGGCGTTTGTGGGAATTCACAGAGGTCCAGCAGTGAAGAAGGAACTGAGCCAGCGTCCCTCAGTCCCTTATAGGCATTTCACATGGCAATAAACTAAGCCAAAAGCAAAACCAAAAAAAAAAGTCGAGCTTTTTCCCAAGCACTGAAGTAGCTGACAAGCCTCACGGTGCCGAGCGGATCTCTCTTGCCCAATTTTCTGTCCAACTCTACCTCCTGGTACCTTCCAATCCTTTTTATCTGTCTCTTCCTCAGCCTCCCTGCCTCTCCCCTCCTCTTCACTTTCTTTGCTTGTCAAAGGGTTTCAAGCTCGATAAAATACAATCCGTCAGCGTGCGATGGAGTAGGTGTGCACGGCGCAGGTATCGACACAACCTTGACACGACGTGGGCCGAGCGCGGAGGTAATGGGGATGCAGGGGAGCTTCGGCAGCAAATAACCGACAGGCCCACCGAGCAGCGGAGTGATAGAAGCAGACAGGAAATTTAGTCTCTGTAGTAATGTTAAAATAAAGTTGATTTGACAGAACTGTTGATCCTCTTCCCCTGCGTTGGATTCAATTTGGACCTGAGCTGAGGCCCCATCCTTTCAACACGGCAGAGTTTTCTGCACGCACAATTTTTTTATGCTCAAGTGTTCTGCTCTGCTTTTCATCTCCCCACTCGTTGTTTTTCTGTTTCATTCCCATTTCATCAATTTTTAATAAACACCACTTCTCAATCCTCTCCCTGTGCCACCTCATTTCAGAATCCTTTCAGAAACTCATTTCTTCTTGGCGTGTATAAAAAAATATGGGGGAAATCATACAATAAACACTGTTTGGTGTTTGATAGTATGTTGAATATTTCACATTAAAGGGGTGTTTTACAAAATGGACTTATTTGAGGTTTATATCATGTTTAGAGATGCAAACAATGAATTGACACAATTATTTGTTAAATTGTTAAAATATATTGATCGGCTTCATTTTAAGTCAGCATATTATATAAGATTAACTCTTCATGTTATGGATAGACTCTCTTGATACAAAAGAAAACTTTTATGAACTTATCAAATAATCGTTAGTCCATCGATACGATCAATCAACTTTAGATTAATTAATGGATAACTTGCATCCTTAATCATGTTATATCGTTCCCTCGTCAAAAACATACCCAGAGTGTTGCTTTGACTCATTCAGGCATGTTTGAGTCTCCTGTGGTAGACATGTGAACACTTGCTGATACAAAGCTCCGCCTACTTACACAAAGCTCCTCCCTAGAGCACCATGATTTCATTGCAAAACCCTAGCTTCTTACTGATCTATTTTTATAGTTTCTTTGACGTATGAGAGGATGGTCGGGGGGTGTACTCACTCGGTTCTTCACAAAACGTACTTTCAGGGTCTGACGTGGAATCATTGGAGTGAGGTTCAGATATGCTGAAGTGGGAGTGTCAGAAATGGTAGGATGGTTCTTAAAGAGACAGAGGCCAATTTCAAGGTGTTTAGCAATGGCTATGATGCAAATTCAAATATATTTTTGACATATGCAGCTTTTTATAACATCTGAAGTTAACACAGTTACTTGATTGTGGTAAAGAATTAAACTATGTGCCTGGAAAATACATGAATACGTCACCACCCCTTCAAAAATAATCCAGGAAATGCACAGATTTAGGAGGGATGCATGCTGTATATTATCAGCAATAACATTGGTGTCGGTCCAATAAGTAAAACAGGGCCGATTTTAACGTTCGATATTGATTTCCCACTTTTTATCTTTGTGTTTCTGTTTTGGGAGGGGAAACGGTTGATTGAGCGGTATCTGTTTGATCATGGTAGTGATGCTGCGAAGCCAGGAATAACTGAATTACAGAGCCATGTCAGTGGTCTGGTCATATTTTACGATATTGAAAGAAGACACAAGTGTGTTTGTGCCTACGTCTATAGTTTGTGTAATATCTGTAAATATGGGTTATCGACTGTAACAGCAATATTAATATCGGATATGGATATTGGCTGAAATTTTCATATCGGTGCTTCACCAATTTTTTAATATGGTCCAACTTATTCAACAAAGGTCCCAAGCCTCCATCTTTGCACTGTTCTCCTTTCCATCAGGAGAAATAAAACACACAAAGAGCAAGTTTTAGTCAATTTTAAAGTGAAAGTAGAGCTGCTTCTTTCCCCACAAGCCAGGGACTAAATTAGCACATACTGTAATAAAAGAGGCAAAAAAGAGCAGAAAATTGGGGAAAAAACACATTAATAAAAACTGAAACAAAAGAGAAAAGGCTTGAATCAGACTTATTATTATCTTGTCATCCAGTATCCAGCCACTTTAATATATTCTCAATAAAGTCAAACCACAATAATTGTTTGAAATTAATTATCCTATATAAAGCAATAAAAAGCAGCCTGATGACAAGGAGCAAAAAGACATCAATAATGACATCCCAGCTATTTTCAGCCGTTACCGCTTGTGACATTTTCAATTAAGAGCCATTAATTCTGAGTGAATTGGGTAAACTGTGCTCACTCATGCAGCCAGCGGAGAACAACTTTCTGCACAGCCTTTGTTACGGCTGTTTATCAGCACACTAACACGGAGCTATTGTTGTGCCGAGCGTTCGGCGGTCAGCAGGGAGAATATCTTTTATGCATAAACTTTTTACAAGCGTTTGGACGGTGTTCATTTTGAATACGGAGCGCCGTTGTAAATATTCTCCTTAAAAGCCGAGGCGCGAGCTTGAATACATTTTCCTGGCCATTGTTGTTTTTATTGGGAACTGTTGCTGTTTGTCTGTAATAATTGGAGACATCAGTTTTCACGTCCTGCAATTGTTTGAGCCAGAGAGGGTGTAGAAGCAATCAGTTTAATGGATTCCTATTCTTCTTGTTGTTACATTAATGCTGGGAGCTTATGCTGTTCATGCTGAGTCTTATACAATAATTTAATCTGTAAGACAGGCTGGACTGTGCTGCAGTTCTGTTCTGTCCTGCTGCGTGGAAATAAAGAAATATTCATTATATTCAACACTTGCTTTCATAAAGCAACTTCAAATATAAAACGTGCTGCACCCCCCTGTTTTTGTGTCAAACATACAGAGGACCTTATAGTCAAACCATAAAGGTGCTTCTTACAAGAAACCACCAGACGAGACTATCACTAGATGAACAGCTGATTATTAACTACAGCCATTAGTTTTGATTGCAATGAAAGAGAAGAGAAGCTAAAATGAGACGAAGTTCAAACAAAACACAAACTGAAAGCAAGAAAACACTAGCTAAATGCTAAAATGAATAGAACATTTAAAAAAGGCAGAAAAACAGTAGTTTAAACCATCAGAATAGTAGCTTAAAATTAAGATCAACAGAACACTAGTTTCACTTTTTAAAAAATTTGAAACAAACTCAAGAAATCTCTGTGATTGAAAGACGTCCCAGTTGCAAAGGATGCTGGGAAAATGTATAAAAATGTTTTTTTAATGACTTTTTACAATAAGAATTTTCTGGACAAATTCTTATCCTGTTTTTGCCGGTAAACTGAAACCATGAGTCAGAAGGATCTGGTCTGTAGTTAGGAAGAGAATGAATGTTAGCATGTTGACAAGCAGCAAAGGCTGATTAAAAAGCCGATGCTAACAGACCAGTCTTATCAAGAATGTCAGAGCTGCATTAGTAAAGCCATATTAATGAATATCGCAAGGATGTAATGATGCATAGAATTAGATTTTTAGTGGTAAAGAAAATAAACGATATTGATTTAGCGTGAGTTAAGTCCATTACTATGTTATAAAGTTAATGCAGAAGCTAAACTGCTAAAAAGCTGATGAGCAGAACTTCCTCCCACCACTTAATATTATAAATACATAACTGTAGAATGCTGAACTCCAAACTGTTTATCACTAAATTATAATTTTTATACACATTTCACGTCTAAGTTTTTATTTTTTTTATGGGGGGGGGGGGGGGTGCCAACAATTCTGAGATCTTTGGCAACAAAGAATATTTACAGAATATTGATCTTGTTTTGTTTTTATCTCGTCTGACGCAGGTAAACAAGGATTATCTGGAGCAGAAACATTACGTTTGAGACTAAATATGTAAATCAGCCATTCTTTTACTGAACTCTGAAGAAACAATGAAAACGTCTCCTAGGATCATCACCCACCGCCAAGAACCAGGTGATGATGTTGCCCGTGTGTGTGTATGTGTGTGTGTGTGTGTGTGTGTGTGTGTGTGTGTGTGTGTGTGTAATAATTAATTCCAGCACACTCCTGTCAAACAAAGGACGGTGGCGTTCTTATTTTTAATTGTATCTTTTATTTTTGAAAGTTTTTCCTTTGTGCGGTCTCTCCGTTGCCTCGTGCACACGAGCGTGTCAGACGAAGGTGAACGAGTTGCTGCCAGAAATCTGTTCCAGCTTCGGGGCTCAGGTGGTTCTGGTCCGTCTCTGATTAGAGCCGACACACGGCACGGCACGGGAAAAAGAACACTGCCGTTCTCGCTTTGTTGATTCGGTTCAATCTCGCTCTAGTTTGTAATCCCGTCATCTTCCTCGCTGTGCACGCACACACACACACACACCGGCACCATGTGTTCCATCATTCTCTCTGAACACTGATCCTGAGCTGCAGTCTGATTCAGTGGTCTTTGCTCTCCCACACCTGAAGCAGAGTCTGAATAAAAACCCACCCAAACAGGATGGAGACAGAGAGCGATGGTGGAGTTTGTGCAACAGACAACGTTTAAGTAGGTTTTTGTTTGGCCCAGAATAAACTGCTTCAAAGCCTGTGAGACCGCAAAAAACCAGGACACGGTTTTCGGGGCTAACTGCTGTTTGGAGACAAAAAGCTCATCTTGCATTCAAAAAGTCGCAGCACTTCTAATTGCCCAGCATTAAGAGGGGGAAGGAGGTAGAGATTTTTATTTTTCCTGCACACAAATAAAACCTACAGTAAAATCTTTATTTGTGCAACAATTCAAGCAAGAGGCAGCTCAGATTTTGGGTTTATAGATCCCAGTAGTGAGTCGTCTCCAGCAGGGACTCACTCAAAAACAACACAGTTGTTTTTCTCTGCAGCAGTCCCACTTTCTGCTCTGTTCTGGGTAAAAAAAAAACATGCACCTTTTCTGCATCCAAAAAAGCAGCTGTTTGAAAAGAAAAATCTCCTGGGATGAAACACATAATGATGTTCTCGCAGCATTACCCTTTCCACCATTTCTGACTTTTACAACGACGTCAAGCAGAGGCGTGGGCTGTCGACAGCTAGCAGCAGAAAGTTTCCCAGCACAGCTTCTGAAAAGTTCACATCGGCTGATTTGAGTCGATCATTGAAGAAAGAGTTCAATAAGTTTCCATTAAATACACTCCATGTAGAACAAACTGCTTCTTTTATTTCATCTGCTGCCTTAAAGCTAAGAACAGAACAGTAGGAAAAGGACAAGAACCCTAGCTGAAAATAACAAAACTCTAGGTAAAATCAAGATAAACAACCAGAACACTAGCTAAAACAACCAGAACACTAGCTAAAAGTAACAGAACACTAGCTAAAAGCAACAGAACACTAGCTAAAAGCAACCGAACACTAGCTAAA
>JARVJO010000001.1:16772057-16783834 GCA_031762555.1 Cynodonichthys magdalenae
AAAATAAGGACTGTTTCTCAAGATAACGAGTTAATTATGTCGTTATCACAAAATAACAACTGTTTCCTCAAGATAACAAATTAATTATGTCGTTATCACAAAATAACTGTTTCCTCAAGATAATGAGTTAATTATGTCGTTATCACAAATTAACGACTGTTTTCTCAAGATAACGATTTAATTATGTCGTTATCACAAAATAACGACTGTTTTCTCAAGATAACGAATTAATTATGTCATTATCACAAATTAACGACTGTTTTCTCAAGATAACGAGTTAATTATGTCGTTATCACAAAATAACGAGTGTTTTCTCAAGATAACGAGTTAATTACGTCGTTATCACAAAATAACGAGTGATTTGTCAAGATAAGGAGTAAATTATAATGTTATCACAAAATAACAAGTGTTTTTTCGAGATAACGAGTTAATTATGTCATTATCGCAAAATAACTCTTTGCTTGAGATAAGTTAAATTTGTCGTTATCATGAAATAATGAGCATTTTCTCGAGATAACGAGGTCATTTCCCGATGTTTTTTTTTTGAGATATGCGGGAAGAAAACCATAACTCGTTATCTGAAGAAAACGCTCATCGTTATTTAGTGAGAGCAGCATATTATGTCATTGTCACGAAATAACTGACTTAAATTAACTGACTTTATATTTACCTGCCAGATGTAACCAATTGGCTGCGGCAGCCATCTTTAATTCAATGGACTCTAATAATTGAGGTGGACATATCCTGCTTCTAAATGCTTCTGTTTCACATTTAAATCATTCAGTTTGGGTCTTTATAAAGTGGAACTGCAATGCTTTGGTCTAACACTTATTGTAGCTCCACAAGCCCCTCTTTGACCTATGTTCTGAGGTGTGTTCCCCCCTCCACCCTTTTCGGTTATCCGGTGGTGCAAAAATTAGTTAGTCGGACGTGCATGAGCAGTTCTGCAACAAATACTTTGACGTTATTGTTGAATAATAGAAACAGAAAAAACTGAACAATATGACCTGCACTCCTGGAGACTCCAAGTACACAACTAACTGTATTTAAAGAGTAAAAGTAGGGTTTGCAGGATATGTCCCCTTTATTAAGCTATAGCTGGACATGGATTGATCCCTTTCTGTAGGTTTCATTCAAATTTGTCCACTGGTTCATGAGATATTTGGACACCAGGCAGACAAATGGATGAACACAGACACATGAGCAAAAATATTATCGTCTGATTTTTGTTTTTTTTGGGTGGCGAACAACAAAACAAAACATGTTTTTACAGCCAGTTTTCATGAAGTGTACTGAGGTAAACAGAAAACAGAGATGTGCAGCACAGCATGGAGGCAGCTGGAATGACATTTACAGAGTGCTGATGATTGAATAAGCATGAAGGTTAGAGTCATTTTCTCCCCTTGTAGCCACACAAACACACACACACACACACACACACACACCCGTTCGTGTGTTCACACAGTCGGGACAAATGTGTGCTTTAGAGCTCAGTCTAAATTATCGCTCATTTACACACGATGACTAAAGTACAGGATACTTTTCTTACTGTACAGTAATTACAGAATTAAGGATTATTAGCAACCTCAGTCGGTGTCAACAAGAAAACCTGTTTTTCTTTTCTTTTCCTGCACAAAAACTTTGAAATGTAAGCGAATGCTGCATTAAGTATTGATAAGGTCAAAACAAAAGCAGAGAAATCCAATATTTGCTTCATGAAACCCCCGGTGTGAACGCTGCACACACCATCCAAATAAAAACACAATCTATTGATCTGTAAATGGAAAGAACAGAGCGAGTAATGGTGAAATATAATTAATAGTGGGGTACAACTCGTCTTCAAGTCCCTTGTTCTTACTTCTTACCAAATAGGACTAAAGTAATATACAGTATATTCACTGTATTTTCAAACAAATAAGCTGTAAAGAAACTTATCCTCATAAAAGTAGTTTCAGCTCAATCATTTAACAAACTCCGCCCACAAAAATCATACAGACCAAACATGTTTTGGACAGACTTCTCCCACACAAAAACAAACTATGATCGATACACCCAGAACACAGTTCAATTAAACTTCTTAAAGAAAAATAAGATCTTAACTCCATAAATTGGAACGTATAATTTCAAAATAATCAGAACTTCCAACATCAGGACTGTTTCATTCGTCTTGTTTCCTGGTGATAATTTAAAACCATTTCTCTCCAAATACTCGTCCCGGTCCTCACGTCGTCACGTCTTCACTGATTTAGATGATTTCCAGTAATTATACGGTGACTCCTCGTTCTCCAGAGGCAGTAAATACTCTCAGCCCACCTTCAGAGCAGACCCTCTGGTTGTAAAAGAAAATGTTTTTTTGTTTTGTTTTTGCACGTTGACATTTCCTGTTTTGGTCTGCAGAGCCAGGTGTGCTCCTTATTAGGTTAACCTTTGAAGAGCAAAGAGTCTTTATGTTGTTTGACATATGAGGGAAGGTTGAGGAGGTGAAGGCAAACAAGAAGCTATTTTTTTTTTTTTGTTACGTTGAGCTATCCGGTTGCCATTTCATGTAGTATTTCATCTCTGAGGTAATCTCTGCAGTGTATTGTCTTCCTTCGCCTTCGTCAGTGAAAAATAAACAAAAAAAACGTGGATCAATCCGTGTTTGAACAGTTGTCCGAGCCCTCGGCTGTTTGTGCTGGAAATAAAGACCTGTTGTTGATCTGTGCAATAACCTTCAAGTGTAGTCCAAGATCACTGACGCTCTTCATCTCGGCTTTGAACTCGTCTTCCTGCTGTGAAGTCTGAACTAGTTTCAGCACAAAGGCTGCCTCTTGTCTTCTGTCAGACCTTTAACCAAACATTAAAACCTGTTGACTGCTTAAGTTACCACCGCTTCACGTGGATCTTTCATCTTAAAAAGCAGCTGAAGACGCCGATTTTTATGCTTCCACAGAGTTTTACAGGACATATGACAAGTTAAAATAAAAACATTCACTTCCAGTTCTGGGAAGAATATCTCCAAAGAATACAATCTGTACTGTGAGGGGGTTTGAAGGAAAATCTAAGACCTTATCCGTATTGTAACAAAATGGTTATTTACACTCAAAAGTTCATCATTAACTGTCAGTCGAACAATTCATGGTAATATTTGTTTAAAAAAATGATCAAACTTAAATTGCAGCAGCGTAAAACCTGTAAAAAACCATGAAATGACTTGTTCTGGTATGTAAAATCCAACTTTCAGTTGCCTGTTTGAACTTTTAATGATGCTTCTACTCAGACATACGACTGAACAACGAGGTTTTCTCACCTGTTTTACTAAAACCTCAGGTTTGATGCAACGTCAGAGTAATAATCAGGATATTGTCTCCATTGTGTCCCATCACTGTATGAATAGATCCAAAGCACTGATTAGAGTTTATAGAAGGATTTCTTCAGATTGGCTCTGTAGAGATGTAGCAGAGGGTTGTATGAATGTGTGGACGGGTAAATGAGGGCACAGATTGGGTTGCAGAGCACGTTGAGTAACCTGGTTGGCTCTAAAGGTGCTATAAGTACAGTCCATTTCACTCAGAGAGTGAGGACCTAAAAAAGTGAAACTTGTTAATGATGCTGACCATCTTTCCTCCCTGCCTCCATAAATCCATCTGTGCCTTCCAGATGAACCCAGTAAAAGCCTCTTCCACTGCAGGCTGCAGCGATGGGGCATCACTAACAGGTGGGAGGCTGAGGCAGAGCTGCTAATGCTGACGGAGTGGAAACTTTAAGAGAAGAGTGAAGGGACTAATTTAGGTCAAGGAGCCAGGCAAGACACCAGTTTTCTGTTCGGTGGAAGTTTATTCGCATATTTTTATTCCACTTCTGTTTCAGTTCGCCTCAATCGTCTGCATCTCTTCTAATTCATTAAAGGAAAAGGCCACTCTTTAAATATGCCAGTGGAGATTTCTTATTAAATATAAATTTGTCTCGGTGGGTTCGTCTAAATCGAGAGCAAAACCCCCCGTTAGACTTGAAAACCAGGAGAGACTTCTGGGAAATTAAGCCGAGCTGACAGCGGCGGAGAAACAGGACATATGTTGTTCTAATGCTTTTGGACAGTTCAATCGCAGTCTCTCCATCAGGCCGCCTTATCTCGGCGAGCAACATCAAAGCAAAAACACCAAACAGTTTAATCTGCCGTGTCACCGAGAGACTCAACCTGAAGGGAAAAATGAAGCGGGCTCTGTGGACCGCACAGAATACCCAGGCTGCTGATTAGATGGTCCAGAATAAATAGATTAAGTCATTAATTCAGAAATTCTGTTTATTTATCTGTGGTTCACTTTATTTATTTATTCTACGTGACTTTTTAGATTTCATTTAATCACATATTTTCTTTCCTTCTGATTATCATCTTGTGATACATCATCATCACCAAATACTTCACAGCACTCCTGAGCAGAAATCCTACACAGACTAAATCCCTTTAAAATATTTATCACAATTTTTTAAAACTGAGAAACTGCTGCCTTAAAGAGCCTGTGACATCAAATTTTTGTAAAAAAAAGTATACAAATGCATTGATAATTTATTGCAAAAAATAAAAAAATCACAGCACTGAGATGAACAGTTGTTGAGATATTCCTGTGTGAAGTAACAGGAAGTGACGTCAAAGGGGAATTTCTGAATGTGAACAAAGTGTTACAGCTAACACACTGCAGAAAAGAATTTGATATTTTAGATTTTGAGTCACTATCAGAGAGATGAAGAAGAGTCAGAGTTTAAATAATATTTCAATTATCAAAGAGAGTTTTCTTAGAGTTCCCCCTTTGATGTCACTTCCTGTTTCACTTTGTGCCAAGTTCAAACAAAAACATGCCAGTTCTGTGACAAAAATGGCTAAAATCGTGTGTATTATGCCAAGTTTCCTAAATATAAAGATGCTTTATTTGACTGTATTTGACATATATGCACGTCTCAGACAGGTTATCTCAAGTTTATAACAATAAACTAAACTTTGGGTCTTTAATAATAAGCAAAATAAACAGTTGTTTTGTCTAATTTACAAGTATAATGTGATTAAAAGAAGAAGCAGCCAATGAGGAGGAGAAGACATGGAGAAAGTGCTGAAATCTTTTACATGTTTCTTTCCTTCGCTGTCCGTGGTGCTGAAAACCAGCAAACATTACAGCTCAGTGTTAACGACCAATCACAGGGCTGGATGAGCCTCAAATATGTAAGTAAGTAAGTAGATAGGTAAGCAGTTATGTCAATAAATAAAGTAAGTTAGTTACTTACTTACAGTAATAAAAAAACAAAGTAAATCAAATCCTGAAAGAAAATGATTCAGAGGGAAGAAAAAAATGAGATTGTTTAGATTGTTTCCTGTTTTTTCTTTTTTTTTTTTTTCTTCCGTCCAACCACAGGCCTGTAAAATGTAAAATGCATGAAACAGTTTGTTGAATTATGGAAGCCAACATGTGTGAACGTTTGTTAAAGAGCGTCGACGTGAGTTCAGCGGAGCGTTGTTGTCGACGTGATGATTCCAGCGATGAAACGACTTCCTCTGGTCTGAGCGCAGAAACAGAGGAGGAGGCCTCACCTCCAGATAACCTCTGTCTTCTTTAAATTGCTCCTTTTCCTCCCTCATTCTTTATGCACCTTCCATTCAGCGCTGCAGGAGGCACACTGAGCAGCTCTTTGTGTGTGTGTGTGTGTGTCGAGTCATTTGCATTCATTGCTTGTGGCCACCTCGGCCCCAGAAGCCCTAAAGAGATGGCCCTTTGAGCAGCATTGAAAGCGACGGGGTGGATTATGTACGAGCGAGCGGTTTGTTGGATGAGAGGTAAGAAAAGACGGGAGGAAAAAGGAGACATAATCAGGACTCCGTGTCGGCAGTTTTTTTTTTTTTTTCTTCAAAATGTGAATCTTCAAAACTTCAAAAAGCTTGGAATCATTTCTCTCCTCTGACAGCGGAATTGATATTTTCCGTCTTTGATCTTCTGATATCGTCGATTCTGGAGGAACCGAGGCGGAGCGGATCCTGGTCCGGGCTCTGGCTCCTCCTTAATGAGCGCAGTAACTCACAACATAAAACAACTTAACAAGGTTTTCCTCTCCATGCTGTTGAGTTTACGCTGTTCGAAAGCGGTAAAAATTAATGCCCATTTAGAATTAAAATACAAATGTTTAACATCGGTTTCACTCGGCGTTGCAATAAAAAATAAAAAAACACCCAGTGGTGATGCACTAATTCAGCTCTTTCACTCAGTTTTATCTGCGTTTCACAGCGAGCGCCGCTGGTTTCATCAGGAACGCGCAAACAGGGGAGCCGACCCGGCGGCTCTGCCGTGAAAAAAAAAAGGCCGACTCGGCGTTTCAGATGTGAACCGTATCAATAAAGAGAAGCATTAATGAGAAAAGGCAAAAAGAGTATTTTACGTCTTTACTTTGCTGGTTGTGGTTCTGCAGCGAAGGGTTGCCTCAGAAAGTTTTACTACGGGGGAGTGTGGGGGGCTTTAACACAGTAAGTGTAGGGAGAGTGGTGCAGAGGTTAGAGAAGGCGAGCCTGTGATAAGCTGCTGGTTTGAATCCCATCTCTTATATCAATATATACAATATATATATTGAAAAGTGCTGTCTGGGCCCAATATGGCAGCCCCCCAGCGTAATAACAATTACCAAATCTTTGTGTAATTTAACTCGCTGTGGCGACCTCCAATGAAAGGAACAGAAGAAAGACAAAAGAAAATCTAACTCAAGTCCACCTGATCTAAGCATTCAAAGTTTAAACTGTCCGATCCAGATGTAAAGACCTGAGCTAAATGTTGCGCTTTTTCCTCATATTCATTTTTTGATGTCAAACCCAAATGTTTCCAGTCAACAACAAAAAAAATGTCTTGTATAAAATAAACTCATTGATATTGATAAAATTACTTTGGTAAAATTAAAATGTCCTCTACATGATACTTGAGTTTTAAGGTATCTGAAGTTGACTGTATTGAAGTATCAAACTCAAAATATTTAACATAAAATCTACTTGGTAAATAAAAGTCAGTGTTGTATAAAGTACCTCAAAGTGATACTTGAGTAAAACTACCATAAAATGACTTTAGTAAAATCTCCTCTAAGACTATTACTTGAGTAAAAGTCTTAAAGTATCTGATATTTTTTATACTTATGCATCAAACTATTTTTTTTTTTACATAAAATGTACTTAAGTAGTAAAAATAAAAGTGCTGAGTAAAAGTGAATGGTTACATTTTTCAAAATGACATTTAATGGGAAGTGACCTCACAAAAAACATTTTTCTAAAATCCATAATGAGTTTAACATTATATTAAAATGTTAAATTTGAAACAGGAAACACTGGTCGACCTGTTTCAGCTGCTACGATCACCTTCAAAGACAATAAAGTTTCTTAAAAAGTTCCCCTTTGATGTCACTTCCTGTTTCCTTTTGTGCCAAGTTCAAACTGAAGTATGGCAATTCTGTTTTTAAACAGTCAAATTTAAATTATTTGCTAAAATATATAATTAACTGGATCTAAGCTGGAAAAAAAACATGAAAGTCAAATAAATCATAAAACATGAGGCAAAAGTCTCCTTTTTTAATTTAATTGGTGCATTTTAGGTGTATTTATTTACTTATATATACATATCTGCTTTTATTTTTAATTATGTCAGTTTCAGTCCTTCATAGTCCACTACTACCAAACCAAATATTAGATTAGTATCTGTAAAACTGACCAAGTTATAAACATTTCTGTGCAACGTGGGGAGCATTCTTGGAAGTAATGCGACTTTTAAGATACTGTTTCATTTAAGTTATAAAAATATAACTCCAAGAAAATAGAAACAACGCTAACAGTTCAGTTCCTTTCCAAACAAAAAGCTGTGGGTGCTAATAGGAACAACCGAGCTGAGCCCTTTAGTCTCTCTTCAAAGGTTGTTGAGTTTAAATTGTGTCCGTCCAATCATCTCGTCCTGCTGAAGTCAGAGAAGTGAAGCGTTGTGTTTTACTGCGCCTCTAAAATCAGCTGCACGGAATTAAGCTCAGAAGACAGGCTTTATAAGATAACTCTGTTATTGTAATCCTTTTCTATTCTAGCCAAAGAATCTCATTAAAACCCCAGGAAAATGTGTCGCCTTGTGAAAATAAGGAGACAATTTGCCTCCTTTAAGATGTACTTTTAATAGGTCGGAGCACATTTACACTTAAAGGGGGAATCTGGAAGAGGCTCTTCATTAAGGAATCCTGATTCTGAAGCCGTTTGGTGTTACTCAGTCATGTCTCCGCAGCATGGAGGGTTAATGGGAGCTGCTTCTTAAATAGGATGTTTAATTGATACAATAGACTGTATCAGACTTCATCGAATCCTGTTAGATGCACTTGATCAATCTCAGACTTAAATCGGAAGATATCCCAGATTGTGCTGGAGAAGCCAGAGGAACATGGAGAGCCAAAGCCTGGGAGCTTATTATCTAAGTCCTGTTAAAGTCAGCTCATTCTCCAGAGGCTCAGAAGATCACTTAGAGGGACCATCAGAGGCTGGATGCTGTTTCTGCTTTCACTGCTCCGTCAGGGTGTGCAACGGTACGACAGGGAGGCTCCAGGAAGTGGAGAGGCAAAACGGGGGGAAAAGTTGGATGAAAACAGGGGCGGAGCTAGAGTTTTTTTTTTTTTTTGCAAGGGGGGCAGCACAGGAGCGGCCAAAGTGTTTTTTAGGGGGGCACATACAGATGTAGAAATGCACTCAGGATTTGAAAATTCAAGATGGCTGCCAAATGGCTTTAAATCAGCTGTTTAAATTTTAGGTCAATGTTGCTCAAAACAGCCAAATTAAAGGCATTTGGCAGCCATCTTGAATTATCCAAAAACCATGCTGAATGTTCTTCAGCAATTTTTAGACATACAAAGCTGAAGATTAGTAAAGAAATAAGCAAAGAAGAAGTAGCCAAAAACCAAATTCTAAACGCTAATCAAAAATTCAAGATTGCTACCACAACTTTAAATGGCCATTTAACCCTATTAAGAGTTAAGGCCCTGATACACTAATGTTTTAGACAACTCAAGCCATCTTATGTTTGTCAAACACTAAAGATATCTAAGCTAAAGATGGAATAAAAAGAAAATTTACTGGAAGCCTCTTTTGGACCTATACATACTGTAATGCTAACAATTTGATCGTAAATAGCCGATATGAGTAAAATAGTCATAAAATTCCATAAGTCAGCATAAGTTGTCTAAAATGTTTCAGAGTGACAGGACCTTTAGTGAAATGAAACTTGTGAAGCAGTTAAAATTTATCACATGATTGCTGAAGCTAATCCCAAAATAAGCTAACCACTAATGCTAATTTTAAAAAGGGGTATAATTCAATCATTTTTAAATGTGCACTGATTAAAATGTATATAGTATAGTAGTATTAGAGAACAATCTTCAAATAAATCTAAACGTAAAAATAATATCCAAGACCCCCATCCACTTCTCAATTATTTGTGGGTGACCAATCACGTGCCAAGAGTAGCAATTGCCACCCTGGCCACCTCTCTGGCTCCGCCCCTGGACTAAAAGACCTTGTATTCCTTAAATGAACGCATATTATCTGCTCCTTACAAGACAGAGATTTGATGTTATTAGGAAAAAAATAGATTTGCAGCTGTTTTGGTCAAACTTGTAAAATAATGATTCACATAATCTTATATTTAAAGTATACTTAACACAAAAAGTAATGAAATTAGTGTTTGGTAGATTATTTGTTTGTTGCATCAATGCTTCTTGGCAATAAATCTTATACTGTTGGAAAGTTTAATGTCTCTTTTAAATGGCGCCACATTTGTAAGGATCGTGCATTTGTAGGATGAGCAGCAGAGCTGAGGATGTAGGTAGCGCACATAAAAAATTTGCCAAATCTTTTCTGCCAAACAGCTGATTTGGTGCACTTGTTTTGAGCTTCTGGTACCTCCAGGTGTCAGGTATAAGTAAGATTTATTACCAAGAAGCATTGTTACAAGAAAGAAATAATCTACCAAACACTAATTTCCTTACTTTTTGTGCTTTCACCTACTACCACACCAAGGTTTAGCTCAGTATGTGTAAAACTGATTGATTTTTGTGTGCGTTAGTCAGCTGCAGCAACCATTTTGAGTCAGGTTGGCTGCAGAAGCCGGTGCCCTTGCCTTCGGCCTTCAGCCTTTTCTGCAGTCGGTGATAATGAGCCAAACAGGAAGACAGAAGAACAAAAAAGAGAGCCATGAATGAAACAAAATGAGTACTAACAGATTACTGAGATCACGTGATGCGTGTGCATGCGTACACCCACTAGATTAGTGAAATCCACCCACACATGTATTTGCACGCACATTTCCTCTTCAAATTCTCTTTTCATACTCGCAGTCATTCTGGCTCACAGAGGCTATAAATAGCTGCAACTGAGCTGTGGGTAATTCTTTCATTCAGGCTGTAGTAAAACGAGCGAATGCACGCAGCCTCTGACCCACCGCCACAGGAAGGAAGACAGGAAGTGGAGGATAAAGGCCAAAACAATCCCCGATACCTCCGTCACCCTTTCCTGCATCTTCTGTCTAACAAACATCAATCACCCCTCTCCTCCGTGCTTCCCAACCTCACTGCTGCTTCACAAGCTTTAAAAACAACCCGATGGCTGCAGAACTGAATCCATATAATCTAGTTTCAAACTCTTTGAAAGACTGTTCCAGATTTGGAGCAAGACAAAGCAAATCAAAGCTCAAAAAGCTTTAAAATCCAACGTTTTTACATGGAAACCCTTTATTTTGTGCTTTAAAGTTTTATGTGATGCATCAGTTAAAGTCAGTTCTCTCAGTTTAGGAGAAGATTCCAGACAGTTAAGTGAGAATAATGAGAATCAGAGGGGTTTAAAAAAAAAAAAAAGAAAAAACACAAATCAGAGAGTTCATGTTTCATCAGCTGAGCCCTTTGGAGTACAAACAGATTTATAAATGTCCTTGTTCGGGCTCGACCAATCACAGCTCTTTGTCTGATATGCTGAAGATTCTCTGTAGCTGCAGTGAAAAGAGACGTTACTCTGGTTTGCACTGCTCTCGTTTTGTTACAGGAAACGTTCAACTGGTAACCATGAACTAAGTTTCTGAAACCTTTCTATTTTATAGTGATGCCAGAAAAAAAAAGGAACTAGTATTTCATGAAGGAATACATTCTGTCTTGTGCCAGAGTTTTAAAATAGGTTATAACTATTTGGACGAACAAAAAATCAGGTTGTATTTCTGTAAAATATAAATGAAAACAAGTGTTGAAATGACGGAGTTACAGTCATTTGTCTATGAATTGGTCTGGCTTCAAATCCAGTGATTATTTTTAAGAATTTGATTGAAATAAATCCACATGGGCAGTTTCTTTTAAAGAAAATCTGTAAATTTACTCAACTTGGTTTAATTGAACCAGTTTGGTTGAGTAAATGCGACACTTCAAAGTTTAGAGTGCATAAACAACTTCTTTCATGGTGAGTTCTGGTCATATTTTAATTTGTAGCGTGTAACGCAAAAGTATTATTGTTATGTTTAAATGTAATGAAATAAATGTAACAGTTACAGATCCTGAGAAAAAATACTTAACTACTGTAATGAAACAAATGTACTTTGTTACTATACTATATTGATGTCTTGTCATGTTATACTCTGTATTGATGTATTGTTGTCATGTTATACTCTGTATTGATGTACTGTTGTCATGTTATACTCTGTATTGATGTACTGTTGTCATGTTATACTCTGTATTGATGTACTGTTGTCATGTTATACTCTGTATTGATGTACTGT